>OY728122.1:1806379004-1807629004 GCA_963277665.1 Viscum album | reverse complement strand
TATAACATAGATAATTATTTTTTATGAAATAATTTATAAAATGATTATTTATTATCAATTTTAAATGGATAACTCTGCCCAAATTTTCATAAAATTATTATGGGAAAAGTAATAAAATTATCAAATAACAATTTTATATAATTATTGAAAGAAATATTGTGTGAAACTATTGAATAAATTCATTGATTAATTGAAAAATGTTATTTTTCATTAAATTATGGAAGGATAATTGTAATCAATTGTCAAGAAAAAATTATAAGGAATTTCAATGATATTATTGATGTATTTTAAAATTTTATATTATTATTAGAAATTATCAATAAATAATTATTTAAATTTTCATAGAATAATTATAATGGAATACAACTTGTCTTATCGGTTTAATATAAAGAGATAATTATATCGAATGTGGTTTATAATAATTCCAAGGATTTTTTTATGATATCATGCGTTGACATGAAAGGATAATCCACTGACTCTCTTGGAGAGAGAATATATTATAGCATTTATTACAATATATCCTATATAAATAAATTACATGTTTTTATTCTAGGAAATCATTCAAATACCATGACCATTACCATTATTAAAACTCAATAATTTTATGTGTTTCCATTGAAGATAAAAAAATTCTAAGAGGACATCCCAACATTTGAGGTTGGAAGTTACTTACATTTCAAGGATGACATTTAAACCATTTTCCATGATGATTATATTTCAGAGTATTTAATTCCCCATTCATGATTTTCATCTCAAGTGTGTGTGTCTATGTATCCCATAAAAACCCTTCACATTCCATATGTGATATTATTTTACTTTTTTCCATGTTTCAAAATGATCACATGTTGTTGTTTTTGACATTATGTGTTTCAGATGATATCATTTACTAATGTTTTCCCTCCCTATATATTTATTACTAGGACTTATTGTTTTCATATGGAATTTGAAATAGGTGGAATATTGTGACATATTTATTCCCATGTGGGGGATGATAATTGAATGCAACCATAATAACGAGGGACTAAAGCACATAGTGGAGGAATGAGGATAATATAGTGTCGTGTTGAGTGAGTGCTCAATGATGCCTTAATACCATGTTCAATTCACCACAATATTTAATGGTCATTACGATTACTAGTTATTCTCATCTATAGTATCTAGCATACATGGTACACTTGATGGATAGATGACACCTTCTATCACCTCCATGACACAGTGATGACACCATACAAGGGATGGTTTTATCCACCGACTCATTTAGTTTTCTATCGAAATTGTTCAAAGAAGGTATCTCAAGTGGTGGTGGTTTCTTGAATAGGGAACTACCACTCGGTTATGGATTTTATGTTTATGTGCATCTTGAATGAATTATTATCATGATACACACTTGTATACTTGAGAATATCTTGTTAAGGATGCATTGTTGTTGTCATACTGAGTCTGGTACTCACACCCTACTCTGGAATTTCAATGAACATATAGATTTTATGAGAGCACTGGTGAAGGGAAAGGGTACTATGGTTGATGGATGAGATAGTGGAGTATGGGACTAGTGTGTACTATGAAAGAGACTAGAGGACCCTATAGTTTATTTATTAACCATTTATTTTCTTTTTTATTTGAATGATTTCCATAAGTAAAGCTACATTTTTTCATTCATTTATTTTCCTCAATATTACTCTAATTATTTATTTTATTTTGATATTTTAGAGATCTTGTGATATGATAAAGTGTATATAGTCTCTCCAAGGATTTTCTTTAGACTCCCACTTTTAGTTGGAATCTTCTCGAATATGCGGGGGAACACCTGAAGAAATGATGCTTTCTAACACTCACCCTATGGTTCAGGTTGCAATGTTACAATACACTCATTACATATAAAAATACACAATAATAATTAAATATATTAATAAATCATATTATCAAATTTATATGATAATGTATGAGAATAAAATAAAGAAAATTCACCCATTTGACTTATATAAATAAACCAGGATACTAATGATTCAATTCCAACTAGAGTATATATGTGAAATAATATAATAAATATTAATAATTTTGAAATCCTCTGAAGTATATCCTAATACTGATAATATATCCATTCTTCTCAATAATATATCTAACATGAGCCACATTCCCATTCCAAGGTACCTATATAAGTATTATTAATGTGCATCGTGATTCCCATGGATGGGATTATTAATAAAATTCCATATAATACCAAAAGTATGTCTTTGAAGATAAAGAATAATTATAATATGGGTATTCCATGGTGAAAATAAATGAGTCTGAATTTATAGAAATTTGTTTGTTGTACAAGAATGTGTGAACCATGAGACAATGGGACCATGTTTCAACAAATTCTACTCTACACGGAACAGAACATACTAATAATGTTAGAAGTGACCATGAGATCGACAATATGGTGGTGCAAATATTTCTTCTATGACAAGGAGAAATGAGTTGGATCATTAAACATAGCTATCATTTCCCACATATATCATAGGGTAGGCCTCATGAATTTCATTTATTTAATAGTCCTTTGGATTGGATAGATTTTCATCATACCTATAATGCTAATTTGATGGGTCCTGCTTAAACACTATCTACCCATAACCTATGTTCCGGTCCATCATCATGTCAATTACTCATCATGCACTCTACCTTATATGAGAAAATAGATTCATGATGGTCCACCTTTTATAATTACAAATGAAATAGCTCCTAAATAATGTTAATAATAGATTACATCGTAGAACATGTGAGGGATGGGAATAATATGTCACCATGGGAATTAGTAACAACATAAAATTCATTTTATCATATTAAAACATGGTTAAAAACCAACATAAGGATAACCATGTAATCAAAAATCATATGTGGGTCTCACTATCTATTCAAGAACACAATGAGATTAGTTTCCTTCATTAAAAAAATAATTCATTCCAACATAAATGTTAGATCAAATAAACTATTTTATACAAGGCCCAAAAATAGCACGGAACATCCATCATTAATATTTTTTATAATTTTCTATACTACCCCATAATGATCAAAGCCCGAATCATGTTTCATAACCCAAAAACATAATTTTCATGTGATGGATACATATTATAGTTTCATGTTCACCAATGAAGAGGATTAAAATTTTTACATAATTAGATTCAATGATAATTTGTTTACTTTTATAATAACATACCTTATGGGGACTGTAAAAGAAACTAGTTTTGAAATTTTTCAAATAATAGGATTCCAATTCATTGGATATATGTAAGATTAATGAAATTATATTGAATTCCTACTTGAATCTATAAGAAGACATCATGTGTAGAAAAAATACCACTATTAACCAGCAATATTTTAAAATAATAGAATCCACGATGATATTTATAAAGTAGAAGGTATCATGATTATTGATAAATGATAACATGACCATAAATGTCCTCCAATCACAAGGAATCTCTCTATAGTTATTAGAATTCAATTAAGTCTCTATATTCACCGTATGTCTTTGAAATATGGAAGAACACATCATCATATACACATTTAAACCATAGAAAATTCATAGTTCTATTTACATATTCTAATGTAGAAAAATAATTTGGGGTTCATCAAGAGAAAACTGACTACTCATGCATTATAGAACTATTTAATCATTGGATGAAATATAAATAATTAATAAATATCTCAACATTCTAAATATATGGTATATGGTTGGAATTGCGGGGTATGGTATGTTTATATTTCAGTTCTATACAGTGTGTAAGAATTGTTGAATTATGAATCCATATGGTGAATTTAATGTACACTTATCCAGGATAAACTAGTGAAATGGTGGTCCTTGGCCACCTGGAATATATGGTAGAATCAATGGTGTTTTCTCATCCACACTAGGCTTCTAGTGGTGTCTAAATTTATCAACGGAGAAACTTTAACTCCACAATCTAGATGGTGGGATCCACTATGCATCAGATGCATATTTATAACCACTGTAGGTTCAGGACTCTAAAAACCACTTCTATGAATTATTATCACAATTTACACTAATACTATCCTCCAAAACTCACAAAATTAAGGTAGAAAAAAATTAAAATGATGAATTTAATTTAATTTATTAATATAATGTGTTTAATTATGAAAGTATTTTGAATCACTCTTTCTAAACAATTAAAATACTCGAGAATTAAATTTAATGGTTCATATATAACAATATGAAATGTTGAGCAGGAACTGCTTCCACCCATTCCTATGTATCATTCTAGACTAGTCCATGTTTCTATTAAATCTGAACATGATTTACAGTTTTCCATCTTATGAATTTTTTCTCCATTATATAATGTTCATTAAGTGATCAATGTATGATATTTCAGGATAAATCTCCACGTCATCATAGTGGATAACATCATTAGGATATTTCATGTATTTCTTGAGTAAAGATATATTAAATTATAATACATTCCATAGTACTATGAAGACATATCCTTATGGTAAATATAAGGACCTGAACATTAACTGATTTTTTATTGTGTTTTTGAAATATAATTCACATTCAAGGATCTTTTAGTTTTTCTGTTATAATGAATAAAAACAAACACTAACACATAAAACTCATACATTACAAGTGGAAAATTATACTCAATATCCACATAAAAAAAGAAAACCCTTTTAAAATTAAACATGATTTATCTTCATGAAAATAATTCATTACATTCATTATCGCATCTTCGTTGTCATTAATAAAAATAAAAACTAAAACAAATTTAAAAACATCGAACAACCAAAAAAACATTGTAAGGGGAAAAATGAAAGCAAATTGTTAGTCCATTTATGACATGAAAACCCATTTAAAAAATTTCTTAAAAACTCATTACCATGCTTTGAAAAATCACATATGTTCCATGTGACATCATTACCACATTCCTTTTATATTCACACATACAAATGGAATTACCATATGGTTATCTTCCATCATCAAATTACCCAATTCATTAAAGAGCTATAATAGGGATCGCACTTCGTGTAATCTATATCGGGATCACCCATCCATCATGAGCTATAATAGGGATTAACCCTTCGTATGAGCTATATCGGGCTCACCCGTGAGTTATAATGGGGCTCAAACCTTCTTATAAGCTATATCGGTCTCAATCATTAGATTTACAAGTACCAAAGCATAATTGTTTTAAATTTTCCACATGTCACCTATAAAATTTCATATTAATTCACAATGCAGCCCATCCATTTTCAAAAACCAATTTAATGAATTTTTAAAAGAGAATTTTGAATCAATGTGTCTCATACAACTTTGAAATTTTTAAAATTAATTTGATAATTGAAATTTTAAAACATTTATGTCCATAAAAATATATCCATAAAACCATTTTGTAAACATGGACATAAAATGGATCGATTTTATAAGAATAAATCATCAAAACATTAAGATGTGGTTTTTAGTTAAAAATTACCATACCACTTGAAAAACACTTGAATAAGAATCATTAATGAATGTCATTAAACAAAAATTCAAATTTCATGATAATATAGTAATTCATGATATAACGTGTCAAAAGTGTTTTATATACACCTTATATGATAATAATATTTTATAACATCAAGGTATGCCTCAAAAAAGGAGATCGAGACGATGTGAATTACAATGATCGTATCTTTAGATTAAGATAAATCACGGAAAAAATTCTTTGTGGATAATATAAATACATTTAATATAAGTGAATATTCATTTTAAGACAATCATGTTTAATTCATACATATTAATGAAAAAAAATCAATAACATGGATATTTAATTAAATTAAATGAGATATATTTGAGATTTCCCTTATAATTTACATATAATTTATATAAAAATTTATTAATGGTATGACTATGTATAGAAATTGTATATCCACACAAAGTGAAGATCAAATTAAAAAATAAATAAATAAATAGTTATTACACACATAATCTTGGAATAACATAATCAATGATGTATGCATAAAACCCTGTGAGTTGAAATTGAATGTAGAAATACACTGACATTGAGTCTGACATGTATCGTTCATTCGTTTATTTCATGATTAATAATGATAGGAAAATTTCATATTACATTAAAACAATTTGAAAAATTATTATTAATTTTACACCACTTATTTCTATGTTATATCAATTATTTAATTATGTGAGTTCATATCAGACATTTTGATGATATTCAGTATTTGATTAAAAAATGAACATGTTTTGATACAAATAATCCATGTGGTTAGAAAGTAAATTAACACTATAATATTAGTTATGATTTAAATATCATATATATCCATTATATATTTATTTATAATAGTCCATAAAATTTGGAGATAAGAAATGATATTCACTTTTCATGGAGATTGTAACACCCCGAGCTTCCACGATACGCTTCTCATTCAATAATGCAATAGCTTGCATTGTACGCAAGTTCGAGTTCTAACACACCGCAACTAATCAAAATAGCCGTTATGAATAGTAATAACCACTTTTTAAAATTATAGAAATTTTATATTTCAAAATGGACTTCATTTTTGTATTCGTAATATCGAAATTAGCCTATGTTGAATTTTTGGTATTTTTCTGAGAACTTCTAATTTTTTATGAATAGTGAAAAATACATAAAAACAACTTTTTTAATCAAAATAATTTATACAGATAAATTATACTATTTAGTGGTTTTAAGGTATAATTAGAAAATATTTTTACCATTTTATCCAATGGTGGTCATTAGAATTAATTTAACATTGAAATTGGACATAAACAATTGCCAAACTTTTGATATAAATTGTTTCTTAAAAACACGCTATTTGTTGTAACAGCGGGAATTAATTATGAAATTAATTAATACAACTTATATGTTTGGAATTTTGTAAAATAGACATCATTTTTGAATTCGGAATATCAATTATAGCTTAGGGTGAAATTTTGGCCTTATTCTGAAAAACTTCAATTTTTGATGAATAGTGAAACCACTAAGTGGTAGTTAAATAACTGATTTTTCGTTTAAATGAAATATTACAACTTCTTTGATTTGATTTTCAAAAATCTGACATACATGGTTGTCATTAAGAAGTAAAATGTGGTTCAATGAGATCAAAATAATTTTTTGGTGAATAGTAACTTTTAAGTTCTTAATCGCGATTAGTGGTAATTAGTGTAGTTTAAGGTATAAATAATACATTAATAATATGAAATGACCTAGACACATGTCCCAACCTCATTGGTTGAGTCATGGCCGACCAAGACAAGCCATGGCCTAACTTGGGGACCCCATGGATCCACTTTTGTTGGGAAATAACATAAATTACTTTTTATTTAATGTTAAAGTGAAAATGACACTAACATAAATTGTTCTACTAAAACAATTTTTAATTGGGGTTATACAAGTCCAAATTTTGATTATAAATAGTCATTGGAAAGCTAAAAAGATTTCCTACATCATAGTATTTGTTTTATAATTTTTAGACATTAAATAAATTAAAGTATTTATGACATAATAATGATGCAGCAATGACATCATTATTTGACGATTTAAATAAAATGAGAAGATAATGCAAAATCCGAGGCTTACACTTGTCCAAAGCCTATTGGATGAAGATATTTCGAAACCTTATCACCTTAGCCTCGAATTATATAGATGTGGGACCTTTAGAATCCGAAAAGCATTTTGAAATAATGTAACATTTCATTACTTTCCAAAAGTGCCCCTCCTCTCCACTTATAAAAGGCCCCCACCTCTCCCACCTTATTCACACCATCAAGCCATTTGGCTCGGCCAACCTCTGCCCAAATACTCTCCCAACATTCCTTCCTTACTCCTAGAAACCTCACTTTGGGCAGAACTCTTCCCAAGGAAGCCTTTAGCTCAAATCAAAAAGAGTTACCCGATTTTGAGGTAATGTCTTTTCTAATGTTGTTTTGTTTTATTTTTCTTCTCCAACCCCCTAAACTCTTTTTATTCATTTCTTTTGTAACAACACCAGTATCCTCAATATACTAGGATGTTGTTATAAGAAGTATTCGAGCTACACTTACAAACACCTACATCTAATGGTTAAAGAACATACGGTTTCTGTGGATGGCGAATTTCTGCCTCACAAAACGATGATTGTTCAACACTCATATAACACCTCCAAAGGTGGCCATTAAGATGTCACTATTTTTATATATGATATATAATATGTTTTTGTTTTACTTATGCTTCTGTATTTCTCATTTATGGCATACTTTATGATTTCCATTATGGGTAAAACGCGATAATTTCATTTTAGGAAGTGCGGACTACCGCCCCCTCAAAGTGATTTGAATCGTTAATGCCATGTGTGGGATGTATAAAGGATGGAGTAAATGGTATTATACACTATATTATACTGGAATTATATTATACATTTATATCATTATGATTTCATTCCATTAAATATGAAATTGAAATGAAAGTAGCGTTCATGCGTACGTACGGCTTACCGTCTCCATGAACGGTGCATTTCATTTCTTACCTCTAAATGTTACGGAATATTATAAATGAATGTATATACTGTATATATATGATATATATGATATCTACATCATTAATATAATTCTGGATATAATGGATATTTCACCACATGAACAACTTATAATTATAAGAAGTTTATTGTTGACTCATGTACCAAAGATCGACAAAACGACCGTTATTAACTTAAATAATTACATAATGTTCATAACATTGTAATAAGTGATATAAAAAGGATAATGAAATTGAAAATGGTTCTTAATAAGGTAGATATTAACTCTAGTTTATTATTCAGGAGGTTAAAGAACGGTTGAGTCAAGTCGGACACAAGGTAAGGGAACTTCTTAACCCAATTTCCATTCTTTGGGTTAATCTCCTACTTTCAAATTATGTCATGATGTTATTATGTACTATTTTGTATTTTTAATTTCTTTATGTGTACCTATAGTGAATACACATAATATATCTATTTTATTTTAAAAATGATCTTTTTAAGGACTTCGTCTCAATCTCCTTTCATTGAGGCATATTTGGTTTTATACACAACTTTCTTTTATACGGTGTATAAACTCCTTTGACTTTTATGTTTATTCAAAAGGAATCTTTTTTTTAACGAAGCGTTTTACTAAACGACAAAAAGGGAATGTTTTTCTTTCCGTACTTATGCGGCGACAACTACTTCTCCGCCGCCGTGACCATTATTTGAGTTTCGGCTTCCTCTACAAGCCATCATTTTTTTTAATGAAAAATAAATACAAAGTTTTAACTTTCTTTTATTTTGGGTTTGAAAATGGTTTTGAAAGCGTTTTTATTATATCAATGTGTTGTATTTATATCTTGTGATTGAAATGTGGAAATGTTATGTTTCCTTTATGCATGTTTTATGTGATATGATTACGTTATGGTTTATGATATGTTTAAACCTATTCATATGAGGAATGCATTGGACTTAATAAGTGACGGGTGGAGCCCGCTATAGCTCCTCGATGCATCGGCAGGTCTCATGGGACAAACTAGTGTCTTGGCACGAGGCCTTGACAAAATCTTATTTGTGGTCTTGGCACGAGGCCTTGGCTACGTGGTTATGATAGTCTGGCATTATGCATTCCATCATTATGAAAGTGGTTATTGATATTGCATGTGATTATTCGACCAGTAGAATATCCATGTGAAGAAGTAAATGGCATTATCTCATTTTACTTTTGCCATATTATGTTGATGTTCAAGTTTAAAAGGCTTTTGTTTTAGCTATACATTGCCTTAAATGTTTATGTTTATTTATGAAAGCTTCCGCAATATTGTTATCCTTACTGAGCATCTGAGCTCACCCCTTTCAATGTTTTAATATTTTCCAGGATGTGAAGAAGTATTTTATGAATGACCTGCAGGGATAGTCAGAAGAGGATATGAGTGTGGACTATGGAGACTTTGTTATTGTAGTTTTTCACTTTATGATGTAATGTAACGTTTACGAATGTATCTAGTGTTTCCAAGGCTACTAAACTAATCGGTCTTTCGAGACTTGATCTTTTGTGATCATGCCAATGTTACGAAGTAATGCACCGACTCTGGGTAGCTGGGGTCGGGGCGTTACAGTTGGTATCAGAGGCAGTTTAGTACTAACCTTGGAAGCTAGATTTAGATAAACTCTGATTAGAGCACATAGCCCAAAGATAGACTTTGAGGATTAGTATAGAAGAACTTCCTAGAATTTTAGTATTGTAGAGATGTTGTGAGTTTTCCGAGCAATACATCCCTGTCTGGATACGAGCAGGTAGAGGTGGCTCTGGCACAGATGTACCTAGGGGTAAAACCCGAAAACACCGCTTTGAGCTAGACTCGAACGGGAACTGGTGCACGACAACGGGCCTTGCTGCACTCTTGGTTACGACACTCCCGGGGGATATGCTTAGGATAATTCTCATTTTATTTACAAACCACTATGAAGTGTTATGAGTATATACTTCCTCAAAGAAAACATTTCTTTTTATGATTATGGATTATATCCATAAATAGTTCAATTTATGTAAAGTGTTTTACAAGTATGGAATTATGTATTTTGATTCATAAACTAATCTAGTTTATGCCATTGTTTAGAAATGGCGCCTAGTGGAAGGAATGGAAACCGTATCAATGCACGAACTCCGTGTAGGGATTGCCCTCCTGATCAAGATAATTATTGTGGATCTGGAGATACAACTAGTGCTGATCAACTTATTACCATACTGGGACAACTCACTCAGGTTATGAATAATAACCTTACTCGTATGGAGCACCCTGATCCGCAACGTGGAGGATCAATGTTAGACCGCTTCATGAGGCAACAACCACCAACCTTCAATGGGAGTACAAATCCTATAGTAGCTGAGCAATGGATAAATTCTTTAGAGAAAATATTCTATGCCTTAGGGAGTAGTGAAAGGGAGAAGGTTGTCATGGCAGTTTACCGCCTCACTAGAGATGCCGATCAGTGGTGGTCGCTGATTCGAAACACAAAGGAAGATGATGACGTATCGAATATGGAATGGAGGGAGTTCAAAGAGCTTTTCTTAGAAAAATACATTCCTCGTGACCATCGAGCAGATATGGAAAGGCAATTTCTGAGTCTGAGGCAGAAGGAGGATGAGAATGTCGCAAAGTATGAGGATAACTTTACAAGGTTAGCGAGGCATGCTGCCGATTATATACGTAACCCAAGGAGTAAGATTGATCGTTTCTTTGATGGGTTAAAACCATTTCTCCGTCGAGCTTTAGTATCACAATCCTTCTCATCATACGAAGATATAGTCTCATGTGCTATCAAGACAGAAAAGGAATTCTCTAAGTCTTATGACAACAAAGTAAAGCAAGAGAAGAAGAGAACGGTGGAACAAGAGACAGATAAAGGGAAAAAGGGAAAGAAGGATTTTCCATTATGTGATAATTGTGGGAAGAATCACCCTGGTACTTGCCTAAAAGGAATGGGAGTCTGTTATAAATGTGGAGAAAAAGGTCACCAGGCACGTGATTGCAAGGGAAAGAAAGAGGCTGTCAAAGTTGAATGCTACAATTGTAGAGAAATGGGTCATTACGCAAATGAATGTCCTAAGCGTCAAGGAATCTTACCTCAGAAAAGGCCAAGGGATCAAGGACAATCTTATGCTATTACTACAGTTGAAGCAGAAAAACTAATGTATTGATGCTTTCGGACTCATGGATTATATTCTGGTTATTAGAATAATGTGATCTATATAAGGATTGTACTGCAGTACTTGTTGGTTTCAGTAAGGTTTTAATATGATTAAGGTAATCATATTTTTAGTATGTGACAATAAGAGAAACTTTTCTTTGTTTGGGGAATCTGATGTTACAATTGATTTTGGAATTAAGAGACCTTTTAGAGAAAGTTTGGACAGAGGTATTTTGGATAACTATAAATGTTGGGATGGATTAAGTTGAACTTTGAATAGTATTGTTTAAGGTTAAAACTTTTCTGAAGATTATTTCTGGAATACTATAATACTATATTTTTAGAAAAAGGACAACCTGCAGGGTGGGGAATAACCCGTCGCGTCGGACACAGCTGCAGGAATCGAACCCACAACCATAGTGCGACAAGCCTTTATTTCCTACCACTAGCCTACAGGAAGTCCCTGGTTATTACAAAATCGTTTTACTAATCTAAATGGTATGTGTTAATATTTGGAACCTTATACAATTAGGATAAATAGAATATTTTTGAGTTCTGTTACCATTTGGAGTAAAAGTTGGGTTTGTGGTAAAAATTTATTAACGAATGAAAGTATACATAACAAGTATGTATATTCCCTTACGTTCTTAGTAAATCTCATAAATAAATTCCTCAACATTATAAAAGGTAACTTAAAACAAAAATTTTGTCGGTTAACTTTTCCAACTGGGGATTCAATGACCGTTTAACCAATCACAAGTTTGTGATTTTCTTATGGTTAAACTTTCTCCTAATCCTGTTTTCTAAAACTCTCCATCAGACCTTGATGGTTTGTTTTTCTTCCATATCCATATTTTCATAGAATCCTAGAATGGGCTATATCGGGTGACCTTTGTACTTATCCTTCTTTCTTTTAATGTTATATATTTATTAACCTTATTTCCGATGTGGGTTTTCCACAAAGGTATTTTCTATTTTCAGCCTTTTATTATCAAAGAAAAATTTCAAATTGCGAGGACGCAATTTATTGAAGGAGGGGAGAATGTAACACCCCGAGCTTCCACGATACGCTTCTCATTCAATAATGCAATAGCTTGCATTGTACGCAAGTTCGAGTTCTAACACACCGCAACTAATCAAAATAGCCGTTATGAATAGTAATAACCACTTTTTAAAATTATAGAAATTTTATATTTCAAAATGGACTTCATTTTTGTATTCGTAATATCGAAATTAGCCTATGTTGAATTTTTGGTATTTTTCTGAGAACTTCTAATTTTTTATGAATAGTGAAAAATACATAAAAACAACTTTTTTAATCAAAATAATTTATACAGATAAATTATACTATTTAGTGGTTTTAAGGTATAATTAGAAAATATTTTTACCATTTTATCCAATGGTGGTCATTAGAATTAATTTAACATTGAAATTGGACATAAACAATTGCCAAACTTTTGATATAAATTGTTTCTTAAAAACACGCTATTTGTTGTAACAGCGGGAATTAATTATGAAATTAATTAATACAACTTATATGTTTGGAATTTTGTAAAATAGACATCATTTTTGAATTCGGAATATCAATTATAGCTTAGGGTGAAATTTTGGCCTTATTCTGAAAAACTTCAATTTTTGATGAATAGTGAAACCACTAAGTGGTAGTTAAATAACTGATTTTTCGTTTAAATGAAATATTACAACTTCTGTGATTTGATTTTCAAAAATCCGACATACATGGTTGTCATTAAGAAGTAAAATGTGGTTCAATGAGATCAAAATAATTTTTTGGTGAATAGTAACTTTTAAGTTCTTAATCGCGATTAGTGGTAATTAGTGTAGTTTAAGGTATAAATAATACATTAATAATATGAAATGACCTAGACACATGTCCCAACCTCATTGGTTGAGTCATGGCCGACCAAGACAAGCCATGGCCTAACTTGGGGACCCCATGGATCCACTTTTGTTGGGAAATAACATAAATTACTTTTTATTTAATGTTAAAGTGAAAATGACACTAACATAAATTGTTCTACTAAAACAATTTTTAATTGGGGTTATACAAGTCCAAATTTTGATTATAAATAGTCATTGGAAAGCTAAAAAGATTTACTACATCATAGTATTTGTTTTATAATTTTTAGACATTAAATAAATTAAAGTATTTATGACATAATAATGATGCAGCAATGACATCATTATTTGACGATTTAAATAAAATGAGAAGATAATGCAAAATCCGAGGCTTACACTTGTCCAAAGCCTATTGGATGAAGATATTTCGAAACCTTATCACCTTAGCCTCGAATTATATAGATGTGGGACCTTTAGAATCCGAAAAGCATTTTGAAATAATGTAACATTTCATTACTTTCCAAAAGTTCCCCTCCTCTCCACTTATAAAAGGCCCCCACCTCTCCCACCTTATTCACACCATCAAGCCATTTGGCTCGGCCAACCTCTGCCCAAATACTCTCCCAACATTCCTTCCTTACTCCTAGAAACCTCACTTTGGGCAGAACGCTTCCCAAGGAAGCCTTTAGCTCAAATAAAAAAGAGTTACCCGATTTTGAGGTAATGTCTTTTCTAATGTTGTTTTGTTTTATTTTTCTTCTCCAACCCCCTAAACTCTTTTTATTCATTTCTTCTGTAACAACACCAGTATCCTCAATATACTAGGATGTTGTTATAAGAAGGATTCGAGCTACACTTACACACACCTACATCTAATGGTTAAAGAACATACGGTTTCTGTGGATGGCGAATTTCTGCCTCACGAAACGATGATTGTTCAACACTCATATAACACCTCCAAAGGTGGCCATTAAGATGTCACTATTTTTATATATGATATATAATATGTTTTTGTTTTACTTATGCTTCTGTATTTCTCATTTATGGCATACTTTATGATTTCCATTATGGGTAAAACGCGATAATTTCATTTTAGGAAGTGCGGACTACCGCCCCCTCAAAGTGATTTGAATCGTTAATGCCATGTGTGGGATGTATAAAGGATGGAGTAAATGGTATTATACACTATATTATACTGGAATTATATTATACATTTATATCATTATGATTTCATTCCATTAAATATGAAATTGAAATGAAAGTAGCGTTCATGCGTACGTACGGCTTACCGTCTCCATGAACGGTGCATTTCATTTCTTACCTCTAAATGTTACGGAATATTATAAATGAATGTATATACTGTATATATATGATATATATGATATCTACATCATTAATATAATTCTGGATATAATGGATATTTCACCACATGAACAACTTATAATTATAAGAAGTTTATTGTTGACTCATGTACCAAAGATCGACAAAACGACCGTTATTAACTTAAATAATTACATAATGTTCATAACATTGTAATAAGTGATATAAAAAGGATAATGAAATTGAAAATGGTTCTTAATAAGGTAGATATTAACTCTAGTTTATTATTCAGGAGGTTAAAGAACGGTTGAGTCAAGTCGGACACAAGGTAAGGGAACTTCTTAACCCAATTTCCATTCTTTGGGTTAATCTCCTACTTTCAAATTATGTCATGATGTTATTATGTACTATTTTGTATTTTTAATTTCTTTATGTGTACCTATAGTGAATACACATAATATATCTATTTTATTTTAAAAATGATCTTTTTAAGGACTTCGTCTCAATCTCCTTTCATTGAGGCATATTTGGTTTTATACACAACTTTCTTTTATACGGTGTATAAACTCCTTTGACTTTTATGTTTATTCAAAAGGAATCTTTTTTTTAACGAAGCGTTTTACTAAACGACAAAAAGGGAATGTTTTTCTTTCTGTACTTATGCGGCGACAACGACTTCTCCGCCGCCGTGACCATTATTTGAGTTTCGGCTTCCTCTACAAGCCATCATTTTTTTTAATGAAAAATAAATACAAAGTTTTAACTTTCTTTTATTTTGGGTTTGAAAATGGTTTTGAAAGCGTTTTTATTATATCAATGTGTTGTATTTATATCTCGTGATTGAAATGTGGAAATGTTATGTTTCCTTTATGCATGTTTTATGTGATATGATTACGTTATGGTTTATGATATGTTTAAACCTATTCATATGAGGAATGCATTGGACTTAATAAGTGACGGGTGGAGCCCGCTATAGCTCCTCGATGCATCGGCAGGTCTCATGGGACAAACTAGTGTCTTGGCACGAGGCCTTGACAAAATCTTATTTGTGGTCTTGGCACGAGGCCTTGGCTACGTGGTTATGATAGTCTGGCATTATGCATTCCATCATTATGAAAGTGGTTATTGATATTGCATGTGATTATTCGACCAGTAGAATATCCATGTGAAGAAGTAAATGGAATTATCTCATTTTACTTTTGCCATATTATGTTGATGTTCAAGTTTAAAAGGCTTTTGTTTTAGCTATACATTGCCTTAAATGTTTATGTTTATTTATGAAAGCTTCCGCAATATTGTTATCCTTACTGAGCATCTGAGCTCACCCCTTTCAATGTTTTAATATTTTCCAGGATGTGAAGAAGTATTTTATGAATGACCTGCAGGGATAGTCAGAAGAGGATATGAGTGTGGACTATGGAGACTTTGTTATTGTAGTTTTTCACTTTATGATGTAATGTAACGTTTACGAATGTATCTAGTGATTCCAAGGCTACTAAACTAATCGGTCTTTCGAGACTTGATCTTTTGTGATCATGCCAATGTTACGAAGTAATGCACCGACTCTGGGTAGCTGGGGTCGGGGCGTTACAGAGATGGTAAGTCATACGTATGTATGAACACGAATTTCATTTATTTTTCAAATTAAAACAATAAAAATAAAATTATATAAATGTATGTTATAATAAAATTATTTTATTTATTTTAGGAATGTCTCATAATTATAATAAAATAATACATTATATGTTCCATTTATAGCATGAATGAGTCATATCCCTTTGAGGGGGGCACTTTTCCACACTTCCTCAAATAAAATTATCATACATACTCATTATAGAAAGCCTAAAGGTATGTACTAAATAAAATTACAGAAACCTAGATACAAAATAAATATAATAAATTTCATATATATATATATATATATTTCCAACCTAATGGAATCTAGAAGAGGTTATCAGAGAATATTGAACAATCCTCGTTTCGTGAGACTGTAGTTCACCGTACATTGAAAAAGTATATTCTATATACTTTAAATGGAGGTGTCATCGTATTTAAATCAAAAACACTAAATAAAAAATTCCTAGTATATTTATTATACTGGTTTTGTTATAAAATAAAGTAATCTAAATATTTAGGGGGTTGGTGAAGGAAAATAAATGAATGGATCTTGAGAGACCTCAAAATTGGGCAATTCCTTTTGATTTGTGCCAAAGTATTATTTGAGTTTCTTTATTCCCAATTTAATACCTCAAGAAGTAAGGGAGGGATGTTGGGAGATAATTTTAATAGATTTTGGACTAGCCTAAGGGATTTAGATATTTTCATAATTTGTTAGAGTTGGTGTAATTATAAAAGAGGGATGAGGGGAACTTTTGGAATGTCTGGAAATATAATTTTATAATAAATTGATTTTCGAATTATAATAGTGAATTTTTTTTTATTTAAACTATAATATGGTAGTGAGTCTAAATAATAAAAACAAATATCATTTAGGAATGTTTATTCCCTATAATTAACCATTCCTGTATCTTTAACTATTATTTAAAAATGATAACTCTTACCGTGTCTTCTTTTATTTTCATATCATATTGTGACTGTAGTAACTATAAAATTAAAATAGAATCATAAGTGGATCTTTAATGAAATTTGAAACATTATATAAGTTCTTTGGATGAATCATATATTTTTATAACTTTTATATCATTTTATAAAATAGAATTGTTTTTTAAAACTCATTTTTTTCAATTTGGAAACTATTTACTAATTAATTTTTTAAGTCATACCTTCTTGATTCCTTGATCAAAATACCTTAACTCGTCCATGAAAAGTAAATTTTTACGAAAAAAAATTGGATGGCATAAAAAACTAAAAATTAATTTAATTTAAATTTTTATATTTTCATTTATTTGAATCATTCATTAATAAGGTAACCATTGTATCATCATTGTGTCATAAATTTAATTATTTATTTAATGACTAAAAATTATAAATAATGTATAATGATTTAAAAAATATTTTTATATTTCTAATTACTATTTATTGTGTAACACCCCGAGATTTTATGAGATATATTATTTTTAATTTCATTGATATCTTCTACTATACACTACACCAAGATTAGATTGTACTATACGAAACACCGTACTAGCTTCCAATATATGGAACACTATTCCTGGCTCTTGTTATACACAATTTCATGTTCATTTTGTGGAAATTATTCTACACAACATTATGTATAGATTTTGTTTAATGAATAAATGAAAAGTGTTTTGATTATGTTATACACAAAACTAAACAGAGCTTTCACTACACGCTGCCCTGTCTTGGATTGCATTACTTGCAATCAAGACATTCTTCGATAGCATGTGTAGTACACAATACAGAGTTTCACTAAACAACATATTATTATAATATTATTATGAAGTAACGGTTGTGAATATTAATAGCCAATGTTTGAAATTTTATAAATTTTATCTTTCAAAATGGACTTAATTTTTAGATTCAGACTATCGAAATTAGCCTAAGGTGAATTTTTGTTATTTTTCAGAAAACATTCAATTTTTGATGAATAGTGAAAACACTAGGTTACTATTTAAAAACCAACTTTTTATTTAAAAAATTATTTATTTTATTTAAATTTATTTTAGGTCAAAATTGATACATAATATATATATATGTTCTATTTAATTCATTGGAGTTATTTTATAATAATTTTAAATATATAAAAATTTATTGAACTTTTCACTCTCCTTTAGCCACCTCCTAAGAGAATTTGAAAATTTAGATAAAACATAATTTTACCGCTTCTGTGAGTGGAATTTCCAAAATCTGACAGTCACAGTTAATATCAACGAGTAAAATGTGGTTAAATAAGATAAAAACTAATTTTTGGTGAATAGTAACTTTTTACTTTTATTTACCACGGTTAAAAGTAAATAGAGTAATTAAGGGTAAAAATGATATTATTATTACCCCAAAACATTTTCTAAATCTATTTGATAAGTATAATTCGACCAAAAACAACCTTAGTAATATAATATTATCATTTAGGTCAACTTGGATTATATTAGGACATTTATGATTATTTTTATTAAAAAAAGAGTTAAAATAGTTAAAATCAAAGTTTAATAACTAAAACATTTTTAATATAGGGTTATACATAATATTAATTCGACTATAAATATTCATTAGAAATATAAAAATATTTCCTACCTAATGGTATTTTATTATTAATTTTTATACATTAAATTATTCAATTTATTTATGGCACAATGGTGATGGAGTAATTACCTAAATAATGAAGTATTAAAATAATTGATATTATAAATACCCAAATAATTGTAATTTGAGTCATTATATGAATTCCACTAATTTTATAGGTTAATAGGACATGCTAGTATGAATTTAATTAACTTTTTTAGAACTCATCATTCTGTTATGATTTTCACAAAAATCAATTACCAAATAGTGTCAAAATTGACATAAAATAGTTTTTAAAACAAATATTATATTATTATTTGTTATAATATTCCTAAAAATATGAGGTTCAGCCAAATAACTTATATAACGTTATATATATTAATAATGAACCACTTGGGGTTAGTTTGTCTTGTTATATTATGTTTATTAACCATATAGTGTAAGAAAACAAGAAAACACAGTAAAAGTTAAATTATTTAACATAGAGTCAATTCTAAAAGATAAGGTTAAAATAATAACCTAAACTTGTCTAAAACCTATTTTTTGAGAGTATTTCGACCCATCCCCACTTTAGCTTCGAAATAAATCAATTTGGACCTATTATAAACTAAATATGACTTTAGTATAAAATAATATTTTATGTTTTTTCAAAGGTACCCCTCTCCTCCCTTATAAAAAGGGCACCCCTTTCTCTCTTCTCTTCACACCCTTTTAAGCCTTGAAGCTCAGAAAACCCCTGCCCATTTCTCTTCTCTACTTCCCTAGCAGCATTTGGGAGGTTCTGGGCGTCCCAAAATACCAACTCTACTTCCTTGAGAGGAATCTTAAAGGAGCTGCGTCAAAGAAGAGGTAATATTATCATCCGATTCTCTCAAGTTTCATTCTTCTTCTACTTCTTATTATTTAGTTGTTTCACTATAAATTAATAACATCAGTATGACTAATATACTATAATATTATTATAAATATGAAACAATCATATTTCACCTTATGTGGTGTATTCTGATTTTGACCACCACCTTACTTGGATGGGTATAATGGTGAAAATAAATAACTATATATGATTATTTTAAAGTTATATTGATTCTGAAATATTATACATACACTTCAATAATATTCCACGATCATAGGAATGATATCATCGCTCGTGTGTACGTACGGACTACCGTCTGCACGACGCGATGAGATTCATTCTCCATGTTAACCATTAATGAATTATTATAAAGTATATATAATGAATAATAATTAAATATATGACTTAATAATGATACTAGATTTATGTGTATATATATATATAAATATTTATGCCATCTACTTAATTCCATTCAATTCAATAAGGAAACAAAAACAGTGTTTCAGCGTACGTATGACCTACCGTCTCCATGAACAGTGTATTTCCTTCCATTTATTGATCTATCATATATATATGTATCTGATGAATATATATTATATATAAACCATTTTTTACATTCTGGAATTAAGTAAATAAGGATATAATTAATAATATCAAGAACAACAAGTCGAAACACGTACGATAAATGAAACGATTTTACACAAAACGTTGCTTTAACATGGAATTAAAAAAAGAATGGGTAATATAAAGTCATAAGTGAACAATATATTATATCATAATAATGAATATAATTTTTTAATAAGTCAATGACATTATTTAAATCATTATACAGGAGGTTCGAAAACATACGAAGCATATCAAACATAAGGTAAGGGAAAATCGCACAATCTCATTTTTATGCAAGAGAGTTTATACTTCAGAATTTACTGAGGAATATTTATCATCCAAATCCATGTTTCCTTTATATGTAATATTATTTCTATCCTCCTAAAATTTATTAAATCAAATTTTACCAATTGGTGAATTTTTTGTAAAATATATGAAAGGAATCTTTTTTTGTTTTTAGTATGAGAGCCTTTTTGACTTTTCCGACAAAAGTATGAGGAGAATGTTTTTTTAAACTTATACAGAATGAATGTATTTTTATAGTTTCATAACACCTTATTTTCATGATGGTTACTCCAAAATATTTCATGACTATTTTCAATAAAATCATTTTCTTTTAAAATTGCATGGAATTTTGTGAAAAGAAAATGATTTTGAAGAAGAAATGATATTTTCCCCAAGAATTCATTTCAAGTGTTTTATCGAAAATATTTTCCATCTAAGATGAAATTATTTCATATGTGTATGTTTCAAGTATAATGTCTCTATGATTTACATGGTTCTAATTTTCTTATGAGGAAATTATATTCATTTGTTTTATATGTATTATGTTATGATGGGATGATGTTTATGAAACCCATTTTTATTCATTGGGTTATGATGAATGGTTTATGTTTATGTTGTGGCACAATTAAGAATGACTTAATTATATGGTGGGTGAGACCTATATATCCCTCTAATGCATTGGGTAATGATTTATATCTCATGAGATAGACATGGTTGGAACGGTAAGTTAATATGGTTCAGTGATACAGGACTAGAATGAGGATTGAACTCGATTCAGAAAGGGAATTTGTCCACTAAGATGGTCTTGGCAGCAATGCCTTGGCAACTATGGAAAACATATCAATTTATTAATGGTTTTCCACTGTTGGTGCCAAAATATTGCATGAACGAAAGGGACGAAAAAGACAGCCCGAACGGTGCCTCGTGAAGCACCGACGCGAAGCACCCCGAGCATCACGGGCCCGTGAAGCTCGGGAGGCGGTAACTCTCCGCTAAATGTTTGACATTCGTGAGCCCGTCGCGAATCTCTGGAGGTGGTAACTCTTTGTGACCGAGTTTTATGTTCACAAGCCCGCCACAAATCTCCAGAGACAGTAACTCTCCGCGAACGAGTTTGACGTTCGCGAGCCCACCACGAAGCTCCGGAGGTGGTACCTCTTCTCAAACATCTTTGACGTTCGCAAGATTGCCACGAAGCACCTGAGGCGGCACACGAGTTCTGCTTCATGACGCCCCTTGAATATAAATACTGGGCTCCCCCTGAGTGTTGAGGATAGAAAATCCGACCTTTCGGCTTCTCCTCTCTCGAATCGCGAAGCACTATTTGCCCCCATAAATCATGAGCTCTGCGATGTACTTCTACTTTGAGTGACGCCTTTGCTTTGTCTCGTTTTGATCCCCTATTCCGAGTGGGATGCCCTTCATGAAGCTCAAGGGAATTTGCGAAGGAGGGGGATTCCCAAGTGAACCCGAGTAGCAGCGTAGCGTTTATGCTTCGCGAAACACCCGACCTATACTAGTGATCCCTATGCTAAGGCAGGATCGCTACACGTCGCGAAGAAAACTGCATCGCAGCACCCTGCTTCGCGAGGCACCTCTTCTTCGCGAGGCAGTGCTCTGCGAATACTGTTCCACTTCACGAAGAACCCCCCACTCGCACCTATTCCCCATGCTAAGGCCAAGGCACTTCGCTTCGCGAAGCACACTCCTTTGCTTGGATATTCTGATTCATGTGCGACCCTCCAGGTATGCACGATGTGATTTCAAAGTACCATGGACAATACTACTCATAGCGTTGCGTTTCCTATTGATTCTTCGCATAGGCACACTAATGGATATTGCTTCTTCTCATAGCCACACTAACGTGGACCCTCGATGGTTCTCTCTACAACCTCCCTTGACCACGGCCTTACTGGTACCTTCCCTCCCCCAAGGAGCAAAGTTAACCAGTTATGTACGTCCTAGGGGTGTGGAGTGAACCCGCCTCGTCCGAGCTGCAGGACGTTAAACAGCCAAGCATCACATCCTTAACACATGACATTAAACTGTGACTCAACCTCGTGCCACGCACGAAGGGTCACCCCAGCTCGAACATTCTTTACGCCACTCATCTCCACAAGAGTGGAATCACCCCTCCACAAGGGATGATATCCTCCTTATTGGAGCGGCGTATGTTCTTAGGAGAAGGGCGACCCTAGTTCCCCAAATGGATAGCTGCACCCCTGCATCTCCGTACTTCCCCACTACCTAGGTCAGTGGAGGGCGTGATAGGGAACGAGGCACCTTCCATCATTGGTCCCAAATCCCTCTTCCGTTGCACTTTGCCTCACTTTGGGCTTCCATCCTGGAGTAAGTCCCAACACCATGGTCTGCCTAATTCATAAGCCCCTCTTCGCTTCTCACCGACGCATCCTTCGTGACGTGATCGTTAGGTCCATGCAACCTCTTGTTTCTCACACCGAGCATGACTCATGTGGGCTTAGAGTGAGCACCGACCCTGAACCCCACCATAGCAAACTGCGAGGACTTTGATCCATGTCAAGGCATCGTACATAGGAAGCCTCCATGAGGTTCAAGCCCACCACTCAGTCGTTTTTTCACGTCGAGTTCCACCCTCGTCCATCATGACGTTAAACTGCATGCCCTAATATAGCATGACGTTAAACTGCTATTCTAGTTCGACGGCAAGCCGTTGTGACCAACCCGATCTATGAGGACTTTGATCCATTTCAAGTCATGGTATGTAGGAAGCCTCCCAGAGGTTCAATTCCATCTCCCATCGGACCAAG
This sequence comes from Viscum album, assembly GCA_963277665.1. Lineage (NCBI taxonomy): Eukaryota > Viridiplantae > Streptophyta > Magnoliopsida > Santalales > Viscaceae > Viscum > Viscum album. The sequence continues at coordinate 1,807,605,412 of OY728122.1, read as the reverse complement.
GTCCCTCATTTACATCGGTTCGCCGACACCCACCGCCATTCTAAACTATGGGGACATTGATCCACATAAAGGCGTGGTACGTAGGAAGCCTTCACGAGGTGCAAGCCCACCACTAGTGGACCCCTGGGTATACTTTCATGTCGGTTAACCGATGAAACCCTTTGAACTACGAGGTCTTTGATCCATGTCGAGGCATGATACGTAGGAAGCCTCCATGAGGTTCAAGCCCATATCTCATTGGACCAAGGTCCACCTTCACGTCGATTCGCTGACGAATTACATCATTTGAACTAAGAGGTCATTGATCAATGTCAAGGCATGCTATGTAGGAAGCCTTCCAGATGTTCAAGACCACCACCCATCGGACCAAGGTCCACCTTCACGTCAGTTCACCGACGAAGCCCCTCTAAACTACGTGGTATTTTATCCATGTCATGGCATGATACGTAGGAAGCCCCCACCAGGTCCAAGCCCACCACCACTAGGACCCTCCTGGTCCTCCTCTTTCACGTCGGCCTTCCGATGTCTCACATGAACTACGTGGTCTTTGATCCATGCCACGACATGGTATGTAGGAAGCCTCTCTGAGGATCAAGCCCATCTCTCATTGGACCAAGGTCCACCTTCACATCGGTTCGCTGACGCATTGGACCAAGTTCCACCTTTACGTTGGTTCGCTGACGAAATCCATTGGGCCATGGTCCACCTGCAAGTTGGCTCTCCGGCAACATTATAAACTACGTGGACATTGATTCCCTGCCACGGGGATATGCAGGAGGTCTCTTTGAGGCTCAAGCCCAAATTCACCATCGCCCTTGCGATGGTCCCTTTCCATTCCCCCCTCCACTCCATTCATCCATCCGTCATCCACCCTGATTCTTGCCCAGACCGCAATATCACGGTGAGACCATGCCGGTCCGCTCATCTTCATAGCCGTCCATAGGCTGGTCCCGACATCAGCACCCCCTCAAGGGAAATCCCTCAATCTGATCCATTCTAGCTAATGCTCTGATCGGGCCGATCCGTCTCCGCTGGACGTTATACTCGTAGCATAACCTGTATTAAACACAGTAAGCTGAGGAAAAACTCATATATGTGTCTATGGCCTATAATTCCCCACGCTCAATGTGGGATGACTCGGGCTCCCGCGCCCTCGAGAAGCCCTATGACCAGGGATAATAGACAAACATGTCGGTTCCCTAGCATCCAGACACGCTACTGATGCCTCAACATGACTACTCCCCCGACTGAAGGTTGTTGCCCTGACCGGACCCTTTGTAATGTTCTGACAGAAGTATTGTAATTAACCGGCGTCCATGGAAACATGACACTAGGAAGAGTTTCACGAACAACGTATTAAATCTATGAGTGAGATCTGGACTAGGTGACAAGTTCTGAGGAGGAATCCGCAGAAGGATGAACCGACATCCCATCATCCCGTTTCGATCAAGGAGTAGACGTTCCTGAATATGGAGTGAATGACGCCTGCCTTTTGAAAGCAGGAATGCAAGGAAACAGTGCAGCGTGTCCTCCTCCGCGGACAGACGGATGCGCGCGCCCCGGAGAAAGCATCGGAAACAGAAATGGTGAACCCGACGTGAAATTATTCTCCTCAATGTGGAGATTAGTAGAGTTCGAGACACTAGTAGATTGAAATGTCACCGGATCCAGATATCGGGCGCCTGGTCCCGCCAAGCAAATAGAGGGCCTGTCGTGAAACTCACCAGAAGTCGGGGTAGTTGAACGTGGGGCACTCCGTTCTGCAATGTGTTGGCGTGGATCCTTCTTATAGAAGTGGAAAATGGAAGGACGTTGGGGAACTGGTTGTCAATCCTTTTCCTCGCAGTGCTGATGAGTTGATCGCTTCATTTCTCAGGAACCATGTTGCTGTTACAGAGACACGATCACTGCCCGCTCGCCTATGTAGGGACAGGGGAAACACCGGCACAACCACCCCGCATGGCTCCGCTACCTCCACGATGGCCTCTACATCGCAGAATACGGGGCGGCCACGTCCCCACTCCCCATCAGAGATCATCCAGTGAAGGGTGATCAACAACCTTTTACGCAGGTTCAAGGAGGAAGGGATCATCCCAAATCGGGATATGGCCCGCCTGGACCTGGAGGCATCTAGGCCCCACCGTCAACGCCTCCCTAACAGGCCGCGCAGTCAGCCCCGGCTCCCGACCCCAACATTCAACAATTTCGGGAGCCTGTCCTCGGAACGCCTCGACGACTCCTCGACATACGCTGATGAGGCGGGCAGCGTCTGGCTCGGCCCGCTCAGGGTCCCGACCCAAGGGCTCCAGGAAAGGGCTCCCGTCTGGCCACATCAGCACTGCCGTCCGACTCCGTAGGAAGAGCAGGTAGGCCATGCCCCTGCACCACCTGCGCAAGCTCGTCTGACCCGACGTCAGCGTCAGGCCCGGGCTGAGGACGCTCGCCGAGATGCGTCGACGTCAACAGGTACAGTGGCCTATGCCACCGCCGACATGCAACATGGAGTCCCTACATACACTGAGCAGGGGAACTCCTTCACCCAACTACGATCGAGACCACAACCTCCCCACGGGAAGGCTGGGTTGACTCTTCGGGTCATAGGTCTGAGTGGTGATCACCGCGAACTAACCCGCGGTGATGTCACCCCGTACGGGGGCCCTCCCCATACCACTACTCCACAGATCATGGGCCTTCCCCGCTCCGAATCTCGTCATGGAGGTATGCCTCGTGATACCCCCATCTCGAAGGAAGACCTGCCACGCGGTAGTGATGCTCGGCATGAAAACCTTTCCTGCGCTCACTATACAGGGTTTGGAGTCCATCCTCCAGCCCCCGACCGCCGATCATAAGGTACTTCCCATCCGGTCCTTCTCCAACGTGGGGGCCCTCCCTACGTCCTCTCTATAACAGGCGAAGGTCCTCCTCACCCCAGCAACTCGAGGAGTGAAGGTCCTCCTCGCCCCAACAACTCGAGGAGTGATGGTCAGCCTCGCTCCACCTGCAACGACCATGGAGGTCCTCCCCATGCTCCTGTCGATTCAAAAGAGGCTCCGCCCACATGGGTGTTGTCCATGGAGGTCCTCCCCATGAACCCTTCGACATTTTCCTTGGTTCCCCTCGCACCTCGGCTATCTCGAGCGGGGGCCCTCTCCGCCATGGCGCTAGCGCTGCCCCAAGACTAAATGATGAGAATCAACCTTGTCCCGAAGAGCCACCCCGGGGCAGGAGAGCGGGTCTTCCCCGCCAAAAGAAGATTCCTATGAAGGCCCGGGTGGAGATCAAACATTCCCGCTTCTCGGACTCTGAAGCGGAATGCGACTCAGCGATGGGACCTTCTCCCCGCTCCTCCATATCAAGTACTGGGGCAAGAACCAGGCGCGTTAGCCTCATTCTCCCGGAATATGAGGTCCACCAGATTCCCATCTCCCTCCATAGGTACATCCAGGAGGAAGAAATCGTGGAAATTATGCAGGTCTCGACCGTGCAATCACCACCATTGTCACTAGAAGGACCCTCTACCTCTACCAGAGGTCACTGATAGCTATTTCGGGGGCCAACGGTAGTAGAGCAACGAAATGACCTATCGCCGACAGTCACGACTCCTGTGCCAGAAGCTGTGGCTATCATCCCATCGTATCGTGACATCGTGGCCAGGTCACCTCACTCTTCAGAGGATTGCCCGAAATTCGTCAGCCAGTCAGATCATTCACCGTATTCTCCGCCGCCGAGTTTACTATCCTAGAGGTCCGCCTCGGTACCGCTACTGGTCCCTCAGCCTCCCCCGGTTGATGAGTGGGGAAATACAGGGCCAGACCTCGAGTCCGAACCCAGGATCTTCTTGAGCATTCTCGCAGTGGACTACTTCCCGGAGAAGTTCTGGCTGACGGCGGCGCTGAACATTCGCGCACCAGATTCCTTTACCCCCGAAGAAGTGGGGTGCTTTTGTCGAACCCTATGGGCAACACACTTCCTCCTTCATTATGAGTGGGTGGTGTACCCCATAAGTCGAGACCACATTGAAGAAATTGGCGAGCAATGCCACCTGATCGATTTGGCCTCACTCCTTGTGGCCCAGCACCCTGAGTCGCCAGGCCGTCAAAGTTCCCTTCAACGAAAATGTGGTCATAGTTTCAAAGTACTCCACAGAGTCATCAAGGAAGCTACCCCCCATGTGCAAGTCTGTGGTTGGGGACGCTACACCACTCTCCTCTTCGACCCTATCCGACGGCAGCCTAATTCGTTATGCGACATTGAGGAAATGCCCTCGAGAGGGGCCGCGGTCCACATGGCTGATGTAGTGTAAAAGGAAGATGAGATTGAATTTCTTGATGGAGACTTACCCCCAGAGGGCGTACCACCACTGCTGGACCCATCAGGGAGGGTTACCCGTCAGCAGAGGAACCTGCTAGGCCTCCCTATACCCACTGAGTCGCTGGTACTCGGTCGAAATACTGGAAAGGGTAAGGAGCACGTCGGAACTGTCAAGCACTCCGACCCGTATGCCTTTGTGCAGAAAAAGGATGGAGATCCCGGGAAGGCCACATTACGCTAGCAGCTTGCTGAGCAGAAGAGGCTAGATGATGAAATCTTGGATGAGCGCAGTGCAGAGCAGCGACCCAACTATGGTAATCCCAGGCCGGGGCGGCAGGGGCAAGAACAATTTTCCCCTGGTGAGATGCCTTTTGGGAAACCCTGATCATTCTACTTCCGTAGAGAGGGCAGAAGCCGGAACATAGGGCAAGAGGGCGTGATACGTCTCGCCAAACCCCCCTGAACGACGGAGCAATATGAAGAATCCAGTCCAGGTTCCCCCAGTCGCCCCATAGGTCGTTCCGCCAGTCGAATCATGAGCTGTTGATGCCATCTACCATGTTGAAGAACCTGGCAACACACTTGTGATTAGGGATCCCCGTCAATACAGGGACCCCACCTGGATGATCTTATAGCAGCACTCACAGCCCGCCTCGAAGCATTGGAAACGCGGAGGGTGGCGGTCCCACCGGATGGAAAGCCTTATCCCGCGTGGGTGGATGATATGCATGCACCACCGGGTTTTGGGAACCCCACCTTCTCACCCTTCAACGGGACAGGGGGCCCACCGTAGCACTTGGGTCATATTTTCTTCCAGGTGTGGCCCCATGTCGGGGTCCCCGACCGAGCAAGAAGCCACCAAGCTCCGACGTTTTGTACAGACCTTGGAAGGTCTCACATTCATCTGGTACAGGTAGCTCCCTATCAGATCGGTGACTGGTTGGGAGGATCTCCGCCAGAAGTTCCAATACCAGTTTTGCTCCACCACGCGGAAGACCAGCATTGCAGACCTCTTTAAGCGGAAGCAAAGGCCTGATGAGCGAGTCGCAGATTTCATCTCCCAGTGGAAGGGACTTGTGTATTCCCTCGATATGCCACCGACTCAGGAGAAATTACTAATAATGTGTGTGGGGAACGTCAAAACGGAGTTGTTACCCTCCCTGATTACCGAAAACTACCCTAGAGGGTTCAGAGATTTCTCAGATAAGGCTCAGCGCCTTGAGGAGGCTCTGCAATAGTCTTGTCAGGCATGTTCGTTGCCCCCCCTATGATCCCAGCAAGGAGGACTGCCAGAGTCGAACCCGCCACGGTGGCCCAAATAGATGCCCCTAGGCAGCTCGAATTACTGCCAGTGGAACCATCCCCACAACCTCGCAGAGGTCCTCCACCTCAAGCACAGGCTCCTGCCTAGCAGCGACCGCCTCAGAATCGACAGGTTCCCCCGTGCAATGTGCCACCTCCACCTAGGCGAGACAATCAGGTAATGCCTCCTTGGAAGGCCCCTCCAGCCCCTCGTCAGGGCCAGGCCCCCAGGGCCCCCTATCTGGAAAGAAGGCACCAGACTTATTCATTCAATAAAAATCAGGTCCCTGGCTACTTTCAAAGTTCTCTAGAGCAAGGGATTGTGCGCCTTCCTGAGTGCAGAAGGCCGACAGAGGCGAATCTCACAGATCACCCCAACTACTATCCTTATCATCAGATTCTGGGTCACACCCCCAAGCAATGATATGTGTTTAAATACTGACTTCAAGACTAGGTCAACAACAACATAGTCAGGTTGGGTCTGGCACCAACACAAGTGTAGGGTGTCTTTGCAGGGTCGGAGATCGGTAGCGACAGCGAAGGCGAGTTGCAGCAGGTTCCCAGCTGCATTCTCGGAAACATGATGACAGGATGGCTCAAAAAACTATTGTTCGTTCCCATGGTATCATTCGGGTGCACCTGAAGCAGCCGGAACCTTCAGAAGAAGTAGCTGGTAACTTTGAATCATCTTCACAGTCGACCTCTCCCCAAAAGGGCAAGCAGCGACGACGCAAGAAGAAGCAATGCGATCTGCCGGTGTCGTCGTCATCCCACACTCTCAGTGACTTTATTCCCCCTGAAATGGGGATTCCTCCCAGAATCTGCCCGGTGGTGGATGACTTGTCGAGCGATAGCTAGGGGTACGATTCAGTTAACACTGTGGCGCTCGTAAAGCCATATATGACTCCCGACGATGGGGAACGCTAGGTGAACCTCCCCAATGTTTCCAGCCAACATCATCGTCAGTAGAACCGCAACCATGCCGGTCATCGAGGTATGTTAGTGTGAAATTTCAGCAAAGACATGCACACTAATGAGACCAGACAGCAGGCTCAGTGTAGAGCTCATCACGCGCAACCCCATCGGAGGCCCTCAGCTCTACCTCCACCGTCGTTTGTGCTACTAGATCATGGAGAGCTGCCTCGTTCGTATCACAGTCAGTCTTGCCCAGCTACAGGCCAGCCTCCGTTGTCTGATCCTAGTCTGGCGACTACTCTCCAGGCATCAACTTGTAGGCAGCAGGATGTACCCAGTACTAGCCGACCGTCGGTTCAACTGGCAGGACCCGCTATTCCTCCAAGTGCTGAACGACCTCCTGTAGGAAGAGGTTTGCGTTTGGCACGAAAGTATGATGTCCTGAAACACTTGGACGACATTCCGGTGAGGCTTTCTATCCTCGAGGACCTTTGCCTGTCATCTGAAATGCACGAGGCACTTTCTGAGGCCCTAAGGAGCCCCCTCCAGTTTGAGACGGAGGTAGCTGCTGTAGAAGCCTTCCATGCCGAGACAATTGAGAACGCATAATGCCAGGCAGTTATCTCGTCCTCCGGTGAAGATGAGGACCCTCCTATACAGGGGAATATTCGCCCGTTGTACATCACTGGCCACTTCAATGGCGTGGAGGACCGACGTTACCTCGTTGACACGGGTTCCGGAATCAACCTATTTCTGACTCGGACATTGCGATAGCTGGGTCTGTCTGAAGTTGATTTAACTCCCTCTGACCATAGAATCCAGGGGTACAACAGGACCGAGCAAACCCCAGTCAGCAAGATCCCCCTGAAGACTCAGTTTGGTGGCTTACTTGCCAGCACTGTGTTCATGGTCGTCTCTCAGGACACCACCTACAACGCGTTGATGGGTAGGACATGGCTCCATCTTCATGCAGTGGTCCCTTATTCATATCACCAGTGCCTCAAATACTCACTCAACGGTCGAGTAGGCATGCTCCAAGGAGATGTGTCTCCTTTCGCCTCTTGTGAGGCCCGCTATCTGGATGCTGATTATTACAAGAGTAAGGATAAGGAAATACTATTAAGTGAGGATGAACCCGCCCCGGTCACAAGTGATCCCTGGTCAAGCATGGATGATGCCTACATCCTCCTGATCCACGGATTGGAGGACAGGACCCCCGACATGAGGTAATGTTTTGTTGTTTCGGGTATACAAGGAAGGCATGTTCCTGTGTCCATGCGACGGCGGAAAATCACCTTGTACTCCTACATCAACCAGGCTCAGGTGATCCCGAAACCTCCTACCCCTGTACGGTACCGGAATGTCAAGCTTATGACAACGGCGGTTCACCATACATGTCTCTTTCGCCATGCTAGAATCAAACGACTCAGGCCGAAACATCACCACCGCTTTGATATAATCAAACGTGGCCCCTTAGGCCGAAGGCCAGATGGGATAGGGTCGACTGCCTTCATTGCTATGGTCTCAATGGCGAGTGGTTCTCCAGATATGATGACAACTGCTGCCCAAGCCGGCACCAACTGCCCCTCAGGCATTTATAGACCAGAAGTGACTCCCGTAGTGGGAAATCCCCCCATGGGTGGAGAGGAAGACCTAGAGGATACTCCCCCCCGCCTTTGAGAAAGGTGTCCCTACCACGGTTGATGAACTGGTACAGGTGAACCTTGGTAGTGAGGCAGATTCGAACCCCACATTGATCAGTGCAGCCATGTCCCCCGAGGAGTGGCAGCAGTACGCAGACTTCCTCAAACAACACCATTACGTGTTTTCCTGGATTAACAACGAGATGCCAGGACTAGATCCCTAGGTACCCGTTCACCGTCTGGGCCTCCCGGAAATCCATCGTGGGTTTAAGCAGCCTCCTAGGAAGATGATCCCTTCTCATGGTGCTATGGTTGAGGCCGAAGTTGACAAGATTATCAAATCCAACATCGTTAAGGAAGTCCAGTACCCCAAGTGGCTTGCCAACATTGTGCCAGTCAGGAAGAAGAATGGGCAGATTACAGTCTGCATCGACTTCCGCGACCTTAATTGCCACTGCCCAAAGGATGACTTCCCACTCCCGGTGACAGAGTTATTAATTGATGCCACGACCGGGTTCCAAGCTCTCTCTTTCATGGATGGGTATTCCGGGTAAAACCTGATCCGGATGGCCCCTGAGGACGAGGAGTCCACTGCCTTCAAGGCTCCCTAAGGTACCTTTTTCTACCAGTTTATGCAATTCGTCTTGAAAAATGCTGGTCCCACTTATTAGAGTGACATGCATCGCATATTCAATACGATTCTCATGACGCTGGTGGAATGCTACGTAGATGACCTAGTTGTCAAATCATGTCAGCACCAGGACCATCTCAATGACCTCGAGAAGGTGTTCGGTTTCCTCCGTTCCCGTCACCTGAAGATGAACCTGTTGAAGTGTGCCTTCGGGGTCACCTCTGGGAAGTTTCTGGGATTTGTTGTGAGATACCGAGGCATTGAGATCGACCTAGAGAAGATCAAGGCCATTAGCCTAATGACTTCCCCGAGAAACATTCGGGAACTTTGAGGCCTCCAAGTCCACATATACTATATATGCCAATTCATCGCGAATTTGGACGGCAAGTGTAATCCCTTTTTCCGGCTCATGAATAACGGAGCCGCCTACGAATGTGATGAGGTGTGTCAGACCACCTTCGAGAAAATCAAGAAGTTTCTGCTCCAACCACCCGTTTTAATGCCACCCATCTCGAAAAGCTGCTGGTCCTTTACGTAACCGCCCTGGAAAGATCCCTCGGTGCACTGCTCGCCCAGAAGAATAACGAGGGTACTAAGAACAATATCTACTATATCAGCCACATGCTTCTCGATACGCAGGTCAGATACTCCCGTATAGAAAAGAGCTGCCTTGTGCTCGTCTTCACCGTAAAGAAGTTGTGACATTACCTGGAGCACCATGAGGTGCAATTGGTCTCCCGTGTAGACCCACTGAAGTACATCCTGAACCGCCCCATGCTGACTGGCCGACTAGCACGGTGGGCGGTGATTCTCCAACAGTTTGATATCAGGTTCGTACCTCAGAAGGCCATTAAGGGACAGGCATTGGCAGACTTTTTAGATACCCATCCAACCTTCGCAGATCAATCCCTAGACCTAGATTTTCCCGATGAGACGATCCTCTCAATCGATCATGTCGTCCCGTGTTGGAAAATGAATTTCAACGGTGCCTCCTTGAGCCCCACCGATAGGAGGCTCAACGATCCTAAGCTCAACAGAGTGGGCCTGGGTATTGTCTTCACTACCCCGACGCAATCTGTCCTGCCATACTCGTTCCTATTGTCAGAAGGCTATATGAACAACGAGGCAGAGTACCAGGATCTCATCACCGGCCTCGAGTTAGCCCTTGAGATCCATGTGCCCCATCTATATGTGAAGGGAGATTCTGAGATGTTAATCAAATAGGTTAATGGCGACTACATCGTTAGGAAGCCGGAGCTTATACCATTGCTGGAGTACACCCTCCGCCTAGTGGCCCAGTTCTCTTCTCGACCAGAGATTACCAATGTCCCACGGTAACATAACGGTCAAGCAGACGCCTTGGCTGGCTTAGCCGCGTCGCTCGCAGAACTCGTGGAAGATGATTTGATCATACATGTGGCACACTGGAGAGTCATTGCCCCCATCACCCAAGAGGACAATGATGGCCTGCGGGTAAGTCATATCACCGCCGGAACCTCTACGTCAGGGGTCCCGGGTTCATCAGACACAGTGGTTGAAGACACTCCTGACGGGAGGGCACCTTTTGTCGAGTATCTCCAAAATGGTCGCCTCCCGGATGACCGGGTCGAGCGCGAGTGGATCCGACGCCGCGCACTGCAATTTACCGTCCAGAGCGGCCCCAGTCTTAAACAGATCCTTTATAAGTAGAGCTTCAATGGCATTCTCCTCTGTTTCATTCAAGGAGTAGAGATTCCTCAAGTCATGTAAGAGGTTCATGTAGGTTCCTGTGGCACCCATCAAGCTAGGACGAAGTTGTCCCATCAAATCCGGGGGTTGGGGTACTTCTGGCCCTCTATGACCCACGATTGTATTGGGTATGCCAAGAGATGCCACGCGTGCCATGTTCACCCCAACTTCCTGCATCGTCCACCAGATCCCCTCCACCCCACCAAGTACTCTTGGCCATTTTCGGTATGGGGACTTGATGTATTGGGACCGTATCCACCGGAAAAAGCCCGCCAGTGTAGGTTCATCCTGACTGCTGCAGATTACTTCTCCAAGTGGGCAGAGGCAGTTCCACTCAAAGAGGTCAAGGCCCGCTCCATCATCGACTTTGTGAGCTCCAATATTATCCACTGGTTGGGGTCCCTCACGCCGTCCTCACCGATAAGGGCACCAACTTTCGAGTGGCTGAACTGAAGAAATTGTACGCCATGTAGGATATCCGTTTGAACCATACCACCCGCTACCACGCACATGAAAACGGAGAGATCGAGGCGTTCAAAAAAACCCTCTCTAATGTTCTGTAGAAAACGGTTGGTCAGAACAAGAAAGGTTGGCCGGAAAGGCTCCCCAATGCCCTCTGGCCTTATCGGACGATGACTCACAACTCTACCCAGGTGTCCCCATATTCCCTGGTGTATGGAGCTGAGGCTATCGTACCCATTGAGATCCAGCTGCCATCGTTACACACTGTAGTCTATGATCACCAGACATCAGATGAGGTAGCCGAAATCCATCTAGCTGAATTATAAGCACTGGGAGAGAACTGGCTTCGTGCCCTGTACAACTGGAAAGGCATGAGGATAAGATAGCGAGGGCCTTAAACAAGATGGGTTGTCTCCTTTCTTTTCTACTGGGTGACCTAGTACTGGCCCTTTGAGCACCAATGATCCCTGGTAGGAAAAATCCCAAGTTAGATCCCAAATGGGAAGCGCCTTATATCATCCATAAGGTTTAACCCAATGGAGGATACTTCTTGATGACCACAGATGGAGACCGCATAACTCCCCCCTCAAACGCCAAGTTCCTCAAGCGATACTTTGCCTAGGGAAAAAGGGTCTTGCACAACCTTAAACTGCATCTTCGTCCTGCAAGACGATAAACTACAAAATGGTCCGAGATCTATGACCTTAAACTAAGATCTCCTATCGTTCTTACGGTAAGACATTAAACTGCAAGCCAGTCAGGCCTACCTGGCCGAGGCTCGGCCTCAGCCCCCTTGGCATCCTCGGCCCCCCGGCCCCCGTCCTTACTATAAGACGTTAAACTGCAAGCCAGTCAGGCCTTCATGACCAAGGCTCAGCCTCTGGCCCCTTGGCCTCTGTTGACTCTAGCTCTATAATGGGATTGTAGGGTGTGGTGTGGTATTACATCCTCATTCACGTCGGGTTACCTGCAGTACCGTACATATACCCAGTTGAGACACACTTCCACGTCATCACCGCATGACGCTAAACTGCATGTCCTTCAAAAACTATGTGTGTCTTGATTCTCATCTTAATGGGATACATAGGAACTCTCGGATGCCTCGTCTTGTTCCCAGCCCCAAGCTTTTCTCTTCCACTACCCCCCTTGGGAATAGTTTCCTTGGAGGATCTTTATGTAGCGAGGAGTAGGATTTCTTAGCCCTACTCATACAACTCCGCTCATACAAGGATTGTAAGGGTTGCACCATGTGCCCACTCCCGTTCTTCTATCCTTCCACGTCCTCACCGCATGACTCTAAACTGCATGGCTTTCAAGAACTACGTATGGCTTGATTCCAATCCTAATGGGATACGTCGGAACGCCCGGGAATTTCGTATGGTGGCCCAGCCCAAAAGCCAAAATCTTCCCCTCGGGTCGAGATACATGGCATGGTGCACACTTTTTCCCCACCTCATATCGAGCATGCCTCGACCCGGCTGCACATCCCCCTGGAGATGTTTTCCTCTTTCACGGATGGATACTACTATGCTTCACCCACTCCATGACTGGGATTCCATCATTTTTTCACACCCTGAGGGACCCCCAGAATTTCATGGATACTACACCCAAGGTCTCTCCTACCGATACGGGCCAAAGCCCCTGACGGTTTTCAAGAAACAAGCCGATACATGTCCCGCATTGCGAATTGGTCAACGGTCGACGCTCATTGTTTGCTCCCATATCCGATCCCCATAGGAACGATGTGTTCCAAACATGGTCAACAGTGTCCTGGATCTATGGATCCACCCCGAGATGTCCCAATCACCGAGTGTAGTGATTCGTTCTACCCCATCCCGAAGTGACAAACTTCCCCCCGGGTGGTGCTAGCGGTCGGGCCCACGACCCTGATTCCCCTATAAGGGGTGTACGGTGTAGTGTGGGACTATGTCCTCATTCACGCCGGGATCATGTGCCATGTCGTATACCTTCCCTTACGAGGCCCAGCCTCAGGCCCATTGGCCTTTTCGGGCCCCGGCCCTTGTCCTCACTGCAAGACGTTAAAATGCAAGCAGGTCAGGCCTTCCTGACCAATGCCTAACCATCAGGCCCCTTGGCCTTTTCAGGCCCCAGCCCAGGTCCTCTCTTGTAGGAGTGTATGGTGTGGCATGAGGTTATTTTCTCATTCACATCGGTTTATTCACCGTACAGTACAACTCCCTTGTTTGGGGGTATATTACTCCCCCCTCATCCCTTATGACGTTAAACTACATCTAGAGAACTACGTGTGACTTGATTCCCATCCTCATAGGATACGTAGGACCACCTGAATGTCTAGGATTCGGGTCCAGCCCCATCTCTTGGGAATCGTCATCCTATATTGGCCCCTTGGTCTACCCTTCCTCCATGAGAGGATTATATGGTGTGGTGTGGGATTATGTCCTCATTCACGTCGGTCTCGTAATGACCACGCCTTGTACCTCTCCCTTCTGAGTTGTTTCATCGACCCCTTTCCGGCGATTCACCAATGTGCCCAAGGGGACTCTGGTCTATTACCTGGAATTCCAATCTTTACTCGGACACGTCCGAATCCGCATTCCAGGCTTTGTGTATCCCGACATCAGGGCTTCCATCATCTTTCACACCCAGAGGGACCCCCAAGAACGGCCTGGATACTACGCCCAAGGGCTCTCCTACCGTTACGGGCCAACGCCCCTGAAGGCTTCAGACAACAAATCGATAAAACCCCGCATAGTGAATATGGTCAGCAGTCGATGCTCGTTAGTTGTTCCCGCCTCAGGCTAACGAGATATGGATGCTTTTTTTCCACCATGGTTAAAAGTTTTCCTTTATCGCCACACCAACCCATTAAGCCCAAAATGTCGGGTACACAATTCACACCCTTCATCAGTTCATCGTTTCCAAGTAGAGTCTCAGAACTCTTGGTACTTTTCCTCCTTGCACGTCTGCAGGTTGGGGAAACAAGCCGCATCAAAGGTGTCCTTCGAGGCTCTCTACCAACTCCCCTCTAATGGATTCCCCATGTATTGCGATGAGGATTTCCCCCCTTGTTTCCCACACCGAGTTTAACTCACGTGGGCTTATGGATCGGGTTGACGTCTGTGCTTACTCGGTAAGTTGTCACCATTCATGGTCCGAGCTCTATGACCATAAACTAAGATCCATCTAGAACTACGTTCAGCTTGATTCCCATCCTCATGGGATACGTAGGACTTCCCGGACGCCCTGTCTTCGGGTCCATCCCATTTAGGGAGCTAGTCTCTCCCCCCCGTTTCACCTCTTACCCTTATATAGGCCCCTCGGCCTATGGTCTCCTTCTCCGAGTGTCATACAATGTGATGTGGGATCATGTCTCCATCAATTGTGTTTTATAACACAGCGCACATTCCCTGCCTAGCATCGCCTTTGCTACGTCTGTGTTGCATGATGATAAAATGCATGCTCGGTCCTGTCACACGACCCTAAACTGTGACATTATCGTCCTGGCCGCATGACGAAAAAGAACACTACATTGTGATGAGCTCATTATAGAGGACATCACATTGGGTATTGGTCACGTGCCATGCCATTTGTCAACGCCTATCACGACTTGATTCTTGTGGCGACACCACAGCCTACTACTCTAGGCTTGTCGCTTCACAAAAAAAACCACTCACCTTATAGAACAAACAAGATTTATCAAATTCCACTTATTTTAGTGCAAGGTCCACGCCTGCACTCCCCTTTTCCCCTGGCACTGGTATCCTACCATGTCACCTTTCGAGAACTACGTGAGGCTTGATTCTCATCCTTATGAGATACATAGGTGCGCCCGGGCACTTCCCCGTGGACCCAGCCTAACTTTCGCTTTCGGTCCCTTGACCTAAAACCTCTCCCAAGGGGGTTGTGCAGTGTGATATGGGATTACGTCCTCATTCATGTCAGGTTTTTCACCGCAACGTACACACCCCCTATTTCCATTCACGACAGGTGTTTGATTTACTCCACCATGTGCCTCATATGTTTCCTCGCATCCATGGTCCCGAATTCTACAACCATAAACTAAGATCTCCCTATTGGAAAGGACTCTTCTCCCCCAATCTAATATGTCTCATTGTCGTATTTAGATGTGTTTTGAAGGAGCCCGAAGTGTGGGATTTTCACGGGGACATTCCCCTCATCCCACGAACAAGCTTTGTGCGCTCGATGTTTGGATCCTAATCCTTTGCCACATCCAAAAGGACCCTCAAACGACATGGATAGTAGGATTAAGGACTCTCCATGGAATTTGGGCCCAAGGGCTCTCCTATAGACTCGGGCCGACGTCCCTAAGGATCTCTGACAACATTTGCGACAAGGTCCCGTGTTTTGAACATGGTCAACGACCAACGCTAATTTGTATGTCCCCATTCTAGGATAATGCGATATGGACGCTGCATTTCTGCCACTGTTAATAGTTATCCACTATCGTCACGCCTCCATCATTGTGATCCAAATATCGAGCATCATGATTCACACATTGTCACTTCCTCGTGTTCAGGTGGAATTCCAACATGCTCGTCTCTATCTCTTCGCGCATGTAGCTGCGCCGCATGGTCACGTTTGTATCATGGGGTCGGTATTCACCGAGCGTCCCCTCACCCTAACCTGCCCCATTATGTGTCGGGAATTTCCCACCACTACTTCTTGTTTCCCACCCCGAGGATGACTCATGTGGGCTTAGTAGTTTTGGCAGGATTTGTACCAACACGGCTGGACTTCTCATCGTCCTGCATGACATTAAACTGCACTTTCAGAACTACGTATGGACTGATTCTCATCCAATGAGATACGTAGGAGCGCCCAGGAACTTCCCCGCGGGCCCAGCCTAATCCTCACTCTTGGTCCCTCGACCTGAAGAGTTTTCTCCGGGGGTACGTGGTGTGATTTGTACTACAAGCCCTCATTCCCGTTGGTTTCATATCTACCACACAACACGCTCCCTATGATCATCCCTTTTATTCCACATCCTATCGTATGAAGTTAAACTACAGGGGTCCATATGTCCTCAATGCATGACACTAAACTGCGGTTCTACCCTGAACAAGTTCAGGATTCCCCATGTTGATCATGGGATGCACCAGAGCCTCTACCAGAGAGGATTTCACCTGTCAGTCTTGGTCTATGACTGCACTATGCTTCCAGAACTACGTATGGATTGTTTCCCATCCTCATGGGATATGTAGATTCACCCTGGTATATTACCTAGGGTCCAGCCCATAGAAATCATTAATCCCATCCTTCCCCTTTCCGGCCCCCTGGTCGGACCCCTCTCCATAGAGGCCTTGTCCCAAAGTAGGAAGGATCCATGACCAATACAACGCACCCATCTGGCGTACTCCCACCACGTTGGTGTAACTACCTAAGTGTTGGATTCTTTTTGGAAAAACAATCACTCCACATTCCACGCTTTGCGTGCCCCTTATTTGGACCCTCATCCCCTTTCATGTCTGACGGGACCCCCTAACGACCTGGTCTCATGCCGCATCGGCTAACCTTCCATCCTGGGCCAATGTTCTGGAAGACTGGTAATGTTTGGAAGGACCCCCTAACTGTACAGATGTTTGACCTATGGTCTGCAAACTGTCCTGGGTCAATGTCCCGATAGATTGACCGACAATATTTGTGACATGGTTACATGTTTCAAACATGGTCAACGGTTGACCCTCATTTTTCCCCATTACAGGATAACATAGTAAGGATATGGATTCTCCTCCATGGTTAACAGTTTTACCTTATTGTCACGCCATCCCCACTACGCTCTGAATCTTGGGCATCGTAATTCACGCTCCCCATTTCCGTCTGTTCGGACTGATTCCAGTGTCCCTGGTGTTGCACCGTTTGTGAATGAAGGCACGCTGAAGAAAAGATAATTTGGCTGTTCTAAAAAGTTCCTTCTCCGGTCAGGTATCTCCCATATTTCGGAAATCCATACTGGTAATCCAAATCCTGGATGCCCAGATCATGGTCTCCACTCCTATGTTAGGTGGGACGAGAAGGCAGCTATCTTCTGTTTCTCACATCGAGCTCAACCCACATGGGCCTGGGGAAATATCACTGAACATCCCATAAAAATTATAGGGATGTAACAAGGAGATTCAACTAGTGGAAATCGTGGGCGCTACGACATTCAAAAAAAAAGAAAGAAGAAATTGAAGCACGAAAGTACCAATAAATGGTTTTTGGTTTGTTACAATACCTGGGGGTCGACTCCCCCCATGGACGGGTTGACCCCGTCAAAAGAGTATTGCAGCTCGGCCACCCATTGGCTTGTGACGTCCAAGGCTTGCTGCCACTAACTCATCTCTCGCTCCTCCCCAAGAGCAGTGGGGTGCAGTTCGTCAGCCTCGGCTCTGGACCTCTCTACCTAAGCATGAATGACAACCATCTTTTCAGAAGCCTTCCTCATAAGCTCCTCTGTCTCTGCCATCTGGGCCATTAACTGCTAGATCAGCTCAGATTGCAAATTAAGAGAGACTGAGTGATCATCCACCTGGGTCTGCTGCTGTTGGACCTCGCTTTCAGCCTCCTGGAGCTTCATGATGTTTGTCGCCTTCCTCCATTGTCAACCCACTCTGAGCCCACGATCATGCTCCAGGGTCTTCTCAGCCATATGATCTCAGATGAGCGCGTGAGGACGTTGGGCGTCCACTCCCCCAGTGCACAGTTCGCACAACCGAAAGCAGAGTTTGTCCATTTCATCCAGCCATAGCCCTTGGGGGTGTCCTTGATGAAGCGCGTGATTAGCTTCCACGACCGGCAACGAACTATGCTGATGTCTTCCTCGTCGGAGGTCGTTTCGTCCCAGTATGCGCGATTGCCAGGCTCGTACGCAGGATACGCCTGCAGGAAGTCCTCAGCAGGATCTGCATCTGGCGTTGAATCCAGCGAGACGTCTGGCGCCAAAGCAGGCGCGACAGGAGTAGGGTCGGCCAGCCGATTTTCTTCATCGGAGTCCACCTCAATGACCTCAAGCACGACCCTGCTGGTGGTCCCTCCGGTGATGATGTGTGTTATAGCTTGAGGAGATGGGGGGACTATCGCCACCATCACTGGCATGTCCCTAAGAGGGACGCCACCAGACATCCCTACTAGTCTTGCCGTAGTAGCCCACGCCATTCGGAGTACTGTACAACAGAGAAGGACATAAACGTTAGTTGGCATAGTCTATATATGACGACAAGGAAACCGATAGATGAAACAAACGGAGATCAACCTCCTGGTGTTGCTCTTGAGCTAGTACTGATGGGACCCCGATGCAAGGCCCTCCGTATACTGTTGGAAGGTCTGGAGATTCCGGAGGGGCCACCTCGGGTGCTCTGGTCCCACTAGACGAGGAACTGGATGCAGCCATAGGCGCGGGTTCAAAAGGTCCAACATCATCACCTGCCGAGGGGCGAGAATGAGGCATGCGAACAAGTTCCTCCTGTATGGCTCAAATTTTGGTCATAAGTTCATAGTAGCGCAAGAACGGACCATAAGGAAGGACGTTCAGAATGCTACCTTGAGAGCCTCTACGAAATCGTCGGAATTTGAGCCTTGATCTCCGACCTCTCCCTCCTCTAATGGGATTCCTCCTCCAGCATCATCCTCCTGAGAGGAGTCTTCTGATTCTTCCAGCAGGGGGAAACACTCTCTAAGATCGGCGGCTGAGAACTGTGGCGGGACAGTTCGATTCAGAAGTACCCTCACCCTGTATGTCATTGGGCGAGGGACACCACTAGAGTGAACGTAATCCTCCAGATCTTCCAAGTATTTCTCTGCCTCTGCCAGAGATGCCATGAATCCAACCCGGACTGGCCCTATGCCCCGTAATTCCATCCCGAGGCAATTCAGGTGGTCCCATATCTTGGGTGGGCTGAGGAATTGCCGGTTGACATCCCAAATGTCCCAGTCTTCTTGGAAGACGACATCCTCTGCCATGTCGATATGACGCAACCACTTCCCCGGAGCCTGAGTTGATATTCTATGAAATCACCTTGGTGGATACCCCTCCGGATGGCCCTGCTCTTCTGGAATCACCGGATCCGCTGCTACTACCACACCCTCACCTGGTATGGGTCTCGTCGACGCGGAAGCCCCGCTACCGTGAGAGGCCCTCACTGCCCTCTGACCCCGACCTCGAGAAAGAGGAGGTCCACCATCACCGACCCGAATAGTTGGCTGCTTCAGCGTCTCCCCTCGGTAAGCAGCTTCCCAAATGATGGCATACTCCCTCACCAAACCGAAAACGGTGGTGGATGGAGGCAATGTAATTTTCATCTTCCCATCTTCCCGTGTGAACATGACCCACAGTTGCCTCATCACACACGGGTGCTCCTCATGACGCACCTCCCAGTACACTTGCGGGGTCAGTCGCTGGAGGCACCGGAACTACCTCGCAAACCCATGCGGTGTGTACGGTTCGCAGAGTGGCTCACGATCCACTTGTGCCACCAAAACTCCACCTCGAAAGGCCAGGAGGTAAGCCCGATGTTCCTCCGTTCCCCTCCCGTCGTCAATAAGTATCCCCTGATGTGCGCTATGATCCACCCATACAGGAAAGTAGAAGGGCCCGCATATCCTTGGCGGCTTCTTGCCCTTGCTAATGTGCTGCAGCATTCTGTACAGTTTGGCGAGAATTGGAATCCCCAGATTGAACCGCTGCCCCATGCCCAACATGGACACCATGATAAACGTGCAGGGCCGCACCCCCATGCTTGTATCCCTCACCGGTAGGATCCAACCATAGATGAGAGCCACGATGAACGCCGTCAGCCTGACTATCAGTTGTTGTTTAGTGCTGACACTGAAACCCCAAGTCTACCATTGGATGTCCTCCAGGACCCGCCAATACAAGTGCCCCTTACCCCGTTGGGCCACCCTCGGACAAGTTCAAGGCCTCGGAGGGAACTCTCGATTCGCTGGGAAATTCCGGAAGCACTTTTACCATCTCTTAAAGTGGACATCCCTCACTGCCTCCTTGTCCTCTCCAGGGACGAGTGCCATCAGCATTGACGCTAGTCGCAACATTTTCTCTGTATCCACCCACATGCTCATGACGGGGAGGAACTCATCATACATGGACCCCAAGATCAGAACCCCAGAAATCCGGTGGACATCCCACAGGCTGATGTCCACCTCCCTGTGATGCAGGTGAAAGGTATTGGTCCTAGACGACCATCTTCTCAGAAATTCCGGCATCCATTGTTTCAGTTGGTAAATGTGGAATTGGGAGGCCCTTGCCGCCTCATATAACCCCACTCTCCTCAGCTCGGCCCTGAACTCCTCGCATGAGGTGCCTACCGAGTAGGCCCAGGCCCAGTCATCAGTAATGTTGCCACCCTGGTGCAGGTCCCACTCATCGGACCATCCCTTCCTTGAATCCAGCAAAGCCGCCTTCAACATGGTACGGTAAAGGGGAGGGGACGTCTCCGGTTGCAGTGGATTCCCGTCAATATCATTGACATGGTTGTAGATACAGTCAGCGGTGAAAGGTGTGATGTTCTCCTGTGCATGACCATCAGCCGCCCTGAACCATTGGTGCTGACATGTTGTGCTCCTAAACCAGTAAGCGGGTACATCCCTACTCGCCTCAGGGATGAATACGTCATCCCTCAACCCGAAGCTGTACAATGGCAGATTCTTACACTGCGGGTAATTTTTTTGACCCTCTGATAGCAGATATGTCAAAGAGGCATGGTCCTAGTGGCTTCGGACCATCTCCCCAAGGCCTAGATTATTGGCCATCTCATCCCGATGGGCGTCATCTACAAGCACCACAATACAGCTTCTCGATGGGCCATTTTAGTTCCGGCACTCAGAGAAGAATTTTTTTAGAACAGATCGCGAAGGTGAATCACGAAGCCGGCTTGCAAAGGTCGGTCGTGAGTCGCAGAGTCAGAGACCCGCGGTACGCCGCGAAGCTCGATTCGCAGAGAGCAGGCGCGGAGTACGCGGAGCTTCGTGAAATCGAGGGCACAAAAAGACAAGAAGATCACATGAAGACAAAAGAGGTCGACCACCCTATTTATTGGCGGCGACCCCGGAGCATTGCGGCGTGCCCCGCCCGCACGGAGCATCATGGAACATTCGGACCCATGGCCTCGGTCAGCACCGCGGGCCCTCTTCACAAAGGCACATCGTGAACTACCGACAATTTTGGCGATTTTCCCTCAGTCTTCGACCCTTCAGCCTTCCACGGCTCCAAGGCTTTGGGGGGCATTTGTTGGTGGAAAAATATTGCACGAATAAAAGGGATGAAAAAGACGACCCGGACGCTACCTCGCATAGCACCGACGCGAAGCACCCCGAGCATCGCGGGCCTACGAAGCTCGGGAGGCGGTAACACTCCGCGACCGAGTTTGACGTTCGCGAGCCCGCCGCGAAGCTCCGGAGGCGGTAACTCTCCGCAACCGAGTTTGACGTTTGCGAGCCCGCCGCGAAGCTCCGGAGGCGATAACTCTCCGCGAACGAGTTTGACGTTCGCGAGACCGCCATGAAGCTCCGGAGGCGGTACATCTTGGCGAACGACTTTGACGTTCGCAAGCGCGTCGCGAAGCACCTGAGGCGGCGTGTGAGTTCTACTTCACGGCGCCCCTTGACTATAAATACTGGGCTCCCCCGGAGTCCCGAGGACAGACAATCTGACCTTTCGGCTTCTCCTCTCCCGAATCGCGAAGCACTCTTTGCCACCAGGAATCATGAGATCCACGAGGTACTTCTACTTCGCTTGACGCCTTTTATTTTTATCGTTTTGAGCCCCTCTTCTGAGAGGGATGCCCTTCGCGAAGCTCAAGGGAATTCAGGAAGGAGGGGGATTCCCCAGGGAACCCTGGCAGCCGCGGAGAGTTTATGCTTTTCAAAACACCCAAACTGTACTAGTGATCCCTATGCTAAGGTAGGATCGCTACACATCACAACGCACACTGCTTTGTAGCACCCTGCTTCGCGAGGCACCTCTTCTTCGCGAGGCAGTGCTACGTGAATACTGTTCCACTTCGCGAAGCACCCTCCACTCACACCTATTCCCCATGCTAAGGCCAAGCCACTCCGCTTTGCGATGCACACTCCTTTTCTTGGAAATTCCGCTTCCCGTGCGACCCTCCAGGTATATACAATGTGATTTCAAAGTCCCACGGACAATACTACTCACAGCGTTTCTATGCCTAGTTCTTCTTCGCATAGGCACGCTAACGGCTATTTCTTCTTCGCATATCCACGCTAACGTGGACCCCTCAATGATTCGATCTACAACCCCCCATGACCACGACCTTACTGGTACCTTCCCCCCCCAAGGAGAAAAGGGTACCAGTTATGTAAGTCCTAGGGGTGTGGAGTGAACCCGCCTCGTCCTAGCTGCAGGACGTTGAACTGCCAAGCATCATGTCCTCAACACATGATGTTAAACTATGACCCGACCTTCTGCCTCGCACGAAGGCTCCCCCCAGATCGAACATTCTTTATGACACTCATCTCCACAGGAGTGGAATCACCAATCCACAAGGGATGATATCCTCCTTATTGGAGCGGCGTATTTTCTAAGGAGAATGGAGACCCTAGTTCCCCAATGGATGGCTGCACCCATGCATCTCCATACTTCCCCACTACCAAGGTGTGTGGAGGGCGTGATAGGGAATGAGTAAACTTCCATCATTGGTCCCAAATCCCTCTTTCGCTGCGCTTTGCCGCACTTCGGGCCTCCACCCTAGAGTAAGTCCCAAGACCTTGGTCCACCTAATGCGTAAGCCCCTCTTCGCATCTCACGGACGCATCCTTCATGATGTGATCATCAGGTCCCTGAAACCTCTTGTTTCTCACACCGAGCATGACTCACGTGGGCTTAGAGTGAGCACCGACCCTGACCCCCACCATAGCGAACTGCGAGGACATTGATCCATGTCAAGGCATGGTACGTAGGAAGCATCCACGAGGTTCAATCCCACCACTCGGTCATTTATTCACGTTGAGTTTCACCCTCGTCCATCATGATGTTAAACTGCATGCCCTTGTCTAGCATGACGTTAAATTGCAATTCCAGTCCGATGGAAAGCCGTTGTGACCAACCCGAACTATGAGGACTTCGATCAATGTTAAATCATGGTATGTAGGAATCCACCCAGAGGTTCAAGCCCATCTCCCATCGGATCAAGGTCCCTCATTTACGTCGTTTCACTGACACCCACCGCCATTCCGAACTACGGGGACTTTGATCCATGTCATGGTATGTACGTAGGAAGCCTTCATGAGGTTCAAGCCCACCACTAGTGGACCCCTAGGTCTACTTTCATGTCAGTTCACCGATGAAACCCTTTGAACTACGAGGTATTTGATCCATGTCGAGGCATGGTACATAGGAAGCCTCCCCGAGGTTCAAGCCCATCTCTCATTGGACCAAGGTCCACCTTCACATCGGTTCGCTGACAAATTCCATCATTTGAACTATGAGGTCTTTGATCAATGTCAAGGCATGGTACATAGGAAGCCTTCCAGAGGTTCAAGACCACCCACCCATCAGACCAAGGTCCACCTTCATGTCGGTTCGCCGATGAAGCCCCCTCTGAACTATGTGGTCTTTGATCCATGTCACGACACGGTACGTATGAATCCCCCATGAGGTCCAAGCCCACCACCACTAGGACCCTCCTGGTCCTCCTCTTTCATGTCGGCCTTTCGATGTCTAACCTGAACTACGTGGTCATTGATCCATGTCACGACATGGTACGTAGGAAGCCTCTCCGAGGTTCAAGCACATCTCTCATCGGACCAAGGTCCACCTTCACGTCGGATAGATGACGCATTGGACCAAGGTCCACCTTTATGTTGGTTCGCTGATGACATCCATCGGGCCAAGGTCCACCTGCACTTCGGCTCGCCAACACCATTCTAAACTACGTGGACTTTGATTCCCTGCCACGAGGATACGTAGGAGGTCTCTTCGAGGCTCAAGCCCAACTTCATCGTCGCCCTTGCGATGGTCCCTTCCCATTCCCCCCTCCACTTCATTCATCCATCCTACATCCACCCTGATTCTCGCCCGGACCGTAATATCCCAGTGAGACCATGCCGGTCCGCTCCTCTTCACAGCCGTCCATAGGCTAGTCCCAATATTGTCACCCCCTCAAGGGAAATCCCTCAATCTGATCCATTTTAGCTAATGCTCTGATCGGGCTGACCCATCTCTGTTGGACGTTAAACTCACGACATACCCTATGTTAAACAAGGGAATCTGAGGAAAACCTCAGATATGGGTCTATGGGATATAATTCCCCGCGCACGATGTAGGATGCCCCAGGCTTCTACACCCTTGAGAAGCCCTATGACCAGGGATTATAGACAAACATTTTGGTTCCCCAGAATCCAGACACGCTACTAATTCTTCAACGTGACTACTCCCCCGACTGAAGGTTGCTGCCCTGACCGGACCCTTTGGAATGTCCCAACAGAAGCAGTTTAATTAACCGGAATCCATGGAAACATTTCACTGGAAAGAGTATCACGACTAACGTATTAAATCTATGAGGGAGATCCGGACTAGGTGACGAGTTATGAGGAGGAATCCGCAGAAGGAAGAACCGACATCCCATCATCATGTTTCGATCAAGGAGCAGATGTCCCTGAATAAGGAGCGAATACTGCCCGCCTTTAGAAAGCGGGAATGCGGGGCAACAGTGCGGCGCGTCCTCCTCCGCGGATGGACGGATGCGCACACCCCAACAAAAGCGTCAGAAATAACCACAATTACATGTTTTATTCCCATGCTATTTTATCATGATTTATGTTCTATTATGATATATGCCTTACGTACTTCCATGATTTATGTAATTTCTCAAGATTTTGATGTTTAGATTTTATGTTCATGTTTTTGCATTCAAATGTTTATGGATTGTTTTATGTTCTCTATGTTTACCCTTACTGAGAATTTGAGGTCACCCTATTTATGTTCTCTTTTCCCCAGTATATAAAGAACGGTTTTATGTAAGGAAACAAAAGGGGAATATCTTTATGGGAGATGTTAAAGATCTTTCACCACGATTAGAAGATTATGTTCCACGTTTCCAAAGACAGTAAATTATTAGGGTCCTTGTGTGATTGTTTTTGTTATGTATTAAGTATTCCACAAATGTAACGTAATGTCCACGTACTTCAAGATTTAGGTCTCTACAGTTGGTATCAAAGGCAAGGATTAGTTAACCTTTGGAAACTAGGATGCAAAAACATTAGTGATATCCCTATAAATATTTCTATGGTATGTCTAGGGATGTCCCTAAGGATAAGTATACCAATAGGTTATTGTCCTAGAATTACGGTAACAATCATATAATTTAACCTATGATGTTAGATATTGACGGTACTCCCGCTTTATTATGTTGTTTTCCCTAGCATGATTTTTTCCTCTCACACTATTTTTTTGGGTTTTAGAAAATGGCTGGAAACATGAAGATTCACGATAATGGAGGATATGATGGAAAATGGAATGATATTTATCATGAGAAACCAAATGAAACAGGATTTGGAAGTCCAAACATCGTTATTATGCCTAATTAGCAATCTCATAATATGATCAATAATCTCAACTTTGGTAAGCTTCCAGACTCATCTAATAAGAGAGAGATTGAGTTTCATGATGATCATAGAGGAAAGAAAATTCAATTTCTCTCAGGTAAATCATATGGGAAGGGGTATCAAGGAGAATGTTTCAAAATAACTGTAAGATGCTTTGGGAGCATAAAATAATGACACAAATTTAGTAATTGCAAAGGAAAAGTTTTAGTTAACACCATGGAGAACGATAATGGTGTTTATAAGACATCAACAATGATTAGATGTTTTAAATATGGAATGTATGGGAATTATGAAAGCCAATGCCCTAAGGGAAAATCTCATGAAGACAATCAGTATGGTCATATGGGTATTATTTATGTGGATGATGATTAGGAGACTACAAATGATATAAGAGGTAAAATAAGTTTTGAATATTTTCCAATGGTTTCAGAATGTAGTGCAATGATTTATGTTTATCAAGAGTTATGTTGTATAGGTAATAGTACTATGGAATAAAGACACATATATGGATTGTTACACTACTGTTTTTCCTAACATATTTGAAACTATATGTTGAATGGTATCAGTAACCATGAAAGGTTATTTCATATATTTTTGGAACGTAGATGATATGCACATAATGAAGGGATATGGAGATAATGAGATGTTTTATTGTATTGATGCGCTCATGGCTAATATAAGGACAATGTGATATCATTGTGTGAGTATATAAGAAATTTTGGGATTTTGGTATGTGGAAAGAGTTAACTTTTGACAATATTCATGTTTTCACTAAGGTTCAATGAGTATTCATTTTTCTATAGAATTCACGATTAAGGTATTATCATATTTGGAATGTGACCAACAAGATATATATTATATAGGTGATAAATGATGGTATTCACATGCTTGGTTGATGACATTTCTAGTAATCATTTTCTTTATACTATAAGATTGGACATAAGTATTTTCAATAAGCATAAAGGTTGGAATGGATTATGTTGGACATCAGATAGAATTTTTTAAGGCTAGAACTGTTTTCGATACTATTTCTGGAATTTTATAATAGTTTAGTTTCTGAAAAAGGACAACCCATAGGACAAGCGACAACTCGCCGCGTCGGACACGGGTGTGGGAATCGAACCCACAACCGAAGTGCGATAGGCCTTTATTTCCTACCACTGGCCTATAAGAAGTCCCTGGTTAGTAGAAAGTAGTTTTATTTTATTAAGCAGGATGTTAGATGAAGTATAAGTCCATTTTGGAACCATATCTGATTAATCTCACCATAGATGGACTTATGTATATAACTTTTTCTAACCCTATGTTTGAGACAGATGGAATGACCTATCACTATATCGTATGATTTGCTAACACTTCATGGATGAAAAAATCAACTTCATTTCTTTAAGTGATGAAGCGGAAATTGTCCAAGGAACGACCAACAGTGAGATTGTACCAAAATTAAGAAAGTATTTATTCTAATTCCAATTTCTTCAACTTTAGGGAAATTATCTTGAAAACCGAAAATGTTGTCCTGGTTCCTTTATATCTAATGAATTATATGGTACCTTAGATCATCAAAAATTTATGGCTTTGTGATTGTTGTATTTTTCATAGTCATGTCCTCTACCACTCTTCATCAAAAGATGATGGTTATATTTCTCTTCCATATCCATATTTTCACCTATGTTGTCCTATGTGGAAACACAGTGCTGAGTTACATTGGTTGACCATTATGATTCTAACTTCCCTTTTTAAAATGAAGTTTTACTATTCATTTTTATGATTTGGGTTTATATGAAAGAAACATTCTAGTGTAAACCATTTATAACCCCGACAAATTTTGAGGAAGAAATTCATTTTAAGGGGGGTAGAATGTAACACCCCGATATTTTATGAGATATATTATTTTTAATTTATTTGATGTCTTCTATTATACACTAATCCATGATTATCTTGTACTATACGCATCACAGTATTAGCTTGCAATATACACAAAACTATTCTTGGCTTGTTTTTTACACAATTTCAAGTTCGTTTTGTGGAAATTCTTCTACATCAACATTAAGTATAGATTTTGTTTAATGTATAAATGAATAAAGTTTTGATTATGTTATACGCAACACTAAACAGACCATTCCCTACAAACAACCCTGACATGGCTTGAATTACATGCAATCATGACTTTCTTTGATAGTGTGTGTTGTACGCAATCCCGAGTTTCACTAAACAAGATTTTATTATATTATTATTATGAACTAACCATTATGAATAGTAATACCCAATTTTTGAAATTGGATAAATTTTATCTTTTAAAATGGTCTTAATTTTTAGATTCATAATATTGAAACTAGCCTTGGATAAATTTTTGGTATTTTTATGAAAACATTCAATTTTTTATGAATAGTGAAAACACTAGGTTACTATTTAATAACCGACTTTTTATTTAAATAATTATTAATATTATTTAAATTTATTTTAGGTCAAAATTGATACATAATACATATATAAGTTCAATTTAATTCATTGGAGTCATTTTATAATTATTATATATATATATAAAAATTTTATTGAACTTTTAATTGCCTTTTACCCACCTCCCAGGAGAATTTGAAAATTTACATAAAACTTATTTTTACCGCTTCTGTGAGTGGAATTTCAAAAATCTGAGAGACACGGTTAATATCATAGAGTAAAATGTTGTTTAATAAGATTAAAATAATTTTTGGTGAATAGTAACTTTTACTTTTATTTACCACGGTTAAAAGTAAATATGGTAACTAACGGTAAAAATGATATTATTATTTCCCTAAAACATGTTATAAATCTATTGGATAAGTATAATTTGACCAAAAAAACCTTAGGAATATAATATTATCATTTAGGTCCACATATATTAGATTAGGACATTTATTATTATTTTATTTAAAAAAGAGCTAAAATAGTTAAAATCAATGTTTAATAACTATTAAATTTATAATATAGGGTTATTTATAAGATAAATTAGATTATAAATATTAATTAGAAATATAAAAAGATTTCAAACCTAATGGTATTTTAATTATAATTTTTAGAAATTAAATAATTTAATTTATTTATGACACAGTGGTGATGGAGTAATTACATAAATAATGAAATATTAAAATAATTGATATTTTAAATACCCAAATAAATGTATTTTGAGAACTTTTATGAATTCTGATAATTTTCTAGGTAAATATGACATTTTATTATTGATTTAATTAACCTTTTGCGAACTAATCATGCTGTTATTATTTTCACAAAAATCAATTACCAAATAGTGTCAAAATTGACATAAAATTGTTTTTAAAACAAAAATTATATTATTAATTGTTATAATATTACTAAAAATATTAGGTTTGGCCAAATGACTTAGATAACGTTATATATATTAACAATGATACACTTGGTATTCTTTTGGTTTGTTATAGTAAGTCTATTAACCATATATTGTAAGAAAACTAGAGGACACGGTAAAAGTTAAATTATTTAACTTAGAGTAAAATCTAAAAGATAAGTTTAGAATAGAAACCTAAACATTTCTAAAACCTATTGGTTGAAATTATTTCGACCCATAACCACATTAGATTCTAAATAAATCAATTTATAGTTATTATAAACCGAATATGACTTTATTATATAATAATATTTTATGTTTTTCCAAAGGTGCCCCTCTCCTCCCTTATAGAAAGCGCACCCCTTCCCTCTTCTCTTCACACCCTTTTGAGACTTGAAGAACGGACAACCCCAGGCCATTACTCTTCTAAACTTCCTTATAAACATTATTGAGATTATCGTCATCTCAAAAGACCAAATCTACCTCCTTAAGAGGAATCTTAAATGTGGTGCATCGATGAAGAGGTAATCTTTTCATCTGATTCTCTGAAGTTTTATTCTTCTTCTACTTCTTATTCTTTAGTTTTTTCACTATAAATTAATAACATAATTATCAATAATATACTGATATATTATTATAAATATTAAACAACCCTATTTCACCTTCTATACTTCCTATGGAAAACAAAATCACACCATGTGTGTACGTACGGAATATCGTCTCCATGCTGTACTGTAATATGTTTTCGACCACCACCTTACTTGGATGGGTATAATGGTGGAAATAAATAACTATATATGATTATTTTAAAGTGATATTGATTCTTAATTATTATACATACACTTCAATATAATTCCAAGATCATGGGAATGATATCATCGCTCGTGCGTACGTACAGACTACCGTCTGCATGATGCGATGAGATTAATTCTCCATGTTAACCATTCATAAATGATTATAAAGTATATATAATGAATAATAATTAAATATATGACATAATAATGATACTTTATTTATTTATATATATGTATGTATGTCATCTAATTAATTCCAATCAATTCAATAATGAAACGAAAATAGCGTTCATGCGTACGTATGACCTACCGTCTCCATGAACGGTGTATTTCCTTCCATTTATCGATCAATCATATATATATATATTTATATTCTGAATATATATTATATATAAATCATTTTTTACATTATTAAATTAATTAAATCATGATATAAGTAATAATATCAATAACAAAAAGTCGAAACACGTACGATAAATGAAACGATTTTACCCAAAACGCTGCTTTAACATGGAATTTACAAAACAACGGATAATATAAAGTCATAAGTGGATCATATATGATATAATGACAATGAATATGATTCTATAATAAGTCAATGAAATTATTTACATCAATATAAAGGATTTTTAGATACATACGAAGCATATTAGACATAAGGTGAGGGAAGATCTCACAATCTCATTTTTATCGGAGATTGTTTATACTTAAGAATGTACTGGGGAATATTTATCATTCACATACAAGTTTCCTCAATATGTAATATTATTTATATCCTCCTATAATTTTTTAAATCGAATTTTACCTATTGGTTAATTTTTAGTAAAATATATGAAAGGAATCTTTTGTCATTTTCAGTACGAGAGACTTTTTGACATTTTCGGAAAAAGTACGAGGAGAATGTTTTTTTAACTTATATGGAATGAACGGATTTTTACGGTTTCATAAAACCATATTTTAATAAATAATAATATAAAAAATTTCATTACTATTTTCATCAAAATCCTTTTCTTTTAAAATCTCATGGTATTTTGTGAAAAGGAAATGATTTTGAAGAAGAAAGGATATTTTCCTCAAGAATTCATTTCAAGTGTTTTATCAAAACCAATTTCCATATAAGATGACATTATTTCATATGTGTATGTATCATGTATAATGTCTCTATGATTTACATGGTTCCACTTTTCTTATGATGAAATGATATCCATTTTTTTATATGTATTATGTTATGATGGGATGATGTTTATGAAACCCATTTCTATTCTTTGTGTTATGATGAATAGTTTATGATTATGTTGTGGAATAAGTAAAAATGATTTCATTATAATATGGGTGGGACCTATATCTCCCTAAAATGCATTGGGTAATGTTTTATATCTCATGAGATAGACTTTGCTGGAATGGTAAGTTAATATAGTTTAGTGATACAGGACTGGAATGAGGAGTGATCTCGATTCAAAAAGGGACTTTGTCCACTAAGATGGTCTTGGAAGAAATTCATTGTATACTATGGAAATCATATCTAGTTCTTAATGGTTTTCCACAATTACATGTTTTATTACTATTCTATTTTATCATTATTAATGTTCTTTTATGATATATGCCTTACGTACTTCCATGATTTGTGTCATTGCTAATGATTTTGATGTTTAGATTTTATGTTCATGTTTTTTCATTCAAATGTTTATGGATTGTTTTATGTTATCTATGTTTACCATCACTGAGCCTTTGATCTCACCCTTTTTATGTTTTCTTTTCCCCAGGATATAATGAAAGGTTTTAGGTAAGAAAACAATAGGGGATGATCTTTATGGGAGATGTTGAAGATCATTCACAATGATTAGAAGATTATGTTTCGAGTTTCCAATGACACTAAACTATTATAGTCCTTATGTATTTGTTTTTATTATGTGTTAAGTATTCCGAAAAAGTAATGGAATTTCCATGTACGTCAAGATTTGGGTATCTAAATATAGTCTATGATATTATTTTTATAAACCATTTTATTTTTTAGTAATGATATATATGTTAATGTTATATTTCCCATTACCTTAAAATAAATGTTATAAAAAGTCTATATCTCACAAAAGTGGCTCATTGTGGTCCTAAAATAGACCTAAGGATTACCATGGTCGTCCATATATCATTCAATAGGAAGAAATTGTTTTAGGGTAATTTTATAATTTTATAAAATTATTGTTTACCCTTATTTACCTAATTTACCCTTTAACCATGATATATAAAAATAATTATTGAATTTACTATTCCTAATATAAAAAAATAAATGTTTTCCATTTACACAGTTTGAACTTTCTGATTCAAAATATTGAATCCATCTTTCCAAATTCAATAAATACATGTTTTATTGATTAATTTAATAATAATTCAATTTTTCAAACCCATAAATTTGTTTTTTAGGATGTAAATACTATCAAGGGACTGACATGTATTTATGTACAATTTAAATGTGAAATAACAACCAATGACCATAATTGTGTTAAATAAAAAATATATAATCTAATTAGACTATAAAATCAATTAATGTACAATATATCTATATAAGTAAATTATATGAAAATGTACCTTTCAATTAATGTAGTATTTTTCAATATTCATGAAAATATTGATTTTATCAGAAAAAAAAATTCCACCAAAGTAAATTTTGATGTCCTAATTGTAAAGAAGAATTTTACTTTATAATATATAACATATGAAATTGTGAACAAATAATGTTTAAAATTGTTCTCCATCAAAATGCAGTACAATGACCTTGTAAAAATAATCATGTATTTTATTCTAAGAAATGGATTCTAATCATTTGAAGCCTCTAAAATTCATTGGATAAATGTAAAAACATTTATTAAATATGTAAAATCATAAAATATTAATTTTTTAATCATTCTATCAAATACAACTTATAAGCATTATGTTCAATTTAAAAAAATAATAATATTGTGGTATTATTTTTTGTATAAATCTGTGTTTTGTGCAACATAAGATTTCTGAATTTGTTTTTGAATATTGGGTTCACTAACATAAATAGATTACCCATTATACTAAAAATAATATTAAATTCAAAAATATTAATATATATGTAAATGTTTTATTTTATAAATACTTGATATGTTACATTAAACCATTGTTCCAATCCTCTAGTTGACTATGAAGGTTCCAATATAAAAATGATATAGATTTATTAATTTCACCAAACATCTACATCCTAACCAAGGGTTCATGCTTATTAAAACATTTAGCCAATAAATACCTCTTAAGGACTCCTCCCATGTCATGTATATACCTTATATATACTCTGAGTTATGACCAAACATTTTGTAAACAACTTCATTCTCTCAGATAACTCATATAGTATACTAAGCCATAAAAAAATTTACATAACAAACTCATGCTAATAAAATGGTGAATAACTTGGTATACAATAAATATTATCATCTTGGTCACTAAAAATAAAATATTTTATAATGATTATATATGAATAATCAACCAAGTCTAAGAGATCAATCCAATCTAATTCAAAACAAAAAATACAGGCCCATACACTACACTCAATTATAATAATTTTCTTCACAAAAAATCTGTAAATCTAGGGATGGTGTGATGTGATCAATCACAGATGAGTTCATAAGGACTTCTATAAACAATCCATAACCAAGATATAAAATATATGACTCTATCAGATATAATTTTAAAAAGACATACATATTTGTGCATCATCTAACTGATATTCAAATTTCTAATGTTATCTACATAGTGATTCTCACAAATTAGTATAAAATAAGAATCATTTATTATCAAATAATAAATCACAAAAAAAACCGTCATAGTTTCATAGTGTCCTAGATAACCCATAAAAAAGTATATCGTGATTTCATCCCACTACACCAAGGGCACATTAATTTGGTAGATAAAACCCTTAGGGGATTGTTTCCTAAACCATGTCCTCTATAAGGATTACATAATCACTATACAGTTAAAACCGGAGTAACACATCACCACCTTCTAGCTATTTTGGAATCACAACACACACTTGATTAGATTCCTAATTAGTTATATCATGATCAACTAAATAAGATGTGATCCTAGATGTGGAACATGTACTCAACCAATGGTCCCCCAAACAGTACAAATTATTTTATATAATTTCCTCGTCAGGTTCCAATGTTCTTCCAAAAGACATTTATGAATATCCAGATCTACAAGATTCTTACTACTAAAAAATATAAAATGATCTTACTGGTTTATAGTGCATTGGATATCTATTTGTCTGGGGGACATAGGTGATGTGAATCATAAGAAACAACCAAATCTCTCTACATTTTTACTACCCCAAACAAACTCCTAATACATCAAAATATAAGAAATATCAATTTAATGTCCTAGGAAGTAACAAAAATTGAAATAATTGCCTAGTCCTCTTGAGCTTATTAAAATCTCCCCATGTAAGACCTAGAACATATCACTGTATTAATCATCGGATCCAACTTTAGTGTGATAAATGGTATAAAAAAATGATAATATCTAACAAAATTATATTTTTAATTTTATTCAACTTCAATAAAATACAATTTCTCATAATGCATGTGATTAATTTAAAATATATAGTTTAAAAGAACCAAAATATAGTTATAACCCTGTCAATAAGATTGAGAAAATGAATTGGAAACCCAATATTTGAAAAATTATTTGAAATTTTTTTAAATAGTAAAAATATGGTGGTTTGAAATTACTCAATTTTTATCAATGTATTTATATTACATAAAAATATATTTTTTCCTCGAAAACTGATTTTAGATATTCTTTGTGATAAAATAAAATAAACATTCTTTGCCAATTTATGAAAATTTTAATGAATAAAGGAAAAATATATTTGAAATAATTCTATTAATATTATATTATAGTGTTTTTTAGAATTTTTTAATGCAATTATTTTATGTCGAATAGATAAAAATACTAGTTTTTATTGGAAACTGATTTTTTTAATACAATTATAAAGTACCTTGTTATTTGAAAATAGTTTTAAAAAATATTGTAAATTTGTGTTAGTAATTATCCAATTTTTGTTATTTTATTAAATTTTTTGTGGTTATTTAAAATAATTACATTTAATATATAATAAAACATTTTAATTTTAAAATTCTTATAATCATGTTTAAAATGTTTAGCTTTAAATTATAATTCAAAAATTTTGTGTGATAATTTTATTAAAATGGATTCCATTATTATATATTAAATATTTAAAATTATCTAATATTCATCATAATTTTTTTTCCTCGTGAATTGTAATAGTGCTAAAATTTAAATACCATAGTTAAGGATAATACAAGTTTTACAAGGGCTTTAAAAAAATTGATTAGTGTAGAATTTAAAATATATGATGTCTAATGGATCCTATATGGACATATTTTAACCCCATGATATCCCAAATTTTATCATATCTCTATTATGATGTATATTTCATGATTATTTAATTATTTTAATTTATTGTTTTAATAAATTCCAAGTGAGTCCTCTCCACCCTTATAAAAGGTCACCTCATGTCTCTTATTTACAAAAAATTTAACCATATACCAATAAATAACCATAAAATTCTAATATTGAGAAAAATATTCATGAATTATTGGTTATTTAATTCTTGTAATACCATTCCAAGGGACCTTAACCAATGTTCTATAGGTGTATTAATGAAGAATTGGTAATCATTTCACCCGATCTCTTTCAATTTTTTTCTTCTTATACATTTTATAATTAAATTATATTCATTATAGAATTAAAAAACTCATTTCCTAATCATGGATCTTTTTTATTCTAATTATGTACCATCTAATATCCACCCATTATTCCTTCAAATTCAATGTTAATGTATATATTTGGCATACATGTGGATTACCACCTCTATGTTGTGATACAAATCATTTTACATCGTCAACAATAATAAAAAAATATTAGGTTGAGTATACTATTTATAAATTATATTAATGAATTAATAATGATTTTGAAATCCTGAAGTCAAATATACATTCTTGCCTTCTAAACTAATGAAAAGAAATAACTCCACTCTTGTTCACATGGGGAGTACATCCCCAATTAAGTAATGTTATTCATTATTCATTTCCTCATTAGATGAATAGAAATAATGATAGTTTATTATGAATACATATGATATATTTGATATAATTATGATTCTCTAAAGGTTAATTATTATGTACCTTATTTTCAGATCATATGTCAAATAGTGAACATGATGGTCATGCATATATACTACCCATTTTCTCCATGAATGGGGTAAATTATTATTATATCCTTACCTTATTTGGATGACTATAAATATATATATACTGAATATATATTATAATTATATCATGATAATATTCTTGGAGATGATGGTACAATGATCAATGTACATTTACTGTAACCAAAGAATTAAAATTCTAATAAATAGTGTTACAAATAACACCAGAAAATGATGATTTTGATAAATAATTATTAATAAATGTGTGTTTAAATGTTATAAGATGATAATATTAGATATTATAACTATGTTAATGAATATTTTAGAGTATTATAATAATTATAAATTTATTATATAGGATGTTATAGTGGATTAAATGTATGTTGAACATGAGGTATGGGTATTGGGTCACAATAATATTGTTTGAGGATCTATTTTATTAAGATTATAGTGATTAAATTTCATTATATAACTCTAAATAATATCATAAATATCATTTTCATCCTATTATATTTAGATATCAAATTCATTCTTAACATCGCAATCTCATTAAGAGCCCATGATACAAGAATGATATTTTTATGTAAAACAGACTATATAAAACTCATCGTTCATAAATAATTTTTCATACATATAAATTTTTTTCATAAAAAGTTATCAATTATATTTTTTAACAATATATAATTATTGATAATGTTATTTTTACGAATTATAAAAATTTAAAATAATTATTTAAAACTAATCTTTATTCTGTATTCCAATTTGGTTTATTTGAGTATCTTTTGATAATATGAGAGGAATATTTGCCTTTACATAGAGAAAAAGATTGAAATTCACCAATATAGTGACCAATTAATGTTTTTATGATTCCTTGTCATGTTTACAAGCTGATTATCATTAAAAAAAATTTCTTTAATATTTTTGTAATTTCTAGATATTAAATAAGTTATTTATATGTTTAAGGGTAATATTCTAACGAAATCATATAGTGATATTTAAATGGAATTATTGATCGGTGATAAAATCATCTGATGTAACATACTATTTGGATGTGATATATTAAAATGATATAATCCAAATTCCTTATTTGGATTTCTTTTAATGGGTATTTATTCAGGATGATTCTTTGAATTTAGTTTCATTCAAATATGTTGATTAGGTTATAATGAATGGTGTATATAATCCGTTAATTTTCCATTGGTTGTGATCTAATGAAATGTGGAAATTATTATGAATTTTTTTTCCTTTGTATGACTTTTGAATTGTTAATATGATGAATTCTTTGTTATCTACAACTCACATTTTTATGGTTTTAATTTGATGATTTGTTTTTTCATAAATATATAGAACTCTAATTAATTAGTTAATGACATATTTATAATAACATAATTATAATTTTAATCGGTAGTGAACCATGGTAATTAAGATAATATATCCACTTTGATAAAATTTTGGGTGAACCATGACCTAAAATATGATGGAATGGGGAGTGAACCCAATCCAAACTGATAGTATTGGATATAATCCATGACAATGAAAATGATCTTACATACATATAAAATACTAAAATTTATGAAATATTCCAATTTTATTTTCATAGGTATCATATAATTTTATTATTTTATGGTTTATGTCTTATAAACTATAATTACTTATGGAATGATTCAATATTTTGGTTATTTATATGTATGGTATGACTTTAAAATGGTATTCATATGTTAACATATACTTATTATAGTAATATTTTTCATTGAAGAATGATATATACATAGTTTCCCTTTAATAAGAATATCATCTAAACATTTCTTACACTTATTTTTCGCAGGTGATCGTGAAATGTTTTAGTGTGATATTTCTTAAAACAATTTTTTTATGATGATAATAGTGGGATATGATGTATATATATTTTGAATGAGTTATTTATGAATTCATGTTTCTAATTACTATATACCAATAAAATTTTGTAATGGGTCATAATCTTATTTAATGCACGTTTATCTATTATGATGTAATATATATTGATGAAGAATAAGGGTCTCAATAAAAAAAGGTTGATTGTACTCTAATAATACTATAGTTTTTGTAATAACAATAAAAATCTAGGGATGTAAGTAATAAATCATCACCTTTAATTTATCTTTTTCAATGGATTTACTATTTACATACTCCATATGATCTTTTAATTTCAACTCATGAATCCCAAAATAACAAATTTATAGATTCCCAGGTACACGAAGTGACAAATGTTTATTATGAAAAATATTAATATTTCAGGATTTATACTCTTGGAACTATATGTAAATAATGATATAGGTAATTAAAAATATGGTGAACGATTCAACATTTGGATGGAATATTTTGATCATTAATTCCATTAATACTGCTTCCACATTAATCAGTAAAATGTAATATTTATGTAAATATATATATATATATATCATGCATACTATAAAATACCATATTGAGGATATCCTACTCTGTAACTAAAAACATGTTATAACATAATTAGATATAATTCTATGATACCCACAGGTATAATGATAACTTATCAATGGTATTTTCAATCCTATAAATGTGTTACCAATTCCCCATAGTAATCATGTTTATCCTTCAGTAATCTATACCAAGTTGAAGACTACCATTTACCTTACTCATTATCAAGACACTTTCACCCCATCATAATGTAATTATATAAATAAATCCATTCATTTCAAATTTTATATGATGTCCTTATCCTCCTTTCACTAGGCTGACTCAATATTATTTGAGGATATTGAAATGGGATGTGTAGATGGCATGACATATATCTCTTAAATAACAATTATCATTAGTATATGACCTACAAAGTCTTCTTTGATTATATCCTAATTGAGATAAAAAACTCTAGGAAATGATTATGGATACTTCCCTATCACGATGAATGTCCCATTCATGTAATTTATTCTATAATCATCCAAATATATCTCATGTACGAACAAAATCTGCATGCTCCATACACCAACTCATAGTTCATCACAAGTCTTTTAACCATCGTGGGATGTACTAGAATCCAAATCTAATAGAAAATATAAATTTACTATAATAATTTTTGTAGATATAATGGAATGGGAATCTCCATAATGAAAAAGAGTAGTAGAAAATATAAAAAGTGTTCAAGAATCTTCCGTGAATAGCATACAGTCCCTCCCCACTATCATATAGAGCATGATACACTATAAAATCCAAATGATTCAGTAATATATCCATTATATTGATGTGAATTACTTTCCAAATCCATCATTATATAATTCTATTATTTATCACCATATCCAGATCACTAGGTTTTATATCATTTCTATCTTACACCCCTTTAGATATTGATTCTCCTTCGAGGGTGACACATGTGCACGTGTGGGAAAAAATTCAAAGAATGGTCAGATGGGTGAAAAGATTTTATCCATTATTATTGAACCATTATCATCTCCATATTTTTTTCAACCTTATTCGTGTCATAATCCATTAAAGGAGGATTGGATTGACCCCATGTAGACCATATAGTTTATCCCTTATGTGTTGGGAAGGAGGTTCCAC
This sequence comes from Viscum album, assembly GCA_963277665.1. Classification (NCBI taxonomy): domain Eukaryota; kingdom Viridiplantae; phylum Streptophyta; class Magnoliopsida; order Santalales; family Viscaceae; genus Viscum; species Viscum album. Next base: position 1,807,565,907 of record OY728122.1, on the reverse strand, counting down.
AGTCTTATGGTCCCAGCATGCGATTTCATGGGGTCAAGTACTGGTGCAATAGGCCTTCTTGGGATATTACATCTTCAAAAGGACTCAAATTGGTTTATTAGTAGAGAATAAAACACACAATAGATCGAGTATCCAAAATTCATGGGCCTTTGTTCTAATGGCTTGCGCAAGTTGGATGTTGATTTTTCCATCAACACATAAGGACTCCATTAGATGGGAGGATGGGAAGTCGGGATCACCACACCCCTTGGGGGGGGGGGTTCCTATTTCGGTATTATCTTATAGATTTATGTCATGAAAATATGTTTTTGAATATTTTTTTCATTCATGAAAACTATGTCCATGGGAAACCCCAGGATTGTATGATCTTCATAGGCATAGATGGATAAGATTCTACAGAGGAAATGGTAACTTAATCTTTGCAATAATGTGCTCTAGAGTCTATCATCATCAAAGGGGGTGGAAGATTACTTTATTTTGGGATATGAACTATAATATTGTATTCCTACGTATCCTTGTTTGAGAAATTGTAGCCCATGTAATTCAGGAATCATTGGTCTTCCATGTGGGATATTCCCATTTGAGGGGACATGATTGGGTGGACCCTTTTGGAAGAGAACCAATTTCCAACTCAAGACATCAAGTAGACTTCATATGTATCCTAGTTTGACCATGAATAAGAGTTCATGTAGTTCAAAATTGGTTTTTTTGTATGTTGGGATAATCCCATGTTTATATGCCCATACGAGCTATAAATGTTGTGAGAAACAAGAGGATGTAAGATATCTGACCAACCACATATCTCCTATCCCATTGGTGGGATAGAAATTCTTACTATGTAAGAATCAGTGGTGGTCGGGGAATAGGATTCAGTGTAATGATCCTTTCAATTGGGATAACATTGGATTTCATGTGGTTCGACACACAAGAGACTATGGACATACCTCAGCGGGTGTTCCCGAATAACGTGTTCTGGGAATGGGGTGGAATGTCACCTCCTGTCAAACTGAAGAGCGAACCTAATTCATTCATCTTATTAGCATTTCACATTAAATAGAATATAATGTGATCACACTTAATCCCAAGAATGTGTAGGTTATCATCTGCATCCCAAGATTGGACCATGGGTTACCATGTGAATGTAGACTTATAAACATCCAGTGAGTATGAAATTTATTGGGGAGATCATTCATGAATCCACTAACCATGTGTTTGTAGACTCAAAGGGGCATGTTGATGTTCCTGATGATCAGATTATATAGGTATGGTGTCTTTGGAGGAGGCATTGGCCTGATGCTGGATGACTAGTTACGGAGGGGCTGTAGAGGACTGGACAGTAACAGAGGGTCAAGGTTGGATCCAGAGTGTAGAATACCCAAATACACCGCATTCTATAAATTTTTTTCTTATCAGGGATGGGGGAAGCTATGCATACCAAAGTGTTTTGTGGGTTTAGGGGTCATCCGCCTACCAAAGCAGTACGTGGGCTGGGGCATAGAACATCGCGCACCATAGTGGTACATGGTCCGGAATGCATTCTTCCAAACCACTTAAAGATCCATCACGGTATTGATGCAGTACACAATGAAGTGTTAAATATTTATAGTGTTACACTATTTGGAGGACCATATCGGTGGATGGTCATGGGTAATATCTTTTGTGGGGAGTTCATCCACGAGGAATATGTTTTTTTTTTCAATTTCACGAAATAGGTAATCCTTTCTACAATTATTATTCTGTGGCGTCGTTTTATGGTTCATAGAAAGTAATACCTACATAAATGTTGTTTTCCGTTGGGGTTTCACCAATGATTTGAGACAGAATCTGGAATCCTCTCTGAATTCATAATTCCATCCTCTATGGCTCCTCTATGGTTACTTCATCCATTTTTTCTCAATTCCATCTATGAATCTTATATAGATAATTAGGGAAATAATATCTATGGTAATGGGGAACCATTTGCGGAAACCCATGAAAAGATATATTTTCCCATAAGAGACTAGGTCAACCGGCATTTACAGAGACTGTGGTTCGTGGGTGATGGTTCATGGAACCTTGCCAATTTTCATAGTCTGTAAGCTACTGTGTTCACGAGATAATTTGAAGTTGTTCTTTGTGCACATTATTCATCCAATGATGTGGTTCATGGTCACTTGGGTTCGTTGTCCATCACTCTGCGGGCTAGCGTATCATGGGTTGTTCCATGTACTGGTGGTTCACAGTTTATGTGGTCTATGAACCCTTTCTAGTGATGGTACGCAGGTCACATAAAACTCTTTGAGAATTTAAATTCATTCATGTTTCTTTATATTTTTTAAACTCAAGTTGAGTCCACTCTCTTTATTATAATTTAAATAATTATTTCTTAATTATGAAAATTAATTTATAGAGTATTTTTCTTCCCTTGGAAAGGTTTTCAGGACATTTCAAATTCCCCCATCGGAATAGGGTCCAATTAGAACGAAGTGAGGTCTGTTCTGATATAGAATTATTCTTGAACATAAGTGCTTCATGGTAGAATAGATTGGATTAGTAGGAGGGGACCACACCAATATATTGGGACCCACGTCGTTTTTCTTGTATCATTTCTTGTAGTGAGAAGTTATCTCGACTCTCCCCTGTCTTTCTATACCTTCATGTACCATCTTTTTTTAAAAATATGTATTTTCAAACAACTTCATACGTGCCTATAGACAAACATTTCACCATTTCCTTTAACCGTGAACTATATTTTGGAATTCTTGGACACCTTTGTTGAATTTAAAACTAAAATACAATCCTCCGCCTAGGATAACGTTATGTGGTTTTCATGTCCCACACACCGAACATGAAAAGTAGAACTGAACAATAAGCCTTAATAATCCGAAAATGACATGTTTAACAGAAATTATGAATATGTACTTGGTGAGGCCTTGGTTTGAGGTATCCACTTTACTTGGACCCTTCTGTTCATTGGTGAATTCTCTTTAGGCCAACGCCTCATGGGACGTTCATGTAGCGCAGCTGTCTGCGGTATACTGATTCCCCATACCACAGAAGTATGATGGGATTTTCTATGCATATCATGTAGCACACGTGGATTGCATCCATGTATCATGTAGCACGCAGGAAACGGCTACTGTGTACTGTTTTCAGGAAACAACAGAGATCCCCATGTGGACAACATTTTATGTCCTTTAGCCATTTTTTTGTAACCTTTATCCAAAAATATTAATGGGACTAATTTTTTTTGGGCTTTTGGATATTTCATTTCCGGATATGATGGATCATTCACAGGATTTAATGAAATCAATTAAGATGAGAGAAACTATGGTGGGGGAATTTTATGACCACCATCAATTATATATTCTTCATCATTATAGCTTCTTAAGATATCTCCTCCTTCCAAAACACCTAGTTTACCCATTTTCTATACGATTGACACAATATGGTGTTTGTCAGCATGATGACATTACTCTGCCATCAGCCGATCCACATAGTCAATTAATTCTCCCTAAATAACTACTAGGTCATTGTCAGGAAAATATCTCCCCAATAGGAGAAGTTATAACTACTCTGATTCAAGAAAATGGGTTCATATTATAAGGTTAGTTGTGAACTCAAGATGATCATTGGTGTCACAACACTACCTCGAGACAAGTCACCCAATTGTACCCATCTATTATTAACACTTCCCGAGAAACCCCTAATGGTTGGTGGAGCACCAAATTGGTCATGTGAGCCATAGGATTCTTCTTCAACGATTGGGATTATAAATTCTAGGGACAACAAACATTTTTTGAATTCCCTGAGTAATTGGAGGTGTCGAACTTATATAAGGTAGCATGGATTTCTTAGTTTGCGGCCTTCTCCCAAGGATAAATCCTTCTTAAGCTGCTAATCCTCTAGTGTTCAAGCACCAACACCTTCCATAGGTCTCACGGGGAGGTGGGAATCATCTTATGGTACTTCCACCATCTTAGAGGACTCCCTGTCCATAGATAGATGAATGAATAGTTTCCCCCAACAACCACTATATGGGATATTACCAATAATTTATGGATACTTACATGTAGCCTAATAGGTTTTGTAGATAGATTACATGATCATCCCATCCAGGCTCTCTCCCTTATCCCATTCGTGACATTGATATGGTCATTTCTATAGGTGAACGGGCATATGCCGAGGGATCACCACAGTTGAACTCATCCACCTTTCCAGTGTTGATATATTCTAGGATTTTATTGTGCTTCCCTTGATGCTGGAATATATTACACCTGGGGATATGAGAATTAACCAGACATTCCACCTGTTCTTATATTAGCAGGGATCTTCTCCATGGGTTTGAGTGGATGGATCTTCTCATCCCATGATGTATATACTGAGGTGCAGACCGACACATTGATAATGGTAGCCATGTTGGTAGATGGTCGACTAATTAACCTAGCCACTCCTACTATAGTGTGACTTTATAAGCTATTAATATAGATACAAGAAGCTAGACCTCCACATCATCTTAGAATAATATTTCAATTCCAACATGGGTGGATGGCAGAAAAAATCCCTTGATATAAATATGAACACACTACAAAGGTTCCTCACTTTGACATTCAACCTGCTATTCTCAACATTTTCTCTCTTCATCCCAGTACATTAAGAATTAGTGACGCAGTCGAGAGGCTGAACGAAGAATCTTTATTTTCATTTGCACCACATCCTACCCCTACTAGGTCATTAAGTGGTGACATCAGATATTTTTTTATAGGAACACTCATACAAAAACATGTTTCAGGATGGGATTATCACTACATTCATAGATCAAGTGGCCATTTTGGAGAAATAATTCCCTTACCTGATTTCCATGTAATTTGGGTGCCTTCAAAAAACCATTATTTTTCTTGTAGTTCATTTAATGGTAGAATGTAGACCCATATTTCTTCACTAGTTATGTATTGTGATGATGCAGGAAGGTGACACTATGGAGGTGATCATACCCAAAATAACGGAATCCACTTTTATATCATTAGATTATTCTCAATTTTGGGAGATATGTTACCCCAGGATGATGCAATGATCAGTTTGTAGGGTACATATGCCACTAACCATTAATTTACCTATCCTGACCTTGATGACCATGACATAAATTCCTTCTTCTATGATGACTGTAATGACTACATCTTCTGTTCATTTCCCTGCAGTGGCTATGACTGCTACGACATCTGTTCTTTCCATTATGGAATTCATGATGGATACACCAACTATTCATGCCATTGTGGTAACAATTTTATCAATTCATCTTCAGAAACATCTAGAATGATCATTATTGTGGTAGACTATCTCAATGGATAGTGATTTATGATTCATATCTTTGGTGGATACTGCCCATGACCCAAATGTGGAGGGTCCCAACAGAGTATCACAAGACAAACTGAATGTCATGACTAGTCCTCTGTGTCTATCTCTAGTAGTCCAACCATATGAGGGTAAGATGACCCCCAATCATCGGTAACCTAACTTAGGTTCCATCCTACTCCTATAATGATACTTACCACTTATAGATTCGTTGTAGTGGGGGAGGGTCAAGGTGCTGGTATTGTTGGGTGTAACCAATAAGTGAAGAAATAGGCATGGTCTTAGTTCTGTGTCTATACCGTGGAAACACCCATGGGTAGATTTACTGATGATACTCAAAACATTTGGCAGTTATTCCATGATTGTGACCCATACACATTGATTATCGGAATATACATATCCTTATATACCAAATCATCATAGAATGGAAGAACTCCCTTATTGTTAAGATTAACTTTCCACATTCAATTATTCACATCATTAGGTGATGACTTTATGATATGTTTCGGTGATCACCTAACGACCAAAGAGCTGGAGGCTCCTCATTTACCGATTTCCCAAAAGGATGAGATGAGGGATTGAGAGGCCCATGTAGCTAGTTTGAAGGCTAAACTAGATTATTCATGAAAAAATTATGTATTTATCCAAAATAAGTGGCGGGACCTTAAATACATTAAGGATCATGTGTTCCAAACAATCATTACTGAATTTTATGAGAGAGCTTATTAAGAACTAACTCTAGAGTGCTTCTGTTAGTCACCTTCCAGTTTTCTAGAAAGGGTGATCTTGGAATTATTGTAAAATTTTTGAAGTCATTTTGTGTACACATTTTCCATTTTAAACAATGGATAGTCTTTTAACTGGGGATGTTTGTCCATCTTTTTGTTTAACCCAATGAAACTAATTTTAAATTAAATTATTCTTCATTTCTTTTAATGTCATCTTAATTGATCACAATCAATCATATAAACATCACTTTGATCAGGTATTAATTTTAAAGTGTGACTCGAAACTAGTAATGGGAAATAATAGTAAGGGGATCTAATTTTTTCCTAAGTCACAAGACTCCCTGAGAATAATTTGAATATTAATGAGGTTTTATGGAAAACCTCATGAATATTTTTGTCTTTCCATTTTCACAATAATTGTTTCCAAAGGATATGTGATATTTCCATAGATGGTATATCATCATATTTTCATAGTATTTCCTTTGTGGGTTTTCAAACTAACTAGATTTATGTCTCTTTTGATAGAAATGAATTATCTTTCTAAAAAATTCAGGGAATAGGTTTAAGAAACTAATACATGAATTTATTTGAATAGGTTCCATTTGTAAATTTTTACTTTATCAAGGATGGATTTTTTTATTGGATTTTCATAGTCCTGCCAATCAAATTTATTATTGATGTTTTCGTTCAAACAATTTTGACCATACATATCGGTGGCGGGTCCCCAATTTGGGATTCCTCAGCCGACAATGTCATAATATCATTCACTCTTGATTGACAGATTTTTTCTTTACCCTAAATTTCTGAGTTTTGGACATGTGTGATTCCGTGGAGCCATTTTAGGCGTACAGATGTTGGAGAGGACACTCCTGAGGAAACAATTTTATTCGATTGATGGTCGTTTCGTAGGAACCATATGCAGATCCACTAGGGCATGATCTGTAAGTCAAAAAAAGCTGTACGCGGGTCGATTTCCATCCATCTCTAATGGAATCAGTTTATTTACAACACATTGTTTTTTTGGATGTTGGGAGAAAATATGGGTGGCTTATTTTAGTGATGATCTTTGAAGGTGTTATGGAAATTCAAATCGCCATTTAGTAGGAAACCACTCCCATATGTCTCTTACATTCACAATGGAGATCCGAAGAATGGTATGTTCACTTAGAAATTTTTTTCATGCCTTGTCATTGGAAAAAGGGAGTATATGTAAGCCACTTTCCCGAAGGGTTTTACAAATATGGGGAGTGAGACATGGCAAACATTTCATATGTGCATTTGAAAACTAGAATGGACTCTCCAAAGGTCAAATTGGCCTTTGATTGGCTGTCTCCTTGACGACATCTTATGAAGAACCACAAGGGCATGATGTGAATAGTCATACAATGGTGTCTTCAAGACACTAGCCTTCCATCTCCAATGGATAAGAAGGAATATAAATAATGGGACCTTTTTGAACACATCACATGACCTTCAACAAGTGGTGTGTCTAAGCCTGAAAGGGTACATTTCATTGAACTATTCTAGATAATGATAGAAATAAGTTGTAATATTTTATTTCATATATGTAGATAAACATCATGCATATGGATGAGGTATCATTATTTTATATTATCCTCAATAGATACCATTAGTGATTTGGTCTAGTATGTTGTGATAAACCCAGGATGTGGGAAGGAAGAAGAATATAAACCATGACTTTAAGGTCCCTTGAATCAGGTGGTATGTCACGAGGACTGGAAGAAATTGGGCATACTATGATAGGAGAGGACACTCTCGTGGATGAAATATACATTGACTGATGGTAGTTTTTAGTCAACATATGCAGATCCACCATGGAAGGATGTTTATAGTCAAACTATGGTGGCCACAAGATAGTCTCATTCCATCTCTAATAGAAATTGACAATTATGGGGATTCAAGATAACTCAGGGCATAATGTTTGAGGTAGGAAGGAGTGTATTGAAATATATTAAAGACATTTAATCTATGATTCAATGATGGAATTAGGTATCCCATATATTGAAATAACCCACATTTATGTTGAGGCACTCATCCTATATCTAGGGTACCCTATATTTTAACATTTTTTTGTCAATAATGTGGTGTTCCTTAGGAGGAAGGGAACCATGCAATGCCTTTTATGGTAGTGATACTAGGACAAAATTGTGGGATTGATTTTCATTGATGTCAGGGTGGATCTATCACTTATATCCTAAGGTTCAAGTGATCTATTCTCGGTGTGACAAACAAGGGACTACACAGATTCTAGATCACTAATTAAGAATAGAGAAATTTACAATAGTTAGAATTTTTGTCATAAACCTATGATATTAAACATATATTCATTCAACAAATATGATTCAGACCTTATTGTTTAACATCGTGTGGTGTGGACACTGTACTATGTCGTTTAGAGTCATGGAGTGGGGTTAATATACATTCAGAAAGACCATTAATAGATATGAGTTAACCATGTTCGAGATAGTATAGAATTAGATATATATGAGTGATGATATATGGGTTAAACCATAGACCCATAGGGAAACATGGATCAGGAGTAATGACGTGGGGTTTGAAAGACATTGGGCATACCGAGGTAAGAGAAGAATCTCATGAGGATGAATTTTCCATTTATTGATGGATGTCTAGTAGGCATCATATTCATATCCACTGGGTCATGATATATATAGTCAATGAAATGTGTCCATAAGACATTGTCCTTCAGTATCCTATAGCCATGAATGTTAATGGGGGTACTTGATTTTATAAAGAATGGAGTTTTAGAAATGGGGAAAATGTTTTTTGGTGTGTATAAAATACCCAGACCAAGATTACCCATTAAATACGTGAGAATCCAGTTAGATTTGGCAGTTATGTACGGAGACACATGTTATTATCACTCCTTATGTGTGAGGGGATGTACAAGATCCTGTAATATTTATACTTGGGTTTCACGTGACTCGTGAAGAATCTCGTAGTTTATTGTCTTATGGTTAGGGCCATTTGAGGTCTTTCTATACATGTTTGACCTTTTCCCGGAAGAAATAATTTTTTTAAGTGCTGGGTAAACTAGGATTTTAGATCAGAGTGTCAGTATATATCCTTAATATACTAGAATCATGCAGTATATTATTCCGAAAATTCCCTACATTGTTTTTATTTGTGCGTTGGGACATGAGAGGGAGTTTTTTGTAGTGGCTGGGCTGGGATAACAAATCCTAGAATCAAGACGTATCCATCAAGAGTATGAATCAAGTCATACATAGTTCTTAATGTTCCTTTTACGCATCTGTATTGGAAATAGGATTAGAGAAATTTTGTTTTTATCCGATACAGATGTTGTGTATAACATATTTATCTATAGTTTTCTTTTGTAATTGAATCCAACCACAAATCCTATGCTCACATGAGTTATACATGAGGTGATAAACCAGCTATGACATGGGTTTCCATCATAATGGGGGGGAGATAGAGCATATGATATAGGAATTTTTATGGGGGATGGGCCAAGATCGAGGGTCATGGTGTTGTTTTGTATCCCAATAATGAATGGAAATCAAGACGTACGTATTTATATATTATATCATGTAGTCTATCGTCATGAAATCCGGATGATTAATGTTATGCATTTTAATGTCTTGCAGCTTGGATCTAGTATCCCAATTTAATCGCATGTTTCTAGGATGAGTTTGAAACAATTTAACATCATGTGTACAAGAATATAACTAATATTTTAGTGTTTTAGGGTTTGGAAAATGGAATCATAGATTAATAAAAAAATTATAGGATAAGTTATATATAGTTTAACATCATGTGTACAAGACTATAACTCACAATTTATAGTCATAGAGTTTGGACCATGACATCATAGTAAAATTTCGTGTTTCAAGGAACAATTCCATCAACTTTAATGTCATGTGGATAGGACTCTAACTCATATTTTAGAGTCATAGTGTTTTGATCATGGAATGAAAATTTAATGTCATGTGTCAGGGAAGAGTTCCACAATGACTAACATCATGGGGACTGGACTTTAACTCATTGGTTAGTGTCCTAGAGTTTGGACTGTTGAATCATAGTTTAATTTTAGGTTTTATGGAAGGGTTTCATATCATTTAACACCAGGTGGATATGACTATAACTTATCAATTAAGATCATAGTGTTGGGAATGTGGCCTCATAGTTTAATTCCATGTTTTTGGGATGAGTTAGATAGAGTTTAACATCATGTTGAAAAGAATATAAATCATTTTTTAGGTTCATAAATTTTGGACCATCAATGGGTGTCACTATTACATGAAGTAATTATTCAACAACAATATATTTTTGTGAGCCATGATGAGTTGTTTGTCTATTGATATCAAGTTGAATAATCTATTTGAATATATACTATTAATGACATATTGTATCTCCCACTTTCATGATTTAGTGGCTTCTTCTTAAGTGTCATTGGGGTTATGAGGACCAACACCCTCTCTAATTCGAGGAAATATCATTGGAGGCCCTTTTTGATGAAGGCTCGTGCGATGTGATTTTGGTAGAAATCGAAATGGTGAAAAGTGTGTCGACTGTTCTCATCTAGATGCTCCACCTCATCAAACAATCTCAGTGGTTGTTCATCCATGGAAAATTGATTGAAAATGTCCCCAAGAAGTTATGGTAGTTGAATTTCGATAGGCCAAACTACCTCTTCCCTATAAACTAATAGGTATTGGGTTTCATGGGTGGCAGTGCATGTCGTGGTATAGTAATCCAATAAAGCATGAAGGATCTATTCTGTCCATGATTTCATATCCTTATCTACCATATTTTGGAGTATGCTTGACAATGTCTTATTAAAACCATTTATCTTCCCATTATACGCTTCATGGTAGAATGGTGAATGGTTGGCTATGATTACGTACTCCTGGTATAACATTTCTATCTTAGTAGATTATAAGTTCATGCTATTTTCCATCAGTATTGTGTGAGGGTCCTCAAATCTAGTAATGAAGTTGGACTTCATAAATGTAATTATGAATTTCACACAGAATTTTATAAGGGAATGGATTCACCCCATTTGTAAAAGAAGTTGGTTGGTGCCAGAATGAAGTTTTATTGTGTTTATATGGAAGGGTGAGATGGTCCCACAACATCTATCATCTAGGAGGAAAATGGGAAGGGTTAAATTGATGTACAATGTAACTTTGATAGTTGGTGAATAAAATTGTCTGAAAATAGATGGGTTGGAACTTCATGGTGAATTTAAAAAAATCATGTATCATAGTGTGCCAATATTATCCATGACTTCAAATTTAATCAAGGAACATTGTTTATAATTGGTGTGCTCTTCAAGCACTAGCATGCACTTCAATCATTACGACATCGGTCTCTTCTAGATCAATAAACCTGAGATGGAGACCGTTAATGCCTCATTTTCATAGAACCTTTTCTTGGTTTACCCCATTGTATATGATAAATTTGACTACCCTTCTCCAGATCTGTTCTCTTCCAGACCTATCTGGTGGGTGTTCCCCCCTCTAGAGTTAATTGGACTTCAGATTCATCTAGCCGGTGGTGTGACCATAAGGCTTAGAAACAAGGAAAATCTCATTAATTTCCCCATTATTGTTCTGTAAAAATTTCAATACCATCTGATAGTGGGAAATTATTATAACAATTTCATCCTAGTTTGGATCTTCCTGGGATAGGGATGAATTCACCAAGGAATTTTCTTGAGCATTTTGTGACTGATGACATAGGTCTCTGTTGGTTCTCATGGTAATTCATCCAGCAGTTCTTTAACATTGGCCATAATGGGGGGAAATACATCTCTCTTAATGGAATAGTCACCATTGAATTTCTTGATGATTAGCTCTATATCACCTCTTATCTTCATGCGTTTGGAATGTACATGAAGAGACAAATCTAGGCCATCATTGTGGGTATGATATTCTATTTCATTACTTATACATCCCTCTGAAATTGGGAAGGAGTAATGCAAGTCATCTTTTTTTGGTGATACAAGTATAACACTCAACATAACATTGTGGAGGTTGTTATCCAACATCCTATTCCCTAGAGGGATTTTGGAAGATCTATTGATATACAGTTCTCATGTATGGGGGTCTTCTTGGATGGACAACGCTTATTCATCCATAATTTCGACATCCAAAGGGGTCGTTTCTTCCAAGAGGTTCTCTTCTAGGATGTTTTTAACACCTGACCATTGGTCACATTCATGGGGTACATACAATATGTAAAAATATTAGTGGATTACTTCCCATCATGATAGAAACCAATTTATCATGGAATGTTTGAGGATATATTTGAGTGGGTTGCAGCGAGAGACATGTTTCACCTCTTTCTACTTTAAGTAATGCCTGAATTTCAGATCCATGACGATTAGGGCTGGGAATTTCTTGTATATTCTTAAATGTCGAGTCCGAACATCAATCATTGATCGGATGAGGTAATAGTGAATTTTCTCACTTCTAAATCAATATTCTTAGTGATGAGGGTTTATATTGAATATTCCAAGGTAGTAACATACAAAATGTGTGGTCTCCCCTCAACCAGTGACATTATCACCAGTGAAATTAAGAAATATATTTTTAGATTTTCGAACACTTCCCAAAAATCATTATTCCAATAATTTGTGACCCCTTTCTTCATTACAAGGGTGAATGGTAAAAATTCACCCACAAGGATGGCTATGAAGAACCATTTGTAGGCCAGGTTCCCCTGGATACCACTCAACTCTGTGAGTTTTCAAGGGGGACATACCAAGGATGACTTTTTTCTTCTCAGGATTGAATTTGATCCTGCAATAGTGTATGATGAAGCCAAGGAATTTCACAGAGTTAATGCCATTGGTTTTCATTACAGGATTCATCATTAATCTATGATCTCATGTTTTTCTAAAGATAGTTTCATGTTTGGTCAGTTGTTTTTTGTGCTGTAGTGATTTAACCACTTGATCGTCGACATAGCACTAAATGAATTTTCCTAGGAAAGGATTGAAAATGAGGCCCCTGTAGCACTGATATGTAGCACCATCATTTTTAGACAAGATTTCATCACCCAAAAACATAAATCTCCCCGAGGGGCCCTGAATGTAGTGACTTCTTCATATCTTTAGGCCAATTTGATACTAATGAATCCAGAATTGAGGTCAAATAAATATATTTCCGCAAATCCAGTGGTCAATTCGATTGAAAATTCATTGATTATGATCGAAATATCATTTATTGGGAAGTTCCAAATAAGGACCCTGATGTCGATGAAAATTATAATATGTCTAATATTATTTTTGATAGAGACTCTATTTTTCAGATAGATTGGGTATTGGAATTCCCATATGATGTTGGATTTTTTCATCACATCCACTTCAGCCTATATTTTGGAATCTTTCATCTGGTGGGTCATTCTATATGCCTTTTTATCGCCCCAGTGATCTTCTGGGAGGCCTAGATAATGAGTGGTGACATCAAGATTGAGGCCTTCTATTTATTTGTAGTTACAGGATAGCACATCTCAATTATTTTTTTGGGATGGTGGTATATTTCTCTCTCTCCACAATAGGAAAATCCACACTAATAAGAGTGTTTCATGGGTCATCTTAGGTTCCCATGTTTATCTATATATGTTCCTCAATTTTGGTGGAGACGCCATCATTGAGAAGTGAGGTTCATATTTGGGGTCTTTTTATCATCATCTTCATCATCTTCATCAGCATATTCTTCTTCCCCATCAAATAGAGAGAGGATTATCGAGATTAACTATCCAATGTTTGGAGATATATCGTCTTCAGACTTAGAGAGTATGGGGGAGACTATGGGGTCCAGGGGATGGTTTGAGAGATTCATTGTTTTTTATTTTCATGACAACATATGAGTCAAGATGCTCTTCCATGAATTTAGACATGGTTTCCATAATGGAAATCATGAAGACAATTGATTCTATATCTGGTCATGACCTATTGAAATCAACATAACTGATGGTTAATACATACTCTTCCCCAAGCTACTAGCGGGGCTCAGTGGGATCCATTTCAAATATATTCAGGACAGTTATCCTGTCAACTTTTTCATTGAGTGATTGCTTCCCTTCTTGATCATATAATCCTTCTTCGAGGTAATATGACTCACATGATTTGAATGGAGATTTATCAGCATGAAATTTCCCAATTTTCAATTAGTGAAATATTTGATGCACTGATTGTGTAATAATTGAATTTCATTATTTTGATGCAGGTAGGTCCTCCTAAATTAGAATTTGAGGTTCATGCATAACTGCACTACCTGGAAATCAGATTTTGATAAGAGGCCTCCAATCCATGTATTAAGCATGATTCTTCTGAATGGCTAGTTCTCATATTTTTTAATATTCCATCATGTTTTGGTGTAGGGTGGTAAACTGTCATCATCATAGCCCAGCTGATGAAGTGTTTTCTGTGGGAGGGTGATAAATCCAAATCTGTTTTCGATGAAAATGATATGGGCATCAATCCCATTTCTCGTTCCTGACACATACGAGGGTTTCATGTTCCATTGAATGATGGAATCTATATCCTTATCCATGATGATGATGAAGGCATGGAATTCATTGGGATTGGTCTCTCTCTGATAGAGATCATACTAAAATTCGTAGAGACTTAGTAAAATAGTGATGATCACCATCCTATGGTTAGTGGAAATACTTAGAGCATCCTGAATTGATATATTTAAAATAACTAATGATATATTCTTTAAAATATTGTATTTTTGTGGTAATTTTTATTTCCTTCTAGATTGGGGATTCTATTTCATAGAATCATTAGGGTCCGGAGTAATGAACACTGATGGTTCAGCCTCTAAGACATGAGCTAGTGGTGATTCGGTCATTTTCGGGTTTTCCAAACTGGTCCACTCATATGCATTGGGTGATTGTAAATTTTTTCTTACTCAGATGGATAATCCAAGATAACTGGGCTCAGATTTTTTATTTTTGGGACGGAAGAACATTTTGGTTCTCATTTGTTCTGACGGATGGTTCTTCTGTGAGTTTCTATAATGTCATTGGGTTGAGTTAAGGTGGGGAAGATAACTTGAATCCTTCCATGATCATTCCATCCACGAAAACCTCAAACTTTATGACTTCTTCCTCTAGATCTCTTGATTGGTATTGGGAATTCAGTTTTGTGGCCATAGTCTCCATCAAAAAATGTGTCCATCATGTTAATTAAAGTAACATTGCCCAAGATCAGTTCTTGATCCAATAATATTTATGTATGACATACTCTTTATGATGGTTCAATTTGGAAGGGCAGTGCCCCTTTTACCATTAGGTGGGGTGGTTCCCATTCTAACATGGCTACTAGAATGACATTTGAAT
Source organism: Viscum album (assembly GCA_963277665.1). NCBI lineage: Eukaryota > Viridiplantae > Streptophyta > Magnoliopsida > Santalales > Viscaceae > Viscum > Viscum album. The sequence goes on along the minus strand of OY728122.1, from coordinate 1,807,550,491 downwards.
GTGTCTAGTCTGGATTTATCTTTGGTGAAATCTCATCTTTATTATCATTCCCTATTCCCTTCTTCCAATTAGAGGACTACGAGGAAAAGTTAGACTATTGTGATTCATAAAGTAATTTTGGGGGCATAGTCAGTTGTTTCAACTGAACGTTGAGTAATCCAGGAATTCGATTTAATGTTTTTTCAAGTCATCGAATTGTCAATATTTTTCTCATTTTTACTAGCGATTGTATTCCATTGCACTTACCCTCCTTGTTCTGAGGTGGAAACATATGATAGTTGTTCTATAGGAAGACCCAACATGACTTTCCCATAGTCCACCATTTTTTACTCATATATTTTATGATGAAGAATTCCAAGATTTTTTGTCCTAGTACCCGATGAGGGACAATAATTTGTATGGTCATCAAGACCCACTTCAACATATCACTTTGAATCTGGTAGCCATATCATGTTGAAATTCATTGTGTCTATGATGTTTTTGTGGACCTAGTCATCTTGGAATGAGTAGACATTATTTATTCACATCTCGAACTATTTTATTTTTTCACCCCATTCTCTCTTCATTCCAAGGTGGAAGTGGCTATTGTTATCTAGGGGGTCCTGCACATTTCGGGGGAGGAATCACACATACACATGATGTTGGGGTGGCTTAAGCATGACAGATGCCACTTCATCATTTCCAACTCTTTTTCCAGTGGCTGATGGGACCAAAAGGGACATGAGATTGGTCCACTACAAGGAGTCTTCTATCCTTTGAGAAATTGAAGTGAAATCTCAGAACCAACTGGAGTACCTCACTAGGATGAGCGGTGTTTTCAAATCATCATTGAGTTTATTGATGCACATAGAGAGAGATTCATACTAAGTGAGTAGAAGGTTTGGGGAATTGGTTAGGGAATTACATTTGGCAATGATGATAGAAACCTTTTCAATCTCTCGCACTTTGTTGTTCTTGAGATCATTAACCATTGTCTTACACAATGTCGAACGAAACTAGAAGAGAAACTATCACTGAAGGTCCTCCCTTCCTGTTATTGAGTTCTCAGGGAAGCTAATATATCATATGTAGGATGAAACATGTAGGGTTCACAAAATGCATATTAGTTTTACTACTTCAAGCTAATCTGGAGTCCCTATCATGGGGCCATAATAAGAGACATAGTGCATTAGATGTAGTTACGAGTCTCCCAATCCATTTAACACTGATAATATAGGTGTTTTAAAATATTAGAGGTGGTGAAACATTGCTCACTCCAATCGAGTTATGGTTTACATTCTGTTTGCATCGGAGCAAACCACCCCTCCATAGTTAAGTTTAGTTGTTAGTTTATCAACATTATTAAAGATACCATGATGCATATCCTACTGGACATGAGATTTTGTGGGTGTGGTAGTGGCCCAAGCTAGACCTGTCGTTACTGTTGGTATTTGGGGTGGATACCCAGTCATGGGCATCCATTGTTTTATTTCATTAATATACTCTGGATGCCTTTATGGTAGGGGAAGTCATTATGTCATTTTGGGGCTGAATTTAAGTAGATTGGAGGCCCCTATGCCGGGTTGAATGGGCCTTCAATCACGAAATCAATCACTAGGATGAGTTCATGTGGAACGATACCCTCTTCCCAGTATACCTATTTATGTTTGGTAGTGATAATACATCTGACAAGATAGGTCCCTCGACACAAGTTGACATTAATTCCACATCTCTCTTTCAATTCATCCTCCTACTTAGTAAATCATTCCACAAATGTGAGGGAGAAATTCTTCTAAGGAGGAGGATTTCGTTCATAGACAACCTAGGATTTATTCATCTCATTATTGGGGTTTTGAGATAGAGGCAATGACATATTAACTAAGGGAGTGTCAAAATTTTGGTTCGCTCTCTAGTTATCTATATGCAGTCCATCAGGCTCGGTGGTGGATGATAATGGGTGAGAATCATATTTTATTTTTCCTCCCACGTTGTATAATTTCTAGTGAGATCCATTGGGTTGACAATTACTGAGTTTTATACTGCATACTGTATTGGGGGTGGTGTACCCTGTGTCGAATTGTAGGATGGAATTAAGATACCTTTCTTGACAATTTACATCTATTTTGTGGTATTCTTCAGGTTTTGTTGTGAATATTAACCAAAAGGGAGCCCTGATCAGTCTTGGGATTGTGCTTTTATCTATAATGGTATGAACAACGAGAGGGGATGTAATGGGTGACTTCTATGCTCATCGTTCTTCCCAGACAAGAGAAGATAGAAATTCATCATATTAGAACAAGACATAAAATTTCCCTCACCCCTTTAGGAAGGGGTGGCACACTCTCTTCTGTTGACACACTACCACCTGGATTTTTTGGTATTATATGGGAATTTTGAGTTAAAATTCCCCTTCCTTGTGGGTTAAGGATGTTTCTATTTTGCGGTGGTTGATGAAACTATGTCCACATTATTTATTTATGTATTCCTTAATTGGTGTGAATCGAGTATGGAATAGGACTTGCATGAGATTTTAGGGATTTTGAAGCCATGAGTACTGCAAGATGGTTGACTTCCCTTTAGTGGGAATCATGTTGGACATTCATAGTTACTGGGCACAAAATCTTTTGGATGGCTTGATCACATCAATCATGAAAATTTTGAGACTTATTCCAGGCCAGTTTCTGTTGATTATTTCTATAATTCTTGTTTAGGGTTTCCATTTTATTGTTGTCATTGTGTAATGACATTGCAAAATTTCTTTTCGAATATGGTTATCTGGATGGGAAGTGGGGTGATGTGTATAGCTCCTTGTTTTTCCCATACCTGGTTATGAACTCTAGTCAAGGTGTCACTAATGAGGCAACACAACTTGTACAGGGCTTGGAGGCAATACTTTTCAAGGTTTTTCATTCAACTTTTTGATCAAGGAAACTATGAAGATGAGAGGGATTATTTAGTTGATAAGATGGCGAAGATTCCCAAACATTTTTACATGATCCACATACCCATCACAAGGAATGAACTTTTCATTTAGCTGGTGAATAGGCATCCATTAATTGTGTTGAATTTCATGCACGCATTCCTTACACAACACCCATTGTACGTCGAAATGATAACTGGTGGTAAGACAACACATCACTAGTATACTATCCATAGCTAGTTTTCCTCTCATGAGAAACATATCATGTGGTTATTTTACCAGGGACTCCTTTACTTCCTATTCACTTATTTACAGGTTCTTAATAGTTATTTCCAAGAAACTAGGCTATTGGCATCCTGATTGATATGTGAATGGTGTGTGGGAGGCTCAGAATATGAGAGTGTCCCTGGACCATCCTATAGATGATAAATGATATCACTCATCATATGTGTGCCATATATGTCTAACTCCTTCTTTTTGACAACGTCATAATAGGAGGTATTTCTCACATTTTTCCCTTTACAGGTAGGGCCTTCTTGTAAGGATAAAATTTTATTGTGGGGGGGGGGGGGGGGGTGGTACATTCACAATTAGTTCCAAAATGGAAAGGTCTACCATTGTAACAAGATTCCCCAACCACGAGGTGCGTATCTAGGGAATATACCCTAAGGTGGACATTTAGGGTGGGATACAGTGAGGGGAGGACCTCCATGCTTCCTAATGTCACTAATGAGATAACCTTCTTGATGACTACTATGATGGTGGGGGCTACTAGCTGCACCTGATACCAAGATTAAGGGAGAAATTAGGTAGTGTACATCTTGGGGAGGGCCACCAGGATGTACCATAATGAGGGGAGGATATTCTCATTGCATGATTCTAATATCGGGAGGACCTTCACAACAAATTACATAGTGTGGAGGTCCATCTCAATTACTGTCATCATGGCATGGACTACCTTACTGACTCAATGTCCGACTACATGAAGAGGCATATCTACAACATATAACATGGACAAGACCATCAGGGCAGACTAAATCAGGGGGATGACCTTCTTTTATTCTGATCTCTAAGTCATGGGGATGGATTCCCAGATCCATATCACGAGATAGTCTCTCATGATCAATCATTCATGTCCCATGATATAAGATGCTTAGGGTGCTCTTGAGAGGACCTTCAGAGTTATTAGTACCTAAATAGTGGGGAGGGCCTTTGCAAATTCTACATTCACATTAATTATTTTGTACCAGACTAATAAGTTCTTGAGAAATTATTTATTTATGATACAGGGCATCAAATACCCTAGATTCATGAAGAATAATACCATGTATGTTCTCTTCATATTCTAGTTAACATTGGTGAATTTCATTTTGGAGATGACTCTTTCAGGTAACCAGGGTCTACTAGTGTTGGAAACAACCTTCATATACGGGTCTCTATCTTGTTTCATCATTAGATGCATCCAGGATATGTTGGCTATCTTCTTTAGTTTTGGAAGAGATATATTCTTACCCTGGAGCAGCAATAATGTTGGACCGACTTCCCTCGGTTTGAACAAGTATTTGTTCCCATTATGGTTGTCTATGTATCATGGGATATTTTTGTAGACCCTCCTAGACTGGATTAGGGATGCGTAACTACTCTTGAGTGACCGACCCATTTTGTGAGTAAGACATTCCATTCGAGGAAACTATATAAAGGGCCTAGTTTTTCTCATTTTCTGCCGATGCAATGATATCATGGAATGTGTGATGGATATGGTCTACAATATACATATTATCATCCATCATTTCCAAGATGTGAAGAGATGCATCCTATGAAGGAATGGGTATGAAGGAACATTAGGATGTTGAGGTTGGATTTTGTGCATGCTCTGGTCCCCAATGAGTTTCCAAAAGATACTAGCAGTTTTCCAGTGTCTGGATAGAGGAACGAGTCTTTCGCCATTTATTATATCCATCTTCCATAGTATTTGAATGATGGGATTTATATTCATGATAGGATATTTTCATCTACTTTAATGAAACCTTCTTTCCCTCATGGGATTTGTACACATCTGTAGTAATTTTACTCTTCTCATATTTGATTGTTTCCCCATTTGGAAGGTGACATTGATATGCACAACAGGTATACGTGCCTGCATATTGATTGATGACGCCTTATTTTTATGACGGGTATTATATGCATCAGTAGGTATTTCTTCCTGCATATACCTAGATTCCAAACTATTTCGATGAAGGGATTGAAATGCATATACTAGTATTTTTTCCCACATATAACTAGATGCAGCCCTATTTGGATGACATACTTGATCTACATCGGATGGTTGTTGTTCCAGTGTGTAGATGTATTTCACCCTATTTGGATGATTGAATTGATATTCATCATCAGGTATTTTTTCATTTGTATATTTTGAGGCCTCACTATTTGGATGACGGGTTTGCTATGTATCGATAGGTATTTATGCTTGCTTGTAGTTTCCCTCCCTTTCATCACGGTGGGACTGATGATCACTAACAAGAATATGGATGTTCTCGTTTCGTGCCACAGTATTTACGTTGTGTGCTTGATTAGAAAGTGTAGAGTGGTTTTTATGCCCAACGAATTCAACCACATTTTTGTAAAAGAGTTTCTCCTCATGAACCAACGTGATATAATATTCATGATTATATATTTCCGCCATTGTCTAGCAGCACAAGTGTCCCAGTACTTCTGGGCTTCTACATGTGTCATTAGGATAAAGTCATCTACTTTTTTAGGTGACATGGTTTCCCCATGTCAATGAAGATGCTCTCTGGAAGAGGCCCGTATGTATAACCCATGTGTAGTTGATAATAATTTGTCATAATTTACTTCATCCACCTCCCTAAGACATGGGAGGTAATCATTGTCACATTTTGGGGACATGCTCTTGAAATAGTTTGAGACAACTACCAAGGCCACCTTGTACTAGGGCACTGGCTGTGGATGAGGCGGTGACTGTTGGGTTTTTAGATACTGTAGGTTTTTTCATACAGCCTCCACCATGGGGAGAGTAACATTTCATTGTTACTCCATGAATAGTGTGTTGGATACCTAGCATTGAAGACGCTTGGTAGGAAAGGGGGTTATATGCTTCATCGGGGCCCCAACCACCTGCTGGATTGCTAAGGTGCATGCCTAAATTGGTCATTTGGATGTCATTAGGATCAAAGTTATATATGATAGAACATGAAATATACATATATGACATATACAGGCCACAAAAACCTTTCATAGTAGCATTGTCTTGAACATATGCATATTTGACTATTAAGCTTGGCCTCCATCCCCATTTTTCTTATTATGTTGTGAAGGCACTGGAGTGGGGTAACACTGCCTCCTTGGTTATGGATTCACGTTAGTTTCACTATTTTCGATTCACCTCTAAGGGCACTGTTGGTGCACGTGTGGGGAAAAATGCAATGAATGGTATGGTAGGTGACAAGTAGTTGTCCTTTATTATAGAAACATTCACATTTCCATATTTGTTTCAACCCAATTCACATCTTCATACATTAATGGAGGATTTGATTGATCCATTGTGGTTTGGATAGTTTATCCCTTCTACATTGATTGGGAGGTTTCACAGTCAAATCGTCCAAGTAGTCGATTTCATGGGGTCATGTACTTGTGCCATAAGTCCTCTTAGGATATAACTTCTTCAAATGGTCTCTAATATTTTTATTCATGGATCTTGAAACACCCTATGGCCTTGGAATATGATATTCAAAGAAATTAATTCCAATGGAATGTGCTTTTTGGATGATGATATGGCCTATGACACATAAGGACTCTATTGGTTGAGAGGATGTGAAATTTGGCTCAACGCACACCTTCTAGGGGTGGGGGTTATTTCCTATTTCAAGGATCTCTTATAGATTTACGTCATGTTAATATGATCATGATTCCTTGTTTCATTCTTGAATAGTTTTTCCACAAGCTACACCAGGATTGAAGGATATTCATAGGCATACATGGATTAGATTCTATCAAGGCAATGCTCACTTAATCCATGCTATATTGTTCTCTGTAGTTTATCTTCATCCAGGGGGAGAAAGGTGGCTTGATGTTAGGTTGAGACACATAATATTGGATTCCAATTCATCCATGGATGAGTAATAAGAGCCCATGTAGTTCATGAAACTAGGGGCATACTCCTTGGAGATTCCCATTTTATGGGAAAAGGTTGGGTGAACCCATTTGGAAGGGAACCCATTTTGAGCTCGGGCCTTCACGTAGCAGTCCTACATATCCTAGTTTGACTAGGAATAAAATTTATTGTATTTAATACATGGTTTTGCGATTATGTGAGAGAGATACCCATTTTAGAGTTCATGATTGGGTGAAACAAATGGGATGGGAAGCCTTTTGAGGTCTCACCTTCAAGCTGTTGTTCTATATATTCTTGTTTGACCAGGAATGTGAGTTTAAGTCTTTCTAGAATTGTTTTTTGTATAGATGTAGGGATCATTACAAGTCTTTAATCCAACATGAGTCATAATCACATTGAGAAACAAGAGGCTGTGAGAGATCTAACCAACCACACACCTCCTCTTATGCATATTGGAGAGGGCGGGCCTACGATAGAAGAGGCCAGGGAAACTACGGGATAAGGCGCAGAGTGATGAAATTTTTAATGTGGGATGACATTGGAGGTAATGTTTCTCAGAATTCATAAGATTAGTGATTTACATCACTGATATTTCCCCAATAATTCATTCTGGGAAAGGGGAGAAATGTATCCTCTCAAAAAAAGGAGAAGGGAACATGAATCCTTCGACTGATCACCATTCCACATTCAATAGAAAAGTATGTGATCACCCCTTATCATAATAATGGGGTGTTAATATCAGTATACCATTATTATACTCTTGGTAATCATGTGAAAGTGGACATAAAAACATATCGGGAGTCTGAACTGTTGTTTTGAGATCCGTCATGACTCCACTTACCATGGGTATGTAGACTCAAATTGGTGCGAAGATGTACCTGATGATCTGATCATATGGGTATGATGGTTTTGGAGAACTATTTGGAATGATGTCTGTGGATTGGTTCACGAAGGTGAAATGGAGGCCTAGATGGTAATAGATAGGGGAGATTGGAGTTGAAGGGAAGAATATCCGAAGACACCTCATTCCGCGTACTGTATTCTTTTGGGGGATAGGGGGAGCTCCATATACCATAGTGGGATGCAGGTAGAGGTTTTGTCCACATACTGATGTTGTACACAATCTTGGGCATGGACCACTATGCATATTAGTGGTACATGGTCCTAAATTTGGTCCTCCACAACACTTTGGGTTCTATTTGAGTACTGATGTAGTATGGAGTTCTAGGATAAATGATCAATGTGATACACTACATGGAACACCATATCGAAAGAGAGTCCTAGGGACTATAATTCATGGGGAATTCATCCCTAAGGAATATGTTGTTCATTATTTAACAAATTATGTTCACAGTTATACCATTATTATTAATTTCCTTCATTTTATGGTTCAGTGTTGGTTATAACTGTGGAATTGTTTATCGCAATTCGGGCTTCACCGAGGATTCGAGACAGAAGAAGGATTCTTCAATGGACTCTTACTTCCATCCACTTCGGTCTCTTCAATTTTTTTCATCCTTTTTTCTCACTCAATTTCATTTGTGCTGTATATTTAGAGTATTTGGGAAATAATATCTATGGGAACATTGAACCATTTATTGAATATCGTATAGAGATTTCTTGATATGCAGAAGACTCAGTCAACCAGGGTCTGTGGAGGAAATGTTTCAAAATTCATGGTTTGGATAACCTTTCCATTTTCCTTAATATGTGATCTACTATGTTCATAAAATGATATGTGGATGGCCTTCCTTCAAATGAATCCCCTAGTTATGTGGTATTTGGGTTCATGGGTTCACTAGCCATCGATCTGTGGGATAATGCCTTGGGGGTGATTTTTCATACTGGTGGTTCGCATTTCATGGGGTATGGAAACCCTTCTGAGTGATGTTATTTGGGTCTCATAAAACTCTTTGAGAAATATTATTCCTTAAAATTTATTCAGAGGTTTTCAACTCAATATGAGAGCAATCTCTTTACTAGACTGCTGGGAATGATTACATCCATCTGAAATTTGATTATGGAAGTATTTTTTTCTCTAGTAAAATATTTCAAGACCCTATAGATACCAAACATCAATGTAATGGATAAAAAAAGTGGATATTCTCCATCATTCAGCACTTTAGAAACATTCTCAATGTTGATGTATTTAACATATGATAAGGCCTAATAATCAAACAATTGATTCATTTTGTAACTCCTCCTAAGGGGGGATATTAAGACAAATTGTAACCATCATATATGATATTATTCCATGAAAAAACCTCGGTATTCCCCTTCGTTATACCATAAGAGGAAATCATCATATAATTACATGTCCCATTTTCTCGAGAAATGAATGATAGAATAATACCATTAGAATTGTCTTATTTCTGTACATTCTCAATTTTTGAGGCCTTAAAAAGAACCTTTGGATTTGTTCCATGGTAAATACTCCAATACTTCGATAATATATTAGGATATATAATGATCATGAACATCTTATTCTTTTGTTAATAATTCTTGTTCGATAGTAGAAAAAAATAAGTTCATTTAGTGAAATGGGTTTGGTATAAAAAATGTTTTATTGAACATCGATCACGCTCTATCAATTTCCAGAGAAACTATACTATTAGACATCATGAATGATTTCTATGATGAAAAGGTTCTTGATGGATAATGATGAGTGAGATTTACATCTAACTTCCTTTCTCAGAAATCTCCTCCGTCGCATAGTATCTATCCAAAAAAACATTAATATTTACCCATTGATCCTATATAATCTCAACCATGTCAAAAACAACCTCAAAAATTTATAACCATTCCATGTGTTCTTTTGGTCATCAGGTTCCCTGGTAGGAAGGTGGATGGTATATTTGGATTTCAAAGGTGTTGTCAACCATGGTCCTCTTCACTACTCTATAATAAGAATGTAAACTGAAAAATAATTCATTAAGGGAATCCTACAATGAATAAACAACTTATTCATGTGTGACAAAAAGTTATGATCATGCATTCTACACATACTATGGTGGAAATATTGCATCATCCCTTGAAGGATACTCCTAGTATCTCAAGGGTGTGTTTTTTAAAAAAAAATTATGTTTAATGACATGTATCCATTATAAATGAACTTAATCAATATTTGTTGTCAAAAAAATGATTTCTTCAGTGTCCAAAAAAGGTATATTCGTCTGATAACTACCCAATATTCTCTTTACATACACAATAGTAATATATATATATATATACATATAAATATAAAGAAATAATTTTCATGTTCAAATAAATAATAAAAAAACATTAATGTCATATAAAATAGAATATATATATATATATTACTTAATAACGATTAGAGTTTTATCCCATATAGTTCCTAAAAATAATTGCAGTAAATTATAGAACTACTATAAATCATAAAAATAATATATATTTATATATAAATGTTTTACTCTATTCCTAATCATGATGACTAAATGCAGCCAACTCTCAATAGAATTATAATTCAAATAAATTCAATAATAACTTAGAGGGTTGTTATATATGAGTAATCCAAGCACATTCAAATTCCCCTAAATGAATTCCTCCGATCCACTTATCATTATTCCATGTCCCAAGATAGCTAAAATGATAATATAGCAACTTATGATCTAATACTATTTTGAAAACCTGCAACTTGAAAAAACAATGTTATAATCAGACAACAAAAAGTTCATAGAATGCCTACACATACCAAAAAGGCTTCTGAAATGAGAAAAGGTTCTAAACAATATTTTTGGGGTAACAATACCCTTAGCTATCATAACCATATAAATAAGATAAAAAATATTTAAAAAAATATCCCAAATTATTAGAAAAGTAGATATGGTAACACATTTGAATAATAAAAGTTACCCATGTCATTAAGATAAATAAATTAGGCTCACAACGTGGAAATTCAAACAAAAATATATTGCTAGAAGCATATAAAGTGAAAAAACGATGTCGAAATCCTCTAGAATCCACCCAACATTTCTATATACAAATTGTTCATCAATCTATTTTGTGTAGCAGGTCCCATTTCCTTCCTTGGTTACTGTATATGATGTATACATGCTCAACATGATTACTATGAAAGGTGTGAGTTTAAAAACATACTAAAACTCCACAAAAACATCCATAACATGTGTAACAATTTATAATAAGAATATTCTATGATTGTAATTTCTGTAAATAATCATAAACAATCATATTTTGAGAACTCATGTGATAAACAAGAAACAAATAGTCTCATCCATACCTCATAAATCTCTATTCCAAATGGGTAATCATAAGAATTCCAAAACTGACTAAAATAAAGAAATAATACTGGTGAACATCTCTTTCATATGTCTTATGTAACTGAGTCAGATCCTTCTGTAATGTCACCCTATCCATCCTCCCCCATTTTCCAGACACAAGGAATTTTTATTCTATCAATTTAATCGGATTAGTTCCACGGTTGTAATAGGAGAAATGATACAATGATTGTTATGTAATAAATAACATCAATCTACAACCTTGTATTCAGGCCTATCTTGGTCAAAATCACATATCATTCACACTCTCTGTCTAAATGATTACCATACCATAGTGGTATACATGCTCTAAGTAACAACAAAACTACTCCAAAATCATGGTAAGGAAAAATAACATTTTATATCAAGTAATAGTATTGAATATAACGTAATCATCATATTTTGAAGCAACATAATATTAATATGATTAGAAGAAAACCTGGATAGTAAGAATAATAAGCATATCATCAAAATTCTTCATCACATAATGGTCTCAATCGACACAATTACACACCTATGACATAACTATAAAAATATATCAATTAACATATCCAATACATTAATCATATAAATGGTGAAAATTTCATAAGGGTTCCCAAAATAGCAAGGAACATCAAAACATAAGATTAATTTTGATGTAATCATAAATTCATTTAATGACCAAACATAAAATCACATTGTTCTCCAAATGAAACTATTTATGTTTTCAATGATTCATATAATGGGTTTTAGTTGGTAATGAATTGTACAATCTTTTTTTAATAATAATTTTTTTAATTTTTATTTATTTTCTATTTTAGTATTTATCTAAATAAAAATAATTTTTTAAAAAAATTATTATTACATGTCAAGTGATTATTCCATTTAATAAATCTATGTATTGTAAATTTACAAAAAACCAATTAATAAAAACCATACATTGGTATGTTCCATAGGATCGAAAACTTCCTAGAAGATTACATCAACTTTAAAAAGAGTTAAAAAATAAATATTTTTTAAAAGATAGAAAGTATCAAATGAATTATAAAAAAATCAATTAAAATAGTAAATATTTGAATTTTATGGCCTAAATATATATATTATGAAAATATAAATGTGACTATTAGGGTATGAATATTAAATTACTATTCCATGACCATTATTTGTTATGAATGTTGGTCTATATGACACTATGCAATGTAGCCATTATAATGTGTCCACTAGAGTTAGAATATATATAGGGTAATGATTAGAGTTAATTAAATGTAAATCGAAGAAACAATGGGCACTATGAATATAATCATATGGTATGAAGCAGTTTATTAAGACTTAATGTAGGCAATAGAATAATTATTGAATTATCTTGATCATGACCATGTATGGATTCAAAATGTGAGGTTTAAATGAAACCACCAATGATATTAATTTCTAGATAGTAGAGATCGCCACTATATCAATGAAATCCTAACCACATCAAAAAAGTAAAAATATCTCTCTCATTACCAATATATTTAATATCTCTAAAATAAGGGGTTATGTATCTAGGACCATCAAGTATAAAGAGGAAATTATTTTAGAAATTAAATAATATTTTAATCAATTCCACATTAGTACTTTTTGTTACACCATTATATCAAATGTTTTCTATTAGAGAAAATTATAAAATATTATATTATACAAAGGTTCCATGATTTCGTTTTTTGGATTTAAAAAATGTTCAATTTTCATTGGAATAAATTTAATATGAAATAATATGGATTATATAATGTATATAATGACTAAATTAATTTATATAATATTTTTATGAAAATTATAGTTTTAATAATACATAGAAATTTTATTGGATAATAAAAATATTATGTTTTTAATAAATAATTTTTATATAATTAAACATTAATGTTTTATTATTTATAAAATATTAATAATAATATTTTTGATATTATTCCAACTAGAATGATGATGTATTTTAAGGGTGAATTTTTCATAATATAACTAGAGATTCCAATTTTTATGTAAAATATAAAATATGGTATATTATATAGTATGTATTGTGATATAGTAAATAATCAAAAATATTATTAAAAAATTTAAATAAATTTATCTGTAAAAGACTGAATATTGTATAAATAGTAGATATTTTAAAGGACTTTAATCAATTTTTAGATATATTAATGGTGTTTTAATGTTAAAAATGCAGGTTTCAATTTTTGAGACAGTATTATTTTGGAAATATACTTTCCCATAGAGATGTTTTATTTGAAAATGTATTTTACATCTATTCCCATAGTATATTATTAAAATGTCCTAAATATATAAACTTATGAGTTAAAACCATGGTTAATCTAATTATTTCCATTATAAATAACATATAATTCCATGAAATATAATTTTTATATTAATAAAAAATTCCACCTCTTTTATTATAAAATCCATACTATCATATAATTCATATCTAGTACAAATAATTTTATCTGAGAATTTGTGTTCACTTTAATTATCAATGGTTCTGAGAATGGTTTCCCAATGTTTTTAAGGTACAATATTCTGTTTGTTGCAATCTACTCATCACAGCAAGGTAATAATCATTCATAATTTTCATTCAAGTACATTTATTTAAATTTTTAGTCATAATATTTAATTACATTATTTTAATTACATTTTTATTATCCCATTATATACAGAATAGTGTTTTGTCAATGTTTTAACTTATCCCCCACACATTATTCCATTTCATTAATCAGCATTTCATAAACATCACACTATCATAATATTTCATGAATTTATCTATTTATTTGAAATATTTTATGATGTTTTTTGGGATTACAGTGGGGGATTTCTTGAACAAATATGAAACGATAAACTAAATAAAAACAAAAATATATTATGTGAGTCAATGAAATGGGAATTTATTATAGTATTTCTCTATAATTAAACTAAAATATAAGGTTATTTCATATATCCATGCTTTTCCCTTATTTATTGATTTGATTGAGAACATTTTCACCATTGGATTTTCATACCGCTACACATGTGTGATGATATAATTGATTTCGTTGAGAAATTTGAGATATTGCATCGATATAGTGCTGAGTAAACATTTCAAGTTAATCACACCATTCCAGATAGTTTGATGAACTATGGTAGAGTTTATTTCCAACAAATGACTGTCCAAGACATTATTTATAGAATTGTTGAAAAAATGAATAACTTTGATCATTTCTGCCTCTAAAGATGATAAAATACCACAAATTTGGAAACAAAATATCCAAGGAACATTTCTTTGTTTACTCTAAAAATGGAACCATGCCCTTCTGGACCCAGGCTACCTTTTGAATCTCTATGAACATGAATTTTTATCATTCCATGAAGAGAAACCTTCATGAAGACTTCAAAGAGTTTATTTTATATTGTGAACACATAAAGACATCTCTTTTAATATAAATATTCACAAATATTTAAAAATATTTTATTTATTAGGTATTTCTTTGTATGAATCCAAAATTACATTTTTATTTGTTAACCATGATGTCATTCTATTATATTTAGGAATTTATGAATTTAATCACATTTATATGAAACTTGTTCAATATATCCATTTGGATTTTAATGAAATTGTTTATAATGATCTGTGGGGAACACATGAATTATTTGTTATTAATAGGGATCCTAATATCTCCACTAAACATTTTTTATATAATTAATATGTAAAAATGATATTCATTCTGATAAAATGATA
Organism: Viscum album; assembly: GCA_963277665.1. Classification (NCBI taxonomy): domain Eukaryota; kingdom Viridiplantae; phylum Streptophyta; class Magnoliopsida; order Santalales; family Viscaceae; genus Viscum; species Viscum album. The sequence continues at coordinate 1,807,535,450 of OY728122.1, read as the reverse complement.
ATTAACAATTCTAATTATGTTTTTGGACAGCTTGGATATAAATAAAAGTTATATTAGTATTGGTTAAAAATCATTTATAGCAACATTTCAATGTTATTAATTGTGATAATAAAATTAAGACATTCATATTATTCTTCTAAAATATAAATTTTGGTATTTATCATAATCACAAGATAAATAATTCTATTATTATTCCCTTAATAAAATTTATATTCACAAACTTCATTTTATCTTTTCCCAAATATATGGTCCCTAGTTAAATTAACAAAGTAGGAATCTAGAAAGAATTATTTAAATAATAATAGAAGAATGTTTATGTTTTCACTTATTTAGTTGGAAAATTTTGGGGAACTAATCATCAATCAAACCTATATATTATTAAATGTTTCACTCTATAAAAAATTTATTAAATATTAAAAAGGTGGTAAACCATCATTTATTACAATAGAAGGTTTAGTTAAATTTAATTAGAACTAGGAAAAAATTATTATGAACCATAGGGTTATGATTAAAATGATTAAATCAACCTAAAATTTTGACTAAGTAAAAATCATGTTTTTTCTATTCAATAGATTCCATTTTTGGATACTATAAGTGGGTTTGGATCATTCACAGTTATATATAGGGGTAATAACCCTGAAATGGGATCATTATGTAATAACTTGATCACCACCTAGTTAACGAATGTGTTTCATTATTTTAGATGATGTTTTAAACTCATTGGGAAAATATTTGGTTAATTAACATATTCTTATGAACCTCTATGATGGATTTGTAGAGATTTTAATTAATATTACCGGTGTATAGAACAATAATTTACATGATTCGTGATGGTTAAAAATCAATATAAAAATAAAAATATATTTATAATTTTAACTCCCAAAATAATTAATATATTTTTAAACGTAATAAGTTACTAACTATATTATTCTTGTATTAAAAATATATCAGTAAATAGGGGGATCTTTTTAAATTATGTGCACAATGGAAGATGCAGTGATGATTATCCTAAAAAAATAGAGGATGTAATTGATTAATTCATAAGGTTGACGAGAAACTATATAGTGTCATTAATAATACGATGATTAATTTCGGGTTCCCATATTCACATATAAGGAAAAAAATGATATCGAGGGATTAAGTAATCAAAAACTACCTTTTATAGTAGATGTATTGATCCAATATTTTTAGAATAATAATTTAAATTTATATAAAATATATTTTTGGTACTCATATATTCATAATTATAGAAATTAATACTTTTAAATTAAAATATATAAGGGAATGATGATTAGGGGTGGAAACTGATTTAGAAATAAAAATCTTGATTTGAGTTCAATTATTTTTAATGGGATGATTTTTTTATGATCATTTTTAATAATTATTTCCTGGATAAATTCACATAATAATAGAAAAAAATTTATAGATATAAATAATAATGAAAGTATATCAATGTTAATATATGAAGTGATATGTTATAAACATTCATAGTACACCTCCATATTTTTTAATGATTATAAGGTAAATATTTAAAGGATAATTTGTGCACTATGAATTTAGATATATAGAAATATATAGAATATAGACAATGAATTATATGAGGAGATATTGTAGAGTGCTATAATTTTATAAATGTATTTTGGATGTACACATTTTTCTTATTGGAAGTATTAAAATGAAATAGAAATTGAGCCAAACTCATTGAAAATTTTTTATCAGGGAGGATAAGTAAATAAAATTAAACCCCATGGATCAATGAAATTTAGACAAATGATTGACATAATTAAATTCATATAGGTGGAAATTAAACATGATCCATTTAGTTGGACATATTTATTAGATATGACATGGTGCGTTGAAGCCTCAAAATTCACTGAAAACAAAAACAATGGTGATGGTATAAGAAAAAAAATATATTTAATCTTCATGTGTAGATAAATTGTGTAATTTTCAAATAAATATCCAAATAGGATAAAAATAGAGGTTAATATCAATATAATAAAACATAGGAAAGGGGAATAAGCCCATACATTCACAATCAAAATGGGTGAAGTATTTTATCGAAAGTATAGAGTGGAACATACACTCTATATATTCTAAAATCTAATATGAAAATAGATTTATTATAGTTATAAACATTCATTTTTTCGATCCATTATTTTAATGATTAATAATTCTTGATTTAAAATTATTAGAGAATATTTTTTAAAATGTTTCAATGAATTATCCATTCCTGAATGTTTTGTGGAATCATTAGTATCAACTTTGTCATATAAAATATCATTATGAATATTGTAATCATTTTCATAGTGGAATTCAATAGTAATCATGGGATCAATGGTATTCAAAATTATAATGGTAAGATAAAATATAGAAAAAGTAAATTTTAGTGGTCTTAAATGCACTACATAATGTTATTATTTATTAGAGATATATCCCATTTCCAGATTTTTTTAGAAGCACCTCCCTTAGTTTCTATTTTAGATGATTGGTGAATTAGAAGAATAAAATAAAATTAAAAATACAGTAAATGACTACATTGATGTGAGACTAAATGATATATTTCATTATGTATTACCTATACCATCCCAGAAATGAAAAATTGAGTTCTCCGTTGAACTCATTCCAAGATCCATGCCAATATTTAAGACTAGATATAAAATTTTATATTTTGAGTATGAGTAATTAATAAATAAACAACAAGACCTAAAAGAATATATTTCATTCGACCATGTATGTCTCATTTGGGAGAAGTTATTAATTTTATGACACATGATGATGGATAATGTGATAATGCATTTGTTATAGAGTTATTAATGGGAATATAGTAATCTAAAATAAACTATCATGAGGATTAATTATTTATAAGGAAAAAATTCAAGGGGCTAAATTTTTCACCATGATTAACATTAGAATGAGATAAAATCATTGGAGGGAGAATAAGGAAGATACCCCAAATATGGATTCTAAATAATAAATTGAAATTTTGAGTTTTATGTTATTATATTTTCCACATATATTTGTCATATCGTATTCAATGATATGATTAATAGAATTATAAGGGACTACCATTAATAATTTTTTTTGTAATTACTTGAAACATACAAAAATATTCCAAACATCCTAATGTAAATGGCTATCATTTCAATATCATATTAAAAATTCTGAGAAAGTATACATTTTATGATAAATTAATAAAATGTGATTAATGGTTAATTGACGATGAATTATAGAGAAAAGTAATGAATAATTAAGATATATTAATGTATCTAGAAAATAAATGGACATTCAAATGTTTCATTATCCTACAATAGTAATTGAGATTCATAGTATCCATTGTTTATTAGGATATTATTGAAGGTATGTAAAAAAATTAAAATATTCTTAATCCAAAAACTATTTTATCATTAATTGGAGATATGTTTACCTAGAAAAAATATTATGAGGAATATTTCTATGAATATAAGAGTGAGTTTTTAGGGAAATAATTTTATCATTAACATATATCAGAGAATTATTTTTGTCTATATTGAAAATTTAATGAAGTATATTAAATATTTCATTTTGAAAAATAATATGTAAACCACATATTCATTTCAATAGTAAAGTCGAACACAATTGAAATATTCAACCCCTTTCATACCGGTAGAAAAAATAATTTTTCCACTAATGATATGTAGAAAAACTTCTTCAGGGGGAAGTATCACATATACACAAATCATCAATGACTGATGTAAATATTATGAAAAATTTAATCATCTTTAGAAAAGGTATTATTGGATATTATTAATATTTCTATTGGGTAAATAATTGTCACCCTGGAAGAGAAAATATTTTTTTATATGCATTTTGTTTGAATGATATTAGTGTTCTTAAAATGATGTGAATTAAATGAGATACATTTATCATGGGCCTATTAAGGTTGTAAATGGGAATAATAAGGTATGAAACATCATCCATCATATCCCTATTGATTTATTTACCATAATTTCTATATATGATCAATAAATATCAAATATATGATCCACTAATTTCAAATAAGATAGATGATATATAGAATAGGTCGTTTGGTGATTTAAATATTGATATAGCGGGTGTGCTAAAATATTTTATAATGATATATAACCCATATATTCTAGAGATAAAGGGTGTACTAATGGATTAATATAAATAGGGTTATTTTTGTCATTCAATGTAATTTGTGTGACAAAATGTTATTGTATATAGACAACATCCTAAATAGGTATTGCACGTACTACCAATGCAACACCTTGAAATTGTAAAGTAAGAAACTAATATTTGTTAGGATTCATAAAACCCGACACCAGGAATGTAATGGAAAATAATACCCTAATACATTAAAATATTTTTAATATTTTTTTTATTTTATATATTCTATATTTGGTAATACACTCAAAAGGGTGTTACCTTTTGTAACACGCTATAGAAATTTATTTGAATGTTTACATTACACGCAAGACTAACTTTTACCAAATTACGATATATTATTAGATATGATAAGACATTAATTAGACTTTAAAATAGTCTTAATGAAAATGGGTAACTAATTCATTAAAATAAATCGTTTAAAAAATTATAAATTAATTCATTCATTATAAATTATTAAGAAATTAATATAAAAACTTTCTGAATATAAAAGAATTTATTTTTATTTATATAATGATGTTTTACCATAATATATTTTATATGTAACAATTAGTGGTTATTTTTAATGTAATATAAATTTATATATATATATAATGTGTTAAATATAATATTTTCTCTCATTATATTATTTATTTGATAAGAATAATATAAGAAAGAAATCAAATATGACGCTTAAGAACCAATATATTTTAAAAGTAATTTTACATCCTTTTAATAGAGAAACCATTTTAATTATAAATTTTATCGAATAATTCAATTAATATGTCAAAATAATCATTACATATGAATTAGATACATAAAAATTATGCTAGGGTGAAATTTTTATATTTTTAGGAATAATGTCATTTTTTTTGAATAGTTAAAAATTCTGAATTTTAGTTCAAAACTGCTTTTTTATATAATTTATTTATAATGATAAATTATATTTTGGATTATTTATACTTTTTAAATAGATAATATTTTTATCAATTACTAAAATATAATTCATTGGAATCTATTTAACATTGAATTTTATTATAAAAACATGTCATATTTGTAGATGTGTTTACTTCAATACACCAAATTGTTGTCTCGCTTGCCGGATGAATTTTAAATTATTTTCTAACACCTCTATGATTGGAAATTGAAAAAATGGATTCCATATTCAGAATCAACATAATATATTACTTATAATAATACCATCATTGTTTTTGACAGTGAATATTAGTGAATGTAATTAAAATTAGTTACAATTATTATGGTAAAATTAAGCATAATAAATGGATAAACCATTATACTAAGTACCCAAATGGAATATACACTTTTCCAAAACCTATTTTCATTCCATATATCATATTTTAACCTTTAATTATATATTTTTTGTGTTTTTATGACATTTCATAGTTAGGAAAAAATTTTCACCGAAGTTAATTTCAAATATTCCTTGTGAGTCCCTTTATTTCACTATAAAAGGCCACCAACTCTTACACATATTCACACATCTAAAATCACATAGTTTCAGAACATATATTATTATATATCATTCCAAAATCACTACCCTCAAAATTGAATCCTTTTTTTGAAGAAATACTTCCATGGAATCCTTTTGGGACAAACCCAAAGAAGTTACCTGAATAAGAAGTAATGTTTTCTATCAAGCTATATAATTTTATTTCCATTTTCAACCCCTCAAATATCATAATTATGGGAATATATAAAAACCCCAGTATCATAATTATAATTTAATACTGTTTTTGAAATGCTTTTATCTACACATACGCTCTCCTCTATCAAATGGGTAATGAACATATTTCTTATGTTTGATGTGAACTATTGCCTCTTGAAAAAAAGATTGTTTGCTCATCCTTTACAACCTATCATGGAGGAAGTTATGATGGAAACAATATTTAAATATGTTATTTATTATATTTTAAATTTATTTATTCTCCTGTAAATTTATCTTATAACATTATGTTAATCATTCCATTTGTTTAAATATAATAACATCATTTGAGGATGTGTGAACTACCACCAACACAATGATATATGATTCTCTACTTCAATAAATAAATCCTTGTAAGGATTAATTTAAAAATCTATGTAACATATATAACATTGATATTATATCATATTTATAAAATAACAATGAATCATTTATTTTTCATTCTTTGAATACGGTGAAGAAATTAATGTACTTCACATATGTACATAATTCCTACAATCTACCTAAATGATGAAATTAATTTATTATCTCCAAAATTTATGGACTATTATAAATAAATAGGTACAAAATATATATTGAATATTTTTTATTGGTTATATTCTTTAGATAATGAAATCATGATAAATGAAATTGGAACAACAAGTAAAAAGTAAATACATATTTGAGATAACTAGAAAATTATCATCAGAGAAAAATAAAGCAACGATAGAGTTTCAACAAAAGGGTAAAAAAATATTATAATAATTTAATATATGATATTATATATAATATTCTGTTTATGGTATATGTTATAAACATATTTTAAAACACTATATATGAGGATAAATACCACACAACTAATTTGTGGTTATGAAAAGGGATTTCTTCTCAATTTACATTCCATTGGGAAATATTTTTAATTATTAACCAATTTAATATTATTTGGTGAATTTATAATAATTTAACAAGATATATAATGAATATCCTGACCCTCATGATATTCTATGTTTTATTTTATTTATTCAATTAGGTTTATTTTGATTTAAATGTTTCAATATTGTATGGTGAACATTGGATTGTTTAAAATATCTTTTCCCATAAGATTATTTTATTAATCATTCAATGGTATTGATTTTCATTATTTCCAATAAACCATTTAGTTTCTTGCCCTGCATAGAGGAATAATTTATAAATATATATCATTTATTAAGTAAAATATTTTGGTAAGGTACATTAATCCTAAAAATGGGAAATGATTTGGATTGGTATGAAAAATGTGGGTCCTATATTTAGATATCCCCTTGATGCATCAGTAGTCTCATGTGACCATCCATTTGGAAAAAATTAGATTAGTTTTTCTCACATATATATGTTGTAAATCATCTTGTGAATGATCTTGATTGAAAAGGTATTATGTACCTAGGAAACATGTCATCCAATAATTAATAATTTCTCCCATTTAGATTTATATATTATCTATCTATAATATTTTTCCTCGACATAGATATTGATTCATTTCACTCTGGTTTTATTGATTTAGATTACATGATTTTTAGTTTATTCCCTATCCAGGTTGATATTTACCTAACTAGTAATTTTAATGTCACTTGTTTTTCGTTATTATAATTATATGTTATTTTTTTCACATTAATTTATTATTTCGAATACATTACATACACTTATTGAGCATTGGTAATCAACCATATTATATTTACTTTCCCTAGGTTATGATGGAGAAATATATGAATAAGAATTCAAGGATGCAATTTATTTAATTTCATTTTGAAACATGTTTCTATTTTCAATTTTCTAATGTATTATGAGTATCATGTATCTATTATTGCTCCAGGACTGCTAAACTGACCAGTAATTCAAAATTAGATTCCATGTAATTATTCCAATGTTATAAAATAATGAACCGACTTTGGGATTTAGTGTTCAATAAATTATAGTTGTTTTAAAAAGATTTTTAACTGATACATTGGTACCTATAATTAGAAATGTTATATTAGGTTTAATAACCCTAAGATAGTAATTGGGGATAATTATACAAGAACATCCTAGAATTTTTCCATGTTATATATTATGTGGGAATTTTTGTGAATAAATACCTATCTGGATTCTAATAGTGGGAATCATTCTGGAAGAGATGACACAATGAGTGAAAACTCCAAAAAGGTGTTCTGGGTCTGAATTGTGTAGACATTGTAGTTAGAAATAGAATTTACTCTGTACCTAGTTTGACCCTCTTAGAGATACTCATAGCATAATTCATATTTGAATTACATATCCTTATGATGGATTTGGATGTAAGAATTTCCACAAAGTTAATAATGTTTCCGATTTTTGGATTTGAGAGGCATTTAATTATTTTATGTGCTAAACCATATTTATATGATTATACATTGTTCATAATATTTGGAGCTAATACAATATATTCCATTGTTTAAAAGTGGCACCTTAAAGGATGAATGGTGTCAAAACTCTTGAAAAATGTAGAGATTAACTTTCTAGGGATACAAATATAGCTAGTATTGGAACTTAGAATTTTAGGGAAATAATACTAGAACATAATCAGATTATAAACCATAACCTTGTCCGCAAGGAGAAACTGATTTCTCAGTGAGATTATTAGATGATGGATCACATTATGTGGTAGAGTCCCCCATCATTTAGTGGGGATACTAATCCAATGGTTATTGTGTAATGGATTAAGTAATTGAAAGAGACATTCATGGAATTAGGATGTGTTGAAACGGAAAACTATTCCCTTGTAGTATATTTTCTGATTGATTATGCAGGTTAGTGGTGGTCTTCGATCCATAATACATGGGAAGCAATGAAATAGAACCCAAGTAATTGAAGAATTTTATGGTGAAAACCTTCAATATATACTTCCTTCATGATCAAAAAATTGAGTATAATATAAATTTTCGTATATTAAAGAAAAATTATGATGAGAGTGTTTCATATTATGAAGGTACTTTTACCATGGATGACTAGGTATGATACATATTATATACGTAACATGAAGTGTGAGATGGATCCCATAATTGATGGACTTAATTCAACTCTATAAAGGGAACTGATTACTCTGAATTTTTCACCATCCAATAAAATAGTGTAATGGTCCATTAATATGTAGATAGAATTCTCAAAATCATGTTCCATTAAAGGAATCCAAAATAAAGAGAGGTATTTGAAACATAAAAAAATGGAATGAACAAAATATGAAAAAATAAGTTCGAGAAATTAAAATCCATTGAGAACTGTGGAAAGAATCACCAATGGAAACGCATAAATGGTATGGTACATTGTTATAAGATCAAAGATAAGGAACATAAGGAAAAATATTTCCAAGGGAAGAATAAAAATTCATTTATTCAATGTTACAACTACAATGAAATGGGTAAATATACAAAAACATGCCAAACATGAAGAGAAGATACCTATGAATAAGATAAGTGATCGATGTAATGAATATATTATCTACAAAACTGATTTGGAATAATTAATGAAATTTATTTTATGGATCTAAAAAATATGATGTAAAAATATTTAGATCATAATGTTCTCATAATACGATTTATAAAAAATGTTAGGATAGTACTATAAGACTTTTTTATGTATTTGAGATCACATATTGTATAGTTACAAGATAAATTATTCAGTAGAAAGTTATTCTTATTATAACTCACATGATTGATGGAAAACCAAACCTTAATATATTCCCAATTTTAAGATAATGATGATAAAATGATTTCTTGGAATATTTGATTACTACCTTGGAAATAAAAAATAATTTTTTTAGAATTTTTCTATTCTATCATAAATGGAGTTTTAAACTCTTTTGGAATTGAGTAATATATCCAATTAAATTTCTCTTTCATAAGGAATAAGGACGAATTCATGTTTCCAATATGGTTTTAAGGTTATTGGTGTTATTACCAAATTTCTAGAGGATTAATGATGATGTTATTCACATGTTTGAAATATAATAATTTTGACCTTCTTATATTGATAAATGAATAATGATATGTTCATCTTAGAAATTCAGTTACCTTATTTAAAATGTATTGGAACCTAATATTTAAGAAAAGTTAACCATTTATAAAATGGTTTAATTTTATAAGTCGGTGAGATTTTCGATGGTAATATATTTCCTCACCACACAAAGCATTCTGTGCTAAGAGATGAGGTATATATACATCAAGTCATAAAAAGGATAGTATTATGTCTATTGGATAAAATATTTACATATATTTTTATAGAGGGAAATTATTCCACAACTCCAGGATAAAATATTTTGAAACCAAATATGTGGTCCAAGTTTCTTCATTTATGATTAATAAAATTTCTCTTAGATCATCATAGATTTGGGGAATTATGATTGTTAACATTCTTTTAACCATATTCTCTTTCACTCTCCATTAGAACATGATTGTTAGATTTTTTACTCTCTATCGTTATTTCCATTTCCATTCTATATTCCCCTACAAGGGTACCTATTTATGTGACTATTGTACATTCCTTTATCAAATATTAAGAAGATTTTATATTAAATTTTTTTACAATGGCCGTCTATTTAAAATATTTTTTTTAAATCCCTTTATTTCTACGATCATATTTAAATTTCTTGGATGCAATTTATTTACGTTGGGGATAATGTAACACCCTGAAATTATAAATTAAGAACATTTTATTGGATAAATTTCATCAAAAACGACCCAAGAACCATAATGGAAAATAATACCTTGATAATTTAAAATATATTTACAATTATAAATATATTTTATATATTATATATTAGGTAAGGCATTCGATAAAGGGTTATTTGTGTTACACACAATAGAAACTTTATTCAAAATCTTTTATTTCACACTAGACCAATTTTAAACAAATAATGATATATTGTTAAATATAATAAGATATGAACATGAATTTAAATTAGTATTTATGAAAATTATTAACTAATATTTGAAAATATACGGTTTACTAAAATTTAAAATTAATTCATTTTTAATAAATTATTTATAAATGAATATGAAAATATATTGATTATAAAAAAGATATTGTTATTTTCATTATTTTTTTCCCCAAATAGATTTTATTAATATAAATTAGTCGGAGATATCAACATAATATATATATATATATATACATATCATATTTTCCATATAATATATTTTAAAATTCATCTAATAGATTTTATAAGAATAAGATAAGAACAAAGTAAATATGGAACCTAAAACCCTATATTTGTATAAAGTTAATTTCCTAACATTTAAAAGGAGAACACATTTGATTTATGATTTTTCACTCTTTAATTAATTTTATATTCCATTATAAACATCATATTTGATGGATAAACAAAAACATATATAGTTTATGGTGATTTTTTGATATTTTTCTAAAATATGTCATTTTTAATGTACATTTAAAAATAATGAATTTTTTTTTCAAAAATGAATTCTAATATAATTTATTTAAAAGGATAAATCTTGTTTAATATTGGTTTTATTGCTTAAATATATAATATTTTTATCAATTGTTAAAATTTATGTCATTTTAATCAATTTTATATTGAAATTACTTACAAAAACATACACAATGTTCGAACATTTTACAATAAAAACATGCATTATCATCCCTCCTATGAGATGAAATTTAAATTATTTTCATCCAATTATATGATTTTAATTTTTAAAAGTAGAATAAATATATTTTATAATATTTATATATAATTTATCATATGAAAAAATTAGGTTTTTTACGAAAAATATTAGTGAATGTAAACAAAACTAATTACAATTATTACAGTCTAATTAAGCATAATAAAGTACTAAAACTATTACTTATGGCCCCAAACGAACAATCCACTTGACCAAAACCAATTGGAATTCCATATTTTAGCAAGTAAACATCAATTTCTATGACTTTTTTTAGTAAGAAATTTTGTACACATAACTTATTTTCAAACATTCTAAGTGAGTCATTTTCATTCCATATAAAAGTCCATCATCCCTCCCAATTTTTCAAACACCTCAAAATAATTAGGATTGGAAAATATATTCAAAATATATATTACAACAATTACTCCCCTATACAATGAATCCAATCATTGGGTGTAAATCCTTCCCTGAAATCCTTTTTTACTAACCAATGGAATTTTCCGGATTAAGAGGCAACCTTTTCTCTCATGCTCTCTAGTTTATTTTCCAATTTACACGAGCTCAAATATAATTATTCAATTATTATATAAAAACAAAAGTATCATAAATAAATTCTTTTGAATCTATTTAAAGGGTTATACCTTCACCTACACACACCTCCATCAAATGGGTAATGAACGTACTATTTCATTATATGGAAAAATACTACCTCAAAAAATGATGTTTAATCATTCTTTTATATTAACAACTATCATGATGACCATTATGATGGAAAAATATACTCGGAAAACATAGGGCAGAGCCCTATTTGTTAGAAGAAAAGAAAAATATTTTTTTAACTAAGATATGGTAACCCATTACATGCCCAAAGTTGAGAGGCAAACAGTCATAGGTTTAAGAGACAAAAGACTACAAATACATAGTTCAAAACAAAATAACCCAAAAAATCAATTCCAAATGGCCATGGCCCAAAAAAACAAATACCACAGTGAAAACCTAGACATCTACACCAAATATAAACGTTGGATCTATGGAGGAACACGAAGTCACTGCATATTTCATCACAAAAATTTCAAAGCATTTCCAGAGAAAAGTTCACCAATTAATGATCATTTTTTCACCTTGGAGATGAAATTATTGGACCATATGAAATCTAGAAGTCGGTCTGGGAAGAAACACGTTGAGCTACTGAAAGCTGAAGACCACCCTAAAGACCATTGTTGGATCATCATGATGGAAAAAAATATTTATATATTATATATATGATATTTATACGGTCAATATGAATAATATTTATTTATAATGTACATTAATTCCTTAAATCTGGTGTAAATAAGATAACATCATTTGAGGATGTGTGGACTTCCACCTGCTCTAAGTGATGCGATTAGTTCACTGTATACATGGAATGTATTAAGGATGATTCTAATTAAAATATGTATTATATATAACATAGATATTATAATTGATTTATAATATGAATGTTTATAATTTATGTTTCTTCTTTTTATATGAAAATGAAATTAAAGTATCATTATTGTGTATGTATTATCAACCATCTCCATAAACATTACACTTATTTTCTTATATCCAATTATTATAGTCAATTATAAATACATATTAATGGAATAGATAAGATAACCAATTCATGGTTTACATTCTGGATATGATGCAATTATGATCTAATAAATAGGCACTACATGTATCTTGTCAAAACATACATGAAAAATCTTGGTCATTAACTTCTGAAATAGCTAAAATAATGGAGGTTTGTTAGAAAAAGGTTAATATAAACATATAAGATGTAAATATATGATGTTATATAAATTATTAGGTTCATAATATATTTTATTAACCTATTTTAAACCACTATACCCGAGGATAAATAACAAAAAAAATCATGTTTTGTTAAATGATTTCTTCTCAATTTACATCCCATTTAGACATATTTATTATTAAGAAGTAATTAATTTTTATTTGTTGTTTTTACGAAAATTTAACATGTAATACCATGAATATCCTTTTCTTTATGATATTATATGTTTTATTTAATATATTATTTCTCATGGGGTTTATTTTTAAAATGATCTCATGTGGTATGAGACTCATTGGAATGTTTAAAATGTCATTTCGCTCATGTTTTTTAATGATATTTAAATTTTTTTCCATTAATTAAAGTCAAAAAACCAAGTTGTTTCATAGCCTTCATAATAGACTTAATGATAAATATCTATCCTTTATTACATTCAGATATTTTAATAAGTGGCATTCTTCAAGAATATGTTGAATATTTTAGATAGGAACAACACAATTGTTACCCAATTATATATATCCCCTTAATGCATTAGTCGTATCATGAGACGAATAATTTTAGAAAATAACATGGGTATGTAACCTATGTGTTAAACAAAATCTTGTAAAATTTCCAGATAGAAAATTTAACATGTATATTGGATACATGGAATCTAGAAATTAATTATTTCCCTTATGTAGATTCAGTTGTTATTCATCAATTATATTGTTCACCAACATATATAGAGATTCCTTTCATTGACATATTTCTTATTTAGATGGAAGATGTTTTAGTTTCTTTCATTTTATATTGGTATTACCTTTATGTGGTGATTATCAATAGTAAAACCAAATGACAATGAATAACTAGTATCTTATTCCATGTATCATTGATTAGTTTGACTGGTTTAGATGGGATTATTTTTTCCTTGATTGAATAGAAAATAGGGTATAAAAAATTATTATTTACACATTCTGATATTTGAGTACTGATTTTAGATGTAGTTATATAATATAGGAGTGATTTTTAATTTCATTCGGGCTATCAAACACACTAAAAATGTTTTTGTCCTTGAGGAACCAATTCATCAACCCGTATTTGGATTAGTTTGTGGTTATTTATTTGGATAAAAATCTATGGTACTCTAATACCCATGAATATCATACCCAACAACAATAAATCATGATGAGTACAATAAGGGATCATTGAATCTACACTATGCTACTTATGTGTCTATTCTAGATCGATCAGGTATATTTATTATTGTACATGATCTTAAAGGATGGTGTGTCATAGGAAGTAGAGAATGTGTAGGTAGTGATTTTATGTGATAATTCCATGAATATTTGTTATATTCAATAATTTCGTGGAAGGTTATTTTTAGAGGATCATCTAGGATTTTCCTGATTTTCATCACCGATTTTAATCATGACCATGGAAAGGATCATGATTTCTTTTTTTATGCATGTAAAAATTAATTTCAAGAGATAAATATTTTAATTAAAAATACTCTTAAATTTATTGTCCATAATATTTAGGAGTTTTATATTGTTTTCTATGATGCATATAGTATATAAATTGTAGAATTATTGATCCATGGTTATCAAGATATTGAATATGGGTCATGATTGTTCAGTCGAATTGAATGGAGTTACCTAATGTTAGATCTTGTTTTATATGTGGTGGTTAATGCCTTAATGTGTTGGTGAAATTAATTTTTGAGGTAAAATTTTATTGAGTATTATAACCAACAAAAACATAATGTATATCAATTCATATTTGTATTTAAATCATTTGAATAATTTTTTTGAAGTTTATAATGATTATTTTGATTTTGGGCAACAATATATTCTTGGGAATGGAATAAAATTTCAAATGCATTGAGTTGGATTATACATGATATGATTATTTAGGAGTCTTCTATTGTGTGTATGATGATGACTTTATAGGATGAAATATAAATTATGGTTTAGGAGAGATAGTATAATATTATCCTTGTATCATTATCAATTGATTCAACACACAATAATCAGATCATAAAGATGAAATATGTTGGTCTGAAGTGTTATTCAATGTGGTAAACTCTTAATGGTGTGATGACACTTTCTAATGATACTATAGATGATGATGAGATCATATTGGCCTAAAACTAGGTTAGTGTGCATTCATGTTTGTGATAAGATATAGCACGCGGGAATAATTCCACAATGTTTGTGGTAAATTCTAGTTTACCAAAAATTTATCATGATGTACATCAATTATATTAGTTGTTCTAAATGAAAATGTAAATTATAGTGTTTTTGACATGATGATACATATATCTGCAACTGAAGGTTGAGAATCAAAAACTACTTGGTTATCTACACATGGGTCATATTCAATAATTTTAGGGGGATGACATTTACATTGACTTCAAGGTGGGACATCAATGAATTCTATTGTATTCCGATGAAGCTTGGTTGATTTTGGGCTGATTGATGAATAAATTAATTTAATGACTATCAGTGAGACATTCACAGCGGATTGTTTGGGAATCAAATATGTTCTGGAGAAAGAATTTTTTCTTGGGGTTTTGTAGATTATAGTTTCATACTGTTACTTGATATTTACATCATGATTCATGAAGGGGTTAAAATAGACGTTGGGTACCATTGTATTTATGAGTATGGATTTCCACCTAATGATATGTGGGATGATATAACATACTCTACTGTTTCTGTATTACATGATTGAAGTAAACATCCCAGATTATTGGGGGTGTTGGGAGAAAAACCAATCACTCAGTGAGTTTACATATAATAAATCTTTTATGAGATTGTGTAGATAGAACCATTTGATGAAATTTATGGTTTTCTATATTGGTCACCTCTACTATTAATAGAGTAAAGATTGTCTTAGCTTTTGGGACAATGTATCATGCATGAGACATTATAGCGAGTTTAGTTTATTTAAATACGTGTGGAAATGGATCATAATAAGAAAAAATTTATTTTATTCCACATCGAAAATCAATTTTGTTTTCCATGGGTGATTATGTGTTCCTTCAAATGTCTCCATGATTAGACGACCATTGGATTAAGCTATGGGTAAAGGTAGTGACTAGGTTTTATTAACAATTTATGAATATCGATTTAATGAGACATGTGTCATATTTATGGGCAATTCCACATAATTATATTGATATGAATAATTATTTTCATGTGTCAAAACATTATAAATATCCCCAAGATCATTCATACGTAATTTATGTACATATTTTGGAGCTTGAGGATTTTGTGACCTTTTAGGTTCATATTTTTTGTTTTACGAATCATATTAAGAAATTAATTTTTAGAATCACTATGATGATAATAATAGTGATGATGAATCATGGTCATTACCTTGATGATCATTTTGGGAGGTAAGCAGATATGAGGGCCCAACAAATCAACACTTTTTATCTCAGTAGATTCATGGGATTTCTTCTCAATGATAACCTTTTATAATGTTTGGAGATTATAAGAGAATGTTATTTTTTAATGTATATTTTTTTTATGGATTTTATATTAGTTAAAATTCTGGAGAGGGTTTTAAATGTTTTTATGGATTTAGAGGTTTTCTAGATAATTATATAATATTTTAATATGGTATTTAAAAAATTGTTCTAAAAAAATGACAATAAAGTGTAAATGTGTTACATGATATATAAATTTCTCCTAACACATGTCATGAACAATTGAATGTGGTGAACATGTTAATGACATGAGAATCTTTCACCCTATTTAATATTACTTCATGATGTGTTATAATTATTTTTGATAAATACTAACTTTCGGTGATTTTTTCTTAACCCCTCGGAAAGAATAATATGACGTGTAAAAGAATTAAAAACAATTTAATTTCAAGAAAAATGTTATTAAGTGGGATATTTGATTGAATTTTTTTATACCATCATGATTCTATCATCATCCTGATACTAGGGTCCATCAAAGAGGAATTTTCATCAATTTAATCATCTCTAAATTTCATGGATTGGTGTTTGTTACCATAAAACCCAATTTTCAGTGGTTTCCTTTCATTCCTTGTTATTATGATAATTCTATAGATATTTATTACGACTATCAGTTTTAGGGTTGACCTTGATCCTAGTATATGATCATAGATCCATTCTTCAATTGTCAATTGAATTAATCTAATGATTTTAAGGGGTGTGGTTGGGAGATCATTCGTCAATTATCTTGATATAGGTGCTCTAAATGTCTATTCCTGTAGTCATGATTTAAATTTTTTATGTAATAGTGAAATTTAAATTTCCATATTTAGAAATTGTATCCTAAATTGAATAGATCAATTGATTTCACATGTGATTATGAATTTGAGGAATAATGGTTGTTGATATTTTTTTGATCTAGGGAATTGTGAAATTAAAATCCACCATTGGGTTTTGTCGATATAAGGATAATGATGAATTATATTTTTTTATTTCAGGATAAAAGAAATTTGGAAATTGGTGAAAAATGAGTTTTTATGATTGATGAAAAGTGTTTGGAAATATTGAACCATGTGATAGGATATATGTGAATAAGTTATTAGATAGGAAACCCCAAAATGATAATGGGTTAAATAACTAAATGACATGACTCTCATCAATAAGGTGCACCTTCCATGGCACTCCAATAGATTTTTTTTTCGAGCACTGGACGTGTGCGATAAGGAGATCCGCTCTCAAGCCTTCTGTTTGATATTGCAGAAGACTATCATAGTCGATACATTAATGATCTGTCTAATATGGGTTTCTAAAATCCAGTCAATGATGGTAGGAATGATTTTGCTCCGTCCCACTTGCAATATGATGATGACATTATTTTTCTTTGGAAGCTTCAAGGAGAACCATTTCTTCCATCAAAGCCCACTTTCAACACATTGAAGAGGTGGCTGGTGATTAAATTAGCTGGGAGAAATATTTTATTGTTTTTGTCAATGGAGTCATGGTGGTTTAGCATAGCAAGAATATAAGACATCTAGGGGTCAAAATGGGCTCTTTTCAATTTAAATATATAAGGGTTCCCTTTTTTTGGGGAAAATTGAAGAGGAAGTATCTAGATGAAATTTCTTCAAGCATTGTGAATCAACTACGTAGTTGTAAATGGAAGGCGATTTCTATGGCAGAGAGGGCTTTCCATGTCAATGTAGTGATCACCTCTAAGATTTCATATTACTTCACTCTCTATATATGGCCTAGAGGTCACATCAAGAAGCTTCAAGGCATGATTCGATATTTCATTTGGATAGGCTGTGTCTATGAGAGGAAGATCGTCATTGTTGACTAGAAGGAATGTATCAAGACAATTGAATTGGGAGGCCTTGTATTTAAGGATCTCCAGACTATTAATGATGGTCTTATTTGGAAGATCACATGGGACATGATTTCAATGTATGAGTCTAGTGATTTTTTTTAACAAACAGATTTACAGGAAGGCTACTTATTAGCCATAAAAACTATCTTACTTCATATATTTAGGAATATCTCATGCATTCATTCAAGAAAATTTTCCAAGAAATCCAATGCCTGGTCTGTATGGACTCACATCTTAAATATTGGAGTAGGATAGCGCTTGAGAGGCCTCTGCAAGATAGCATGGTTGTTCCTCATAATATAATTCGTTTCTCTATTTCTTATTTTATTTCTCACATGAATCTTTTCGGTATCATCATCCCCTCTTAGGGGGAGCAGGATGCTCCAAATTTTCCCTTTATTGACCGTGATATGGTGATATGGAGGCATAATCAGATTGGGCAGTTCACTAGATGGGATTTTTAACGGCTGGTTTGTGGAGGCTCTTATCATGGACCTACCTAGCATCTAAATTTATATACCCTCTTTATCCAGACTTTTTGATTCCTTCTTATTTTGAGAATCCTGAAAAGGAGGTTGCCTACCCATGATCATCTCATGCAGAGTGGATTTCATTTTGAATCTTCTTGTAACATTTTCATGGATGCTGAGGAGAATTTTCAGAACATATTTGTGGAGATTAGCTATGCTGGACGATTGTGGGTTTATGTTGGAGCCTATTTTGGCGGGTCTTTGACCAGAATTTTCTACTACATGACCATATTGCATGGCTTTCCTAGGTAACATGCATCAAACAAATTGGGAACCTCATGATGGTGCCTATTGCTGCGCTGATTGTGGCCATATGTGCGGCTTGTAATGCGGTTTTGTTTAATAGTAGATGTGTCCCTATATAGCATGGAATAGTGGGTGTTCATAGAGAGGTTCATGCTTCTTCCAGGATTCAAACTGGTAGGATGCACAACAACATCTTCGATCAACAATCTCTTAGGTTGTTGGTGTTTCTAGTCAACCATAGAATCACAGAGTTCTTATGTATATTTGTGGGAAATCTCCAATCAGTCCATGGATCAAATTTAATGTTGATGGAGCCGCATCAGGTGCTTCAGAATTATCATGGTGTGATGGTGTCTTTTTCACATTCTACGGCTTTATTAATGGATGTTTTTATCATTTTACTGATGTTAGAGTTACCTATGATGCTGAACACTGGGTGATAATTCATCCAATCAGGTACTCTGTTTGGTATAATTGGAACTTGTTATGGAGTGAATCGTATTCTCATCTAATGGTTCACGCATTATAGTCCTGATCGTGTAACATGCCTAGAGAGTGATGCCTCACTTGGATGAATGCCTCAACTAGGTTTCTCATATACGGATGGCTGTCACACATGCTTATCGGGGAGCCAATCACTTAGTGGATGCTTTATCTAAGAAGGATATTTTAGAGATGGATATGTTGTGGTATTTTATGACCCCTAGCTATTGTGCCTCAATGATTGCGGTGAAAAAGTATGGTGTCATATACTCTAGACTCTATAATAATCCCCTAGTTTCCTGACTGACTTTATTTTTTTGATTAATAAATTTCATAGTACCAATTTTGATCAGTTCTAGGCATTTTAGAGTATGTTATGGGATAGAGACTACATCACTAATTACCCATTGGGTTCCATTTTTCCACTCAATGCACCCAAAATATTTAATTATACATGCTATCACTATGTTTGTGGGATACAGACTATGACTATACATACCCACGGGGTTCCATACTACTACTCAAGGACCAGATTTATTTTATTGGGAAAGTTTAATTTAATGATAAATTAAAATCTATGATATAATGAAATGTTTTTCCCTTGGTGGATGGTTCTGACATAAGCATGTGATGATGAAATTATTGGATACTTTTGTGTCATTGGGAACCTAGGTATTTATGTGGACATTTTATAAAAATTGAAAACTGAGACTATTTTCCATATACTTTTACATTATTCTTTATATAACTCCTTAATCATTTTTAGACATGATATATTTTTAAAATCATTTTTTTGGTGTCTTTTTGAGTTATAATCACATCATATATTAGCGGCCAGATTGGCACCCTAATAGAAATCATGTTGGAATGACTTGATAAGGGAAACAAACCTTTGTTAGATGGATGATTAGGGGATGATAATCGACGAGGGAACATGACATGATGTCAGGACCCTCTTTAGGAGTAATTAGTGTGTCACCAAATTTTAATACTCATTTGAAACATGACAGTTAAATGACATGACATCTCTTCATTTTATGATCAATGTCATTTATCTGAGTTTTTGAATTATTTTGGGATTTTGGTCCTTGTAGTTATGTAATATCATGTTTACTTTTATATTATAATTTATAAAATGGATATTTATTTCTTCTATTGTGTTCCTCTGATAAATATTGTAGAGTTTTCCAAAGTTATTTATATCTGACAACCAATTCTAGTTGGTAGCCTCGATGTACAAGGAGGGGTGCCTGAGGTCATGTGACCAATCGTCTTGGGACACATGCATATGAAACATGTGAAAAGACATTATATATTCAAAATAGTTTTTTAATTTAAATTATATAGATAAAAAACATTTAGAAGAGATATTTTTTGAAATTAATTTTTTTTATTTTTTTATCACATTGGAGATTTTATGATTTTATAACATATAATTTATATTTATAAATTTTTTATCATTCATAGAAATTATATTATTAAATATAAAAATTTGAAAAAATCCTCATTGTATAGTTTGTATGTTATAATTTTATAAAATATACGATAAATGTATTTTTATAAATATTATAGCATAGAAATTTAAACAGAAATCCATTTCATCTGGAAAATATTAGTTTTTATGAAACTGATTACCATATGAACATTATAAAAATAACATTAGATATAATTAAATTATGTTATTATTTATTTAAAAAATATATATATTTTTATTAATAAGATTTTTTAAATTTATCAAAAATTTGATAATTATTTAACTCCTCAAAAATATAGTTTTAATTGATAAAAGGTTTTTAAGAAATATATCATTTGGGATTCATCAAATCAATTTATATTTTTTATCATATTCTTTATATAATCATGTGATTAAATTAAAAATTAAAATTGATCAATATAACTATTATTTTTGAAAATTGAAATATAAAAATCATAATATATGGGACTATATATATAACCTCATATTACACCAACATACTACCTAAGGGTTAGGTATGCGATTGTAGTACTTCCATGGGGTTTTTCATTAAACATGTTTGCGATGATGATCTCGAAAATTATGAATTTCTCACCTAAATGGTTTATTTGAGGTTTAAATTTCGAATCTCAACTATGGAATGGTCAATGGACAATCCAAGTGATTCAATCTCCCATATAAGCAATGATAAGTGGGTTTTATAGGGTATAATTATACTTATTGAGTCTTTATCATGTTCAATTTATGGAAACTGGATATTATTATAATCCTTAATATAAACTATTCTCGATTTTAAATATAGGAATAATATATTAAAATTTGGTATGATTATTAATGCCATTTTATATATGATATGATATATTTTATAACAGTATTAGAGATGATATATATTTTATTTTATTGATATTAAAAAATCATACAATAAGTCATTTATTAAGTTATTTGGAAATTACACTTTCAAAAGATTTATTAATATCATTCTTCCTCACATTAAGAAATATCTCCTTTGGAATTTCATTTTGTGTTGTAAAAATTATTGGGTTACCTATACTTCATTACCACTTCATGATCCTAGTTGTTTCATAAAACATTTGGTTCTTAATTTTTAATATGACTAGGTGACTTTTCATCATTCATTAAATAAGGTATCTATGATATTTTATTCTCACAAAATGATCCTCATATGAAATACTTGTCCATATATGTTCCACCTTTCAAATCTATATGTGATATGAGAATGTTATTTAATTACCATGAGGGATATATTGAAGACATCATGTTATTAATAGAGGTTTGGTGGAAGTGGTGTCTTATAGGCCATATATTTGATGAGATGAAGGATATCAAAGGGTCCTATTCAACTCAGAATAATATTTTTATTCTATCCACACTTCATGAATTTATACAATAGTGATATAAAATGTAACATCTTATCTCCAACCACCAAGAAAAAGTTTCATAAAATATTTTTTATATAGAATTACAATATAATTTTCATAGATTTAATATAACAATTAATGGTATGATCCTTTTATATCATCATATGAGTCAGGTCAAGTCCCTTCAGCTTTTGATCAACAACATCATCTCTACATGATAGAGATTAACAAACATTCCCATATAGATCACAATAATATTCCATTTGAATGATTGAATTGAAAATTTTGTTAGGTGGGTTCTCTAGAAGTGGATGGTGCTAATTCCGATATACATGGAAATCCATTGACTAAGATATTAGAATATCCTCTTGTGTTTGGATAGTTGTTAGATATCCCATCAATATCAGCATGATAAGTAGTACTGAAACATATCCCTACATCAAATAGTTGAAAAATTATTCTCTTTACCCTTGATGAAATCCATGTATCTCAATAAATGAAAATAGAGAGTGGTACTCCAATCAGTCTTAAAACTTCTTTTCTGTATATGTTGGTTTGTCCTTTAGAGGGTATTGACCCTTGATAACAATGAGATTCGTATAGAATTTAAGGAAATTTTAAATTCACCTAATCTCATTATTGACAAAATATAACCATAGGATTTCTATAAAAATATCCACTATTATATTAACCATTTCTATATTGTAATAGTTAATAATTTCATAATACCCTTATAATTATTCCATTATCCATTAACTTTTTTTAATTCCAATCATTATGATAAAAATTTATCAATCTATCTATTAATGTAAAAAAAATATATGTATTTATTTTGATATCAATTAATCATGGTGAATCTTGAATAAATTGAGATGTATGAGGTATTCACCAAATCTATTATATCAGACATAAGTTGAAGTACTAATGGGGCACATATTGGTGCTTCATATAATGAGATACCATATTTAGAAAAAAAATTCATTCAAATATTTTATACCTTCTGTTATAGATTTTTATCATATTTTTAGGCCTCACTGATCCCCTTCAGAATGGATGGTTTTGTAGTTATATGGGAAATGTAGGATAAAGTTAATTTTTTATTTCCTATTTTCTTCTATCACATGTCTGATAATAATGAATCCATTTAAATCACCACTGTGGATTTGGTAATAATTCTTTCTATATTTAGAATCTCCCACTTTTATCACCATAAATGGATAATAATATATTGGATAGTGATAATCCATAATTATATTTATCCCACTATATTGATATATATTGATCACTTTATATGTGAACATATTCTTGAGTCATTAATATTCATTATATTTGTCAAATGTTTCTATATTGAGATAATTTCACCATATTTTCAATGAGAATGTCACTTTATTACATTCCACATCTTTTTTTGGCTAGTTTTGGTGGTGAATAATAAATTGAAAGGTGAAATAGGGTGAAAGGTTTTCAATTATCATGATTACAAAACAGAATAATTTTTTTGTGATATATTTATATATCAAAAATTATTTCTCACTGTATGGAAATGTGATATCATGGGTATTGATTAAAAAATTCTTTAACTCATTAAATCAATATATTAATTAATAAGTATAAAAAATCTTCATGCCCATATGTCTTATCATTAATAGTGATCTAGAAAATAAGGAAAAATTTCTCACAAATTAACCATTGAACATAAAAAAATCCATGGAAACTATAGATCTCTATCAAAGATATTGGTATGTGTTATCTGTGAAATGACGTTGTCCATAAAGGATCCAATTATATTATATTCCATGTGATAAAATTAACAAGGTCTGATTTTTAATTTTTCATATTTAATGTAAATCACTTAGATATTTCCCATTCACAATGTCTTCGTTAGAGAAATAAAATAACCTTTACATTCATAATTTCCATTTTATAAGAGAATAATATTTTCTATAAATACTAAACATGTTTGTCATGGTCATCCTAAATGAATATATTCATTAGGGACATGAAGAAATATAAAACATTAGATATTCTTGGTGGAATTTATTTGAACTCGTGGTCGCAATAAATTGTAAAAAAATATTCCTTGTAGATATCCTCTTACAATTCCTTTACATGAAAATATATTAAAAAAAGATGACCATTTCGTTAATTCCACCAAAATTATTTATTAAGAAAATCATTAATCCATAATAGATATTTTTTATTTTTCATGATCATAATGAGCACAGAATAATCAACCTTGAGGTTAATTAAATCATTAATCTTCTTTATGAAATGGGTTGGTACACCCATGTTGAATCACATGGAAGTATGAATATGATATCTAGTTATTTCTATAGTATCTTATTTATCCCATTTTGTTCAACACTACACATTCAATTTGAATTTTTGTATATTTTGGGATCTTGATGGATGATATGATTAATAACTAAACCCATTTTCTTTGAGGATGATCCTACAATTCACCAGTGAACAAAAACAATATTCCCTTTCATAAATGGAGATTTTTTATATAGTTTAAAAATTTGATATAGAAATGCATAATCCTGAGGAATAAATATCCAAGATTTTAATGATGATTCTGATGGTGATCCATCCTCTCATGAACACTTTTATAGAATTAGAGGGAGATTTATAATATAAATAGTTATTCTAATATCTCATCAATATTTTTTCTATATATAAGTAAAAATAACCCATATTCAGGGTAACATTGAATTCCTCTAAAGTGATTATCACAATGTCATCTATGAAATTTAACCCACTAATATTTTATTGGGAAAAGTTTTGTTTATTGGATACAATAATTTACTTATTTTAAATTTTAATTAATAAATAACATCTCTGTTTTCACGTGGGGTTTGATTAATTCCACTAAACATGTGTGATTTGAATGATTTCATAAATCTAGAATGAAATTGTATGAAAACTATTCATGAATGATTTACTAGTGTACCCATTACAAAATATTTTTTATGATCAAAGAAAACAAATTATGTCATATAAATGTCTTTGATATATTATCCATGTAGGTTGTTGATTCTGGTTATCTTTGACAACCCTTTTCATAGTGAAGTGGTTATCATATTTACCAATTCAATATAGTTGAATCATTATAGAACATTCCCTAGTTTAACTGGAGTATACCTGTATTCCATCACATTATTGGATTTAACATATCTATATTAAATATAATTATGTTTCTCATACCACATCAAGAAAAATTCATTATCCCCATAATGTAATTTCCATGTTTTTCCCACACATTTGACAGGTGGAATGTTGTAATCCGTTCCACCCATTGATTTATTTCCTGCTCCACAATAATTAATTATTATTATTCGCATCCTATCTTTAGATCCATAATACCATAGAGAATCTCCAAAATCTATTGTGACATTGATGGAACAATAGAAAATTTCTTCAAAGTGGTCAATGTCATAAATAAGAAAAACCCTTCGTATATTTATCTTATACTCACTAATTATGTGATGAACATCACTTTTTGGGATAAAGGAAAAGTTGGAGTTTTATCATAGATGTATTGTTGGGTTTTCCTTGTATTCCAAGATAGATTCATCCCCATTTTTTTCATGGCCGTGTAACTCAATCTTTATTTTAATTTGTGTATTTCATTAAATATATTCAAATAGAAAAGAAATAAAGAAATCATTACACTCAATCACATTGATTTCATTATCCGGATTACTATTCTTGAATCTTTTTCATTATTAATTATTATTTTTTAAATATAATTAATTGAAAGCATGAACATCTATTTATCATATAATTGAAGAATAATGTAGATAATATCAATGGATTTTAATTATTATTGATTTATTTGGGGATAATATTTTCCGCATAATTTCATGGGGAATTATTCAATAAAGTTCTTTGTTATTACATCATATATTTTTTTGGAATACATGAGTGTTTCCAATAATTTATGTTTCTATTAAACAAATTATTTCATTAATTATGTATTGAAATTATTTTTCAAATTATTTTCTTTTCATGATGAAATCTCAATGAAATAGTTATTAAATAACACACCACATTGGTTGTTGAAATGATTTAGCATAATTTTAGCCTTTGACTACAATATATGATAAAATAGGAATGATAATTCTAAAAATCATAAATACATAAATGTGTGAAAATGAGAATTTAATAGATGACTCAAAAATGAAATATATTTCAAATCCTATTAATTTTTAACATAAAAAAATCTTATCCAAGATATATCTAATATCATTAAATATCATATGAAATTTTTATTTTTAAAATTATTTGTAAATAGAATGTAAATTAACAAAAGAATTTCCCACCATAGTGAGAACCTGGGTTTGAATCATGGATAGTTCTTAATGCTCTATGAAACAATAATGATAATACTAAATTTTCCATTTTTTGAGGATTCATATTCTAGGTATTTCTATAATAGAAAAATATTTAAATGTAATATCCTGACATGTATTTCATTGCATTTAACAAAATCTATTTACACATTAACAAAATTTAGGGATGTATTAATATGAAAATTATTTTCTATATGGTTTTCAATAATTTTTTCAAAAGGAATTTCCAAAAAAACTAAAATGTTCATTTATACTTCCATAACATCCCTAAAATTTGATATATAATATAATATATGATTTATTTCATAAAAATAAACATAATACATATGTAAAAAATTATAAGGATACTTTTTTAGATAATCAAACTCATATTGTTATAATATTAATCATTGATATACTGATATTACATAAAAATCCTTAAGATTTTGCTTAATTCCCTTGAACATCATACACTACATGGAATATACTGAGGACAATGAAAAGAAATTACTGATCTATATAGCCCAGTAACAGAATAATCAAAATAATTAATTAATTTAAACCAGTACATGTGAGTTTATTGCTATCAGAATTTTATATTAGAGGTAGGAAATTATTATTAATAACATAAAATCATGATATAATGTGACAATATCACAAAATAATTGTAACGTGGTAACACTATAAAGCATGAAATGACATTAACAAAACAATGGTAACAAGTGAGGTATCATATCTAGTCTTTTAGGCTTGAATATTATGAGCTATACATGCTTTCTCATGAGATAAATACATTACAAAATTCATTGTAGGTGTATATAATTTTGGTCTCACCCATCACAGTCAAATTATGTAATTTTTTTGATACCACATAAATTATTAAAAATTAAAACCAATATTGTTATATTTAATCCCATTTTTATAGAGTGGGGGTTAAACACATGGATGTCCATAATAAATAATTTATAGATATAACTATTTTAATACCCTTGAGTGGAGATTGATATGGATATTGACAAAAATATTAGTATGGAATTGACAAATAAATAATAATTTCAACAGTATATCATGGGCATATAAAATATCATGGAAGAGTCTAATGACTTTTAATGGTGGTATTTAAATTATTGGGAAGAAAAATTACTACAATGGGATAAGTATTAAAGTATTTTAACAAGAATAATTAGACATTAAACGACATAATATAAGGAAATTACTCGAATAAAGTGAAGATTAAGAGAATACAATTCACTAAGAGGATACCTCTAAAATCCATGGATGCACTTTTTAAATGATTAGTAAGGACTTTTGTGGCATATATAGATAGAGAGAGTTTTTAAAATAATGATCAATGGGTTTTTATTGGTGTGGAGTGGGATTTTCGGTGGTTACATATATAACAAATGTGGGGTATTGTTAATAAATTTCAAAACATTATTTTGGACACATAATGTAAAAGTTTTTATAACCATAAACGTTTTTAGGATTTTTCCTGATGGTTTATACCAAATAAAAGTGTCCAGATTTATTATTTTTACTATGAATTTAAATCATTAAAATAACACTATTAATTATTTGTAAGTTTGTTAGGTACATAAATAATTTTTTTTAACATTAAAATAGTATAATGTTTTTATAGGATTAATAATTGGTTTGATGACATAAAATTATGAATTTAAATGAAAGTATTTTAATTTCTAAAGATATATTTTTATATAGATTCAATTTATAGTAATTATTACATCACATGTATTCAATTTTTATTTAATAATACATTTTGTACAATTATACAAATTTTATTTTTTAAAAAAAAATCAATTGTCCCATAAAATTATGAAAAATTCCATAATTGATAATTTTTGTGATTGAATTTAAGTAATATTATTTAATTTTCATACAAATCTATGTATGAAATTTTACATATTTAAATAAAAATCCTTATTTATGAAAAAATGGTTGTATTAAGGAAATGAATAAAATTTTTAACCTTTTAAAAATTACATTAGTCATCATTTAATTATAATAACATTTATATATAACTTCGTATTAATTCATTTATTTTTTCATGAAAATTTACTTTACATAAATAATAATGAATTGTTCTAAAAGTGTATTTTAATAAAAATTATTTATTATCCAATGATAAACTTTTGGTTTCTTCATATTAGAATATAGTTTGTATTTAAACCCTTAATATCCATTTATATAATGTAAAAATAAAAACTTATTGACATAATAATAATTTTTTAAAAATAAATTATCAAAATTAATACAACTATGGTGTATAAGTAGAACGCCTCATTAAATGAGGTTATAAAGTGCGAGTAATTTGCGTGATGAAGGTAATTTTTTCTAGTGGTTTAGTGAACATGTATTTAGTGGGGATCTAAAAAATATTGAACATTTGCAGTAAACATTTTCACGCATGCTTGTATTATAGAATATTGGATTGTTAATTGTCATGGGAGAATCGCAGTGGAGCCATATCACATAGAAGATATAATAAATTATGTTCTTGGGGTATCATACTACAGATCTAAAAAATAAATTATTAGATTTATTTATATTATATAGTATTATGAACATTAATAAATAGTAAAAATAATGGTCACTATAGAAAAAATAATTTTTTGATAGTTCTTATTCTTAAAACTCTTTTAAATGGTATATGCTATATTTTATATTCGTACAAAATAACAAATGAAATATAGTGAATGTATTTTCTATAAATACAACACATAAAAATGAATTTATACATTCATAGTGGAATTATAGTTATAAATGTTTTTTTTCATTTCAATAATATGTTTGATAATGATGCCCAGGGGTAAGGAAATAATATTTTTCAGAATGGGGTCCCCATGGGTTATTAATGAGTTTGGGGAAATATAAGAATTTAATAAGTCATAACACCATACATATGTATTCAAAATATAACCCTCAAGACCATATTTTGAATCCCCTTAATAAATATTTATTAATAAATAAATAATTCAATTTCAATTTAATGCTAATATAAAAATAATGTTAAGATGATATGATTCAATCCGTAATCTTAATTTTTAAACTATTATTTCTATACGAATCATTTATAACAACATACATATATTCATATGATTTGATAGAAAAGAATTATCACCAAAATAATTTCATGTATTATATTTATATTTAAAATTTATTAATTCAACTATCAATTTTAATATATGAATATCTCTGTAGATAAAAAATTTCATTATTAAAAAATTGGATGACCCATAAGTGGTGTGGAAACAACCACTACCTAACATAGAGGACTCACATAAATAAAAACATTGCAAACATTTTCACATTATTTAAAAACCCTAAATATCAAAATAATCCTTATATATTATACGAAATATAATTATGTATTACCAAATTCAACATTTTCCTTAAACATAATTTTTTCCCTTATGAAAAATTCATTTAAGTAATGTTTTTCTCAAAATATGTAATGACTTGTTAATAGGTATGTTTTCTCACATTGACAAAAATTAGATTCATTATATATAATTAATATTCTAGGAAATAATCATAGAAAAGTTTATATGAAATATTTTTCATAATCATATCATTTCCAACTAAACTTTTTTTGTATACACTTGAACATTAATATACCCATGATAAAATTATTTATGCACACTAAGGGAACTAAAATTGTAAGAACCTGAAATTTTGAAGAGAAATATTGTTATCTATTAAATGATATATATTTTCCTTTTTTAGACTAATTTTCGTTGAATTTTATAGTGGGGTTCAGTTGGGAATATATTGATAATTTTGGATGATGTTTGGGAGTACATGGTTGGTGCCCCTATTAACTAAATATTATGCCCTATCCAAGCAAACCATGAAACCCTATATAGATAAGAATTATATATATAGTGAAGAATTTGATATATAGTGATCTTAAAAGGAGAAAACACATACCCCCCCTGTAGAGGAGGTGTATTGTTACGGAAGAGAATTTGGAGAAACATGTGATTCTGCCTTGCAAACCATGTGAGCTATTAATGTTGTTCTCAAATTAAATTTCAAATTACCAGAACCTACACAATAATCCCAAATAGGCCCCCATTTATTCTCGAATGATTCCTGGGTATTTTGGAAGCTCTCAAATGATGACCTGGTTCTCCCGACCTCAATTCGTGTCGAATCAATGGGAATATTGAAGATCAGCACCACCCCATGTATGTGGTTTCCTCCCATGAAGATGTCACTTTCTATACCTATCCACTTCCATGATAAAAGAGTTATGTCTATACACTATTGGATGTATGTTTAGATCCAAGTTTTTTGTATTTTGATTCATTTATATAAAGGATCTTATAATTGAATAATGATATCATTCTTCATTGTTGCACTTTCAAATTTGGGGATTACCATTGGCGAGCATCCTTCATTAAACATAAAGATTCTGGTCTATAATTAAAATTTATTTGTCTTGATTTTTATTATGTCTATATAATTATATATTTTTATTTTTTTATTATTAATTTAGTATTCCTACATTTAATTAATTAATTGAGTTGATTAGTTATGTAACAGATTTGTGAAATTAGGGATATGTGATTTATTGAGATATAACAATTAATTGTGGAATTAAATGGTGGGGGTATTGAATTTGAAGATATAGAAAAACTAATTTCGGGAATAATTAGGGGTATTGAATTGATTGAGATGGAAAAATTAATTGAGGAATTAATTTGGGTTACAAGACTATTTAGGTGGGAATTTTTTATTAAATAATTAATTTTTTGAAATTTTTTAATTCTAGAACTGATGAATTTATTATAAATTTAATTATTGGAACTAATGTCTTTAATTAATTAATGATATAGTAATTATAGTACTCTGATATTTTTATTGTTAAATCAAATATTGGGATTTTTGGGATTAAATAATTATAGATTTAATTATTATATTAACCTGATTATTTAATTATTGAATTAAATATTTGGATCAATGGGATTAATTAACTAATAAAATATATATTTAGTGTAATGTTATTATAGAATTTTGTAAATAAATAATGAGATTGATAAAAATAATTAAATTATGAATTAAATAATGGAGTAATTAAATTATTTAATTTTGAATTAATTAGTGGGATTGATGGGATTATTAATTGATAGAATAAATTTATAGACAAATGTGATTATTTAATAGTATAATTAAAAAATGCAATTTATGGAGTAATTAATTAGAGAAATGTAATTTTACAAATATTTACTAAAATAAAAGGATTGATGGGATTAAATTATTGATTGATTAATAAATGAAGTAATGTGATTATTTAACTATTTAATTAAATAATGGGGTTGGTGGGATTAATTTGATGATTAATTAATTAATGAATGTAATGTGATTATATAACAATTGAAATAAATATTTAGATTGATAATATTAATTAATTGTTGAATTAGTTACTGGGGTATTGTGATAAACTATTTATTGAATTAAATAATGGGATTAGTGAAATTAATTAATTGATTAATTAATTAAATTATTAATATGATTATTTATCTTTTGGATAAAAAATTTGGATTCATGGCACTAATTATTAAATGGATTAATTAATGGAGTAATTTATCTGTTTTATAACTAAATTAAATAATGGAATTGTTGGGATTGATTAATTTATGAAATAATAAATATATTAATTTGATGAATTAATAGTTTAGTTAAATATTGGGAATGTTGGGATTAATTAATTGATGATTTAATTAATGGGGGTAAAGTGATTATTTAACAATTGAATTAAATAATTTTATTAATGGGATTAATTAATTAATTCATTAGTTAATTGAATAATGTGGAAATAAAATTCATTAATTAAATAGATGGATTGATTAGATTAATTAATTGATGAATTACTTAAATAGTGTAATGAGATTATTTAATTATTGAATTAAATAATGGGATTTATTGGATTAATTAATTGATGAATCAATTATTGGAGTAATGTGATTATTTTATTATTCAATTAAATTATTGGATAGATGAGAGTAATTAATTGTGAATCCATCAACGGAATTTAACATGCGGAATTATTGAAAAATTAATTGAAGTGTTTAATAGTGATTAATTAGTTATGGAATTAATAAATAAAATTAACGTGAACAAAAAATTGGTGAATTAATTAAAGTGATTACATGTGGTTAACTTTAGAATAAAATAATGGAATTGAAGCGAACAATTCATTGGTGAATTAATTGTGGGGATAAAAATGATTATTTAATAGATTAATTATTTAATGTTATTGATGTGTTTTGTTAATTATTTAATTAATTAATGTTATTGATATGATTAGTAATTTTATTAAGTAACTAACTAAATTAATATGATTAATTAATTGTTGAATTAATTTATTTAATTAACATGATTACATAATATTTTAATTAATAATTGTTGTTGATGTGATGGATTAATTTTTTAATTAATTAATGTAGTTTATGATATTAGTAAATTATTGAATTAACTAAAATAAATTAACATCATTACAGAATTTTTTAATTAATTAATGTTATTGATGTGATTAATTAATTGATTAATTGATTGATTGAATTGACATGCTTAATTCAATATTGAATTAAAATTTTTTATTGATGTGATTAATTATTTATTTAATTAAATAATGTAATTGATGTTATTAAATAATTTTATAACTAATTAGTCACATCAGTAAAATGTATTAATTCGATAATTAATTAGTCAATTTAATAACATTAATTAATTTGATATTTGCATTGATGTTTTTATTTAATTATTGGATTAAATAATGAAATGTCTATTAATATAAATTTAATTCTTATCTATATTGACCTGATGAATGCTAACAATGGAATCCAAACTTGATTGACTGGGAAATGGGTTGTGAAACATATACGAATGCTCCAAAATCCAAAAAGATCCTGGAAATGACATTATGGGGCCCACGGAAAGCATAAATAATTTGTTGGGACATATATTAATGCTCTAAATTCACTTGATGTTTGTGAATGTGATTTATGATTCAAATATCGACAAATATTTAGACAAACACAGATTATCCAAATACTCAAGGGGTGCTAGTAATGGAGATCTATATACAAAATGATGCCATGGGACTACGGTTCAAATTAGTTTGGATAATAAAATTAAATAAATTGATAAGGAATGTCCATTTCATTTTAATTAATTACTAATTAATTATGTGAATTGGTTCATAAACCATAATGACATGATGAATATATTATGGTTATGTTTTCCTCGAGATCCTTAGGGTTTATGTTTAAAATAAATAATAAATGATAATGTGTTACCTTTTTTACTTATGCATTGTACTTGTTTCTTGACTCATGTATTTATATTGTTGCTGACTGGATTTGTTTTATATGATATTGGTGGTATCCTACTTTGTTTCACTGACACCCTATTCAAGGCTACCTGATTAGTTCCCAACTAGAATTCATGGTAGCAGGTCATGATAAGGGAAATTGATATATGTTATGTGGTTGATTTGTTATTTAACTTGTATTAGGGAACCAAATGTTTTATGTGTCCCTCATGGGCATTTGTTTTCCTAAACATTGAGTCTCAATTTGACACAGAACATGTATATTGGCATGGAATAACAAAAATTCAGTTTTGATATCGTATTTCTTATTTTGTAACCTTGGGGTAATATTTTTGATTAATTTTTGGAAATATAATTTGGCCATTATAATTTATTTTTTGTTTTTGGGTATCGTTTTTAAAGAGGGTATAGTCTCCCCCTAATCGATAATTGACCCCCAATGATAGTCAGTGGCCTCTAGAGTTCTGGGAGGTAGTCATGAGGTTATGTGACCAATCGGATGGAACCATTGTGTAGCACCAAGGTCAAGTTGTTACAATAACATAACCATGTTTATATAAATATATTACTAAAACATGTCTGAACATATACCTTAAACCCCAAATTATCCATAAATCGAAGAAATAAACTACAAAAATTCAATTTAACAAAACAACTTGGAAAATTTACATAGTGTGTCCAAATAACACTACAAACTCATATGATCCAATCCAACTAAATAAATAATGGTAAAAGAGATTATGTATTATATTTAAAAATTAGAAACAAAACCATTGGTTTTATAATTCAGCAAACAAAAAACAGCTTCCCCAATGGAATGTCTCACTAATGTCTATTAGATAAAAATAGATAATCAACTACGATAGATTTAAAATACTTAATAACATGAGATAAAATATTATAAAATAGGTATATAATTGTCAAAAAATACTTTTTATTGTAAAAGAATTTCATCTTCCATATTCTAAATAATAATCAGTTTAAAGGGAAAATGGTGATTAGGGAAGCCCAATAATATGTGAAGCATGTAAAAATAATTAAAGCCTCTTAAAATAAATTTATCACGTGAGTTAACATAAAATAGATAATTTAAAACATTAATAATTTATAAAAATTCCCTCATAAAAAACCTGAATTGAATATCATTAAATATAAATTAAATTAATTTGAAATATAAGAGCTCATATAACAAGTGGGATTCAATTATATAATTATTTTCATTTTATGGAAACACTATCACAATAAACATTATTTTTTATAGAGTGATCTTAAAACATATGTACCATAATTTTAATTAATTATATGAAATTTAATTTTAATATCATCATAAACTATTTAACCTCAAATTAATTCTTTCTCATTATATTAAATGATTGATTTATGAAGTAAATATTGATAAACAATTTTTATAATATTTTCATTTCTTTTACATTAAAATATTGATATATTCCTACTTTATTTTAGTATTTTTAATCAATGTAACATATTATTTATTTGATTTAAAATTATTAAATCAACACATTTCAATATTCTGTTATAAGATAATTTTTATACGTACAGGCACATTATATCTAAAAACAATCATTTATAGTGTTTTACAAATTTGAATTAATGTTATATTTTTCCTCATATATAATGTTTATCATGAAATATTTTTAAAATATATTGAATAAATATGATAATATTTATTAAATACATTTCTTATATTATAAGGAATTAGAAATAGTAACTCTGGTGAAACTTATCCCATCGGTAATCATTAAATAAGGTAAATAATGTTTAAAAAGGTGATAAGGTATTTTAAAAAAACCAAGGAAATCCATTTTTTTATTTTATGTAATTAAATAGCCCAAAACATTTTTTAATACCAAGATAGGTAATTTTGGTCCTATTTTACATTAGTGATGACATTTACATTATTTTAGGTAATGAAAATTAGAAAATTATCCTTCCCTTGATTTTAATTTATTTCGTTTTTTAAAAAATGGATAATAAATTTTTAAGAAATTTTATAAAATTTTGATTTGAATTTCATAAATTAAATTTTATATTGGAAATTTATATTAAATTATTAATTATTAAATACTTATCTATAATTCTTCTGCAACCACTACATTATATTTTTTCAATTAAAAGATAAATAAAATTGATGGTTTTGTAAATATTAATGGTTATAAAATTTTGATTATTTATATATATCCTAAAATTTATTTTAATTTATTACTTATTATAGTTTTTTTAAATGATTAAATACTAATTCATTGAATATTATGTTTCATTAAATTTCAAATTAAATCAATTGTTTAAAAATGAAGCTAGTGAAATTTTATAATATCTAATACATTATATAAGTTTTTAAAAATTAAAAAAATTAATTATTTCAAAGCAGTAATATTATAATGATAAAAACATTATCTACGGTCTATTAAAGGGTCTTCTTCCTTTTTATGGTATTTTTCAAAACCCATAAATTGTAGAGAACTTATATTTTACTATAATAATGAAAATTATTAATGATGAATTTATATAAATGTTATATTTAAATCTAGAAAAAAACATTTAAATATTTATTTATATGTAAAATTTTTACCAATCATACAATTATCGTTAAAATATATCATTTTGGATCCATTTCTTCTTAATAAATTATTTATATTAATTTAACACATTATGTAATTCCAACTGTTACTATCCACACATTTATAATAAGACAACACTTCTATATTTTAATTAACAGTAATTTTAAAACTGAGGTAATAATACTCCAAACCACTTTCCATATCAAAAAATATTCACATGTTTTACATGTTTTGATTTCCAAGAAGATGAACTCTATGTATCATAAGAGTTTATCTAATGGATGTCTTCCAAATAAAAGGTCACCATGTTTACCAAATCATTCAAATTTAATTCATGTAATAAATTATTTAAATGTTTTCAATTCATTAAAAAAAATCTATTTGAATAAATATACATGGATGTTATTATGATAGTTAGAAAATGTTATTTGACCTTTTTTCTTATGTAATGAGAAAAAATCGATCATGTTCCTAAATAGCTTAACATCTCTATATAATGGTGTTATTCTCTTTTCATATTAATTTTTCATGGAAGGTTATAATGATTAAATTAATTAATATATATGATACATATTACATATTAATATTTTATAATTATAATATCATAAATATCAGATTACATTTCAATTAGTTAGAAATTTTTATTATCCCATGGGTGTACGTGTTGTCTACCACCTCCATGGAGTGTGGTGAAAAATTTTTCATTTCTTATTTACATTGATAGTAATAAGTAGATATTTAATGAATACATGTGATATTTATATGAAGATATACATTATTTAGATTATAAAACAATAATTATTTTATTTGGATGGTAATGACAAGAATAAACCCATCATGGAAAATAAGAAATTGTACAAGAGAAATAGTTATAAAAAATAAATTATTAATGAACTTATGATAAGATGTAATAAGAGTATCATATATGATATTATAAATAATAATATGACTTAAGTTCCAATTAAAGAAATTCTTAATTCCATCATATGGGAGATTAAATCACATTAAACATTTGGGAAATCTGTGTTAGGAGACTTTGTCTCAATTTACACTACATTTATTTTTTTTATTATGAACCTATTTACTTGTATATAGTGTTCATACTCACCATATTATTTATTTAAAATCATTATATATTATGTAATGCATAATAATTATTTAATCCATCTTACCATATCATTGGGTTAATATTTAAAAGTTACTGAATATGTAATAATTTATTTTATAATATCATTATATTGTGTTTTACCTTATTCTAATTGTGTTAATTAAATAAACTATCTTTCATAAAATGATTGAATTTTATTGTCTACTTAATATTTTATGATTTTAAATATTTTTATAAAAATATTCCTCTCATTATCACTTGAATAATGAAAATTAATATTTATAAAAAAACTATTTTTACTCTATTGATCAGGTATATTTATCATACATGAGAATATATTTCTTCAACATTTTAAAAAAATTATTAATTTGTTAATCAAAAATGATTTATTAAGGAAGTTTATTATACCTTAATATATTTTTAATATTAAATTAATCATTCTAGTTTTCTTCAATAGGATCATATTCTACATTATTTATAAAAATCTAGAATGTGTTTTTTGTTTTAACATATATATAATTATCATAAAATCTAACAACCAAAGAATTTTTTCAATAATTATATTATTCAATATTATTTCAATTATTTTAAATCAAAATATATATCATTTGAAATTATTTTGATATTACACATTTATGTTATTGTATTATTTAAAATAATTGATTTTACTATAAAACATATATTATAGATTAATTGATAGTCAACTCATCCATTGAATTACGTTTTGTTCATCAGTTTTATCTTTATACATTCACATTATTGTGATCAATTTGCACAAGACATCCCATTTATATAGAATACTCATATTAATTGTATCATGGATTTTATTATTTCATAAATCTTATTCCATTTGTCGAAAACACTATATAATATTTAAATTTTTTGGAAGAATCATGATATATTAATATAATGTATTCTTATTTAAATAAAAACATTTTTTAATATGTTATAAATTTTTATTAATTAAACATTCCACTAAAAATATTAGGAATGTATTGAACATATATTTATGGGTGGGAGATTAATTATATACCTCTTTGAGGCATTGAGAGTCTCATGAGACAAACTAGTTGTCTAGATTTTATAATTCCTTTTCTTTATGCATCATTATAGTTTAATATATCATTCTTCAATTCCTTATTGGAGAATAAAAAATAATTTATTAGATCATGATGAAAAAAATTGTATTTTCATTTATATATAATTCATTTATTATAATATAAAATATTATTTCATTAGATATTATCCTTATAATCATTTCTTTCACATGTCATCAATTTAATGGAATCCATTTTCTATAATTTCTCATGAATATTGATGAGGCCATATATACTTGTAATATATATTATTATATGTTAACATTACTATGAATTTTAGTTCACCCTTATTTAGTTTCCATTACAATTGATATGAATAAAAAACCATTGAATGTGATTCAAGGATATTGAATATTTTATTTTGTTTAGAATTATATTTAATTTCCAGTGTAATAAAGTAATAATTTACTCATATTTTACATTAACACTACAAAACATATCTGCACTTTTAGATTATAATCCCTGTATCTTATTCTAATATTATTATTTATTCAACATATCTACATTACTATAGTTTGGGCTGTTATAGTTTAGTTATTTAAAAACCAAACACGTATTAATCTAGTAACACCACATGGAAACACAACATGGGTTATCTATATAAGGATTTAACCATTAAAATAGCTATATCATCACATTGTAAAAAAATAAAATATAAATAGAAAAAAATATAATTTACATCATATTAAAAGTCATGTTGATTTTTTAATGACCACATAATGTTTAAAAAACTAATGTTTTAGTATATGTAATTGTTATGAATTTGAAATAAAATTCCAAAATCCTAAAATATAGAAAACCACCATGATTTTAAATGATTCATAAGTAAATAATAAAAAAATTGAAATTATCAAAATAATAATTATTTAGAGAACAAATTCTATATATGGATTATAGATTACAGTAAATTTGTTATAAAAAATTAAAAATTAATTAATCACCAATTTTTTAATTGAATACCCACCTTCAACAAAAATAATAAAAAATTTAAAATTTACATAATGAAAATTGTATTTATTACTAACACGATCTGATCAAATTATGAGATAATAGATTTTACAAATATCTAGTATATTTCAAAATAAATATATATTCTTATTTATTTAATGTCACTATAAAGGAAAAATAAATATGAAACATTATATAAGGAAGCATACAATATAGAAACATTAAATTTTAATGATTAAAGAATAATAAACAATATCATTAACATGTGACCAATTTCCAAATTGGATATCATAGAAGTTAGTTAAATCTTTAAATTTAATTTATTGTCAAAATATTTATGTCGATTTTGTTCAAATATATTTTCTACAACAAAAATCATTGAAACATTATGGGACTACAAATGAACAATAATTTCATATCTGTAAATAATATACATAAGAAAATCTATCATAAAAAATAAGTTTTGTATCTCAACAGCACTTATTAATGAAAATAAAAATATATTTGAGTTTTCCCGAAATAAAATAATGGCTTACACCAATTTAAAACAATATATTTTTTAAAAAAAATATCATGAAACCCCATTAAATCTAGATTCATGGTATATTTTATTTTTTCAATTTAAATTTATCAATTTTATCCATTATTAAATTATTAAACAAAATAATATATTTAATTTCTTATCCCCCATTACACCAAATACCTACAAAAATTTATTAGTAGTAAGGAGAAAAAAACGTTTATTTATCAATGTTATTTTACTACAAAATAACATAGAATCTATCATTTTAATTAAAATTAGTTATCAAAATTATTTTATTAAAATACATCATAAAATTAAATTTTAATTTCTTAAAATATCCTCACACAACCATAGAAAAAATATTGTTTTATATTCAATTATAGAATAGATTATTTTTTTATAAATATCTTATCATTTAGGTGTTCAACATCTAATGAAAAACTGGACACTACTGGTCACATCAAAAGGGGCGAGACCATAAAAACGAACTAACATTAATACACAAATAAAATTTTCTCTATTCATCTTTAATTTAATGTAATAAAATTTAAATGAATCGTGAATTCACATCAGTTTTTTAATATTCATCATCATTAATCAATAAAATTAAAAGGAAATAATAAAATAATCAGAAAATAAAACATAACAGAAAATGCATTCCAAGATGTATGACTTATGTGTGTAGTATGTATAATGTTAACCATACCCACGAAACTTCTAATTTCTTATTCAATAAATAATTAAATTCTGAATGTTACTCATATATAATTATATGTGAATATTTTTTATTGAAATCTTTTACAAACGCAAGGATGGATACATAAATTGTTATTGGGACTTTTATTTTCTGATAAATCATGATCCAAATTATCCTATCTCTAATGGGCTATGACTAACTATAAAAAATATAAAATACCATGTTATATTGTCATATTTTCATAAACCTACCTATAGTAATATTAAACCAGGAACCTAAGAAATCATGTGAAAATAACCAATGAACATTCACATAAATAATGTGATAGAAACCAGTTAATGGGAATCGAGTTTACAAATATTTTATTTATTTTTCTTTGGAAAATATAAAAAAATAGGTCTTTCTAAAGGATG
Source organism: Viscum album (assembly GCA_963277665.1). Taxonomy (NCBI): domain Eukaryota; kingdom Viridiplantae; phylum Streptophyta; class Magnoliopsida; order Santalales; family Viscaceae; genus Viscum; species Viscum album. The sequence goes on along the minus strand of OY728122.1, from coordinate 1,807,493,634 downwards.
TATGACATGAACAAATTATATTCTGAATATTTAAATAAGAAAATTATTATGTTTTATAATATTTGAATAAATATATATTGAATTAAAATAAAATATTAAATTTTATCCAAATATAAACCTAAAAAAGAGAAAAAAACAAATCAATAGGAAAAAATAAATTTTAATCCAATATAAATCTAAAAAATGTGAACATTGATATATATCAACCACTTTCACAATCTATTAAAAAATCCCTCTGTTAGTCCACTAGTAAAACGTTGACCAAGGCACTATATAAATATTAAACATGTTATATAGTCCTTGTAGGCTATTATGATAATGTGACACCATCCTTATTATTGGAAATGATAACCATAATGGAATCTTGATGATAATATAATAACGAGGAAAAAAGAATCAGACACCACCAATTGAGTTTATGAAAATGAAATTTCATTTAAACTCTCTTTATTCATGAATGAGTTACCTTTTATTTTGCTCAAATACTCTTTCAAATCCTCCTACTGGCTCAGTTCGGCCGTCACCTATCATCATGAGCCCAATCACATGTCATACATACTAATAATTAATAATGAAAATATATATTTATTTTTTTAAATCCATTTTTTTGTTTATTAAGGGTATCCAAAAACACAATTGTAAATCATATCTGAATAATTTAGATAGTTATTTTATCACATTCTTCTTTTATATAATTAATTTTTATGATACAAAAAAATGAAAAAATATTATTTTAATATACAAATGACACAATTAATAAATCTAGTTTTACATTATATCTATGCCAACATGATTTGGTTTATTTTCATATTCCTCTCACATATAAAATAAATAATAGGTGGGTAATAAATATTCCATGTCCCAAAATCAGAGGTTATAGAAACTTTAGTTTCAATGCCAATATATATATATATGTAAATTTGTAATGTGAATTTAGAAGTATGTGGAATGAATTTACAAACCGCAATATTCATTTTGAGCATGCTTCGAATAATTATAATAATGTTACAACCACACAAATGATGTTAAATGATTTATATTGAATATATAATAGTAATAAAATAGTGAATAAAAATATTCCATTAGATTATATTCTCAAAAAAACAGCTTGAGCTTAGAAGGTTAAGTATGGATGGTTTATTATTCATTAAAGGTTAATACCATGATATAAAATTCATTCGTATGGTGAATAAGCGTGGATTTAAAAATTTAAAATATATATAGATGAATTATTTTAAAATTTTAGAATATTTATTCATGACATAATGATAAATGTGGATATCAGTTGGGGATGATCAGAGGATGTTTCAGTCTTGATCTGGATTAATAATATCTATGTGTAAAAGGATTTAGATCTAGAAAACGAACATTTTAATGTCTAATGATGTTTTTTGACTATTAGAATATTACTTTTGTGGGTTTTCGTTGAATTTAATCGAAGAAAAGGTGTGTTTGACCCTTATATAAACATTCAGCATTACACGGGAAACATAATTTAATAAGGGAAAAAATACCTTAGTATAAACCGAGAAAAGAGTCCCTCATGTTTGAAAAAGTAACCACATTTTCTGGTTTTTCACCACAACCTATTAACCAGATGTTATAGTCTCCTAGGTCAATAAAGAACATGTTTCATTCCCATATATTTTCAATCTATAGATCCTTGGGTAGGTTAGTCCCTAACAATTCACATAAGAAGTGTAATATTATAGGTCCCTAATCTATAATACAATTAGTGTAATAAAATTGGATTTACACCGTGGAACAAAAGCAAATGGAACTAGGTAGACCAACCTATATTCACATAGATGATAAAACCTGTAATAGTATAGGTAGCCTCCCCATCTACCTTTACATTAGGAGACACATATAGGGATAATCATTTAACTAGATCATATCATTATTTACATCCATTAACCACATGATGTGTTTTAGTTATAGTTGGTGTTTTTGTCCATTTATGGTATGTGTGTCATTTTTTTTTAAAATTTTCATGTTTCCCCATGAAAAAATGGAGATTTTATATGATATTATTTATGTTATTAGTGTTTATTATAATATGGCATGGTTTTGATTGGTGGGAATGTTGGAGAATTCTTGTTTTAGGGCGGGAGATGGTCTAGAGTGGTTGAAGACATGATTTTCCATGATGTTTCATTATAATGAAAATGATCAATGTATTTTTATGGTGTTTAACCAACATAAATTTAAATTATATTTTTAGTTTTAATTAACAATTAAAAGGAACATATGTTTTGAATAATGAGATAGTAAATGGGAGGTGTAGTGGGATATAATAATGCATTGCAGGTCTTAATAACAAATAATATGTTTTTGAAAATGATAATTACTACTTTGATGATATTTGTGGTAAAATTACTACAGACTAATATCAAAATTGTTTATTTATTATGTGTTATAATGGATGTTATTTTTTATTATGTATAAATATTTGGATCCATATCAACATAAACAAATTGAATTTTAACCCCTTAGTGAATTGGCACTACCCATTGAAAATTTTCCCAACGGGAGAGGGTGTCAACTGTGTTAATGAGTGGAATTTAGTAGCCCATAGAGTTTAATATTTGATTTAGGTAGCCTAGTATGGTATCCCTAAATGTTTTTTAGATTGAAATAGTGTATTCAAATTAGTTATGATAGGTTTAATGGTGATTCATCTCAAATAAGATAAGGGACACCAACTTGATGGAGGATTATGTCATAGTGAGCATTTTTAGAGTGATGTGTAATCTATCACTTGAATATTTATATGGGATAGGGTTTTCATTAATGTTACTAGTTGACATATCTCTCATTGGTAATATGATATTGGACCTATGTGCATGTTATGTGAATTTTTCAAAAAATGACATCCAATTTTCTCTGGGTTAAGAGTGTAATATCATAGAACGATCTTTTTGTTTTTTTACCATGATTGATAAATGAATTTTTAAAGTTATGGTAGGCATTTATCTCTTGATCTATAGAACCCGTGTGTTTTTGTGTCACGTAGTGGTGATAAATTTTTTAGTGTTGGTGATGGAATATTAGGATCCTGGTTCTATGTGACCATATCTATTTTTCTTAACATATGAGTTATTAATAGGGTTTATAGTCCAATTATTATTTTTCATATGTATTCATGGATATGTTTTTATAATAGTTAACCTATTTTGATATGATGTTTTGTATCATAAGGCCTAGTCCCTCATTGATTAAGATGCAACTATAAGGGTTTAAATTGGAAAGATAAAGTCTTTATTATGGAAAGTATTTAAGAATACATTGACTGAGATGTAATGGGTTGAGAATAGTTATAATTATTATAAGTTAAATGGTACTTTTATGAGCCCTCCCTTGAATGAGAATTTATGTTTTTAGTAGGATGATAAACTTTTGTGATATGACTAGTTCAACTATAATGTCATGTGATAAAATTTTGACATAATATAGATTATGTGAAAAGGTAGAGGGATAGGATGCGGGTGAGGGTTTCCATCAGGATTAAAATGATACAGGATATAATTGGTTGGATTTCATCTATTTAGTGATATTTTATGGTTTTCCACTTTCATGGTGGAACCAATGTAGCCCCACATGGTTGTAGTTAGAAATTGATTGATACCCAACCCTGAACGTTTGTGTATGGGAAAAGGCACAAAGAGATACCATATATTGAGACACTAATTACCATCAAAGAAACATGTATGGTATCTTGAATTGATGATGAGATTAAAATATTTCACTGATTATTTTTTAATTGGTTTCCTTTTATTCATGGATATCCCATTGCATCTTGATTCACAAAGTGTTCTATTGGCCAAGTTAGTGCATGATGTATTTTGAACATGAATGACATGAGTTTTATTCTTATGCATATACATATATTATGTAAGTTATGATGGTAGGATATTGAGACGGTATTGAGATATATTTATCACATCTTACATCATATCATTGTTTCTTGAATGTAACATATGTGTGATTTATAGGTTTATGAACGTGATGAGTGAGTGATCAAAACAGAGAAGAAATAAATATCATTGTTATTTGGTGTGCAATGTTTCCATGCGATGGATCTTGAAGCTTTTGTTATTTCCATTTTTATTTTATAACAATCATTTGAGTAGTGGTACAATATGTTTTTTTTTGACTATATACCATTAAAATTATAAATTTTTATTGAATTTTTATTTTTTTATTACTAATAAAATAATTTTATTATTAATTATGTAGTTATTTTTAATATTTTGAATCTCAAATTAAATGGAATAGAATATTTTTTAAATAAATTATTCCAACATTAATATGCACCAGTATCTAGCTTATGTGGACGCCTACATGAGGTTTTGAGGAATCTTATCCATAGGAACTATTGAGTGTCCTACCAGAAAGTATTACAAAAAACTTTTTAGAGAAATTTATATTTCTTACTATATGGGGATAGAATATAAATGTGATCATGGAATGTATCTTATATATTTATGGAATTTATATTATAAAACACTGTAAAAAATTATATTTGGATATCCAAGATACTAGGGATATGCCATTTGAGTACTACTTTTTTATATTTGGTATAATATATATTAAAATGTTATTTCTTATTTTAGGTTTATATTATTGTTCTTGGATCTTTGATGATTAAAAATCATATTTTGAATGTGCATCATATTTTAAAAATAAGATTCATAATACACACACTAGATTGTGTGTTTTTGTTTAACTAAAGAGTGGTTCAACTATTAAATTTTTGAGAAAAAAATTATAAAATATTTTTCCACAAATAATGTTTGTGTTATTCGACTCATTTGAACAATAATATTTTTTGGTATAGAAATCCAATTGGATGTCATGATGATTCATTCTCCCATGACTGTTTTGTGTAACAATCATGTAAGGGATGTATATAGTTCCTTTTCCGTATAATATTTTTATTTGGCTGAAAAGAAAATTCTTGATTACATTTATGATGTTTCTTGAGTATGTTTTTTGTTAAATAATATTTATCAACATCCAATATATTTTACTATATAGAATCTTCAAATCAATTAACACAGGTGAATCCATTGGATGTGTGGGGAAAATTAAATTTATTGACTAAGTGAAAGAGGTTTCCATAGGATACTGATTAGGTAGCAGGTGGGATTATATTTTTTATCATAGTTGTTATAGTGTGAATTATTATTGGATTTCTTACCGTGTTTATTGATATATTTAGGTAGTAATGGGTTATTGAGTGGTGGTATGTGATGGTTAGATTTAGGCAGGGTTGATCATGGTTATAGACTCAATATTTTCGGATGATTCAGTTGTAGTGGGTTGTATATATTTATATATCACATGATTGATTTTATTAATGTTTACAAAGAGGTCATTGTAGTTAATTTTGTATGACGATGCATAATTTCATGAGGATACTGGTAAAATGGTTATTAATATTATCCAACATTTGTAGGACCTTTAATCATGGGCGTTCGAGTCACATTTTCTAATATGGTGTGGTGTTGAAATCTACATATTAGGATCTGTTATCATTTAAGTGGATAATTGGAAACAACCCATGAGAGGTATATCAGTGAATCAAAATAACTAAGGGTGAGAGCGGTGATTGAAATGGATTTCTAATAATTTTTTTAGATTGCAATGAAATGTTCACGCGAGGTTCAAATGGTGCATTTTGGGTATTTCATTGGTACATGTGTAGTTTCTAGTATGTAGATAATATATATCCACCTCAGGATAAACCTAATAGTATCAAAAATGATGTTGTGTTGGTCATACATGTCTGGTCTTGGTTTGAAAAGGTTTTTTAGAATGGGTAATATCACTCTCTACTAAATGAATACTAAAATAGTAAATTTGTTAATAATAGAACTGAAAATCATGAGTTCATCTTTGATGAATGTTATTAGGAATGGGTTATCATGGATTGAGATATGTAAGAAGAATGTGATTATGTAATCTTTTATGAGATGTGGTCATGGAGTGTTGTCTGGGAATCCATCAGTGAGAATTTCACCAATAGTGGTTAGATGGTATAATCCTCAATATGTGTGGATTTTTGACTGATGAGTATTTTGATCATGGTATTTTTGGAATATTAAGGATCTATGTTAATCCTTGGAAAACAATTTATAAAGTAATAATCACGTTCAAGCATTATGTGTGATGATATAAAAAATAAGGTGTAGTGGATACCAACATTTGTTTAGTTAAGAGATGATACAAAAAATAATTTTGTAGGGAGAATCATAATAATCATGGGTGTATGAAATTAATTATAAGATTTTTATGGGATTTATGAGACCAGTTTGTGGATGGTGGATGTTTAACTATGTTTTTGGTGTGTTATGAGTCCCAATGAGATATGATTACTAGTTAAATAAATGATTCAAAATTTATATATGATGTCAAGAAGAGTTAATAAATTAATTGTGAGATTAGTGTGTGGTTGATGTGATCTGACTGTGATTCAAATTAGAGGTGTTTGTGTACATTGGGAGAGATCATTATGGATAGTGTTTTTGTTTGATGATAAAAAATTCTAAATAAACTATGATTCTTGTTTTTCCATGGTGAGACTTTTTATACTCTCTTTTAATTCCTTTGAGTGTAATGTAATTATGATTAGACTATATAAGGACTTGATAATTGTTACAACATAGTGATTTTGGTTATCTATATATGTTTAGGAACAACTGGTTTGCTAAATTTAATTGGATGTAGTGATGTAGAAACCACATCATGATAATTGGTAGGAATTTGGAAGGTTTCTTAGTACTATATTGGAATGTTTTTTTAATAAGTGATTTATATATTAGGAGGACCGTTATTTGGAATAATAATTTATGATAAGTGTCCTATAGTTGGGTGCACCCTAAGATGATATATTATTTTTTTGATGAGACATTACTATTTGAGGTGAGATTGTTGAGGTTGAGAACCATATTAGTGTTGGTGATTTGGATAAAGGGGTTTCTCAAACAATATTAAATTGTTTTTCTTTGTTTTGACAATTTTAGGGGTAGAATAATTGGATTTTACAGATGGAACACGGTGAGTCATAACTGAATTGGTCACCATAGTATTTTTGGAATAATGAGTTCATGACTACACCGAGTTCTATAGGGCATGAAATTTTATTTTGGGGAGTTTCTAACAACCTATGTAATTATGGGATTCTGATGTTCTAATGATTTTTCATTCTAAATATATAGTGTGGGTAATTTAGTGAATTTATATTTGTTTTATGAATTATATAATTATAACATTTTAGTTTGATTTTTTATATTTTGAACACATCTTGTTTGATTTTTATCATTCTCATGTCATCGATCCTAAAGGATCATGGTGACCCTAAGAAAATTTTTTAGCAATAGAATGTTTGATTGACATTTAAATTCATGATAAAAAAAATTGGATTATGAAAATTGATTCCACAATATAGTGGTAAAGGACTAAAATATGGTGGATCCAATGGAGGGGGACGTTACACAGCACAGATGTTATGCTATGGAGGTCTCCAAAACATGGATAATCCATTAAATTTACCAATTGATCTATTCTGTATAGTGGATGAATTTATTTTTGGGGCCCTATCCCCTGTTCTTGATGTCCCAATTCATCTAAGATCGATGATAATGCAATAATTTGGTCAAGTATGACCTTGTTGTAGCCATAAATATTAATATCATATAGATTCTTTAAGTTTAAATATCCTCATGATACACCTAATTTGAATTGTTTCCTAGAGCCCATATTTATCCATAGATGGTGGATCAGAAATAGAATTTGAACATAGTCTTTATGGATGTTTTACATGTCTTCCCAAGACTTATTTTTTTGAACAAATCTATTTTTATTTTCCTGTTTTCCCATTAGAATCAATGTCAATAATTTGGAATGGGGAATGCCAATTGGCTAAATCCCTTCCCTCTCAACCTTTATTCATTAAATTTGATGTAGGTATACAAAAAATTCATTTAGGTGATTTTTTTTAATCATATACCATAATTATAATTTTTTCCTTTTTCAAATTCTTATTATCTCTAGCTACATGTGAACTACGATATGGTTTCAGTGTAGATTCCACCAAATCATAGTGGAATTACATGAGAAGGATGGGCCATTAATGTGTCTTTTTGAGTGAAGAAGCTAAGAGGTTGGATTAAACTTATTATATATAGATTTTTTGTGATGTGTATGACCCCTAAATATATTTAAATAATAATATGTTTGATAATGTAAAATTCAAACAGCACAAGGTCTAAATGAACTACATTTTTCTAAATATTATCATATATACATGACATATATTACATAGGTGTTAAAATATTCAGTAGGTATATTCATAACAACATTTTCAAAATTAAATATTTGAGGTGGAATAAAATATATTGATAAATATTTACATAATTCTTCGTAAAATATATAAAGGCCTTGAGAATACATTTTTTTAAATAAATTTTTTTCATAAATAAATTATATATTTAATGTTTTCACATATAATAAATTTATTTGAAACTATTAATATGTTTTTTGGTATTATAACATATAAATTATCATAGTATATATTTTTTAATTTTTCTAAAAATTTTTGTAAACAGTGAAGATACCTGTTTTTAATAAAAACTAAATTTTCATTTAAATAATTTATGAAGATTTTTTTATAAAAATTATTAATATTAAAATTTATTCAATTTAATTATTATTATTATAATTGTGATCAATGGAATAAATTTCATGTTTAATTTTTCTGTAAAAAAATTTATACTTATGAAAAAAATAATTTTAACAACCACCTTTTGACACATCTTCATGATTAATTCAAAAGTCAGTTCAATATATTTAGTTAATAAATTTAGGAAAACCAAATTTTATATAGGTATTTAGTATATTTAGATACTTATTATTATTTAATAATAATTTTTTGTCTTAATTAATGTTATGAACAATGAAAAATAGTTACCATTGGATGAGTGAAAACGAGTTTTCCAATATTTAATATTAAAATATAAGGTTGGAAATGTCCTATATATTCTTTTGAATTCTATTTGATGGAAATATTTGAAGAATATATCATATATTGTTTGAAATTGAAAAATTTTATAACCATAAGAATTATGTAAAATGTTTTTATGCCATCTTCTTTTTAAAAATTATATATTTTTCCTCCCAACCACTTATAAAGGGTCACCACTTTCCTCTTAAATTCACATCATTAAAGCTTTTGGTATTTACATTGAATTGAACAAATAAATTATTTACATACCTAGTTACTTCATATTATACTTTTTTATCTATAATTAAATCATGACAAGAGTGTGTATAAACATAAAGGACATGTCTGAGGAAGAGGCGTCGTTCTCATCTAAGAAAGTTTTTCATATTTTTAATCCACTATAAAATATTAATCGATCATCATAATGTTATAATATAATTAACTACTGTATAAAAATATTTTATTGTTTTAATGGAAAAAATGGATCCATATAAATTACAAACATAATTGAAATGAAACAATTGTTCTTGTGTACGACAGACTATAACCTCACCAACAGATGTAATTTTTTTCCATATTTATCTCTAATAGATGTTTTTAATGATAGATTAAATAATTTTATATCACAATAAATAAATTTTCATAATTATTTAAATTTATTTTATAATAAACATCCTTTACATTACATAACAATAAAAATTATAATGTCATTCGTATGTTTGGTGGTCTTCCACCTAATGAAGCAATGTGATGTTATTTATTATTACATTGTCACATGAATGGTATATGTAATTGTATAAAAGAAATAATATTATATTTAGGAAATTAAAATAATTATATAAATAAGAATGGAACGCATTATTTCCATCAGGATCATTGAATAATAGAAACATTACATATGCATATAAATATCCAACCATCTCCATGTTTATAAGGAAATTAATTTTTAATAAGAATAATGAATTATTATATTTAATAGAAAAATATCTATAATGCATTATAATTTTTTTATTATTACCATTAACTATATTACATAATAATCACCCATTTTACCATGGGCAATACACTGATCCCACATTGATGTTATGAAGTGATCATCCACAAAACACCCACCGTGGACATTGCTGGTTCATTAATTAAATTCATCATTAAAATATATGAAGTCATTTTTTTATCTGAGATTAAACCTATAAAATATAACCAAGGAAACTCATGTAGATATATGTTTATTATAATGAGTATAAAATATATACAAGAGAATTTCAATATCTGAGGTAAGAGTTTAATCTCAAAACATCATTCTTTTAGACACATGCAAATTTTGACAAATAATTCTATTTAATTTGATTTTATAATACCCGCTTCAATGAGATCTATAATCCTTAAAACATTATGAAATTATAAGATTCAATTAACTTTCCCCATTCAATGGATTTATATCTTAAATGTTACCAAGGGATAATAGACTATTTTTTCATATCATTTTGATTTTGATTTTTTATAATTCATTTTTTTTATGAAATTATTTAATAAATGTAGAATAAAACACATCCAATTTATCATAATGTATATATTCCTTAAAATTTATTGTAATATTAACAAATTAAAAAATTTATAAAATAAATTTATGAAAATAATGTATTTATGAAAATATTACTTTGTTTACCAATTCAGTCACTACTATATTTGTTCCATAGGAATATTTACTATAAATAATTTCAAGAATATTTTTAATATTCAGAAATTTATTTATTAATGCAATATTTAAAAATATATATTTTTATTACAAAATTTTTGGGAAGCTAGTTAATTTTTTGGAATGAGGTACTTATTATTATTTTCCTAAGAGTGTGAATGAAATTGTATTTTTTAAAGTAATTGGAATGAATGGAATTATCCACCATCATTAACACTGAGTGAATTTCATAATCATTTATATGTTTCTATGATTATTTATTAATTATATTTTTTTTCTATAATATTTTGTTGGAATTTTTAGTCTTCGAATAAATAATTTCCAAGTGAATATGGTTTTTTCATCAAAAAATTATTTCTTATAATATTTTAATAAAATATTCATAATTGAAGACATCCATTGATGATATAGATTTATTATAAAATAATTATATATATCTCTTAAATATATACCTATAATATTCTCCCTTACATCTATGAGTTTATAATTTTTTTATGTTCATTTATCATATTCATTCAATATCGATTTTAATATTATAATGATATTAGGAAAGAATATACCATCAATTGTATACCAATTGGTAATTTTTAATGTTTTTCATGTGATTTATTTCATCTATGTACCAAATAGAAATCTTGAACACTTTATCATGGTTGATCCCAAGAATCTCTTCAATGAATTGGGTGAATTTTTCTTCTCATGAGGTGTTATTGATGGAATTGGTGAGTAATCCTAATAAAAAAAGGACATTATAAACCATGTTATATTGACTATAAAATTTTTCATAACCCTTATGTATGTAATATTATATGTTTCTTCCACATTTCCATTGATTAGATGATATTATAATTCCATGTCCATTATTTTATCCTCCCATTAGATTACAATTGATCCTTCTCTTTTATGATATCATGTTATATTGTTGAGTCACATGTTATGTTTATTTTTCTTATTTACTACCATACATGGTTTTGTAGCTCAACAATTTTTTCATTGAATTTACAAGGTTATCCCGCACATTTTTTGCTAATTGGATGAATATTTTGGCATGTATGGAAAATAAAATAATGTTGTTATAAAAAAAAAGATAGTTGATCCAACCATATTCAATCGTCAAATTTTTTCAATAAAAACATACACTAAAATAAAGAATTAATATGGTATTTTCATAGTCTGGAGTGTATTTCACACTGCATGTCCATGTCCAGCATTATTCCACAATATTTTGGGATCCAGAAAGACCACATCATTCTTGTTTCCTTGATATTTCTTATTAAAAAATCCTTAACTTTATTATCCTCCCTATAAGAATGTGAAACAACCTAGATGATATAGGTGTAATTTTCATCTCAAAAGACCTTGTAAGCTAAAATTATCAAAGGATCAATCCTAGTTCTACACATTAAGGATCTGAAAATAACTCTAATGTTAGAACCAATACAGAAAAAATTCCTTTTAGGATGTACAACATGATTGACTGAATGTATCGTGGACTAATTATATGTTTCATATGAAATTCCAATTCCAATAATATTTGGGATAAAGAATTTTATAAATCAAATGAAAAGGAAAAATACACCATTACATCCCTTGTGTCAGGATGTAACTAGAATTTTTACCATCAAAATTAAATGTTATCCACAAAGGGAGTGGTGGGATCCAATGGATAGATTTGATTACCAGTGGATTTTTGTGAATCCAATGGACACCTAAGTTTTCTAATATATTTATAATATATTAGATGATGTATAAGTTTTCTAATATATTTCTACTATATCATCATATGTAGATGGTTTTTTTAATAGTGTTGAATTCATTACATCACACACAAGTGAAATAACAACATCTACAACCACACATAATATGTTCATAAATAGTTTACTTATTATAGGCTTCTATATCTATTTAATGAGGTATTCTAGGTGTGTTTGTGAAGATATTTACATGAAAAATATGCTTCCTTTATATTTCCATAGATATGCAGAAAATGTATATTCCATGAATATGTGGTTGTGAGATTCCCCATCCCTTCATCATAAGTGACATTAAGAGGAAATCCGCTGGATAAATTTCTTTAATTGATCATGAGTTGGTAGAAAACTCTTCAATATTGTCCACATGAGTATAATCCTTGAATGATCAATGAGTTAGGTATTTAATATCAAAATACAAGGTTGATCCATTCTATATTTATCACATTTCATCATATAGTAATATTTATAATTAATTGAAGAATTTATTTTTGGTTTCCTGAAAAGAGTGTCACTGACCACGAATACATTCTTCTGTACGTACATGAAGACATGTAAATTGAAAATATATTTATAGTTATTTCATGAAGACAAAATATCAATGATGGATATCTCAGGTCTTCTTGAAGCGACATCCCTGATTCCCCATAGTTGTATGTCCAACTAGGTGAAGGCCCAAATATTTATGTTGGATTATATTCCTACCATCCATTTTGAATTTTTTATGATGTTAATATAAGAGGAAAAAATATCCATACAAATAGATGACATATGATACTAGGAGCATCAATCGTTTATCATTCTATTAAACCTACATGATAGAAATTCAAGGAAATACATGTTATAAATTAATAAATTCCAAGTTATTTTGTTAAGAAAACTGTCATTGAAAATTAAATGTTCCATTATGCTAATACCCCCACCAATCTCAAGGGTATGAATGCATTATTTCCATTCCATGGTTATTTATTTCCATTCATTCTGATGTCTAATCCATATGACATACTTCATCTTTCATTCGAGGGCATTTAAGAGATTATTATGACATTTGTAATAAGAAAATGAATGAAAATATATATAGGTGATAAAAAATCACAAAAAATGAGTTTGTACACACTATCGTGGAATTCCATTTGCATTTAGAAAGTCATTTAGTAATTCAAGAGTATATATTCTTTATACAACATCTATTTTACATTTCCCCAAAATAGATGGAAACCAATATAGGTGAATGGGAGGGATCCCCATTTCTTCCCAATATATATAGTGATTTTATATTCCTAGGAACGAAAATTCCATCGCTGAAGGCAATTACAAATTTTCAGCTAATTTATTTGTATTCCACATTTTCATAATGGGAAAAGAGTGCCTCTATAGAAAAAATTAGCTTCTTATTGGATTTAAAAAGACGGAGGGACTCGTCATTATATATCATGAGTGATGGTGTAAATAATCCCCGGCTGATTTATTTTTATTATATATACCATTTTTATCTAGTTCATTAATAAATCTTCTCATGTAATCATCTTATTTATTAAATAGGATTCCTATATGATGTTCCCCTATCCTAACACCCATTTTATAATGAAATAATACTCTTGGGGAGCCAATAATGAGAATAGACAAAATTTTTGATATTAGAACACTACTGATATGATTAATAAATGTTTTATATATCCCAACTAATCGATAAAAATAAAAATATCTATTTGAGGGTATAAAATTCAATAGATATATCAATTTTTAGAGATAAAATCCCATCCTTTTTTCCCTATTCATGAGTTTTACACATTCTGAAGATGGGAAATGATAATTTTGGATTTTTTCACCAAGGGAAAATTAAATGAAATTTTAAGTGATGATGTATTTGAAAAATCCCCCATTACAGACATAATTAATTTTCTGATAATTTTTTATATATTATTCCCTAGAGAAACCAGCATGAATTACTTGAGGTCAATTTTTTTTTCTTTTTAATCATATAAATAATTGTTTAATTTTTTCCACATGGCAAGGAGGATTGATTTTTAATTACCTAAAAACATTTTTCACATCATATGAAAATATGTTAAAAAAATTTAGATTTTATCTGTGAAACCATCCTAGATGGGAATACCATCAATATTGAGTGATAAAAGTGATATTTAAGAATCCTCCCAAAAAGGTTACATGAAAAGGGTTTTATTTTTTTATCCTCAATAGAATGTATAATGTTAATAATCATTTCATGATACATTCCACCCCATGGTTAAAAAGTTTTTGTTTAAATAATCTCACCAATTCACTATATATTTACATATTAAATGTGAGGAGTAAATTGATTGTAAAATAAGTTGTCCCAACCCTCACCATCATTTCATTATGTTACCGATTGAAAATATGTAATGTTGGTCACCATCCATCGCCCATTTCACATCTATTTGGTTGCAGGATAGCCTTTCTATTATAGATAACATGACATCAAGAATGGGGAGGGCCTCTATCTCATCCCAAGAGGGACTACTCATGATTTGGTTTCTATTTTGGTAGAAATAATGTTTCTCGTCATCATCCATAAAATCCAAATCCATCATTGAGAAAAAAAAATTATCCATTACCATATAATTCCATTGGAATGTGTGATCATCCTAGAAAGTCCATCAAAAGGGCTTCCAGGGGTATTATTTCCCTTTACTACTGAACAACATTCATATTCCCTTGAGTAATAATCCTACTCTTTTAAAATTTAAACTGAAGTTAATTTTTTTATATAATTTTTGATATATCTAATAACTGGTTGGTGATCTCAGTTATTTTTGGGGAGAGTTTTTCTAGAGTCCCTAGTGGAATCACATCACTCATCCATTTGGAAAATTCACATGCCCAAATTAATTAATTGAATTCCATTGAGGGAGTAACTTCTCCATGAGAATTCATCCATTGAAATTGGAAACTCAATAGTGTTATAATATTCAATAAGTGGGGAGAAATCATAAAATTATTTCTTATTAAAGTATATGTTTGTTCTTTCTTCACACATCAATATTTATTTGAAATCTACTAATAAGTTGAATTATTTATTAATTTGTTTAGGTTCTATTGGAATCTCATTCTATAAATTCCTCCTCTTAATATATTAAATTTAAGAATATATTAAATATTTATAAATTGTTTAGTGATGATCGTGTATGTTGTCTAACATTCTCAAATCGATATTATTCCATGAGTGTGGTTGAATTTTTTCATTCTTGAAGATCCATAGGTGATCTATATTGGTTACTTGCAAATTTTTTAAACAATTGAATAACCGAGGGATGCACATAAAAAATAATTTCAATACAAAAAATAATATTTGGTTTAGTAAAGACAATAATCTTGTGTTTTTATGCCATAATTTAAACCCTAAGGTCTCTAGTTGTGATTGATTTACCTAACCACTGAAAATTCTAAAAAAATGTCCACTTATTCAAGGATATCCCCACTATGATGGAACATCCTTACGGTGTTACATTCCTAGATAAAGTTCCATTCATGAATTTATATTTTTAAATAATTCCCATGGGAGTTTCATCAACACCTCGATATTTATTTTTTAAAGGGTGCTAACTTCGAGCTAATAAGAAACTATATTGTCGTATCTAGTCATCACCATTTCCTGTTTGTTTTTTTTCATGATATTTGTAATATTTACTATCATATTCCGAAAATAAACCATTCAATGGATTAAATTCATTTTTGGAGGGAACATGTTTCAGGGTTCTATCAATAAGGGATCTCATTATTGTGGTTTTGGAGGGGAGAATCTATGAAAAGGATCCTTCGAAATCAACATGAGAATCTTGGACTATACTATATATGTAGAACATGGTTATCTATTCATTAGTAGTAATATCAGTGTTCATATATTTCTTACTTCCATATATTTTAGGAATCCAAATCTGAAACCATGTAGTATTTTTTGGGGAGGTCCCTTATAATCACATATATAGGGGTTTTCATGAGATAAAATCGTTATTGATCCCCATTATCAGTCAGTTTCACATAAATATCTTTTCCAAAACCATAAAGGGTATCCCATTGATATATATTTTCATTTTCTTCATAATTAGAGATCATATTAGGCTCTATCTCCATTGTCCCCTGGTCATTTCCTTCTAGAAAAGTCTATTCAGTGTGGTTGTATTGGTTCTAAAAATATGTAGCTTATTTTTTCCACATCAATGAGTTCATTGAGAGATTGAATCTCATTTTCCAATTCATTTTTCATTGTTATATGTGTTTTGGGACATTAAAATTATTTTATATCTAGGTCAGGTGGAGTTTGATTCCCTATATTTTAAATTTCCATTCCAATATCATGGAGTTACTCCACCACCAATCTTAAATTTAGTCTATGGGTGGGAATTTATCCTTCACCATCAAATATAGACATATAATTTCCTTATGAACCAACATAATGATGTTGCATCATACCTTATAAATATTTAATTCAAAATACTTAGGAACAATGAAATTAATGGTTGTGAAAAATTATGCTTTCACATACTGAATTTCAAAGTCGATTCATTTATCCATGGCTATTAAAACAACCTCTTTGTCTAGTGTGGGAGAAAATTATGCCTACACAATTATTATTACATAGTGATCAGATCATTGATTGTTTATATTTTAATCCATACTTAAGGTTTCACAATATATATGCTCTATCCTAGAGGATGAAGTTATTCCAATACTATAAGTTTATATTTCAAATTATAATTAAGAACTTGGAAAATGTTTTCAGAACATTTCCAAAATAAAAATTCCAATCCCACTTATGAATTATCAGGAACCAGAACATTATGGATGTCGACCCAAACCTCCATTACATTCATTTTTTGTCACATAAATAGAAAAATTATAGTAATATACACAACACATTGATAACATTTTTTAGACCCGTAATCCTGATATTGATTAAATTCTATTGGTATGATCATTAAATCTATAGAGTATCTTTCCCCCTTCTGTTTCCGGATGCACACTATGATAGAGTACTTGTAATGATTAAAATGATCCTCCACAACATTCTAGTTCATTGAGACATATTTCATTTTCCCTTTATTGATGATTATACCCACTATAGGAATATAAAATTCAAAAATGGAATGGTTTCAATTTGACCTGACTACCTTCGAAATGTTATTATCTTGGACCAAATCCTCTATAGGGATTCACCCCACTATATTTTATTTTCTTGTCAAACATAAGAAGAAAATATTCTTATTACATACATGTTGATGGTCATTTCATTATGGATATGATCCATGAGGGTTTTATGAAACATATGATGTCTCATATGATCTATTATCACTAGGTCATGGATTCTCCATTTCACTCATAGATCCATAGTCATCCAAAATTTATTATATGTTTAGATTAATATTGATATATTATGAACAAATTCTTCCAAATACACTTGGCCTCATAATAATTAGGATGTATTTAATAAATGTTTCTACTCAAAAGAAAATGATAATATTTTGAAAAAGTCAAGGATATATTAAGTATATATCAATGAAAAGACTAGATATTTATAACCATTTAGATTAGAATAATTTATTTAGAATAATAAGGATAATTATAAGGATTACAATCAATATACAAAATTATCCTTGATTTTAGGAGAAATATAGAAAAAGTGGGTTATATGAAATTCCATTCATGTATAGATATTACATGTATATTTGGTGTCATCATTATCTTACCTATTGGTAATATCCATGAAAGGGGAACGTTTATATAGACTCTATCATCTCATGGTGCCTAAAAATGGGACTTCCTATACACCTCGTTTGAAACTCTCAAGGGATGTGTTTTTGAAATTTACACACTCATTATGAACAATTATTAGTTATTTAACCAAAATGATATATTAAGAAACCTAATAGGATAAATTACTGTGGATAACCATGATTTAATCATATATACAAATAATACATGATATACATTTCAGTTATAAGTTATTCCGTTTATATTTTATGTTTCCCCTTTGGTATGATAATTATTTCTCAGCCTATTTATTTTATAATTTTATGTTTATGGTGGGTAATATGAGTAGGAATTACAAAAATCAATGTGATGGGGAATATAATGATATCCATTAAAATATTCATATATTTATGGGAAATAATGTTATTAATATGGAGATAATGTTAAATGTTATATTTGATTTTATAATTAACAACTGAAACATAGTTTAAATTCCTAACACATCCATAAATAGCAAGATGACATCTGATAGAAGATCAATTATTAATGATGAAAGAGAAAAGAATATTTAATATCTTCTATTTGGAACCACATAAAATATATTAATGTCCCTAGAAACTGATTTATTTTTGTAATAGGATAGAATAAATCTATGAATTACTGAATAAATATAATTCATCTGATTAAAAAGAGATAAAAAATAAAGATAAATCAATACCAAAATTATAAAATCAATATAATATATATGGGGAACAAAGAAATTAACTATGTGAGTTCTCTAATATAAGGATTAATACCTAATGAAAAACATTATTGAATTAATTGATGTATAATTATATAAGAGTTTATGTGATTGAACACTAGAGTCCTGTTATTGATGTAGTTTTATCAATTAAAATATTGTTTTATGAATAATTATAATTTAATTTATTTATATAAAATAGGTTTTAATTAAACATATGATATATTTGGTTGACTATTAATAATAAAAAAGGATGGTTATTTAATAGAAATGTGAAAATTTTCTGCAAATAACATTATTAGATAAATGCTAAAAATTTTGAAGTTATTGATGTTGGTGTAGTTATAGTAAATTAAATTATTTGACCTAATGAAAAATTATTATATGGATTGAAAAAAATTGAGGATAAAAAATATGACCTAATAAGTAATGTAATTTATGAATATGTTAATTATAATATTGAGAAAAATAAAATATCAAGGTGTGTTATGAACATTATTAGAACCTTTTTTTCTTAGTTTTATAAAAAAATTGAATGCTCAGAGACAACCCATCACATTTGAAAAGTCCATGGGAATATCGCCCACAAATGACTGGAGGAAAGGGTGTAGAATGTACAAAAATGAAAACATGATGTACCAGTTGCTATGAAATTGTTTTTTCATAATTTATTTGATCGATAAATAATATTTTGACCTTGTGAAACATATTTTAAAATCAAATATTTGTAAAAAAAATTATTTTAATGTGATTTATGATATTTTTGTAAATGGTTCAATTAGATGTATTATATGTATCCCATAGGTCAAACATGTGATTAAACATAATGTTTCATTGGTAGGAACAAAATTATATCTTTGAATTTTGAGGACATTTCCTTATTAGGATTATATAATTATGGAATAAATAATTTTTAACACTAGATTTGGAAATTTATAAAACTATTTATTCATTATTTTAATTTTAACACCATGTACTCAACATTAAATGTTTTCATGGAAGTCTATAGATAATAAATATATATTAATATCATTTGGGGGAATTATGTGGTGGATTATAATATTGTTTAACTACTACATAAATGAATATTTCAAAAACAATTCTCATCGTATAGAGAAACATATGAACCAAATTTGAAAAAAGTAAAATCATGAAAGTATTATTTCCAAGTATATTTCTTTTTTTAATATTCTATATGATAATAGGATCTTAAAACCATAGAAAAATAACCCAACATAAAAAATTTAATTCCATTAAAATAAATTGTTTGTATCTTCTCCCTAGAAAAAACATTATGAAATTCTATCATTTATAGATCATCATTCAAAATCATTTTTCTTACTTTCGACCAATGTTCACCTCTTTATAATAATTTTATGATGAAATTCATCATTTCTTTTCCCACTTTTTTATGTGGAAATTTTGTTAATCCCATATAAAATGTGGGATTTAAAAAATGATTTTTTTAATGTCAAAACATTGATTACATAGAACATATTAAATTTATGAGTACAAAATTTTTTAAAGGGGTTATAATGTAACAAAATGTGATTTTATAAGAACACTTTGGTCAATCATGTATACAAAAAGAAACAACATGTTTAAATAATCCATGACATAGTATAAACATATTATAATTTCAATGTTGCCATTATAACCCTAGAATATAAATTCTTGGTAATATATAGGAACAAATTTTTTGAAAAAATAATATGTAGATGATGAAGAATATATATAGTTAAATGAGAACCTAATTAGTTGTGAATTATTTATATTCTTCGAAAATAACATTTATACAATAAGAACATTTAATTTTTTTGTAAAATATTTTAAATTATATTTTACACATTTAAAATATATATTATTTAAAATAATCAATGCTATTGAAATAAATATGAAAAAAAGTATCACATGTTGAAATTTTTCTTTTTTTCCAAAATTTTTAATCGATAATGAAAAATAGTGCATTTTATTGTGAAATTAAATTTTGTTTAGTTTTTTAGAAAGTTATATATTGATTAAAAATGGTTGAAAAGTATAATTTGATTAAATATTTTATTAAAAATCCCATTTATTTAATTGGAATCAATATTAATTATTAATTTTAATATAATATTTTTTTATACTATTATAAACATTTTCTGTAGCTATTTATTGAATGATTGGTGCTTTTATTTTTAAATTAAATTCAATCAAAATTTTTAATTGAATTAAATAAATTGATTGTAAATATATGGAATTATTTTTACTAATTTTATATGGTAATGATTACAATTTTTTTTTGTAAAATTGAATTTTATCAGTTAAGGATAAAACGTATTCACTAGAGTGTTAAAGTAAGATTTACAGGTCCATTTGAACTTAACACTTGTGTAAATCCTATAGTATGGTCAAATATTAAGTATATATCATATGATGTTCTAGAATGAGCCATTTTTAGAGCCTTTTAGATTGTGTAATGTGTGTGTATATCATTTTATTTTCAAAATATCAAA
Source organism: Viscum album (assembly GCA_963277665.1). Lineage (NCBI taxonomy): Eukaryota > Viridiplantae > Streptophyta > Magnoliopsida > Santalales > Viscaceae > Viscum > Viscum album. The sequence continues at coordinate 1,807,472,213 of OY728122.1, read as the reverse complement.
GTGTATCTTCTCCCCCACACATAAAAGGGATCCCCCTATCCTCTATTGTTTACACCTCTAATGTAGTGACCTAACCATAGTATCCTAGAGTTGTTGTAAACTTTCATATATTGCAATATGATTAATTGTACAATATCCCAAAAGAAGAAATAGGTTAGTATTATTGGAAAACTATTTTCAAACATGAAATTAACATTTCATTTTAATAAATAAAATAATCAAATTATATTCATCACTAACACCATTTTTCCCATTAGTGTATCCATAAATATCAATCCAAAAAAGAATCCTGATATCCTGGTGATTATAAAACCCAATAAATGGGTGAGTTCATATTATTTGTAAGGGTATATGTACAAAAAAACCAATGTATAAATAATATTGAAAGTTAAATATATAAATAAAATGATATTTAACAAAAAAATATGGTCTTAATATGGAATTATTAAATTATTAACAAAAAATACAATATAAATAATCACCCATGTATGAATCATAACAATGGGTATTATAAGTAAAAAAATAATCATATAGAATATCAATAATTAAATTCAAAGTGATGAAATACATAATGATGTTCACTAAAAAATATCATGGAGTCCTTGTACCAAAACATCTAATACCATCAATTACTTCTTCCAACACATTTACATGATGGGGTATGGCCTCGTCTATTGTAATGACCCATGTTTTTTCGGACATAAATTTTGAGAAAAACATTTTATTTTTATGAATATTCTTACAAATGGGTATAATGTTCTATCCCCCTATAAAATGATCTATGATTTTATTTTGACCAATTAATTTATCCCAAAATCGGGGTTTTACTCGAGGATAGGAGTTTGGTGGAATTTTGAGCCGTATGAATTTTAATTGAATGAAAAATATTTAACATTTAATAAATAAAATATTAAGTTAACCGTATTGATTCATTTAGTGATATATTTTGAAAACAAAATTCGAATGACATTTATTCTTTATTATTAAGTCTAGAACATGGATTTTATCCAATGTGTGACATAAAATCAAGTCCTGTGTCTAGGATGGTTAGGACGCCTTTATTGTTTTCCTTTTATTTCCTTCATTTTGATTTGTTTCTTTTTATTTCCTTTCTTTTCTTCATGAATTCTATCATATTCTTCGAGGTCTTCCATTAACCTAGACCAAAGATTGGATTGATAGACGGAGAATTCAATATAGAGGGAAAAGAATAATGGTGTCATCCTGAATCCCTTGATGTGATGGATAGACATGCATCAAACATGGACCATAATATCGAACAAATCATCAGTGGTTTCTGCCAAAAGGTAGGCCCACCTATGTTTTTTCTCTGTAGATCCATATATAATTTGTTTTCAAATTTAATTCACTTTTATTATAATATGACTCCCATAGTTTCCATATCTATTGATTCGTAGATGAAAATGGGAGATTTGAGCAATCGGGGGGTTTTCTGTTCAGTAAAACTCGACAACACTTTGGTTAATCCAGGTTGAAACAACTTCTGTTATTCCCATTTAGGGAAGATGACGTTTACAGAGTACATGTCATGAATAAGGGTACACATATAGTCTATTGGGACTCAACTATGTAGCAGAGTACCCTAGCCTGGACAACCGTGTAGGGGTAAAAGGTTGTGTGGAGTACATGAGCAGACCTTATGTGGGTAGCACGACCTGTAAAGGTACACGTCATCACCATGTAAACAACCATGTTTGTTTAGATACATTTTCATGTTCCCCATATTAGGTATATGATGTGCACCTAATCTACATGATGTGTACTTCAGACTATTACACACCCAGGTTGGTTTTAGTACTCACCCAAGAGGCGCACTAGGAGTACATGTCATGTAGCAAGGGTGACATGACATGTACTTGAAATTTTAAACCCATTGATGGGTTTTCTTATTTTATTGACCCAAAGTTGGAATTGGACCTATGATTTGTCCATCCTATGTGTCATTACATAAATATTGTTATGGTGAAACCCATAGAGCTTTCTGAGGACTCATAATTATTGTTTTAGAGATTTTATCTAAATGGAAAGGTTCTTCTACTATAAATTGAATTCATCTGTCTCAAGAGATAGTTACATTGTGAGAATTACATTATAGGTGTTTTGACCATACTATTTTGATATTCTATTCTGAAATGAGAGGATATCTATCTCCTTTGTCTGATACCATCATAGTTTTCCATTTTTACATATCTCTTATGAATTGTTCCCTTTATTCCTAAGATTATTTGAGAAATGTTGATATTGGGGATACCATGTAGGATGAATCTATTTTATATATAGTTATAATGTATCCCATCAGGGATACCTTTGCATATATATTGAACTAGGTAGTACCTTATAGAATCCCCTACCTTTGTGTCACATTGAGGATTTTGTGTAGGATTCCTCATTTTCTTGTTGTTCTAGGATCCCATATAGGATTCCTCTTCACCTTCAATATCTTAGGATCCTAAGTATTATTCCTTCACACATGTTTACCTTTGAGTATCATGAGTAGGATTCCTCTCATAATTTTTCATGTTGGACATAGTGGGTGTCTCACTATTTGATCAACCATGATCTTTTACCTCAAGATTTGGTAGAGATGGTAGAAGATATCACCATAGAACACCTATAATATTTGTAAACCCATGGGGTTTTGGCTAGAGTATTGGGCTAAGATTTTGGGCCATCCTCACTCATTTGATTAACATTTGGCATTGTTATTGGGTATTTATTTATGGTCCCCAAATGTGCTTCTTGATTAGTGGTTGTTGAGATGGATGTGAGGCGCCTATCTTTTTGTGGGATGCCTGGACATTCTTCCTATGAACTGTATGGGATTTTGGGATCCCTTGATTTACATACCTATTATACGGCATCATATCCATGTTATTTATAGTGTTTACTAGTATACACATAGGTATGAAATGGGACTAGTCTATTGAGCCTAGATGCATATATATATACAAATATATATATATTTATATATTATTGGGATTTATAATGGTGTTTCACGGTATCATATTATTGAGCCTTTCAAGATGACATGTATTCCATCATTGATATATATTTTCCTTAATGATGTAATTACATGGATGGACTCACATGATAGTTATATATAGTTCCAATGATTTCTCTCTCGTCGGCCTATTATATATATTCATGGATACCCATAAATATTGGTAGATTATTCTTTACCAAGTGGTGGGGATGATTTCATTCAAATCAGCCTATAATCAGGACGATTATGCTCTCCTAGAAAAGTTACATGACTCATAGAGTGATTCTGGGTCTCTCACTAGTGAGTTAAAATTATAATGACAAAATCACTTTAGTCGTATTATAGATTATTTTCTCTCAAGTGGTGGGGATTATTAAATTCTCAACGTCCTTTTATTTGCAGGATTACGAAATCTCAGATCAGTTACGAGACTCATGGGTAGTAGCATCGCATCTCACCAATGTGTTCTCTTTACATTTTTCGTACTGTTAAGACCCTTTGTGACTATACTAGTTAATACTGTTTTGACCACCTATGGACTAAGACCTAGGGATTAGTCATTGAATTATATTTATAGGCCTGGGAAGAATGAATATTTACTCTCTAACCTTCTACTGAATGTCTAGATGTAATCTCTAGAATATTTCATTGTAGGATCGAGAGTCAGTTCGTGGTATTAATTTTTAGATTATTAGAAGTAGGTATATGTTTTCTGTTATTGTGATTGGAGGTAATTATGGATTATCCCATGTGTAATGTTTGAATCCCCTGGTGGTGATGTATCTTATTTAGAGACTTTTTCAACATTCTCCAAAGAACGAATATGGTGATTGGGATTAAAGACCAAGTGATAAAATTTAATATAAATGGATTGACTGGCATGATTTCCATGACAATGCACCTGAATTGGATGTCTATGAAATTGGCATTACATACCTAAGAACTGATTGTTAATGTGGTTTCATGTTATTGATTCACCTACTCATGAATATTCATACTTATGTACATATGCATAAGTATGGTACTATACATGTATTCATATATAGATATAGAAAACTATGGTGACTAATTTCAATTTGATAACAATTTCCAACCATGTGTTCGACTGTGGCATTGTGTTATAGGTTTTACCTTCTGTTTAGTTATGTTTCTGCTAGGAAAATCGTGTTTCATTTTCATACACTTATAAAAGATCATTTATATTTTTCATATCAGGGTGACCTATTGAAATTTTTTCTCACCCCTACACATGAACACCAGTGTATGTTTAAACCATATTTATTCCACTTATGTTGAGAAAGAGTTTCACGGTGGATATGGATAAGGTTGAGTGTTTCATAATACTACAGACCATTATGTGTGATTTATTTTAATCAGGATGGTGTAGTTTCGATAGAGTCTTGAGACCGGGTATGTGGTATGGGTCAGCGATAGTAATAGAGCCCGTTACTAATACATTCATTTTCATTAGACAATTTTTATAGTCATACTAGTGTGTCACCTATGTTTTATTGGATATCTATTCAGTATTCCAACACATTTTTTTGTTAAAATGTTCTATTTCTGTTATTTTTGTTTATTCACTACATTTTATTTCTACAATGTTTTATACATAGTTTTAAACTTTTTTCTTAATTTCATATGACATTATATACTCCCAACAATCACACCCATATGCCCTCACTTGTAGTTGGAAGCCTCTAGAATATTAGGAGATATGATTAAGGCATATTAACCAACAACCCTAGGGCATCATTTAGTGGTTCCATGGTCAAGATTTATCTATGTCGTATTAGAAATTTTTTTTCATGGTACTAATTATTTGGGATATGGTAGAATTGAGTATTGAAAATGTGTTAGAACCAATGGTGGATACCATAATGGGTTGTTGAAAACTATTTCCTATATGAATGACTAGATTCTAGGGGTTGAGATTTTTTATCCGATCTTTGATGTTATAGTTGATTATGATTTCTGTATTGAGTGAATAAATTGTTCTGTGCATGTTTCGATTTATTATAGATCTCTACATCTTGTCCACTGGAAAGAGACCCGGGATGGATTTTTAATCTCGTATTTAAAATGAAAGAGTCTCATCATGCATCATATTTGGCACATATAACTCATATCATATAAGCCTTCAAATGATTGATTTTACTAATGATTTATACTTATTTAGTTTTTCCTTTATAAACATATATTTCATTTTGATGGAATTTTATGTGGTTTCTGTTTAGGCATTTTTCTAGGGAAGATGAATCAGTCCTCATGCACAGGAGGTTCACTTACCTAGTAGGTAGTTGTGGTGTGTGAGGCATTTCTTTTGTAAAACTTTTAGGATGCTTTTTCATAGTTCAATTGTAATCTACACAGATCATTTAGTACAATTCGTATAAATAACTTGAATTTTCATAGGAACATAATCACCCAAGGGGGTATAACAATATATGAATTCCTGATAATTGTTAGTTCTGTTTCTATTATTTTATGGAATCAAAACCTCTATGGTGTAGTTCCTTTTGAGGACGCTCGATTAAGATCAGTCCCATGTAGGATATATTATCATTATTTAAGCTCTTTGGTAATTTTGGGCTTTAAAAATTTTTGAGTGGATTATATATTTTGGGTATGATGGATAGGCCTTGTGATCTAGTTTTGAGTCTTCATTCATAGGGCTAAGTGTTAGACATAGAGGCCCTCCATTTAGACTCAGACACCTACAGGCAGATGATTTTTCTATTTGAGGGTGACCCTTGTGGGAGAGGTTGTACCATATTTTATAATATGCCTTATTGATAAGTGATGGATTTATTAAAAAGTATTGAGATTGAGGCATGATGAGTTATTGAGTATTGTGTAATAGGAATGTTGAATCCTTTATATTTTGACTATTCACATTGGGTTCTTCTTTTTCGAGACTGTATTAGATGGGAAGGAGTGTTTCGGTGCATAGCCTAATTGATAGGTGTTTCTGCTAATAGAAATATAGAGAAACCATCAGTAGATGCCTGTGACTAGACTGATAGTGAGTGATGGGTGGTCATTGAATAAATCATGGCACAGGTGAAGTGCCCGATTTTGAAGTGGAATTCGACGGGAACTTCTATAATAATGAGACTAGTGTGTCATATAGAAAGGTTATCATGTCTTTTTAATGGAAGTCTAATTATAGTATGATTCAGAAGATAATGATACATGATATTTTCTTGGGAATCATTTAAATCTAAATCTATGAGTGGCCAGGTGTGTGTGTAAGAATGATGTTTTAGGACATTCTGTAGGCCTGGATACAATAATTTGTGCTACAATGTCTCTCCTCAGAAAAAGTGACATCATGTAATGAATCGAATTCAATGAGAAGGTGTTTCAATGGCTGAATCCTAGTCAGGCATTGATATTGTACTGAGAGTCTCTCATTGGGATCTAGACACATTCTTCAAAGGAATCATAGTGTACAGCTTTTTGAGATGATACTTCCCTATCGGGTTTCATCTTGATTATTCAAAGACAGCATCAACCTGACATTATGATGCTTTTAATTTCTATATTTACATCCCTGATTGAGAATTAACCTATTAAAGTTACACTCATAGAGTGGTGTAAGGATATCAATATAGTGTGGAGTACACCATTGGCCATTTTAGGGCGGTGTCCCTCATTTTTAGATGAAATTATGTGTTTTCTATGGTTCTTTAGGTTCATTGTTTTCTATTGAGATGCCAATAAGTATATCTCTATGTTGGGGAGTACTAGATTGGTCATAGCGAATGGTCTTATGTGATGATTTATGTTTTTGATGCTATGAGGTTGGTCATTTGTTAACTTATATATTATGGTAGGGTAGATTTTGAAGTTTAGAGCATGGATACTATCCTCTTCACTAGGATTCTCAGGGAAAATAATGCTTATTGTGAGGCGTTCGATAGGAATCATATTTTTTTGGACAATAGTTTTGATTAGAAATATCCTTTTTTGTTGTTAAAATCTAGTTAAGGGGTAATATGGTCTTTTCCCGTATAATATGATCTCAGATAATTTTTTTGATAACTTTTCCTTTCCCAAAATAGGTTATATACCAAAGGACATGATTTTTGTGAATTCTGACCCATTCAAATTTCAGAGGAATAATAAAAAAATTTATATAACATAGTAAATATTAAGATGTTCATACTGGTTCATTCAACGAAATATTTTGAATTGGGAATTATATTGATAATACATCATCTTCATTTACTATGGAACAAGAAGTTTATATTTGGTGATACATAAACTCATGTTGGTCAATGGGGACTGTCTGCACCCTATTTTTAATTTCTTTTTCATTTATTCCTTTTCTTTATTTTATTCTTAATTTCATTATTTTTCTCTTGGGTTCTCACATACTCCCACAAGGTCATACCAACACTATGACCAATGTGAGTAAAGGTATAGGGAGAAATAGAGAGAGATAGAGAGAGAGTGGGGAGAGATAGGGATAGAGGTAAGGGATGTGAGGTACCGTCCTGAAGCCCACGTCATGCTGGATCGACATGCTACAATTTTGGATGTTGAAATTTAATGAAGATTCTATAGATTACAAAACAAATATAGGAATATTTATTTATTTTCTATATATCCCAATAGAATATCCATTTTTAATATTTAAATCCATATTCTTCTTGTACATATCCAATGGATTATGAATCTGTTGATTTAGTGATGAAAATGGTGAATTCAGGCAATTCGGGGTTTTTTCATTGATGAAAACCTATCATCACATCATGTAGTCTAGGGGAACACAACATCTCTTCAAAAGATTTAGGAAAAATGATTTTAAATGTGTATACCCAATGTATAGGGGTATACATTCTGTGTATGGGTACATGGCTATGTAGCAATTCACCTAGGCATGGCTACTCGGGTAGGGGTACATAGTCATGTAGAGTACACAGTTGGATCTCCTATGGGTGGCACATTATGTAGAAGTATGTGAAATTACTAATTAACTAGACATATTAGTTGTAGGAAATAAGCATGTACTCTGTGATGGGTTCACCCCTTGTACCCATTACAAGCGTTGTGTATCTGTGGATCTTAGACACCACTATTGGTGGGAGTACACATAGTTTACTATGGAATATACCAAGTTTACTAACCCATTTAAATATTATGAGGAATTGCCTTGTTTTCTTTCCCTATAGGAGGAAATGGAATCAAGAATAGTCTAATATTACTTGCATTCCATGTATATTGTGATGGGGAAAGCCTTGGGGAATTATGAGGACTTGTAATGTGTGATTTCGGGATTCTATCAAAATGAAGAGGGTCTTTCTCTAGAAACATAATTTTGTTTTCTCTTAAGAGAGTTACATGGAATTAATGATAGGTTAGGTGTTCAGACTAAACTTTTTTGTGAATTTTTTTTCTTATATGATATGATATCTTTATCTTGTGGAAGCTTCCTTCATGGCATTACTTTGAGGGCAACTCTCTTGTGAGATGCACCCTTTAGGACTAATGGTCTATGAGAATATTTGTTATAATCGAACCCATTTTGGATGCCTAAATATTCTATTTAGTTACAATGGATCCTTGGAGGGATTCCATTTCTTATATGATGATATGTGTAATCCCTTGTATAATACCATAAATGTTTTTCATATTGAGAATCTTCTGTAAGATTACTATTTTTATTTCTATTCGAGGATCCAGTGGGGTATTACTCCTACACATTTTATAGCTATGTATCACGTGTAGGAATACTTCACACATTATTACCTTTGACTATCTAGAGTGGGATGCATGATAGTTGTTGAAACAAGGGACCCAGCAAGTGCCCCAATATTTGACCTACCATAACCTGTTACATCGGGTTTGGGATGGGATTGTAGCATTTGTAACAGTAGAACCTATGATGAACTAGTAATCACATGAGACTATGGATGATGTGTTTGGATGGGAGTTTGGGACACAATAAATATTTTTCTTATGATATTACATTGTTATTTTATATTAAGTGATCTTTAACATAGGTTCATCAATGTTGGTGGATATTGAGCTGGATGTGATGAATCTTTCATTCTTTTGGGATTCCCATGCATTCTTCCAAGGATATGTGTTTCTTTATGGGATTCCCAGAAATTTTTACCAAGGATCAATCTTCTGAGCCATATTATTTCTGATATATACATGTATACTGAATTGAAGTACCTATGACTTGGCTATTGATCCTAGATGAAAATATATAAATATACTGATATAACTATTATTGGGATGTCCAAATTTTTTTCCTCATATACAGTTATTGAGACTTATGTGTTGATGTGTATGCCATCAGTGATACAAGATTTCACTATTATAGGAATTCCATGGACAGACTCCAATGTTATTTATTTGCGGTGGAAATGATTACACTCTCCATGACCAGTGATATATGAGCATGGAGACCCAATATGCATGGTTAATTATGTTCTCCTGTGTGGGGGAGATTATTTCAATATCCCCGACCTATGATCGAGACGATTATGCTCTACCAATTTAGTGATCAAACTCAAGTGGTGTTTCATGGTGTATCACAATTTAGTTCACTTTATATGGGATAGAAAATCATAAATCATGGTTTATAATTCTCTCCTGAGTGGAGGGGACTATTAATATCACCAAAGACTTTGATCAGATGATTATGATCTCTCGGATCAATTACGAGAGAAGATGGTTTTTGGATAGCGTATCACATGTGATTTCTCTTTAAATATCATTTAAGGGTATGCTCTTTAGGTAATATCCATGTTTCATATGATGTGGCCCCTACGGTCCATGACCTAGGGCTCCAACATTGAACTGGATTTATAGGCATCAATTGCATGGTGACTGACTTAGTGACCCTTTACCAGTTGTTCAAACATACTCCTAGAAGTCCTTATTTAATGGAATGAACATAAATACAAGTTATCATTCTTTTTTAGGGTAGATAGTCCACATATGGTGTCTTTATTAGAGGTTATAGGTGAGTATGGGTGAACTGAGGGGCATGACAGGTATCTTATATGGTGACATAGCATGCTCAAAGACTCTATCAATATTGGCCAAAAAATGTATATGTCATTTTGGATTTCTTGACCAGATATAGACAAGATGGTACATGGCATGAATTGAATTTCATCAAGCTTAGTGTGCATGCACAATATCACTAAGAGATCAGAAATACATACTCATTGATCAACATCTTGTGTGGTTAATTTTTATTAATTCACATAATAATGAATATTTATATTTAGGTATATATGTATTGGTGTGGGAATATTCATGTATATATATTTATATATGGACATACATGTTGTAAATTTAAAAGTGGATAGGGATTATTAAATCTGGGTTCGACTATGGTTTCACATTATCAGTTTTACTATCTATTTAATTTTTTAATGCTAGGATGAACATGTTTATTTTGTATACAATTATAGAAGAACATTTATAGATTTCTTTTCGAGGTGGCATACTGAGATTATTTCTCACCCCTACAAGTGCACTTCTATGCATGTGTAGACTATATATATAATTTTCAGGTTCATAATTAGTTTCATGGTGCATATGGATTGGGCCCAATATTTCTTATAAGACCATAGAATCTCATGTGAGTTCTTCTGATCTGGCAGGTGCAGTTTGGAAAATTTTGGTGACAGGGTACATGCTCTGGCATGGAGATAGAAGTAGATCCATGTACTTTTACCTTCGTTTTATTTTTCAATACATAATTTTAATATTCATCTAAGTGGGTTTCCAGGGTTTTATTGCATAGTTTTTTGTGATTCTACCACATGTTATTATTATAGCATGTTCTATTTTTTACTACATAAGTAATTTGTCTGTGTTCTATTATATATGATACATCTCAATTTCTTCTATTTGTATTCAATAATATGAGGGCATAGTCTCCGCACTCTCAGCCCTAGGCCCTCATTTCTAGTCAACAATCAATACCTCATCAAGAGATATTCTATATGACTATTAAATAGTCAACACAATCACCGTTTTGTGGAACATGGTTTGGGACATTAGATCCAAATCCAATCATGTTTGTCTTGAGCTACCTACCAATGAATCGAGGGTATATCAATATCCCATACAGTCACATACTACATACAATATTCATCATATGAATGGGGTGAAAAAGAATAAAAATAACAATTTTTATTTAGAACTAATATTAATGTTTTTAAAACATGACCTGATAAATATATATAATAACAAACCATCTAGATTAACATGGAGATTAGTAAAAAATTGTTCGTCATCTGTAAAAATGATTATAAAAAATTAAAATTATGTGTTAGAATAATAGTAATACATAATATCCTCATTATATAATAATTTCTACAATGTTTTGATTTTATGAATGAATTGAAATTCCATATAATATCATTAATTATTTTTAGAAAATAAAATTTTCACTTTGAAAATATATTTTTTTTAAAAAAATTTCAAAAAAAATATAAGAAAGATTTATATTATGAATTTTTTTTGAGAACATTCAAATTAGTATTTAAAAATTGAGTGGTCTTGGTGATATAAAATTATTTTCATTTTGTACATGAAAAACAAATATTTCCTTCACATTGTAGTTAAATACAAAAATATATTGTTTTGAAAAAAAACGATGATTCCATTAAATTTTTTTCTAAAAATCAATAATGGATAATATTTCATTAATAATATTTTTTAATTATTGAAAAAATTTTGAAAATACATTTTATAAAAAATGGTTTTGATGAAAATGTACTTCTGATCAAAGATATAAATAATTAATTATTATCATCATAAAATTTCTCAATAATTTTAATTAAAAATATTGTAAAATAGTGTCGTTAGTTGAAAAAATTATTGAATTACAATATTTGAAAAATATATTTTTATATTGGGATATAAATATCAATAAATTACACAATATATACATAATGAAAAATAATCAAAAATTGTGATGAGATTTTGAAATATATAATTACTTACTTTGTAACATTTCAATAAAAATCCCAATGAAGAAATAAAATTTAATTGATATTAAAATTGTATTAGCATAAATTAATTCATTATATATCTTACAAAAATGGTATAATATAGACCAAAAAAATAAAAAAATGATAAATATGGATTAAGTCTCACATAAGTAAAAGTGAGACGATAAATCCTTTCCATAATTTTAAATCATTATTAAAACTATATAAATTATAAAATAATAAAAAATTATAAATTATTTAATTCCATAATATATATATATTGATTTTTTCTGTTTATTTCACTTATTACCATGTTATATATGATTAGATAATCAATTATGTTTTTGTTATATGTTTCAATGATATTTGGGTTATGTGTCAAAATTACATTGGTAGGACTACTATGGGCAAGGAGGATAGTATTTTATGTTATATATTATAAAAATATTAAAATAATTATTACATTTTTCATTAATGAAACTATTATAACCAATTATGGATCTTGCTTGTGAAAAAAATAACAATTTCATAATCGTTGAGATAATAAGCTATACGTAAGCTTGTGCAACCTGTCAATTTTTTCAATGATCATTCTGAAATGTAGTTAAGTAATATTTTATCATTATATAATGAAAATAATTTCATAAATTCCTTATTAATTCCTTAATCATAATTCTATATATCATTGGTCTAGTCTGCTGATAGGAAGAGATCAACATTAATTATAGAAGGCGACAATTCACTCAAACAATAATGAAATTACCATTTTCACTATAAGAATTAAAATCTTATGTTTTTTTTTATAAAAATTAAATATAAAAATTATATCATTATAATTTCATATATATTGTATATAGTAATTAAATTTATCCCTATAACCTTCCATGGAACGATTTATTGAAAAAACAATCACATTACGTTGCATGGATGTAGTCCTCCATACACACGAGTGAAATTAACATTTCTTTTAAGGAATGTAATGTAATAATTAATATATAATATATAATAAATCAAAATAAAAAATTTATTTTATAAATAATATATATATATATACATTATATACAAGATCATAACCAACCATATTAGGTGGTAATGAAAAAATTCATGACATTAGTTCGTAAGGTGGTCATCCTCCATACACACTAATGAGGATTTTGTAATCCATTTTATTTATATTTGAATAGATGTAGGTAATTAACGTAGAATAACCCTATATTGTTATAATTAATTTAATGAGGTTATTATATCACTATGTTATAATACTAATTGACTTATGTCGACGAATAAATTTAAAAACACTCATTGAAATACATTACCTCTCCTTAAGGTAATTTCATTCTGTTTTCAAAAAATTCTTTTCAATTATGGAATGTATCTCATAAGATGAATTATAAGATGATTTTATAAAATTTCGATGTTATTTGGTCAGTCATTGGATTACACAAGTGGTTTTGATGATGTCATGAAAAGAGTATAGTGGGTGTAATTTTATAAGCGATGTTAGTGAATCTATTGTATTATTTGTAGAGAAAAAATTGTAACATTGTTTTTCACGTTAATGAAGGTTAAATATATATTAACATAGTAAATTTTACAATATATTTTATAAACATATCCAAAAAATAATTTTTATATGTTTTTTGGTCGTTTGATCCCCAGTCATTTTAGTTAAACCCTAGGTAAAAACATTATTGTCTAATCCACAACAAGTAAATTTTTCTATTTTTTTAATCATTATTATAAAAAATATAAATTTATATTTAATCTATAATATTTATTATAATTATTGAAAATGTTTAATTCATTTTAAATAAAACAATTAATTGAAGTCCCAAATTTTAATTTAAAATTAATCCCATATATGTGAGGACAAAGTAGGGTTACAAAGAGAAAATGCGCAAAAGATTACATTGTTTTTATATCAGAACTCAGCATGAAATTTATTCCAATGACATAAATTGGATTATAATACATATATTAAATAAAAAATTTCTCTATAAAAAAATTTAAAATTTATTATGAATATAAAAAAATTTGAACCAAAAGCAAGTTTTCAATTAAAAATAATTAATTTTAACTATTCATCAAAAATGCAATATTTTAGAAGAACTCCAATTAATTCACCATCAGATTATATTATAATTATAATTTTAAAATTTAAATTAATTTCGGAAAATAGTTTTTTGAAAGTAATAAATAGATATTTTAAATTATGTCAAAACAGTGTGACAAAACCACCTTTATGAAAAAAATTATTTTTTTAGAAAAAAATAATTTTTAAAAAAGATTTTTTGATTAACAATATAATATAAATTTTTTATTTGACTTTTTACTGTTAATATCTTGTATTTTAAGGGCTATATTATAATGGGTTTTTAAAATAATAATATTTTTATAAAATAATGTGTTTTGTCCAAAATTGGATGTAGGTGGATTGTAAGTTATCAAAGAGACTGAATTTATTTAAAAATAAATATATCATAGAGTCACAGGATGTAATATTCTCTTCTTTTAATGGTGTTTTGTCCCATATATTCTATTGAATAATATGTTCATATTATAAAATATTGGTAGTTTTTATTCCACTCCGTTAAATAAATAGCATCATTGCATTATAATCATGATCTCAAAAATCTAGGGGATGAAATTTTTAAATACATTTTTTGAAATAACACACCTTGAGAAGGGTTAATAAAAATTCTATTTATTAAAGGGAATGGAAAATAGGTCATAGAAAATAAATGATAAATATGATTCTATTTTGATGAAAATTGGTGTAATGTGAAGATATAAACAAGGGAAGAAAGCATAATGAATTTCAGAGATTTTAAGAAGTAACAGATCACAAGAATATATATAGTCAATGGAATATAATAGGACTCAAAAGTATAACACTATTAATGGAAAATTTTAATGATCATAAATAAAGGTACTATGATATTTTTTCATGATTATTTCTATGTAATTCAATATAATAAACTAATATATAAAATCCAATAGTGAGAACACTAGGTCAACATTAATATTTATTCATTAAACCATGTTACTAAAAATAATTACATATTTACAAGGACACCACGTAGGTTGGTGATATGTGGTAAACCCTTATTGTGGTATATTTATCAGTTCAAGCCTCACATACTTGTTGAATGTGGCGGGTTTCCACCTAGAATATAAGAAGTTATTTTTCTAAAAAAATATTAATATATTTAATATAATGTTACCTAAATTCAATTTCCATAATTAACTCAACATTAATTATTAGATAAACCATAAATGTAATAAATATCATAACAAAATCCACATTAACAATTTTATATCTATATATGGAACACATTAATAATTATCCTATGTTGGTCCTTTGGTATCAAAGATGATTCACATTCCATTAGATCTTTTTCAATTATACCATTATATCCATGGTTCTAAATCCTCAATGAAATACTCTTTTAGTACAGTCCTTATATATATTGTAACTCATATAACAAAAAAGTCTCCAATAAAAAAGTTTATATAATATTTCATGGATCATAATATATAGGAACAATAATCATTACACTTATATATTATCAATATAATAATCTTTACATAGAAAATTTAGCTTCTTATGAGGTATATTATTTTGTCGTAAGGGTTTTTTATTTGTATTGTTTAACAAATACATATATTTGCAGCATTTAAAATTGGAAAATTATTTATTTCCATTAAAATCATGATCATTGTCTCTTTTTCCACACTCATGGAACCAAGTCCATTTCCTTTTAATCTTGTACAAATGTGACTCCTTCCACAAATATCACATGTTGGAAAATATTTCTTTCACTTCTAACATTTTTCATTATTTGTCTCTATAGTCATCTTCATCACTTTTACAACATTAATGTCATAATACATTGTTTTAGGTTTTGGTCTGGAAATGCCCAACGGTTCCGTATCTGATGATGGATGGACCTACATTCCAAAGAAAGGCGTTTGTTGGATGGTCTGATCTGCGACACTTAAGAACTCACATTGGTCGAGAGGATGCGAAGTCAGGCTCATCGCACCCTTTTGGGGGGAATTATTGTCTGTTCCGAGACTCTCTTATAGATTTAAGTTGTATTCAAATGTTCTCGAATCTTTGGTGTATAAATAATCGTAGTATCCATGGATTTCTCTTGGTCGGAAATGGTCGACTAAACGGAGGGGTCCAGAATCATTTATGCCCGAGGTTTACGATCCCTCGTAGGATTAATGACCCCGAGGTGTCAGAACTCATTGTGGCAGCACTAGGAGTGGTGTGGTGAACCGATGTGAAGATAGAAAGATTGAACGGTTGTTGGGATTGAACCTCATGGAGGCTTCCTACATACCCTTCCTAGGGGACAGGGATCAAAGTCCACGTTGTTTGAACCGGGGTCTCGTTGAACCGATGTAAAGGTAGACCCGGGGATCCGGTTGTGATCAGGATTTCACCTCATGGAGGCTTCCTACATATCAATGTGGTAGGGAATCAATGTCCTCGTAGTTCGCGTTGTCTTGGGACCTACACTATGAGGCAGCCCATAATGATGGATTGGGGCTTACACTCTGAGGAGGCCCAGGGCGATGGATTGGGGCTTACACTCTGAGGAGGCCCATAAGAGTATGTCATTGTCAATGCTTACTATAAGACCACGTCAGTCATGCTCAGTGTGGGAAACAAGAGGCAGCATGGACTAGGGGATAACTTCACAAAATGTGCGTCGTTGAGGAGTGGAGTGGGGCTTATGCATGAGTGTGACCCATGAAATCGGGGCTTACTACGA
This sequence comes from Viscum album, assembly GCA_963277665.1. Classification (NCBI taxonomy): domain Eukaryota; kingdom Viridiplantae; phylum Streptophyta; class Magnoliopsida; order Santalales; family Viscaceae; genus Viscum; species Viscum album. The sequence goes on along the minus strand of OY728122.1, from coordinate 1,807,455,450 downwards.
GATGGACGCCCACGGTGACAAAGCGCAACTTGAGAGGGAAAGGGGAGCTCCTTCACCCGTCACCTATCATATTCCCTGGGGAAGTACCGAGGTGCATGGGGACGTCTGCCTTATGATGGGTATGCCACCCCCTCTCTGGGAAGGGGATAAGTGCCCGACTGCCGAAGCGTGAAGCCCCCCATCGTGGAGAGTAGTGGCAGAAAGGGTGTTATTGGGCTCAGACCCCGCATTACCGTGGGAATGTGAACCAAGGCATGCTTCTGGAATCCACCCAAGGATCGGGGCAACCCCCTTTCCCCTATTTACTGTGGGTATGTGAACACAAATGGGGTGCTGGTTCACCTGAGGGTTACACCACATGGATCTGGTTGCTCTGGTGGAGGCCTCAGCTCGGGGCCGATGAGTAGGCGAATGAGGGAGTCACGGGTGATCAGTCCAGATCAGGAGGATCTAATGGGGATTAGGGACTATGACCTATGAAGTATTCGGAGGACCATATAGGATAGGTGGTGGAGCCCTTCGCATTGGGAATTGCTATGCAGCTGGTGAGGCCGCCCGTGAACTAGTGTGGTCCATGGACTGAGAGGCCGCCCATGAACCAGGGGGTCCGCGGACTGAGAGGACGCCCATGAACCAGGGGGTCCTTGGACTGAGAGGCCGCCCGTGAGCCAGGGGTGTCCGCAGACTGAGAGGCCGCCCGTGAACCAGGGGGGTCCAGGGGCTGAGAGGCCATCCGCGAACTAGGAGGGTTCATGGACTGAGAGGTCGTCCGTGAACCAGGAGGTTTTGTGGCTTCGAGTTTGGTCCACCCACAGGGTTGGTACGCAGAGGGTTCCACACGAGCAGTGACATCCATGATTGGTGTAGGTCGGTGGTTCGTTGGTCGAGGCTTTACCCACGTAGGAGGGTGCTACGAGGTGTGGTAGATCGTAAAAGAGGTATAAACTCCCTAGTCCGCGGGTAGTGCATCCGCGAAGGGTCTATGTTTTGCGGTATTCTCATTTTATGTTATTTTGAGTTCACAGTTCTCCAAATTATTATGAATTTTCGGTTCTTTATCAGTTCGTTCCCAGGTTCATACCTACTCTGGTTCGTGAATAGGAACATTCGAAATCCTATGACTTCCATTGAAATCATTCCACCCGAATCTGGTCAATCTCCTCACCGTCTCCCTTCTCCGAATCTGAATCCTCTTTCCTTCCCCCCTCGGTCTTCTTATATAGAGTGAGGAAAGAGATGTATCTGTGGTCACACAACACCTTTTGCGGAGGCCCATGACTGAATACCCAGTTCACAGATGACTTGGTCAATCCGCAGTTCACGGGGCGCTAAACACTCCTCTACGAACCAAACTCGTGGAGTGCATTGCGGCCGCGGAGGGTTCCGCCTCCATTTCATGAACTACAGTGGAGGAGGTTCGGGCTGGCTGACACGGCTCGGGCAGGGGTGGTTCATGTTGGTGATACGGATTGGAGCCTGCCCCGCTTCACACCCAGAGAGGATCTCTGCCTCCATTCCATGAATGACAACGGTCCATGGAGGGGGGACGGTTCGCGGAACCGTCCGTGCATCGTTAACATTAGATCAATCCGTGGACCAGTTCCTCCTTCTCCATCCTTGAGTATTTTCCCCATTTTCCCATCCCTTTTGAGGGGAAATTCGGAAGAGTCTCCTTTGATATAAAAGGTATCATCGTTCTCCTTTTCGGATTTATCAGGACCCTAAAAATGCCCCCCATTGGAATAGGGTCCTATCAGAACGAAGAGGAGGACATTTCGAGGTAGATTTGTCTTAAAAATAGATGAGTGATTAGACAATTCTGTAAATTTTGTCTGGGCCAAGTGACTTAGTGAGCATAGATTGACTATGGCTGGGGTTTTGTAGTAAAATCCCACAAACTTTTCGTGTTTTCTCTTAATTCCATAATTTTTCCTAGGCCTATTTGGTGTGGTCCCAGCGGTTATGGCCCGACATTTTCATAGGTCGCCCTTTTCAGGTTTTCGGCCTAACAGGCTTTGTGCCTCTTTTCTAGGGCGGTTTAATGTCCCACCGTCAAGACTATCATTACTGATGTTTTAGGTTGAACATCTTTGACCAAATATGGTGGGACTACGGCCCCAATGGGGTTTGGTTGATTAAAAGATATCTCGGTGTCCGTCAGATGCATTTGGGAGGGAGTGTCTTTAAATTTGAATGACATGCAGGGCATGTCTGAAGGAATGGGAGTCGCGTTGGTGTACAGAGGTAGGAGGAGCATCGCCTATGGAAATCATGCCTTTGGTAGATAGGCCAGGGGTGATCAATATGTAGAGCCACTGAGGGCATGGTATGAATAGTCGTGCAAAGGTGTCCTACAGTCAATGACTCTCCATTTCTAATGGCCATAGGACATCATGAATGTTTGGCTCATGGAAACCACCATGGGTGGCTTAGAGAATTATGGAAACCACCAGGGGTGGCTTGGAAAGGGTATGTATCATCTGAAAGGTTTTTAGAACATCTTTATTAATCAATAGTATGGTCAGGAGACCACTTTCCTATGAATTTAGTTAGTGTAAGGGATGGTTGAAGATTGATACAGTTTAAAGACATGCAGTTGGGACATCATATTGAATGGAACAACTTCTCCTAGTCATCGGTAATCTTTTCAGAGACGTTCCACCATATTCAGGAAGGATTGTGAAAGAGGTTGGTAATCTGTATCTCAGAGGGTTTCCAAATCTCAGGATAGACATGGGGCTAAAAGGCCAAGAGGAATATGGAGAGAAGCATGGCCTAAGGAAATCCTGCCATTGGTAGATGGGCTAAGGGTGATCAATGTGTAGAGCCACTGAGGGCATGGTATGCATAATCATACAAAGGTGTCCTTAGGTCAATGATTGTATTCCCTCGATATCCATGCAACTTTAGGGAAGTTGAGATTTGGGACCACTAGGGGTGGCTTATGAGAGTCTGGCATTTTTGAGTACAGAGTATGGTTTATGATGAGAGGGTTCCTGGATACGGGGGAAACATCGAGACCGAATGTCCCGAGAGTGGGTGAAGTAATCCCTTCTCCCGCGTGTGTGAGACTGTGTCTTGTTCCGGTCTGATTCGTTCACTGAAGGACAGAGAAAAGCCATTGTTCCTTACTGAACCCATGATGGGTTTGATCTTGCAGTTTAGCGTCACGTGATAAAGACAAAGAGCATTATTAAAGAATGTTGTGCAGTTTAACATCATGCAGCGAGGACGAGCGGCATTTTTCTTTCTTCTGCCAATGTTGTGCAGTTTATCGTCGTGCAGCAAGGACAATTGACCGTGCAGTTTAACGTCATGTGGTGAGGATGTAATCAAAAAGGCCGCTCATGATTAGAATGTAACTGGGCCCGAGTATCATGGAATTTCCAAGACGTGGAGGGGGTTGATGGTGTAAATCATGGTTCTGGGCTTCTTGGATCAGGAGAGATGTCACAGAGGCTCTGAGGCCGGTAAGCGTATGGAGCAAGGAAGAGTATCGCCCGTGGAAATCTTCCCATTGGTAGATGGGACAGGGGCTATCAATATGTTGGGCCGCTGAAGGCATGGTATGTATAGTCATGAAAATTTGTATCTGGGTCAATGAATTTCCACTTCCAATGTCCATGAATTATTATGATGATCCGCAATTGTCCGGGCCACAAAGTCTCTCATTGGGGAAGGAAATGTCTGAACATGTCAGGCATACTCGGCCCTAGTTGCTGTTTATGCTTAGAGAGATCCCTGCACTGATTTATTTTGCGCGCGTGGGTATTCATTTAGTCCATGTAGTTCAACGTTGTGTGGTAAAGGATGAGGTACTCCTAGTTTAGCGGTCATAGTGCTCGGAACATTGGGTGACTATTGTTGCAGTCACTCGAAGGATAACCGTGTCAACATGCTCTGATATATTTGGATGAAGGTGGGGGATGAAGGTTGTAAAACTGCAACTTTGATTTTTCACAAATCAAGATGTGTGGTGTGGGGGCTCTGAGGCCGGTAAGCATATGGATCTAGGTAGAGTATCGCCTAAGGAAATCATGCCTTTGATGGATGAGCCAAGGGATATCATTACACAGAGCCGCTGAGGTCATGGTATGAATATTCGTACAAATGTTTCCTCGAGTAGATGACTTTCCACTTTCGACGACCATGAATGGTTATGAGGATCCGTAGTTTCGCACAGTACAGAGATCAGAAAGGGGGAATAATGGAGTCTGATCATACAAGAAACATCATCACTTCAATTGTCTATTGAGTCACAGTAGCCCGGTCCTGGCTTGATGTCCACAGATGCAGGTCGTCATGTGAACCACGAGCGAAAACATAGGCTAGTCAGGTAGGGATACCCTAGAAACACATGGATGTGAAGAGGGGACAAACATGTATACCACTTAATCATTAACTTCTAGATCAAGAGGTATGGTATGGGGGCTCTGAGGCCGATAAGCGTACGGAGCTAGGAAGAGTGTCACATGCAGAAATCATGCCTTTGGTAGACTGGCCAGGGGCTATAAATATGCAGAGCTGCTGAGGGGATGGTATGCATAGACATGGAAAGGTGTCCATGGGTCTATGACTTTCCACTTCTGATGGCCAGGAGTGGTTATGATGATCCATAATTATCCGGGTCGTGGAGTTTGATGTATGAAGAGGATGCATCCAAATGTGCTAGGAGTATCTCCATCTCGTATCACCATGTGTCTTGGCAGGGTCACAAAGAAGTTCGTGCAGTTTAACGTCATGCGGTTATGATTAAGTCTGTGCAGTTTAACATCATGCGTTATGGATGAAGTCCATGAAGTTTAACGTCATGCGGTAAGGGAGAGATATACACCCTCTGCAGGTCTGGCCCGTACATGGGGGAAGGGGGGAATTTTTAACATTATTGTCTGTGCAGTTTAACGTCGTGAGGCAAGGATGAAAAAATACATCCAGTGTTGGTATATCCCATACATAGAGTAAAGGGATCATTTTTAAATCTTTTTATCCGTGCATTTTTAAGTCGTGCGGTAAGGACGAGGAGTACACCCCGTGCCAGTATGGTCTGTACACATGGGGGAAAGGGAATTTTTATCTTTTATTCAGGGGGCTAGGCCAGGACGAGGATTCCTGGTGTCAATACATATCCTGCACGGGAAGGAATCAAGCCATACATAGTCCTAGGAAAGAAGTACACCCCCTGTAGTTCTGGTCCATACAGGGGGGAGAGGGGCAATATTAAAACTTCTTGTCAGTCTAGTTTAACGTCATTCGGTGAGGATGAGGAATACACCCCGTGCAGGCCTGGTCCGTACACAGGGGGAATAAGGAATTTTTAACTTTTATTTGGGTGTGGCTGGGCCAGGACAGGGGATCCCAGCGTCACTACATATCCTGCAAGGGCAGGAATCAAGCTGTACGTAGCTCTATGAAATCAGTGAAGTTTAACATTATGCGGTGAAGATGATGAATACACCCCATGTAGGTCTGGTCCATACATGGGGGTGGTAATTTTTAAAACATATTATCAGTGTAGTTTAGTGTCGTGCGGTAAGGATGAAATCCATACAGTTTAATGTCATGTGGTTAGGACAAGGTGTATTATTAGATTCAGTGCAGTTTAACGTCATACGGTAAGGACGAACTACATCATGCAGTGAGTACGTCCACCATGCAGTTTGACATCATACGGTGAGGAAGAAATTCTCTTAGTTTAAGGACATACATCTTGGACCATTGGGTTCTTGGAAGTTTAACATCATGTAGCTCGGACGAACTCCATGCAGTTTAACATCATGCAGTGAGGATGTACGCCACTTTTGTTTTCTATGCGAAATACTTCTTTAAGAATCTCACATTGGTAGGAGGCATGGTGACTTTCTCGTTCATGGAGATCATGGTATATGCTCCATTTGAGTAGACCTTGTGTACAACGTATGGTCCCTCCCATTTGGTCTCCATCATTGGAGGCATCTTTCCAGGTATCATTGTTGTCCGGAGGACCAATACCAATTCTCCTTCCAAGAAAGACTAGAGACAGACCTTTTTATTGAAGGCTCATGCAATCCGGTTCTGGTATACCTCCAAATGGTGAAAAGTGTGGATCTAATTCTCATATAGCTATTCCAATTCACCTACCCTCTTTTCTAACTTCTCATCATCGGATAATTGATCACAGATGGCAACACGGAGTGAGGGAAGTTGGAGTTCAATGGGGTTGACCGCCTCTATGATGTACAAAAATGAGTAAGGGGTGGCCCGAGTAGCGGAGCAGAGTGTGGTTCGATAAGCCGACAATGCATGGAGGAGTTTATCCGGACATTACTTCTTGTCATTGTCAACCAGATTCTTGAGAATTTTTGATAGGGTCTTTTTTAAAGCCTCTATCTGTCTGTCGGCCACTTCATGGTAGCGGGATGAGTGGTTAGCCTTGATACCATACTCATGGTATAGTTTCTCTAATTCTGTAGAGCAGAAGTTGGTGTCATTGTACATAATTATGGTATGGGGGACACCAAATCTAGTGATGATATTGGTCTTCACAAAGATGAAAATATTTCATTCCCCGGCTTCTTTGAGGGGTATGGATTCTGCCCATTTGGAAAAGAATTTGGTTGTCTTGAGGATAAACTTCAGTTGTTTGGATGTGGCGTGTGGGTATGGTCCCACGACGACCATTCCCCAGATGGAAAAAGGCCAAGATTACTTCTCTTTATGATGTAACTACGGGGGTTGGTGTATGAATTTGGAATGAATCTGGCATGAGTGGCCTTTCACGGTAAAGCGCTTGCAATATCGTGCCACTGTGGGCTAGTATTACCCAAGCCTTCAAACCTGATGGGAAAGCTTGGTCCTCGGTTTATGTGCACCACACGCTCCATCTTGTACTTAATTCATTACCGTAGTGGTTTCTTCTCCATCAATGCATCATAGGAGCACTCCATTGAGGCCTCATTTGTAGAGAACCTATTTCTAACCCCCACCTCCATATAGGACAATGTGGATTTACCTTCTCTGTATTTGCTCTCATTCAGCCCTGTCTGATGGAAGTTCTCCTCGTTGAAGGTAGTTTTCAATGGGGGCCATCCAGCCGGTGGAAGGAGCATATGGATCGAGGACAGGACTAACTTCATGGATTTCTTCCGTCTTGGTCTGAACAAATGGAAATAGAATTCGATGATGAGAAATACTGATAACCATTTCATCCCGGCCTGGGTCAGCTAGGGTTGTGGCCACGTTGGATAATGCATCAGCCTGAGCGTTCTGGGACCGAAGAATATAGGTCAATGATGGTTCTGTGGATAATTCCTCCATTAACCCTCAGACATGGTCGAACAGGGGGATCAAATCCTCCTTTTTAATAGAATAGTCACCATTCACATGCTTGATGAACAGCTCTGAGTTACCTTTAATCTAAAGGTGCCGTACTTGTGCCTGGAGTGCGAGTTCCAGGCCTACAATGAGAGCTTGATATTCTGCTTCATTGTTTGTACATCCCTCTAACAGGTGGAAGGAATATGGAAGGACTGACTTTTCTAGGGAAATGAGTATTATTCCCAAACCCACTTTGTTGAATCTGGGATCTTCCATCCACTTTTTAGTTGGGCTTCGGGATGCGCAGTTTAAGTACATTGATCTTGATGGGAAATCTTCCCTAACCGATAATATTTATTCATCAGTTAGCTCGACATCCAGTGTAGTGGTCCCTGTCAAAGGGTGATCATCCAGAAATTTTGTTAATGCCTGACCCTTGATGGCTTTCTGAGGCACAAACCGGATGTCAAACTGTTGCAGGATGACCTCCCATCGGGATAGGCATCCGGTTAGCATCAGGAGGCTGCAGAAGTACTTGAGCAAGTTACTCTGCATGATCAAATGGTCTTCATGATGATGCAGATAATGTAGAAACATTTTAACCATGAAGACCAAGGCTAAATAGCTCTCCTTAATGTTTGAGTATCAAGTCTCAGCATCAATCATTGTTCGGCTGAGGTAAGAGAGAATGTTTTCGCTATCGACATCATTCTTTTGTGTGAGGAAGGCTCCCAGTGATCGCTCTAAGGATGTCACGTACAAGATGAGAGGTCTTCCTTCAATTGGGGGCTTGAGCACCGGTGGGAATAAGAGGTACTTCTTCAAGTTTTTGAATGCCTCTTGGTAGCCATCCGTCCATTAGTACGTGAACCCCTTCTTCATTAACCCGGTGAAGGGAAAAAAATTTCCTTCCAGGTTGGCTATAAACCGCCTAATATAGGCTAGGTGTCCCTAGAATCCCCTCAACTCGGTGAGATTTCGGGGAGGTGGTAATCCAAGGATAGACTTTGCCTTCTCAGGGTCGACATCGATGCCACTATGGTGTACAACAAAGACAAGGAATTTCTCTGAGGTAAACCCAAATGCGCATTTCAAGGGGTTCATCTTCAAGATATGTTGTCGGAGTTTGTTGAAGATTGTCTCAAGGTCTGACAGGTGATCTGAGAGCTGTCTGGACTTGACCACTAGGTCATCCACGTAGCACTCGACGAATTTCCCCAAGAACGGTTTAAAGATCTGATGCATGGCACACTGATATGTGGCGCCAGCATTCTTGAGACCAAAGGGCATGACCCTGTAATAGAATACCCCTTGAGGGGTCTTGATGGCAGTGGCTTCTTCATCTTCTCGAGCCATCCTGATTTGATTATATCCAAAATATTCATCCATGGAGGATAGAGCCTCGTACCCGACCGTCACATCAATTTATAATTCAGTGATCCAGACTGGGAAATCATCTTTCGGACAATGCTGATTGAGATCTCTGAAGTCAATGCAGACGCAGAATTTTCCGTTCTTTTTCTTGACAGGGACAATTTTGGACAACCAAATGGGGTACTGGACCTCCCTAATGAAGTCTTCTTTAATATTATTATCTATTTCAGCCTCTATTTTGGCGGCATTTGTGGGATGCATCCTTCTAGCGGCCTATTTATATCCCCGGTGGTATTATGGAAGACCCAGATGATGCATTTCCACTTCGGGATCGAGTCTTGACATTTCTCTATAATGACAGGCAACAACATCCCAATGTTTCCTCGGGAAATAGGTATATACCTCGTGCTCCTTGGGGTGCATGACTTCACTAATGAGAGTGGGCCTCTAATCTTCCTTTTTTACCCAGGTTTACTTCCCTGAACTCATCCACCACGGTGGATATACCCTCCTCAAATGCAGGAGGTGAACCCCTGAGATCTTCCCCCTCTTCTTCTCCCAGGTCCTCATCTTCATGATCTGATGATGAGGGAGCTCATGACATGGGTTCTTGGGATTCCGGATGCGAGGTATCGTGGGTGTCCTTACTTGATTATTCTTCCCCAAATCGAGGGTTGGTGGATGTTCCCACATTGTCATTCTTGACCATCGTTGCTGATGCTATGAGGACATCTGAGTGTGTGTCCGTACTTGAACTCCTACTGTCAACATGGTTGATGGGAATGACATAATCTCTACCAAGCTGCATGAGGGGGTCATCTGGAACCATTTCCAGGACATTTGGAGTGGGCATCCAGTCGACACCATCGACCAAAGGCTTATTTTTCTTTCGCTCATAAAACCCAGCATCAATGTAAAGTTTCTCGGAGAGCACGAATGGGGATTTTCAGCATGAAATGTTCCACATTGTCCATTGACGCAATACTTGATACACTGGTGGTAGGATGAAGGGATGACCATGTGCTTATGGAGCCACAGCCTTCCCAGTAAGTCATTGAATGCTATGCTCTGCCAGACCATCGGGAATCCCATGTAAGATACAAGGTCACCAAAATGAGTCTTTAGCTTAATTTGGCCCATTGTCTTCTACTTTCTCTTGTCGCAACCCAATAGAGTTGTGGCCGAGGGAATTAGGTCATCCTCACTATAGCCTAACTTACGGAGTGTCCGTAGGGGAATGATGATAACTCCAGAGCCTTTTTCTATAAAGAAATTCCGGATCCCAATGCCATTTAGTGTGCCAGACAAATATAGTGGTCTAATGTTTCCTTGCATGACAACATCTTCATCCTGATCGGTGAAAGAAATCACTGCATTTCATTCAGCCGAGGCATTCACTGTCTGGTAAATCTCGGCGGCAACTACCTTCGCTTGAAAATCATGGGGGATGATCAAAGCTTCTATAAGCACCTCCTCGAGGTCTGCTGATAGACTTAGGGCATCCCAGATGGATATTTTGGCTGGTACCGATGCTAGCTGCTTAAGGATATTTTATTTCTACTCCAACGGCTGACGCTTATCTGTTGGCAAGAGAGTCTTAGAATGTTATTTATGGGATGGAGCAATTGACGAGGAGGGACCGGCCGTGGGGTCGGATATCGATGGTGTTCCTATATTTTGAGAACTTGGCCCATGCGGTCTGTTTGTGCGCACGAGGTGGCCAGACACTTGCTCCTACTCTTGTGGTTATCACAAAACAATAGGGCCAGAGTGGTTGTTTGTTGAGGTGGAGAGGCACTCTTCCTCTAGCTGAGTCTGTTGAAGGGATCTCCCACAGTTTTCTGCGATATTAACTGTTTGGGTAGGGGTCCAACCATAGGGTTGGTTTCGGCTGCGGGTGTGCCTCCCCTGGTATCTCATACCTCTGCGATTCCTCCTCCCAGCTCCTCATGTAGGGAAATCGAGTTCGCAACCATACCCTTCGCCAGGGAATGATTCCATAATATGGATTAATTCAATATAACCAATGATTGGATCTTTATCCTCTGATAGGTCAACCTGGTCCGTTGTCCCTGATGGTTCTATTTGGTGGGTCGGTGCCTGTGGCGCCAAATTTGAGGGAATATAATCTTCCAGGGTCGGGACTAACTTTGGCCTAATCCCAGACTGCTCCTCTAGCGACTGTTTCCTTATCCTTCTATTACGCCCAGATGACCATCTCGTGGAGGTTTGTGAGTTCTATACTATCGGCTCTGTGGCATCAGGGGATGTTAGAGGCAACACCGGCTGCTATAGTTGAGCTCGAAGTATGCCCTGGGCTCGGTTGATAGTCTTCTTAGACATCCAGTTGTCAAATTTTTGCCCTTGCTTGCTGGTGACTTTCTTCCAACCCTCCTCTTTGTTGGAGTTGGTGGTAGAGATACATGCCACATGTGCTGGGGGTGTTCCCAGCTTGACCTTCCCGGATTCTACCATCCTCTATAGGAGGTCTTTGAAGATGAATCATTCTCGGATACTATGTCCGAACATCCGATGGTTGGGGCAGTAATCTGGTCTGTCATCACGGCTAACCTCTTCAGGTTCCCTCTGCTCCAGAAGGCAGATCATGTTGCAGTTCATGGCGACAATGAACTACCCACAGAATTGATTTTCCCAGAACGAGTATACTTTATGTCTTCGTTCATCAAACTGGCTATGCTTTGGTCCTCGCTGATCGTACTGTTTAGGTGGAGACGTCCACTGATATGGAATAGACCCTTGATGATTTGGTGGAGGCATGAGTAGTGGAGCCGGCACTGGGGCCGGCTTGAGTGTGACAACGGACACTTCAGCTCTAGGGGCTCTTTTGGAAGGAGCCTACAAGGCTATTCGGGACATTGAATTAGTCCACTGTAGGGAGTCCTCAATTCTTGGGCAATGGCCGAGAGATGGCAGAATCCAGTGGTTCACTTTGCTGTTACGAGTAGTGTTCGCAGCTCATCTCTAAGATTATCGATGCATATGGCTAGCATCTCATCTTGAGTCATTGGCATGTTCAGAGGAATAGGTTAGACCCTTCCATCTAGCGATGAAATTTGAGACCCTCTCGTTCCACTACTACAAATATGGCTTTTATCATCACTAAAAATGGCCATTTTCAGTGCTAGAATAGCGCTGATAAATCCGAAGAATGTAAGGGGGGTCCCCTTTATCAGCGCTCCAAAAACCGCTGATAAAATGGTCTTTTATCAGTGCTTTCTTTTTAGCACTGATAAAAGACCCGTTTTATCAGCGCTTTTTTTAGCGCTGATAAAAATAAAAAAAATTTAAAAAAATTAAAAAAATTAAAAAAATTAAAAAAATTACTACCAATCTCGGGGGGGGGGGGGTGGCTTCTTTACAGCACTTGAGACCCCCCTTATTAGTGCTTTCCTGCACCTCCAGCACCCTCCTGCACCTCCTACACCCTTTATCAGCACTATCCCTTTAAATCAACCTTGCGCGCGCACTCGTGCCTCCACCCGGATTTAATCTCGAGACCTCCCCCCTGCGCAGCTAAAGCCTTTGCCACTACCCTATATTGAGTTTTTCTCTTATTCATGATATATCTATTTATTTATATATATATTTAGTTATATATATTCGTATAGTAATATATATTTATAATAATATATATAGTTATATTAATATATAGATATAGTTATATTAATATATATATATAGTTATATTAATATATACATATAGTTATTTTAATATATGTATAGTTATATTAATATATGTATAGTTATATTAATATATAGTAGTTATATAAATATTAATATATTGGTATTTTAAATAAAATGGATATTAGTTATTATTTAGATAAAGCTAATATATTTTATATGTAAATATGTTAATTATTTATATAAAAAAAATTAATTTTTAGGTATGAATATATAAAAAAAATAGTACATATAATTATATATTTGATTATAAATAGCAGTTCATTATAAAAAAGGATTAAATTTCAAATACATAATATCAATATGAATGTAATAACTTGGAATAAGTTTAGTCCCCACCAAAAAAGCCAATAATACCTCCTTAAATGAGACTGAAAATCCACAAAATTTTAAACAATCTGGGTACCCCGATAAAAACCTCATTTTTGGAGGCATTCTGGGCCTCTTTTGGCCTCGAAAAACACTTGACCGGGGTCTCCTGCGGTCACAGAAATGTATAGATCGTCACAAGCTTCGATTTGATATGTGGTAGAGCACAAACAGGCACCCGGATAAAATGTTATGGCCGTTTGAAGTTTGAGATGCGTTTTCAACATATTTTGGATCTTTTTTTAATTTTTTTTAATTTTTTTATTCTTAAAATTGTTATTAAATGACTATTAATCCATAATAATTATCAATTTATGAATTAATAATATTTTTTTAATTTTTTAATAATCCATTTTCACTAAATATCTTATATATTAAGTATATTAAGTGTAAAAGTACATTTATACTTATATAAAATATATTTAAAAATTATATATTATATTTATATCAGTATAACTATATAACTATATTTATATATTAATATATTTTTTAAAAAAAAAATTCAAGTCGACCCTTTAACAGCGCTTTTAAAAAAAGTGCTGATAAAGGCCCCCCTTTATCAGCGCTACTAAACAAGCACTGATAAAGGGGGTCCCTTTTTCAGTTCTAAAAATAAGCGCTGATAAAGGGGGGACTTTATCAGCCCTACAAAAAAGCGCTGATAAAGGGGTAATTTTATCAGCGCTTTTTTTAGCGCTGATAAAGGCACCCTTTATCAGCGGTTTTTTGAGCACTGATAAACGTGAGGATAAAGGCCTTCCCTTTATCAGCGATTTTTCGTTAGCGCTGATAAAGGGGTGGCGCTGGCCTTGCCTAGTTTTGTGGTAGTGTTCTCCCACTACTTGCAGTTCGTGGGATCAATGATCGTTGTTTTAGGAAACATCGAGCTGAAGTGGAAAAGGAACTGCTTCCGAAGGTCCTCCCAACACTTTATTTAATGGGCTGGCAGACTCGTGTACTAGAAGAAGGCGGATCCTTTCAAGTTCCATACGAAGCATCTTCATTTTACTACTTCTTGTTGCTCCGGAGTTCCCATCATAGGGTCACAATAAGATGCATAGTGCATCAGATGCTGCTCTAGATCACCCAATCCATTGAAGATAGGGAATACATGCCTCCCAAAATTGGGTGGAGGTGGTGTGTTGCTCACCCAATCTGGGTAGGGTTTCTGCTCTGGCAGTATCAGAGCGCGTCAACCTTCCATCACTTCCAATCAAGCTGTTAGTGCCTCGATGGTGTTGGTGAGACCCTGGTTTACATCCTGTTGGGCCCAGTCCTGGGAAGGCTTAGCCCAAGGCATTTCTTGAGGATCCGGATTTTCCAGCTCCAGGGGTGCTTGTGCCGTTTGTGGCACCTTCAGAGGGATCATGCATAATCTCTCTAGTTGCTTCCTAAGTGGAGGGACGTCTTGGTATTCAACCAAATATACGTTTAGGTATTTGGATGGGCCGGACACCTCGTTGTGCGAGAGCCCTAACCGTGTTTTGTTTTCCAGGGAAAACCTTAGTATTTGAGGTGAATTTACTTGGAGTACAGGATGTGGCTCCTCCTGGGACACACTTTTAATAAGGCAGTTCCTCTAGAGTTGCACGGTGTTAAGACACCTCAATTCTTTCATCTCCCCTTCCTGTCATGCGATTCTCTATTCGAGCGTGAGTGGCTCATCTTTGTCTAGAGAAGGAGGAGGGTTAAGGGTAAACAGTCCTTTGTTCTTATCCTTGTTGGAAGCTCGCAGGGTAGGCGGAGGAGGGTTGGCTGGAAGGACGACAATATTTAGGGAGGCCCTCTGGTTCTGGGTGTGAACACCCGGTGGTTCGTTGTGAGTCACAGCCTTACCAGAACAATCGTCTCATGATCCATCTAGATTTTCATTTTCCCTTGTGTCACCCATGGGGTTAGCATCTATGACGTTGATGAATGCATTTCACGGGGTGGAGAGGACCTTATCTTCCAAATAGGAAGAGGATCTCCTGCATCTTCTGTTGGCCTTCCCTTTTGTGACCTGGGATTTCCATAGGACTTCTTGACGAAGGGTGACGTAGAGAGTTTTTTGGTGCGACCTTATGGTGCACCTTCCTCCAGGAGGGGATGATGATTCGAATGACGGGATAGGACAGGGACCTCCTCTTGTGATTGTCCTCCCTAGACGAGAGAATACTAACTCTCTTGGGGGAAGTTGTCGTTGAGGGGGTAATAATTCCCCCAGCCCTGAGGGCTTGGATTGGCTCCATTCCTTGGAAATAGAGTCTCTTGCCAGTTTTATTTGTCTTACGGGGGAATTAGTTGTTAAAAATTCCCCTAGACCTGTAGGTTGGGGTTGACCCTGGATTGCGGCAGTGGCTGCAGCTATCTCTACCTGCGTGATCTTGCGCTCCCACATTCGGGGGTGAACTGGGTTTGGTGATGAGTTCTTCTATTACACAATCCCTTCTAGGGAGGCAGGAAAAGATCGCTAATTGGTCTCTCTTAGGTGAGAGGCCTTTTGTATGCTCTCGGTGGCCTGATTTAGGTGTTCTTGAATTGATGGTTTCCGTTGGGCCTGACAGTTCTAGGACTTACTCAATGCCTGACTCTGTTGGGTGTGTTTCCTTTCCTGAGCATCGAGACCACTTGATTTCCATCTTTATGTGATGATGTTTGCAAGACACCATGCAAAACGAGTTCTTCCGGGTGGGGATCAGAGTGAAATGCAGAGCTCCATGTCCTCCCCATACCATGATATGGACTCTCGTCGGAGCATCACCGATGAGGCGGCACAGTTAGTGCAGTGCATGGAGGCAGGCTATCTCCATGTTTCCTTTACGCCTCTCGGGTCGCTGTTGCCATGCTAATGGAAGAGCATCCAGGTCGATGTGACACAATAGGTCCCCGATTTTTTTGACGTTGTCTACATACTCATAGTAGGGCATGAAGCTTGATTTCATTTGGCAGAGGGTTGTCCATATATTATGGCGGATGCCGTGCACGCATTATTCCGAAAAATATTTGGGTATGTTGAACCGAGAGGTGGCCGTATTCCAAAACATAACTTGTATATCATCCCTGGCCAGTCATTTCCCCAGGTGTAGCATATGAGCATACTCTTCTTCTAGTGAATTCTCTACCTGTTTGGCCCAACTGAGACGCTCGGTTCAAATGTAGTCAGAGGCACTGGGACCGATAGGTGATGATTCATTATGTGGGCGATTCGGAGGTGGTTCTGAGGATGAACACAGACCTGGACCATATCTTGATTGCATAAGGATGACTTCGGTGACTAACTGGGAATCTGAAATGCTTGATCCCATCCTTCTGTGTGCCTCTGCATATGAGGACTTTTCGGTTCTTGATTCGGCAGGGGGAGGAACTTCCTGTCGATATTTTATGTCATCACGGGGAGGACCTCCGCAATGGAGAGTACTACCATTACTGCTTGATGCTTCACTTTATAGAGGACTTTTGCAGTGCACACCCTAGGGAGGACCTCCAAGGCGTGTCACAGCAAGGGGAGGACCTTCTGGCTATGTAGAGTCATTACGGGGAGGACCTTCGCGACAACTTCCATCATGGCTTGACATTCGATGTGCATCCAGGGGAGGAACTTCAAGACACACTGAGGAAAGAGGAGTACCATCTTGTTGCTTGGGGCCAATGCGGGGAGGACCTTAGCAATGGCGATCATCGTGGCGAGGACTATCATCACAGCGGCAATGGTGAGGACTACAATTACTGCTGCCGCAGGGAGAATATCTACGTGATACATCCTGGGGAGGGACTCCAGAATGTACCGCAATGAGGGGAGGGCCGTCTAGTTGCTCGACGTCTGTACGGGGAGGACATCCGTTATCTGGGTGGAGAGGACTACCACCGTGATCTGATGCCCGGCTACATGGAGTGTCATTGCAGCGTAACCCCTGGGGAGGACCTTCAGGGAAGGCCACGACAAGGGGAGGGAATTCTTGCCATGATCAAACGTCACTGCAGGGTGGGCCTCCGCAGTTGTGACTATGATAGAGAGGACTACTATCATAACATGTGGTCCCATTGCATGGAGAGTGATTGTCGTGTATACCTCAGGGAAGAACTTCAAGCTGGACCGGAGCAAGTGGAGGACCTTCTTGCTGCTCGATTTTCTGATCACGTGGAGGGTTTCCATGACTCGCATCAAAAGAGGAACTCTCGTGATCGATCGATATATGCCTGCGGGGGAGGCCCCAGTGGGTGCTCTGGGGAGGACCTTCAGAGTTGCTGGTAGCAACATTGCGGGGAGGACCTTCACAACAACTACTACCACTCCCATAAAATGGTAGTGAGTGGGCAGGGTTCTGAGCCTTTGATGTATGCTTAGCGGCGTTGGGAACCCCAACATCAAGCAGAGTGGAGTCACGAACTCCGTCTTTATTTTCTGGCTGCCTTTGGCGCGTTCAGGGCGCTCTTTTGTAGGCAGCAGGGACCGTCTGCTGTTGACAATGACCTTCACCATTGGGTCCCCATATAATTGGGTCCCGTGATGCTGTCGGGATATTCCAAAAAACATCTTGACTTTTAGTAGGGGTATATGCCTACTCTGGAGAATCCACCATGATGGACATGTGTCCCGTAGTTGGAACGAGTGAATCTGCTCGATCCAGTTGCCCTTGCGTTGCGAAATATGGCCAGCGACCCTCCTGGGCAGAATCAGGGATGCAGATATGATCCGAGGTAGCTACCTCATCTCTTAGAAGAGTCTCCTAAATTGGGGAGATGGGCTCATAGGCCCGAGTCCCTGATGTTTCCGCTAATACAATTACATTCTAGAATGTCTTCACGATATTATATGGGATAGATACCTGCTCATCCATCATTGCCAGGATATTTAGAGAGACATCTTTGGCTGGAATGGGTATAAGTCCCATTCCAGTATCAGAGTAAGAATATCCTCCTCCGGTCCTCCGGTGGTCAGTTGTTACATACAATTCTCTTGTGTCGGAGCAGGTGAACGAATTTGTCCCTGTACCGGGATATTCTGTTTTATCTCTCTGTTGGCCGCCACATCGGGATGGAGGACATTACTTACAACCGTAGGGAGATGGCCCAACATATATTGGTTTCCCACCTTATTGAGTCGGTGTACTTTGTTGGCGGGGAGACGTTCCCACCTATGATTTGATGCCACATTTGTTAGGTGGGCTTTGTTGATCACCACTATATTAGGATGGAGGGCATAAGGGGCATCTACAAGGAGCTGATCCTACAGGCGTCGGGTCTCCACCACGTCAGGGTGGTGGGCTTCCTGACCCTGGGCAGTGAGAGGTGCCTTCCTTGTAAGTGTCGTCTTGTGTGAGCGACAAGCTTGATGGAGCTCGGCGGGGATGTGGGTCACCTTGTATGATGACACCATGTCTGGATGGCGGGCACGAGAGGAGCGAATAGGTGTAGGTGCATTTTCGTGGTACGTCTCTGTGGCTGGGCAGTGGAGCCCCTCCTCAGGGACTAGGGTGATGACCGGTCCCAGATTGTACATCGGTCACCCTCTTTGGGCATTCCGAGGGGTCGGAACTCGGGGAGAGTGGGCCTGAATCCTCGGGGAGACATCCTCCTCATTGCGAGGATATTGAATAGCGGTGTGACCACGATGACATCTACCGCCAGGGGCCTTAGAGCGGAACCCCCGTTCGGTGGGGATGATGTCCTAATCATCGACCTCATCTGCCTCCCTGTGATAATGGAGGTATGCATTGTCCCGTTCAAGGGATGGACTCCTGAAATAGTTGGAGACAGCAACAGGGGCTGTCTAGATCTGCCTTTTTGGCCGCTGCTGGGCAGGCGATCAGTGGGTACTTGCGGATTAAAGGGCATTCATGGACACCACCACCATTGGGATTGTGTCGTTCATGTGGTACTATCAGATCAGTGCGTCTGATACCCAGCGTTGAAGATGCTGGGTGGGTGATGGGGTACTCCGTTAGTGAGGATACCCAGTCGTCGCGTAGCCTGAAGTGTGCACTTGCGAGTTCCTTCATGACACCATTGGATTGAAGGGGGTTCTGAAGGTAACTGTAAAATTTTAACAAATAAAAAAACAAACCCGTCAGAGCAGCATCTCATGATCCCATGCGTAGTTAATGACCCTGCATGGCCCTCCTTTTGAGTAAAAGGGGGAACAGGGTGGGATTAATTTTAATCTGTCATGCATGGTTAAATATTCACGTCGGGTTCACCATTTTTGTTTTGTGGTTTTCGGTCATGAAACGCCCAACGGTTCCGTATATATGATGGATGTACTTCATTTCCAAAGGCAGGCGTTCGCCGGATGGTATGATCAGCGATGCATAAGAACTCACATTAGTCGAGAGGATGGGAAGTCTGGCTCATTTCACCCTTTTGGGGGGAATTATTTCATGTTCTGGGACTCGCTTATTGATTTAAGATGTATTCATATGTTCGTGAATCTTTGGTGTATACCCAAGCATAGTATCCACAGATTTCTCTTGGTTGTAAATGGTCGGCTAAACACAGGGGTTGGGAATCATTTATGCCCGAGGTTTACCATCCCACGTTGGATTAATGACCACGAGGAGTCGAAACTCATTGATGCGGCACTAGGAGTGGCGCTGTGAACTGATGTGAAGATAGCCAGATCGACCGGTTGTTGGGCTTGAACCTCATGGAGGATTCCTACGTACCATGCCTAGGGGATAGGGATCAGATACCATGTAGTTCGAATCGGGGTGTCGGAGAACTGGCATGAAGGTGGACCCGGGGGTCCGATTGTGATCGGGCTTGCACCTCATGGAGGCTTCCTATGTATCCCTAAGGTAGGGAATCAAAGTCCTCATATTTTGCATTGTCATGGGACCTACAATCTGAGGCATCCCCTAATGATGGATTGGGGCTTACACTCCATGGAGGCCCATGGAAATGGATTGGGGCTTACACTCTGAGAAGGCCCATAAAAGGATGTCATGATTGATGCTTACTTTAAGCCCACATGAGTCATGCTTGGTGTGAGAAACAAGAGGCAGAAAGGACCAGAGGATCATGTCGCAAAAGGTGAATCCGTGAGGAGTGGAGTGGGGATTTCGCATGAGGGTGGACCATAAAATCGGGGCTTACTCCGAAATGGATTCCCATGGTGACAAAGCGCAGCGGGAGAGGGAAAGGGGTGCTCCTATGCCAGTCACATCTCTTATTCCCCGGGGAAGTTCCCAGTGAAGTACTGAGGTGCCTAGGGACGCCTTCCTTTTGATGGGTATGATGCCCTCTCTCTGGGAAGGGGATAAGTTCCCGACCGCTGAAGCGTGCAACCCCCCATCCTGGAAAGTAGAGGCAGAAAGGGGGTTCTCAGGCTCAGACCCCACATTACCGTGGGAATGTGAAACCAGGCATGCTTCGGGAATCTGCCCAAGGGTAGGGGAAACCCCTTTTCCCATGTTTACCATGGGTATGTGAACTCAAATGGCACGTTGGTGCACCTGAGGGTTACACCACCTAGATTTGGTGGCTCTGGTGGAGGCCTCAGCACATGGTCGATGAGTAGTCCAATGAGGGAGTCACGGGGGATCAGGCCAGATTGGGAGGATCTTATGGGGCTCGGGGAATGGGAACTCCGAAGGATTTGGAGGACCATACATGATATGTGGTGGCACCCTTCGCATAAGGAAGTGCTACGCGGCTGGAGAGGTCATCAGCGAAACAGGGTGGTCTGCGGACTGAGAGGCCACCGTCGAACCAGTGGGTCAGCAGACTGAGAGGCTACCCGTGAACCTGGGCGGTCTGCCGACTGAGAGGCCATCTGCCAACCAAGAGGGTTGGCAGACTTAGAGGCCGTCCATGAACCATGAGGGTTTTCGGCTTCGGGTTCAGTCCATGCATAGGGTTGGTACACGGAGGGTTGCACACAAGCAGATGTGGCCTAGGATGGCGTCGGTCGGGGGTTTGTCGGCGAGTCTTCGCCCACATAAAAGGGTGCTACGCGGTGCAGCAGATCAGAAAAGTGGCATAAAATCCCTGGTCTGTGGGGAGTGCATCTGCGAAGTGGATATGGTTCACGGCCTTCTCTTCTTATGTTATTTTGAGTTCATGGTTCACCAAATTATTATGCATTTTCGGTTCCTTATTAGTTTGTATCTAGTTTCATACCTGCTCTGGTTCGCGAATAGGAACTTTCAAAATCCTAAGCCTTCCTTTGAAATCGTTCAACCCAAATATGACCGATCTCCTATATGTCTCCCTTATCTGAATCTGAATCCTCTTTCCTTCCCCACTCGGTCTCCTTTTATTGAGTGGGGAAAGAGAATTATATGTGGTCACACGACACCTTTTGCGGAGGCCCATGACCAAATACCCGGTTCACGGATGACTTGGTCAATCCACATTTTGCAGGGCATTAAGCAGTCCTCTGCAAACCAAATTCGGGGAGTGCTTCGTGGCCGCATAGGGTTCCTCCTCTATTTCACGAATGACAGTGAAGGCGGTTCGGGCTGGATGACACGACTCGTTGATGGGGCGGTTCATGTCAGTGAACCGGATTGGTGCCCGCACCAATTTGCACTCCCGGGGGATCTCGACCTCTATTCTGCAAATGAAAATGGTCCACGGATGGGGGACGCTTCGTGGAACCGGTCGTGTGTTGTTAAGATTAGATCAGTCCGTGGACCGGTTCCTCCTTCACCATACATAATTATTTTCCCTATTTGCCCATCCCTTTTGAGAGGAAATTGGGCAGAATCTCCCTTGAGTTAAAAGGGCATCATCATTATCCTTTACGGATTTTTCAGGAACCTACATACATAGATAACTATTTTTCAATATTGTTACAACTTATTACCATGTCATCATATTTTGAGAATTTTGGGATACTAGTTCTCGTTGAAATATTATATTAATCCCATTAAAGAAACAACCATTTATACTGTTTGGATTTTTTGAATTAATATAATCCCCATTCCATATACAATGAACCATTTCTAAATGATGAAATACACTATATTAGATCAAATAATTTGAATCGTATTGTATATTTCCAATAATAGTGAAATACGCAACATGAATTTAATGATTTATGCATTTAAAAATTCAAAATCATAAACATGGATACATTGGGGATATAATTATTTCGAAATATATCATAATGGTTTGTTAAGAATATGTGAATTATCATATGAATATCCCATAAGAGATTAAAAATAGTGCATAGTGTGGCTTGTTATTGTTCACCATGTGATTGTTGGATTAATCCCAATTGTATTGACTCATACATTCAATTATTATTTTTAGATAATATATGTATTATTTATAAGAATAAGAGTAGATATGGCATGTGATTCTAAAGTCTAGTGTGATGATGATAAATTAATGAAAAATATTAAATATATTAAATAGAATGTATGTGATGTTTTCCGGAAAAAGAAAAATAACATCTAAAGGGGTACCATATCAGATATTTGGGGGCACCGATGAATTTTCAACACGAGTTTTATTATATGTGTGACCTAACCAGGGTGGGATCTGTACATTTATGGAAAATACATAATGGGAATAAAATAAATTAAAAAATAAATAACAAAATATTTTATTAATTTCATTAATCTAGTCACTTTCATGCCTTTTGGTAGACTATTAAGAGGTAATTTTGGGGTTAACCACATATCCATATAGCCCTTATATGACTATTGGATAAAGTTAGATGTGTTCTCTAAAATGACCTACATATAGATGATAGATTTGTGATCCACGTGAAGCGGAATCGAAGGGTATCAACATAAAATGAAAAATCTTAATTATTATTTGTTGATCGATCCAAATCGGTGTAGGATGTTTTTTCATTTGGTCTTCTGTAACTTTTTATTTCTTCTATGATACAAAAATATTAATTAACTAACAGATAGATATAATGGATCATCTATATAGCGGGATGGGATTGATTAATTAGGAATTTGGATAATATATTTTTGATTAATTTTATTTATTCATTCTTCATTCTAACAACAACGAGTTGAGGTCGACATGATCTACGACCAAGGAACAATTATCATAGTTTTCCATGTGATTTTTCACATTAATTCATCATTTATTATGATAATTCTTCTTTTAAATCGTTGTTTGGCATATCATAAGGAATAAATCATATCATGAAATTTTCATGGGGAAAGAATCTGGTATTCTATATCCATGATAATCACAACACGAAAGTGGTATGATGAAGGAAGTGTGGACGGATCTCATATATTTTTTGAAAAAGATAGTTTGTGTTTTGGTTAGAAATGATTATTACAGTTCAGAATAAAAAATATTTTTTTTTAATTTCAAATTCACCTTAGAGGAAAAAGTGGGAAACCAGATTGGCATCCAATACATAAAGAAAAACCATGCCTCCATGGGATAATATCATCTATAAAAAATATAATCCAATTTAAGAGATATTAAAACCTCCACCCAACCAATAAATCAATATTTTTTTCATCCACAATCACATAGATGCATGACTAGCTTTCCCTTGAAGAGATGCACAAGCACTGTACCGATGGAAAACACCATACCCTCTCAAAACATCCAATTCAAAGTAGCGAGGATAAGGAGAATACCCCCACTCTGAACGTCATCTTGGTTTTACCTTGCAAGAAAACTCGATCCAATGTCTTATGGGAAAAGTCCACAGTTCCACAATCCAATTCAAAAAATTCAAACCATAAAAGCCTCTTCAATGCACAGTTATACAGAACAAACCAACCTTCAATATATCGAAAGAATGTGACTTCGTTTTCACCATCAATAAATTTATATCCACCAAAATATCATGCTAGAAAATAAAAATGCAGAAAAAATATAGAAAAAAAATTCATGAGTTGTTCCCGATGCCAGTCTTCAACACTACCACTACAATACTGATGATGCCCCTGAACAAAAACCAAAACATAACCAGTAAACGATAACATATTATTTCCAGAAGACAAATCGAAACACAAAAAAGTACCCATATTTCAGGAAGTCATCATTAGTTTTAATATCTGATGAATGAATCCTTAATCCATCCCATCACCAACCAGTCGCATATTCCAGAGCAATAAGCCTTAAAGGGGTAGAATCACGCACGGGAAGCAGGAGGAGATTTGGGAAGCCACCAATGATGGAGATTCCACACAAATCCTTATGAATATCGAACAAAAAAATGTAACCCCTTACTACAAAGTCCTCCAAAGCTAAACCTATGATGGATGAAGAAGAATAATGCCAAAAGTCAGAACCATAAATCATGTCACCACCTTCGAGACCGCACACGGTGGCCAGATCTGCCGAATGCACCAACAACTGACATTGACATGATGAATCATCCTTCACTACCGTATGAGGAATCTCGAAAGTTGGACCCTCACTACGCCGCCATGTAAAACACGGTCCAAATTTATGTTAGAGCAGGGGAGAGACTGACAAATAGAGGTAAGATGAATGAGTCCACAAAGACACACCGTCACAAGAGATACACTACACGCCATGATCTCACCGGGCTGCTGAAATGAAATCCAGCCGATCCAAACTGCGGAAATGGAATGTGGTGGCGGGGGGGGGGGGGACCCTAGTGTAGTGCTCTTATGGGTGCATCCAGAAGTGTGGACCTCACCTAGAATTTGAGCCATTATTATAGTTCATTGGTGATTAATGAATGGATTTGATGGATATAATGAATTTTAATTTATTTAGAGGCTTTAATGAGGTGGTTCCTTTGTTATCTGGTGAATAACATGGGAAAATTAACGAAAAAATTCCTAAAAATGAAATCCAATATCTGAAACATGAAATTGAAAAATTCACAAATGCAATGTATGTAACTCTAATCCACACACTTAGTGGGACAATTTTAGTAGTGCACAAGGTTTTACTGAAAGGAAAGGATCAAATGGCGTATGACTGCATCACACAGTGTGTGACCTCACCCTAGTGGAAAAACTTTTACCTTAGAAGGTATACTAGAAAATACTAAATTACATGGTAATTAGCTTGTAATGTAATCCCACACAGACATGGATTGGCCTATTACACACAATCATTCCTGTGTACTGGTATATGGGTATAGTATATAGTTAACCAAAACGTTTCCTACTATTACCTGAAAATAGAACAATGGAACATCCCATTTACACAGGTAGAACTAGGTGTCAATGGGACACGACATGTATCCCTACTATATTACATGTCTAATAAAAGACATGTCATGGAGACTTTTTCTTCTGTCTCGTGGGCATGTTTCTTAAGTGTTACTTCCCCCTATAATTTACCTGAGGGATAATATGTAATAACATCATATACATATTGTTGGGTCGGAAGAATCCCGAGGGAAATGATGGCAAGAGGGGGGTGAATTGCCTTTTTAAAAAATTGATTAAGAAATTTAAATCAAAGTATAAATGCAGCGGAAAGTAAAGAGGCAAGACACAAGAACTTGATAACGGAGTTCGGCCAAAACCCGGCCTACGTCTCCGCTCCCAACTCAACCGTTGAGAGATTCCTACCGCTTGCTTTTCAATGGTTATAGCAAGAAACCCACTAGGCTTTAAGGTAGCACTAGGACCTATTACAGCTTGCTTTTATTGGTTTAGCAAGAACCCACTTGCTTTTAATGGTTTAGCAAGAACCCACTAGTCTTTTTACGGGTGAAGACTAGCTCACCGAGACACAAGCCTTTTAAAGGAAAAGCTTGAGAAAACCTCTTCACACCTTAGTGGTGGTGTGAGAACCCAAAGAAGGGGAGATGAGAAAAGAGTTGGGGTTTGTAGGCACAAACCCAATTTTAAAGCTCAAAAAGAGATAAACAATAAAACCCGTAATGGAGAAGCCTTGGGCGCCTTTGATTGATTGATGATGTTTGAGGGCCGCTTCCAAGCTTCTATGGAGGTGCTCTTGGATGTGGAAGTTGTTGGAGCACTTTGGGTTCCCTTGGAACAATCCGTCGGAGCTTCGCCAAAGATGTAAAAATGTGTCCGGTGGCTTGTATATAGTTCCGGGGCTTCCTAGGCCTTTATTTATAGGCTAGGAACCTTCAAGTATCCGTTGGAGGGCTTTGGAGCCGTTGGAAAAGGCCTCGGAGCCGTTGGGAGGCTTTTGGAGTTGACTGGTCAAAGCCAACGGCTAGTTTGACCAGTGCTACCGGCTGGCCGGTACAGCTCCACCGGCTGGCCGGTGCCTTGGCAGTGGAGGAGAAGTCTGGTCCAGGGGCCACCGGTCGACCGGTACATCTCCACCGGCTGGCCGGTGCCTTGGTAGAGAAGAAGAGTCTTGATCCAGGCTCCACCGGTCGACCGGTGAGGAGCCACCGGCTGGCCGGTGGAAAGACAGTAGATTGCACTATTTGGGCTGGATGCCACAGGTCGACCGGTGGCAGAGCCACCGGTCGACCGGTGGGGAGGCAGTGGCTCAGCCCTGAGTCAGGGTGCCACCGGCTGGCCGGTGGTCAAGCCACCGGCTGACCGGTGGACTGAATTTCAGTCCACTTGAAGTCCATTCTTGGGCCAACTTCTTGGCAACCTTGTGCCTATCATCCACAACACTTAAACACAATGTTAAACACATATTAAAGTGATTGTGATCATGAAAATCAAAGAGTGTGGGGTACAACAATCTCCCCCTATTTTGATGATCACAATCACTTATCAAGCAATGTAAAAACTTAAATGAAATGCATGCCTAAATGATAAATTGAAAATAAATACTAAGCGTGATAAAAAAGATTCTCCCCCAATCAATCAAGAAATTTCTCCCCCTTTGTGATTATCAAAATAGCACGGGGCATAAAACTTGATTGAGGGAACACTTTGAAAAACAAAAAGAGATTTGAAAATCAATTGAGATTTTTGAAATTGAAATAAAAATTTGAATAACAGTTTGAATTGAAAGTTTTGAAACAAAAACAAATTCGATACCAACTGTTGGAAACCAATTGAAAATTGAAAATTCGAAACCAAATGTAATTTTTGAATTAAAAATGAGAAAGTTCTCCCCCTAAATAAAAATAATGAATCACCGGGGAGACGGATTTTGAAAAGAAATGATTTTAGGCCCGGAGAGACTCGCAAGGAGGGATTTTTCAATCCAAACTTGTCTCATGGCGGGTCTTCTCCTATAAAATTCGTCCGAATAAAAAATCGATTTGGGTTGACCGTACCGGGCGTTTTTACAATTACACTCATAAATGAGATGCCCGGGTTTTTTGCAATAATTACAAAATTTAAAATCGGAGCTCCCCCTTACAAAAACAGTTTGAGCATGGGAGGAGGAGGCTCGGTTGGTATAGCCAAGTCCATTGGTGGTTCGGGAAACCCTTTGTGAACCAAGCAAATTGTTCAAATTTTGTTCACCTTGGGTGAACTTGGCTAGGGTTTCTCTAAGGTCTTTGATGGTTGATTCCATGGAATCAACATTTGGAAAATTGTGGATTTTAAGGGACATCTCCTCCTTCTCTTTGAGAAGTTGGTCTTTTTCGGAGGAGAGTTTTTTGAAAGACTTTTTCAAAGCAACAAATTTTGACGATAAAGTATGAAAACCTTTTTCTAGTTGGTCTCTAGCGTGTGAGAGTTCTTCATAAGATAAATGATTAAAAGAATTTGAAGAACTAGAGGAAGAGGAAGAAGAGTCGGAAGATGATACCTCATGTTTTGCCATTAGGCATTTTTTACCTTGGTCGCTCGAGGAGAAGGAGGAGAAGGAGGAGCTATCACTCCAAGATGCCTTTGAAGCCTTCTTCTTTCCCTTCTTTTTCTTGGCCCTTTTCTTGTGAAGTGGGCAAGCGGGCTTGATCTTTTCGTCGAGTTCTTGCTCTTGAGCGGGTTCTTGCTTTGGAGCCTTGCTAGTACCTTCATGGGTTAGTTCTAAAAGCTTCCAAATATCATGAGAAGATGTGCAAGAAGAAATACAATTAAATACATTTCTATCTAACCCGCAATGAAGAGCATTCATGGCTTTGCCATCAAGCTCGAAATTTGCAATGTCGGCGGGGGTCCATTTAGATTCATCTAGACTAGAGAGAGTAAAACCATGCATAACAATTTTAAAAATTGGATAACCAATGCTTTTAAGAAAAGTTGACATGCGGGTTTTCCAAAAAGTATAATCGGCTCCATCAAAGAATGGAGCACGATCCAAAGAATGTCCTTCGGGGGATTGAGAGGAAGAAGCGGTAGAAGCCATCAAAAAAAAAAGGATCTTTAATTTGAAACCGTTTTAGGGAATTATTCAAATACGCCCTCTGATACCAATTGTTGGGTCGGAAGAATCCCGAGGGAAATGATGGCAAGAGGGGGGTGAATTGCCTTTTTAAAAAATTGATTAAGAAATTTAAATCAAAGTATAAATGCAGCGGAAAGTAAAGAGGCAAGACACAAGAACTTGATAACGGAGTTCGGCCAAAACCCGGCCTACGTCTCCGCTCCCAACTCAACCGTTGAGAGATTCCTACCGCTTGCTTTTCAATGGTTATAGCAAGAAACCCACTAGGCTTTAAGGTAGCACTAGGACCTATTACAGCTTGCTTTTATTGGTTTAGCAAGAACCCACTTGCTTTTAATGGTTTAGCAAGAACCCACTAGTCTTTTTACGGGTGAAGACTAGCTCACCGAGACACAAGCCTTTTAAAGGAAAAGCTTGAGAAAACCTCTTCACACCTTAGTGGTGGTGTGAGAACCCAAAGAAGGGGAGATGAGAAAAGAGTTGGGGTTTGTAGGCACAAACCCAATTTTAAAGCTCAAAAAGAGATAAACAATAAAACCCGTAATGGAGAAGCCTTGGGCGCCTTTGATTGATTGATGATGTTTGAGGGCCGCTTCCAAGCTTCTATGGAGGTGCTCTTGGATGTGGAAGTTGTTGGAGCACTTTGGGTTCCCTTGGAACAATCCGTCGGAGCTTCGCCAAAGATGTAAAAATGTGTCCGGTGGCTTGTATATAGTTCCGGGGCTTCCTAGGCCTTTATTTATAGGCTAGGAACCTTCAAGTATCCGTTGGAGGGCTTTGGAGCCGTTGGAAAAGGCCTCGGAGCCGTTGGGAGGCTTTTGGAGTTGACTGGTCAAAGCCAACGGCTAGTTTGACCAGTGCTACCGGCTGGCCGGTACAGCTCCACCGGCTGGCCGGTGCCTTGGCAGTGGAGGAGAAGTCTGGTCCAGGGGCCACCGGTCGACCGGTACATCTCCACCGGCTGGCCGGTGCCTTGGTAGAGAAGAAGAGTCTTGATCCAGGCTCCACCGGTCGACCGGTGAGGAGCCACCGGCTGGCCGGTGGAAAGACAGTAGATTGCACTATTTGGGCTGGATGCCACAGGTCGACCGGTGGCAGAGCCACCGGTCGACCGGTGGGGAGGCAGTGGCTCAGCCTTGAGTCAGGGTGCCACCGGCTGGCCGGTGGTCAAGCCACCGGCTGACCGGTGGACTGAATTTCAGTCCACTTGAAGTCCATTCTTGGGCCAACTTCTTGGCAACCTTGTGCCTATCATCCACAACACTTAAACACAATGTTAAACACATATTAAAGTGATTGTGATCATGAAAATCAAAGAGTGTGGGGTACAACACATATTAATTCAATAAGTACAGTAGGGATTATTATATAGATTTTTTGGAATACTTTTTTGAAACCATGAGTTATATATTCAATTCATATATTTTCCCTAGATGGATTTCTTTATATCATTGTGACAAAAAACTATGCGCACACGGATCCTATACATGTGAGGTAAGAGTAATTAATTTTTTAGTATATCGCATTGTCATTGGAGTCATCCTCACTAGGGTATAATATATCTTAATACATTGAGTGTCTACTTTCTATGATGAATCCTTAAGATCATTACATCTTTTATAGACATCATTAGTGTTATCATACTCAAAAATGTGTTCTCTATAATGAGTTATAAGTGGATTCTTTTAACTGGAAAAAAACTACCATTATGGTTATGAATTATCAATATAATTTATTCCTTTTTTATGTATACAAATATATTATTGTTACATATGATTTATACAGATACCTATATAGATCTAACATCACTTAATTTTTAAATGTTTTTAGTATCACAATGTCCTATTATGTATTATTGTACTCACCCATATACGATATTTTTTATCATATTTTCAGTGTTGTATTGATGATAACCCTTTCAATAATGTCCTTGATAAAAAAAGAAAAATTTATTATTAATGTGACTAGATATACATAGGTATTCCTTGTGGTATTTTGATAGTATTCCATAGTATAATATCCAGGTCTTGATAGTTTTCAAAATCATTGTGGTGGGATTGTATTTAGCCCTATATAATTTCATTTACATCCAGTCATACTATGGTAGTGTTATTTTTATGTATGAATGAATGGATGTTCAGTTGATTTTACATTTCATCATTTTATTGGTATGGTGATTATTTTGTGTTTCTACAAGTACTTTCTCTGAATCCTCAACTGGTTGTGATATTTTTACATAGTTCTAGTCACCTACCACTAGTATATTGGACGCGGGATTATCGTATCATATAATGGGCCCATTAGAGAATGGTTATGAAATAATGGTATCAATCATGATATTTATACCATAAAACTAGATTATGAGAGACTGATTTTAGGAAATTGTGTTATGAGTTTCGAGTTACAATTTTAGTTTAGAGAGTGTAGTCTTAGTACAGAGGCCAATGTATCTATAGAGAAGGACTCAGATCACCTTATTTTCATCTCCGTAGATGAGAATATAGGTTCTATGTAAAACAATGGTATATGCATCATTTAATAATAGGTATTGGATTCCATTTCCATTATAAGTAAAATCTCCACATATACGCATTGACTATATTAAATCATGTTTTGTACATGATTCCTCCAAGATATATTGTATCTAGGGTTCAATATCAATATTTTGAAGGTGATCCCCTCGATGATTAGTTGTTGATATAGGGACCAGTTCTAGAGGTTATACCTCCCAGTGCTGAATCATCTATTACACCACCTATTTAAAAAAAATTCCCACAGTAATAGTGGATGAAGTGTGTAGGTTAATAACAATTCAAAAGATTCAATGATATGGATCCCTAGTTTCTGATGTAATCCTAAAAAAACTAGTGGGTGATGACTAGGTTTAGGTTGGTATCCATGTTTACAATTTTCTTAGGATACAAGACTATCATATGGTGGTCCTAACATCTATCCTTCTCTATGAATTTTTTTTATTCTTTTTTTTTCATGAAATATAATGAATATTTATCATTTTAGATGTTATATATTTTCCTGTTATTCATTGGTAATTATTATTTTAATAAATAAATGTTCAGACATACTTTCTATAATAATATTACAAAAAAACATATTAAGAACAGTCGTGATATGTCTATATATATGTTAAAATACTATTATGTTGGTAATGATCATGAATAATATAGGATAAAACTATGTTGTCAAGGATTTAAATTTTATTTTAAATTTCCATTCCCAATGTGGTTTAACAATATTTTTATTGATTCTCAAAATATGATTTTTTGTTATATTAAAATACTATTTCCCAAAATAGCCATGTAAATTCATAGTGTAATGGGAAACGAAATTATTTTCCTTTTGAACAATAGAATACTATGGGATCTTGAATGAAAAAATCTAAATTTTAATGATCACACAAATTTATTTAGCTATGGTTCATGCTACACTTCAAAATAAAAAAATAAGGGAACAACATTTTCTGGGTTCTTTATAAGGAAAAAACACCTTCTATCCATGGTTCTTCTGAACAAATACTGGATGAGAAATTAATCAACACCACTGAAATGATAATTTTTATTCTCCCATTTTTAGATCATGTGAAACACATTTTGGAATTTAATTATCCTGATGGAGAAGAATAAAAAATGTACAATCATATGTAGAACATGGGAGAGTGAGATTAAATTTAATACATGGATTGGGAAGAATTCATAGAAATATGTTTATGTAGTTACTCTCCTAATACTCTTTGATTCATAATTTATAAGGAATTAATTAAGATAAATAAAAAGGATAATGAATCTATTTGATCCTATGAAAAAAATTGTAACATCAAATGCATGCTTCTGGAATTACCATATGACCAAAAATTAAAGTTGGTATATTCATCAGTTGAATAAAACCATGTCACTAAGGGGAATTATCAATAAGGTCCTTCCGTAACTATTAAAAACACAAATGAATTGATATCAATTTTGGGATATAGATTTTCGTTACCCACTAATATTAGATTTTTGATATGAAAATAACCACTGAATAAAAAAATAAAATTCTAAAAACCATGGGAAAAAGAAGATGATATTTCCATTTTTATTTATGTAAAGAAGGAAATATAAGTGAAATTTATTTATAGTCACTTGTAATTTCAATATGTTTAGAAATGATGTTAATTGGGAAAAATGATGAAATTATGAAAAGAGGTTATCTAATGATGCGAGTATAGAGAAACCTCCATTCAGTTAAATGTTCTACCCTCAAACTCTATAAATGAATAGTTTGTTGGAATTATTACACTAGTTTATGAATTAATTTTTTTAATGATTATTGTCATCAACCAATTATTCCCATTGATAAATAGATATATCATCAAATTAATTCTACCGAATTTGGATAAGAGAATGAGGTGGTGAATTTTACACCTATCATCAAAAATGGAAAATCTATATTCATAAATTTTCATGTGATATAGTCACCAATTTATATAATAAATACTATATGGGTATCACCAGATCACATAAAAAATAGATGTTGCGTTAGTTTCAAAAATTCTAAATGGAAAAATAAACGCATCTCATGTTTATAGTTCTTCTCCAATAGATTTTTGTGGGAATGAAGTTCCTATACATCTTATGATTCTCCATTTAGATTAGTACATATAGATTCTATTCATGGAATGAAATTCTCTATATAGATATCATATTAATTTCTGAAGAATGGATGTTACATTTTATATTCTTAAAGAACACATTATTGTTTATCAATGAATGTATGAATATGATCTTATAATGGTAAATGATTCCATCATGTGGGAGTTAATTCATATAAATAAATATTATATATCTCATTTGGATGAGGAGAAACTCAAAAATAAGTCTACAACAATTATATATTATTTATTTCATGAATAATTTCCATTTCTTCCCCCAAATAATTATGTGATTATTTAGAAGAAGTCATTCCTAGTGTTTTGACTGGTTTTAAGACTCTATATTGAATAAACATTACAATTTTTTTTTGGAATTGATGAAACTAAACTAAGAGAATATGTATAAGGGATACGTAATCCCTAATGTCTCAAAATGGGGTGAACTTATTGTATTTTTTTAACAATAATTTTTTATCAATGCCACTCTATGTTTATTATCGAGAATATAAAAATATCACTATTGAGATCAAGTATCCTCTTCGATGAATTAATGAATTATTTGATCATCATGGGAGATTTCAATAATTTTCAAATATATACATTCATTAATTATATCATCAATTGTGAGTAAATATTCATGATATACTTTTGTCAGCATTCTGTACAATGAATGGAAAATATGAATTTAACATGATTCATTTTTTTCAGACTGATGCCCTATAATCAATCACATATTTTTTTGAATACATTATTTAGAGACTATAATGATACATTTTTTGCAGTATTTAAGGTTTTTATTCTATTATATTCAATTAGTAATGATTAAAATTGATATTACATGAGTATTGTACTAAATACGATGAGGACCAATAATCTATTTTAAAAATATTACAAGTGTTAATTTTGGATTCATATAATTTTTAATTTTTGGATATATATTCCCATGTAATTGTATATAAGAATATTAATAAAATATAAAATCTACTGATATGTTATAATGACCATCCAAGATAATTTAAATCCCTAGTTTTCATTAATTTCTTGTATATTACTTATGTTTTTTGAAATATTTATCAATATGATTTAATTCAATGACAATGTTGACTCAGAATGGAGTTCTGATCATGTGGACAGAGTAATGTCAATAAAATTTTCTATAGATGTATTGAAGGCTTGTCAGTGAACCTATTCATACAATTCCCTTTTATTATAGAAAGGTTTTTGATCTATATTGATGCATTAATGAAGGGGATGAGATGTGTTCTAATGAAAAATGAAAAGGTAATAGCTTATTATTTACAACAATCGATGGACCATGTGAAAAATTTTCCATCATAGGATTTGGAATTTAGTGTGGTAATAATTTAATTAAATATTTGGGGGTATTATCTCTATAGAAGATGGTATGAAATATATACTATTCAAAAAATTCCAATTTATACATTCAATAAAAAAGAGTTGAACATGTACTGAAGAAGATGGTTGGATCTAATTAAATATAATGAATTCCCTATAAATCACCACCCATGAAATATATACCTTGTGGATGTTGTTTTTCTCCAAATTAATCAAGTGATATTTTATATGATTAGGAACAGAAAAGGACAAATATTTTTGGATTTATAATCGATGGACCTGGAAATCAAAATGGAAAGGGATAAATCATATCTTGCTCAAATAATTTTTCATGAATATAACCAAGTGAAGATTAAAGAGACAAGGTAGGATGGGGTAGAGATGAGAAATAATATTTGAAATTTTCATTAGTTCCAACATTATTGTGAATAAATAATCAGGTTCAGGAACTATATATGTGTTTTCACACCTGGGTTTCCATTTTCATCATTTACCATAGTTAATTTTTTGATCCAAATTTTCCTCTTTAGTTCTAGATGTGACAATCCTTAATTCTGAGGCATCTATTCTCACTATTATTTGAATATCTATTTTCATTGTGTTTTAATCAGATTTTTGGAAGAGATAAGAAATTTGGGCAAATAGCATGGGGCCCATTGTTGGACCATGATTTTTCAAATTGTGTGCTCATAAACATGTAAGTATGAAACCATGTGATATTTTGGAAAGAGGCATACAACACGATTATTTCATGTTTTTAAAACTAGGTGGGATATATATACCACATGTACTTCTAGAAAAAAAGGGGGGAGTACAGTTGCCACAAGGTTTGGAAAACCATGCGGGTAAACCGTGCGACCTATCAATGTTAATAAAATTTTGGGATTACTTTTTATGACCTTAATTTTTAAAAACTAACACCCATTTATCTCTCCCACACATTTTAAATTCCCCATTATGTACCTCCCAATTCCAATCCACTCCCATGAGATCATTTTTGTTCGAAATATTTGTGCGATTTCCCACCAAAAATTCAAGTATGAGCCTTCTCTTACTAATTTCCACTCTCTTATAGTGTATGATCACAATGTCAATGTATGTTAATTATTCTAGTCGTTTGGGCGACATTTTCAAGGTTATATAATTTATTTAATGATTTGATCTTTATGTTTTAGTTATCATAATTCTTTCATAGGATGCGATGGAGGGGCAACTGATGTTATTCACTATTTTTTGGATATTTCTTCACACAAGGTAGGTGGTTCCATGCTAAACAATTGTTTGGAAAACTTAATTTTTATTATTTTTATATGATATCTATTCTAAGGATGATATATTTGGTTTGAAGTGTGTTCATGAATATATTCATGGCTTTGTGGTGTTGAAATGTTATTTTTAAAGGAAATGGGTTATATCCCATCTGTGTTTCATTTTTATCCATTTTTTTATTCCATGAAACTATTCAATAAAATGGGATGACGATGTGAAACCCATTTCAAATGGATTAATTGTCCATATGGATTAAAAGGGTTTTCTAATGGAAATAGGGTGTCTTTATAGTTTAAACACTTGTTATATTTCTTGAAGGTGATATTATAAACTATGAAGGATGGTTATTGAATTATACTGGTGATGTGAACAATGTTTAGAAATTTTTTTGTTGTGAATTTGGGTTTAAAATAGGTTTTTAGTAATATATTTAATGGTTTATCGTATATGTTTCTTTTTTGTCTTATATATAAGTGACTTTGATTTTGTGTGTGATGTATGGAATCTAATTACGCACAAAGTGAAATATATTTATCTAGGTGGGGGACTAGGACTAGTACAATAGATGACATAGAAGTGGATCATCCAAAATTCATCTAGAAGGAATTAATATACAAATCTAACTAAATAATATTAAATATTAGAGACCACTTGGCCCATGGTGTTTCCCCTCCCAGTGGATCTTGAATGAGAATGAGGTTAGTAATTGTTATTGTATGATATTTCACTAAGATATGATTTACATAGAATCAAATTTCTAGCTTGTGCTTGCAGGTTTTTCTCATGACATCGTGATATATAGTGATATCACACTTACCATTTGAATATGGTATACATTTTTGGTTGATTTAAAAAAAAATGCATGTCTTCTCTAAATAGTTTTCCACATTCAAATTTCTTTTATGTATATGATGTTGATTTTTCACTTATAAAACATTTATGCTCAATTATGTTTTAATTTTAATATCCTAGAACCACTTTGTAAGTTGAAATCCTATAGATATTTTTCTCACAACTTATATAAACATTTAGTATTATGTATACATCATTACCATTGACTTACTTAAGGCTAGGTGAACCGTGATGGTGTTTTGGGTTACTAGTGGTCTTCTATGGTGGGTTTTTTGGTGGAAGTGGCTTAAAGATGTTTCTCCTCATGTCACAAAATAGTTTTTATTATGATGGTTTTGTTATAAACTATTTTCACTTTTTGGGTTTTTAAAGTATTCAATCTTAAATCTAAAAATGGTTATTTCATATCTGAGGGTGTATAATCAATTCGATTTTTTATTATTTTTGGTTGTATTTGTTTTTGTGCCTATGTAAAATAAATACAAAGTGGTACATCTATTACATGGTCATTTGTTTCCAGCCCATGGATATCGGTAATAATATTCTAGTATTGTGATGGGCCGGACTGAGAGCAGGTTTGGTTGAGACCCAAGCATGGTTCATGATTAAATGTTATCATATTAGGTCACGCTATTTTTGGTCATGTTAATTGGAGAAGAGTTTTGATATATCAATTGAATGAATTTCTGACATGATTCTATGGTTTTGAGTAGGGTGCCTTGACAAAACAACTCTTGAAGGGGCTCTTATTTCTATGGAATGTATGTTTATCATGGCCTCTTTTCATGTTATAGGTTATCATGTTTTTTAGAAATGAAAAGAGACATAGGTCAATAGTTTTCATAATCTTTCAGATCCTAGAAATCTATATAGAGATGGGGCATGGTCCTAGAGGTATCTATATGAAGGTTGTGTGATTAAAAAATGGTCTCCAACAATAAGATAATTAACCCATAGACACTTGTTTGCCCCCTTTTAGTTATTCTGGGTATTTCTTAATATTGAATATTTTCAAGAAAAATATAATTTTTAATTGTAAAAAAATGGATTTTAATTTTTTTTGAATTTTTATTTAAGTAATATAGAGTATATGATTTAATACTTTTTTATGTAATATTAGGAAAATCATATTTGAAAAATTATTTTGGAAAATTTTGGAATGATTTGTCGTTTTTTTTTGAAATTAAAACTATGGTTTTATCAAGGTTGATTATTAATAATATGTAATTTATATTCACAAGGTTTATTGGAATTTTTTTTAAAAATATAAATGATTTTAATGAAATGGGTTTGGAGGAATGAGGTATTTTATGTCGCTGAAAATGATTTAAATAATATATATATTTGTTTGAAATGGCTATTAACAAAAGGATATTTATTCAATTGATGTGTGTAGTTTGTAATTGCATTATATTTGGTTTTTAGTTATATTTGTAGTGGTTTTGTAGATTTTTAAATTGTAAATGAATTGTAAATATGAAGGCATGGGTTGATTGTTCATTCTTGGTAAGTGTTTTGAACTTTATAATTTCTAGGACTGACATCATGCATGGATTTATGTAGAAAAGTGGATTTTTTTCAGGTTTCCCATGTGTATATTCACATGTGAGGATCTATAAGATACTATTAATGAGTTTTCAACCCACATGGAATGTTTTCTTTTTCAAACAATTATTTTAATGAAATGATTTGGTGATTTATGAAACAGTGGTTGTGTGGTGTGTGTTTGTAATTTGGGAATGCTGCGTGAGAGGTGTTTTGAGAAAGATAAATCATTTTTTGAAGGTTGTTTCTTGTTTTAACTTTTTCAAAAAATTTGCGGTAGATATGATGGTTAGTGGGTTAATTTTAAAAAAAATTGGAAGCCTTTATGTCAGTTCCTCCTTGTGTGGTTGAAGTTTCGTGTGGTGTATTTTGACCGATGGGTTACTTTTATTTCATCCTCAATAGCCATGTTAAATAGCTTGTTCCCCCACAATAACTGATACATATTCAATGTGAGGACACATGTGGTTCACCATTGGCAGATACTAATGTTGATAAATGTATGGTAATTCCCTAGATATTTTGGAAATTGAATCCACCTATCCTTTTTTGGTTAAGCGGATCCACTCACATTGGATTAGTGGATTTTAGTGGAATCAAAATAATCCTCAACTTAATTAGTCCCTAGAACATACAAAAAATTATTGATGTACGTGGAAGTTACATTTATTTTACGAATACTTAATAAATTAAAAAAATAGACCCAAAAGACCATATTATTTTATTGTCTTTGGAATCATGGGACACATTATTATAGCTTGGTAAAAATATTCAACGTCTCATAGAAATATATTCACCTTTACTTTTCCTAACTAAAAACATTATTTATATCTTAGGGAAATGAAAAACATAAATATCGTGAGTCCAAATTCATAGTATTGGAAAACATGGAAAAAATAAACATAAGAAAGGAAATATATGAACAGATATTTTGAATATCAATATGATGAGTCAGAAAATAAATCTTTATAGTATGTATGGATTAAATCCTAAATAAATTTATTATGATAACATAGAATTGGAATAAAACATAATCATAGATAAAACACATAAACATATAAAATAATTTCCATATTATCCAACAATCATTTTGAATACCATCATTGTGGAAAAATTCCATTACTGAACCGGGTTTACCTTACATTTTTCCCTTTATTTCAGAACTAGATTTACCTATCCTTCAATCCCTATATTACTAAACCAGATTTACTTTTGCTTCCATCCCTATATTAATATTCATTATTATCATGTTTTTATAGTCATGACTATCTAAAGAGATAAAAAACATATCCCAATTTATTGGAGGAAGATATAGGTCCCACTGGTAACATAATGAAAACCAATCTTATGTGTTCCACAAAAAAAATTATTCATCATAACTTATCACAAATAATAAATGGGGTTTCTTAGGTATCATTAGATAATAACATAATCTATGTAAAATAAATTTATTTCATGAATAACAATAAATCATAAACATAATAATCCATAAGAATTATATAGATAGTATTCTTGAAAAATATACAAAATTTTAGTTGAAACATAATTTTGATAAACCACTTGAAATTAATTCTGCAAGAAAATGTCCTTTCTTCTTAGAATATTTTTTTTCTCACAAAAGAACATTAAATTTTAAACAAAAATAATTTCATAGAATATAACATTGAAAATTCTTAAGAAAGGCTTCATGGAAATATGGTTTTATGGATGCAAAAAAATCATTTAATCTTCTATATGTTAAAAAAATATCCTCTTACTTTTACTGGAAAAGTAAAAAAAGTACATCATATGGAATACAAAATAATTGTTCCTCCCAAATGATGTATTACAACAAAAAAAGGAATAAATTAATTTAAAAATCTATAGTGTTATGTTAAAAAATTATGATTTTTTAAAGAAAACATGGACATTGATGATAAATATAACTCACCTAATTTTTACATATTAACGATCTCATATGATAATGAGTTTGTGAAATTATCACTTATAAATTATAATTAGTTTAATTGTATGCTTTATTAAATAATGAAAATTTTAATAATATTTTAATATTGTAACCTTCATAATAAAAATCATAAAACATTCATGGGAAACATAAACACAACATGAACGAAATAGGTGGTGTATATGAAATATGTCTTACAAAAATAGATGAGTTAAAAAATAATCCTTTAATATAGGTCTGATATCCATTATGTATATCCTATCATTAGGTATAGTGAATTAAATGTTTACACTGACTTATTCGTATTTATATTCTTTTTTATGATGTCATATATTATGATTTTATCATCATTTTAGTAATTATATTTCATTATTACTTGTTCTTTGGGTGTAATCACTTTTATTTTCTCATGCATGTTTTTTCGAATAAGTTCTGGTTATTCATATTAGGTCATATTTCTATCATTTTGAAATTTTTTTAAAATAATACATATCATATTTATTATTTCATTAAAAATATATAATCATTTTTAAAAGATTTCTTGTTTAAGGAATCAAAACACATCATGGAGATTGTTAGGCGTACATACACCCGAGGGACAATATCATTCTGATAATTTTTAAATGAAATATAATTTATTGTTATATATGTTTTAACATAAACCATATAATTTTATAATAAAAATATATAGTAATTATTTCCATCATTACATTCATCTATGTTTTTTGGTGGTGAATAATAGATTACACCATGACATAAATATGGTAAGCCATAGGAACACACACATGGTGAATTTATTTATTGGTAGGATGGATAGAATGTGAAATGTGATTGTTTCATTATTATAATAACATATCAGTATGTGTGTGATACATTCGTTATTACATTATAATGAAACACCTAATGAATAGGAAGTATAAAAAGAATTTTTTTTGAAAGAATGTGTTGAAGAGATTTATATTTCCTCGACAGGATTCCTCTAAATCACATCTAAGTGGAAGTAAAGATTACCTTTTGAGATTACCAGAACCTCTATAATGTGAATAAAGATATTTTAAAAGGAAAATTTCTATGAAAGGATACGCATGAAGGATTAATATTAATTGAATAGGTGAGGGTGTAGGTTCCCTATTATAATTGAGGTTAGGGGAACACTTGATAATTCATAAAATATTAAATTAAAATAAATTAATTATTAATCCCCAAAGCCTCAAAATAAATATATGTCAAATATAAGATAGGGAGAACACAAAATACTCTAATAATTTCTTTGAAATGTATTTATTTTATTTTAACATTATACTTTTGGTTTATCCTTAATTATTCTATTTTAGTTTTAATTATAGTCTAAACATTTTATGAATTAAGAGGTTACACATTTCACTTTTTTGGTGTCAATATCCAATAATTGGATACTTAAAGAACAATTATACCTCATCGTAGTCAAGTTTTTTTAAAAGATTATTGTGATTAAAAAATTATTTAATAAAAAATTATATTTATAAAATATCAATAGTGTTAATTTTTACACCATTCATTTCAATGAATTTTAAAAAAAATCATTCAAATAGATAGCACCAAAAAACAACTTAATTTTCATATAAACTGTAAAATTATCCTAGATAATTCATGTGTGGAAGAAGAAATATATATAACATTTATTTTAATTTTTATTATATCATTTATTTGATATTTATTGTAATAAAATATTTATTATATTACAGTTGTGTGAATATTTATGTTAATTATTCAATATATATAAATTATAAATAAATTCTAATGATGTAGGTAATTTTATTATCATTGCGGGAAAAACTATTTTTGTAGTTTCATCATGTTTATCACCACATTAATATTTTTATACTTATTAGAGTTAATAGATTGACATGTTTTCACTTTCTTTTATTTAAATAATAATTACATTCTATCATGGAAAAAAGTCCATTAAAATAATCAATTTTAATCCGTAGGTGTAAAGGGTCTACTTTTATTCATCAAATAGGATGTTTTAAAGTGTTAGGGTAATTTTATCATCCTTATCATATTGTTTGTTACCCTAATGTACCTGATTTACACAAATAGTGGGAAATTATAATTACAAAAATTTACTATTCATAATGTCTGAAAAATTAAAAGGAAACTATTTATACTACTTGTATCTACTGATTAAAAATATGGAAAAAAATTTTACAAAATCCCAACATAGAATTTTTATGAATTATTTGAAAATTAATACATGTTGTCAAAGAGATAAAATTTATTTTAATGTAAAACCCATCAAAAGATTGGCTTATGTTTACATCAAACGTCAATTTGAAATTACTTCCAATTACCAAAATTACATTAAATGATAAAATATAATCTTAATATTCATTAAAAATTCAAATGACAATCTATAAACTAGAATAAATTAGATAAAAAGGAAATTTAGAATTAAAATGCAGTATTTACACTATTCATTAAAATAGAATTTTTGCCAATAAAATTCCAAAATGTCTTCCAAAATAGATTTTTATGTACGTCTACCAATGAAGATGTTTATTGTGTCAAAAATAACATATAAATGTTTCAAAATCACGATTTAAAATGGGTTCTCCAACGAAAGTTAGAAAAATTTGATTATTTTTAAAATATTTCTTTTATCTGAAAATTTTAATATGTTCTTATATCACGCATAGAAAACATTTATGATGAATTTTAACAATTAATTGAAATAAATTAAATATATATTTTTTGAATAAATAACTAGATATTGATCTTATTATTTTATAGTCTCACTAATTTTTATTTAAATAGTTTTTTTCTGAAATTGTTTCCTTTTCATTGAATTTTTTTATTTTAATTTATAAATAATTAGTCACAAAATAATTAATGAAATGATAGTTTAACAACTATTTTCATAAATAAATTAATATATTTCATTCCCATAATTTTATTATCATGGTTATAAGGTAACATAATAATATTTATTTATTCCATTATACATGGTATTGCATGAAATGAATTACAGCAAAAGAACATGAACTACTACTTAACAAATACCCAGAATTGAATTTCCTATATCTCTAGGTAAGCCGATGTGGAGTACTATGAAAAAAATTTGTTTTTTAGAGTACAACAGAAGGCATAAATTAAATTAAAAAACACTTTATCTCAAATAAATCATTGTTGTTACACTCTAACCCCTTAAAATGAATTTCTCCATAGAAATTTATCAGGGATATAAAAGGTATACTACTTGAAAGATTCATTCATAGAAACCCACATATTTAAAAATGAATGCTAAATCATAATATTAAAAATGAAATTTAGAAACATAATGGTTTCCCAATATAAATCATCACTAGGTTTCCACATATGGGAATATATGTGGGAAGCCAAAAAATGGTTATATAAGAAAAAAATCTAACCATCGCATTTTGATAGAGAGTAATAGAGAAAAATGTTATGAGAATGTTAAAAATAAAAAATACATAAATCTATGATTATTTAAAGCACCACCTAATTCATAAAATAATTAGTTACTATTATTAATTTACTAGATTTCAAGATCATTTTCTCTTTTTCTATAATCTAGAGAATAAATTATTACTTTAATTAAGTACAACCTCATCATTTTTCATGCCTGGAACAATTTCCAATTCATCACTTATTCAAAGAAAAGGTCTTGAATTTTTCATTCCTGAAGTTTTATCAGACCACATTATGCATAAGTTGAATGGTAGGTCATTCCATCAATAATTATCACAAAATAGTTATCACATTTTTTAAAATATCAATAAGTAAATATATGGTGTATAATACAAAAATCTATCAAAATTAATCAGATTATTAACATAATCTTTAAAAAAATAGTTAACCATCAATCCTTTGGAAAGATTAAAATCCAATCCTATAGATAATTTTTCACAAACTCAGCTCATAATTTATTCCCCACATATCATAAGATATATTTAGTTTGTAACATTCCTAAGAAGTGAACACTTTCATCATGTTTTCTCTTCTATTATGGTAGAAACCTAAATTATTAGATATCCTTATTGAAAACATGAATGTTTCCACATTCCTAAAATTATTGGATATATTCCCTAAGTCCCAAAAAGTTGTATACATCATCTAGGATAGCATAAACCACTTGTCAACAACACCTTATTTAGATCGAAAGAAACTTCCATAGTCTAATTACCTTATTCATGTCACACATATCTTTAGCCAAACATCATTATCTTAATATATGGTAAATATTAAGGATTATATTTCTCTTAATCTTGTATTTCCCAAGTATATCTCTTTACCCTTAAATCACTCTTTTGGATCCATATAACTACTCAACATATCCTTAATGAAAAACATATTCGGAAAACACATATATATTTCATGATTCATATAATATAATATTTGAAATTCGAAACATATACAACTCAATTATCCTACATTATTATTAAACTATTACACAAGATCCATTATCTTCGAATTTACTAAAATGTGAATCATTTCATAATGTTTATCA
Source organism: Viscum album (assembly GCA_963277665.1). Taxonomy (NCBI): domain Eukaryota; kingdom Viridiplantae; phylum Streptophyta; class Magnoliopsida; order Santalales; family Viscaceae; genus Viscum; species Viscum album. The sequence goes on along the minus strand of OY728122.1, from coordinate 1,807,411,414 downwards.
ACAACAAGATTCATATATATAATGTAAACAATACATGAAAAAAATCATATAAATTTTGAATGTCATTTATTATCTCTTTAGTTTTAAAAGTATGACCAATACACGAACCATCGATATGATTATCTTAAAGATATTTTACATAGGAAATCAATTGTAATAATTACCATAATTTCAACATCTAAATAATTAAATGGATAACTATATTCTATGTAGGACTATATATTGTTTGAGATGAAAAAGTGAAGTTTAAGGAATACTTATCATAGACTAAAAACACATAAGTATGGTAAATTGCTTAAAATATTTCAATATATGATATCTTTAGTTTGACTCCAGAATATTCATGATTAACATAAAAACCCTATGATTGTGTCATATAAATAGACTTATCCATATGAAATTCCTAGATATATCCTTATAAATATCTCTAGGGATCTCTCTAAAGTTATTGCATACTCATTTCCAATGGTTGACTAAACCTTCACTCTGATACCAACTCTTAAAACCCAAGATCTAGGTACATGAGCATTAATTGTATTTTATATAATAATTAATAAATTATATAAATATACACCCAAATATTATATTATCTATGTTTCTTTGGAATCTTTGAACATATTCTTCTATCTTGGTGAATGATATTCAACATCTCCCATAGATATCATCACCATTATTTTCCTACCAAAAATAATTATTTATATCTCAAGGGAAAGAACAAAAAAACATGGTGATCTCAGATTACCAGTAATTTAAATCATGATAACAATAAACATAAATATAAAAAAACATGAACATATATTTTGAAAATCAAAATCATGAGTCAGAAAAAAAATATTTGTTGGAAGTAAGGAATTAATCATAATGGAACATTAACCATGATAACATTCCTCTAGTATGAAAACATAACATTTGAAAAAGACATAATCATATTAAATAATTTACATGCTAACCATGGATAATTTTTATGACAATTATAGAGGAAAAAGTACATTAGTGAACTGGGTTTACATTCAGTTTTAGACTTGTATTACCAAACCAAATTATTATGCCATTCAATCGTTTTTTTTACTAAACCAGATTTACATTTCGTTTAAAACATATATTACCGAACTAGATTTACTATTCATTATTGTCATGCATTTCTCAGGTGATATAAATCATTACCCCATTCATTGGAGTGAGATATAGGTCCTACCTGTCACATAATGTAAACCTTACATATGTGTGGCACAAAAACATAATAATTCATCATAATATAGCCCACATAATAAAAATTGTTTCTTAAACCTCATTGCATCATAATATAATCCATGTAAAAAATTGATCACATAAATAGAAGTCCATCTATAAATAATAAATCATAAGAATCATATGGATAATATAATTGAAAAAATATCCTTAATATTAGATGGAAAATAAATTTTACAAAACACATGAAATTCATTCTTGAGAAAAATATACTTCCTTCTTAGAAATGATTTATTCTTAAAACATCGCACAATTTTAAAGGAAAATAATTTTATTGAAAATAACATTGAAAATATGTAAGTGATGATTCAAGGAAATAAGGTGTTATAAAAGAATAACATTCCATTCATGTTATATAAGTTAAAAAACCTCTCTCAATGTTTTACTGGAAAAGACAAAAAGTATCTTTTATGGAAAAAGAAATAAAAAATAATTACCGACCCTGTATTCGAATTTAAAAATGGGTAAAAATTACATTTAACATCATTTAGGGAATAGTTAAAATTTTAGAAAATTTTTTTTTATGAAAACATGGATATGGATGATAAATATACTCTATAAATTAATAAATATTAACAACCTCGGATAATAATAAGATAGTGAAATTATAACTTTCAAATTATAATAAGAAAAATTATATTCCTCATAAAATAAATAAACTTATACAAATATTTAAATATAATAAACTTTATAATAAGAATCAAAAAATACTATTGGGAAGCATGAACACTATTTAATGAAATAGGCGGTGCAAAAGGCATATGCCTCTAAAAAGTTAATTTGAGTAAAAATAATTCATTACCATAGTTATTATAAATATTTTAGGTATATTAACATTCAATATAATGTTTTAAATGATGTAATTTAATTTTTCCAAAAACATATTAATTTGTGATATAACAAATATAATCATATTATTATCTGTTTGGTAATAATATATCATTATTACTCATTACTAAGGCATCAATTACTTCATTTTTGTATTCATGTTTTGTTAAAAAAGTGATGGTTCTACAAATTAGGCCATATTTATATCATTTTAAAATTATATTAACATAATATATAACATATTTATTATTTTTTCACACTTTTATAATCTTTTTTTAATGGATATCATTTTGAATGAATCCCATCGCATCATGGAGATAATAGGTTGTACATCCACTCGAGAAACAATACCATTATGATTATTGTGAAAAGGTGTAGAATTGGATGCTAAATATGTTTTTCTATAATTAATGTCATTTTATGATAATAATATATAGTAATTTTCTCAATAATTATATTCATCCATGTATAGTGGTGGTGAAAAATAGATTACACCATAGCATGGAGACGGTAAGTCATGCATATTCACATATAGTGATTTCATTTTTCATAGGATAAACAGAAGGTGGAATCTAGTTGTTTCATAATTAGAAAAACATATCATTATATTAGTGACACATATTTTATATCTTTATAATAGAAAAACTAATGAAAATGAAGTATATGAACAGTGATGTTTGAATGAATCGGAAGAAGAGATTACCTATTCCTCGACGTGTTTCCTCTAAATCTCTTATTGACAGCAATATATGTGGAATTTTGACAATAAAAGAGCCTCTATAATTTTTCTAAGGAATATTATAATGTAAAAGATAAGTTTATGGACGTTCAGGATGGCTCAAATTGATGTGAAAAGGTGAGGGCATAGGTGGCCTTTAATAATTGAGGTGTGGGGCGCCGTTGGAGATTATTAAAATATTAAATTAATATAAAATAAATTTTTAATATAGAAACATAAAAATTAAAATATATAAAACCAATGATTATGATAGATCTAAATCCCTTCATATTTTGAATTTTAGGCATCAATTGATTTTATTTTAAACCTTATCTTTTTTGGTTTACACATAAATATTCTCTTTAAATTTTAATTTCAGTAACAACATTTTAAGTATTATGTGGTAATACAGTTTACATATATATGGTAAATTTCCTACAATTGGAAATTTAATGAACTTTTTTAACTTATCATATTCCTTTTTCAATTTTAAAATATTTTTAGTGTTTTTATATAATTTAGTAAAATTTCATTTTTATAAAATATTAAGTGTGTCAATTTTTACCCTATGTATTTCAGTGAATTGAAATTAAATTAATAATGAGATATAACATCCAAAAAAATATTTAATATTTTTATAAAAAGTCATAGTCTCCTCTAAAATTCTATAATGTAATAAATAATGCCATATAATATTTATGTAACTATTTTTAGTGCCTTTTATTTGATATTTATGTTAATAAAATAAGTAATGTATCAATGTTGTTTCAATACTTATGGTAATTATTTAATCTCTAAAAATTGTAAATAAATTCACATGATGTCAATAATTTAATTATATTTTTATAGACATCTTATTTTCCTTGTTTCATCATGTTTATCACTACATCAAAATTTTTATACTTATAAGATATAAGAAATTTACATGTTGTCCCTTTCTTTTGATTAAATAATAATTACATCTCTATCATGGATAAATGTATATTAAATGAATTAATTTTGATAAATTGGTGTTCAATGTCTATTTTATTCATCCAATATGTATTTTTTAGGTTTTATGGTAATTTTATTATTTTTATCATATTATTTGTTAATATAATTGAAATGATTTGTCAGAAATTGTGTTAAATAAAAATTACCAAACATACTATTCATAATGTTGAAAATAAATAAAAGGGACTTTTTTTCATAATATGTACCTAATGATTAAAAATAAATAATCCATTTTTCATAATTCAAAATACATAAATTTCATTAATTAATAAAAAATTCATGTTATCAATTATAGAGAAGTAGATTTTTTTAAATGTGAAAACCATCAAATGATAGAAATGTGTTTATATTTAATTTTAAAGTGAAATTACTTACAATGAACAAAATTGAATTAAATGATAAAAAAATCTACATATAATTTCAAAAAATTAAAATTATAATCTATCAATACAAATATATTATAGGAAGAGGATGTTTTAAATTAAAATATAATATTTTTCAATATTCATTAAAATATGAATTTTCTCATAAAAAATCAAATTATCAACCAAATTAAATATTGGAATACCTATTCTAAAAAATAATTTTATTTTGTAAAAAATAAATTATAAATTTTTAATATATATATATATATATAATTATTTCTCCATCAAAAGGAAGTAATGCATTATTTTTTAAAAAATACTACTATTATCTGAAAAATTGAATTTTATATTATATAATTAGTATAGAACATTTATGATGAAATTTAAATAGTAATTTGAATTAATTATATATATATTTCATTAATAAAATCTATAGAGTGGTTTTATTAATTTATAATCTCACATATTTTAATTTAAATAATTTTTAAGAAAAATATTTCCTTTTAATTAAAAATGGCTTTATTTTCATTTATATGTAACTGTTCACAAAATAATTAATTAAATACATGTGTAAAAAATATTTTGATAAATAAATTACTATTTTTCATTCCCACCATTTTTAATTCTTGGTTATAAGGTATCATAATAATATTTAGTGGTTCAGTTATACTCGGTTTACATGAAATGAATCATATTAGAAGAAATCAAACTTGTGTGTAAAAAAAAGAGAGGCATATTTGTGTGTATATTGCAATCTATCTCGATGTTGTATATTATGAGAACTTATCTTGGTGTATCATACATCACAAGACATATAAGAAATAAAAAATACTATATCTCATTAAAACCAGGGGTGTGACACGGAGTCCTTAAGAATGAATTTTTTCACATCAATGTTTAAAGATGTTTGAGTTTGGTTTGTCTGAATTCATTGATGTGGAGAGGTAAGTGGTTTTTGATGGAGTTATATCAAGAAGGATTGTTTTTGGTTGACGAATATTCCTCGACACTTAGATGTAGTAAAGAGGGGTCCCATAAAGATGCAGTTAATCAGCTTGATGATTTTTTGATTGGTTGAAGGATTAATAAAAATCCCCTAGATTTTTCATTAGTTTATTTATTAGATAATGATTTAAAATCAGTTTGGAAAGAATCGTATTTTAAAGTAGCGGTTTTCAAATTCTATGAAGACATGTCTTGCATTTGGACTCCTAACTCACTTCTACCAGTTCTGCCGAGGTGTTCCTATGATGTTTTTTTAGATCTATGTCTACCTATTTGGAAAACATACCAACCTATTTATTGGAGTAGTGTATGTCTTAGAGATTTTTTTGAAATGTACTTTATTTTTAGTTCCTCTTTTACGTAATGGTTGTGTCTAGTACTATTTAGGGATGTTTACTACTGAGATCAAGATGTAGGAGTTGGATCGAGACTCTTTTGAGAACATCCATTTTATTCAAGAACATGATTTCTATGGAGATATCATGAATTTACCTTTTCTAAAAGAATCATTCTTATATGGGTTTTTCTTTTCAACAATTTCATGTAAATATGAAGGATAGAGATACACGTGAACCTTTTAAGTCTCTGTCTTGGTGAAGGTACCTTGTTCATTTGATGTAAGTACTACAGTATGTGGTGATCTCTTAGTTCTACCTAGAATGTTGTGGGGTCTCTCATGAGAAATGATAATATTTTTTGACATTTATTTCAACCTTCTAGATGTGATTCATGATATTATTAAATCATATATTCTCTATTAATAATCCCTAAAGGGAAGATCATAAGCTGTCAGGAACACCAGGGGTTTAAATGACCTTTGTCTAGCTTCTGACATTATTGTGGGAAGTGGAGATAATTTTTAAATTTATATAACTGTGTCATCTTGAATAATGAAGTCTTTAAGGAAAAGATATAAGAAACTCATTTTCTCATTACAACCCATTTTTATTGAAATATTGTCTTTGGTTTTGAGGAGGAAATATTGTTTTGGGACGTTGAAACCCTAGTTCATGTGTACATTTTGGATGTGAATTTCCATTTAGTTGTCCTTTTGTGGCCATAGTAGTGAATCAGTTTTAGTTTTAGTCTAAGAGAGAAGTACCAATGTTTCAAAATTTCATGTTCCCATGATAGTCTGTTCTAGTTGATTAAATTGGTTTTCTCATATAATTGGGAGATCCACCATAACAATTGTGGAATGTTTCATTTAGAGTAAATAAGTGTTCACTCATTCCAAATTCTGTGGAGTTTTCCTGGGCCTCCCAATGTTGATAATCCAATCTTTTTTATGGTTTTACCTTATCCGTCAGTAGTCTCTATTGAGAATATATAATTTCAAGTTCCTTTCATGAATAAAAACTAGGGATGGAGTGCACCTAGTACTTTGGTTGGTGAATGATGGTGAAAGTGTTTCTTCAATAAGATATTTTGGATCACTAATTAATTTTATTGTAGAGGTGTGTCTCCTATTTGGAAACATATGTGGTGTTCTTTTCGTGAGTGTTAGGACTATGTTGCTGTGATTTTACATTTTTTTTGATACACCAATAGGATTTATTGATGCCTTCTACAGGTTTGAGGATTAAGGTGGCGAGTCAACATCATCCCCCGGCCCTATGTCAATTATTTTCAATCTATATATCTATTTTTTCCCATTATTTTACTGTGATTTTTTTTCCGTAATTTCCTTGAGTCAGGGGGGAATATCCATTTTTCATTTCTGATCAATCACTGTGTTGAATTTCTAGGAGTGCATTGTATTATTTATGGGGAAAATTTTCACGCGCATTTTTCCATTTTAAACCATTATCATAGTTATTTCATTACACCGACCCTAGAAAATTACCCATCCAAGAACAAAAAATGGGTGCCCATTATTCCTACCTATAGAAGTCCTTGAGTTGGTGACTAGAACTGAGGGTATAATGGGAATACATGTGGGAGTCATTGCCCTTTATGAAAAACGCATGTCGAATAGATAGATAAAATTAAAAACAATAACTCCTTCTCTAACTAAAATATAAAATAAACTCCATGTGAAAATTGTAATATCAAGAAATAACTACTACGACATAAATGGAATATTGCAAGTACCAAAATTTAGTAAAGAAAAAAGATACCATGAAGACCAAATATATCCTACAACCCACAAGATAGTACTAACCATTCTTATATAAAAACATCCCCAAACTAACTTGAAAATAGTTTATTTTTATTAAGGTTTACTATAATAGTATATTCAGTTGGATCATCCAGGAGCTTCTCAAAAAAAGAAATGAAATCAGGATAATTCATTTTGAACAATTACTGAAACTAACTCATCACCAAAACTCTTATATAAAGTTCCAAAACTCACCATGGATAATCTCACCCATTATTTCTTATAATATCATATAATATAATAAAAATGATCAAGGGTAAACAACTACTACTTCCCCACTAGTTTCCACTTTTCAACAACATCCACATCATGAGAATCTCTCTCCAAAAGAAGATATCCTGAAGACACATCGAAAAAGCACAAGAAATTGCACCACGTGCAAGACACCACCACATCCTTATAAAAAATTAACTAGTTAGTTTCTTCAATCCACCATATCTCACATTATGTGTATCATACATCTGGTATTATACCTATTTCCATCACAACCCATACAACATGATTTTCTCCTCAATCCATCAAAACCTATAAACATTATTCCTATAGTAGTCAATAGGAAACTATATCTAGGATATATGTGTGTGGAATAACCACAAACCATTATAACCCTATACACACATATATTGGGAAAACTAATAGTCTTGCATATGAGCATATGTTACTACCATTAGAACAGAGTGGAGCCAATGAGGGTAGTAATCCATCCATCCCAAAACGGAGATTTTGGAGAATAAAACATCATGGATTTGACTCCTTTAGGTATAAATTTACCTAAAAATATATGGTGAAGTATAATATAGAAAAAAATTTACACGATGCAATATAGCTCACAACCGCAATAAGGTAATATCTTAGTCTTAGAAACAACTGAAACTAACCACTCTCAGAATACCAACTACCATATCCACGACTTGATATCCTATAAGAACACTACCATTTAATGATATATATATATATTATTATCGTATCCCTTTTCATCAGCTACACATTATGTTAATTAATTATTAACCATTAATTATCCATTATCATTTCTAGATTACCTCACGTTACCATTTCAAAAATGATCCATTCGCTCTAGGAAAAATGAAACAGAACCCATGAACATTTATGAATTTCATCCTCAAATTTTCACCCCAACATTCTAAAACCCCATGGGATAAATATTTATTCATTTTAAAACATTGTAAATATCCATATCACAAGGTTCTATAGGAAAACATTCAAATTTCGTTAAATTAAAGGGTCTCAACACAATGAGTAGATAAACTACCAATCAGTAAGAGGAGAGTAAACTCATCCAACCATATAGAGCTAAAATCTAAAGAATATGGCAAAACCAATGCATATTCGCCTCCCATAGAATGAGTGTATCAAAAATAGAATTTTTCATCATGTTGTTGGGATAGAAAACTATATAAACAAACAAAAATTTCAATCAAGAATATATATTTCATAAAAATAGTTAATTCAAACATCAGCCCATTCAGTAATCCCCAATGTATTATCCAACACCACATGCATAAACCCATACATCTATCCTCCATAGGCATCAAATTATTCCACAAAAACTTGTCCTCTATACCACACTATCATAACATACCTATTATTTCAATGATCTCAAGATCACATCACAGCTGGGCCTCTCTGTCCAAGATACCATTACATAAATCTAGGAATTTCCATAACACAAGAAATATGAAACAAACAATAAATGGATCATTGTCCCTAAAACGAGGAATTCATCCTTTGACACACAATGACATCTAATGGATCCTAATCATAACAGACATCTATTTTAAAAGAATTGGGGATACCCAATCCTTTAACAGTAAATATATAGTATCCCATAACCATTTATTATTTCAAAATTTATTAAACGATTAATTATCACTTGTTACAACAATGGTAAACCTATGAAAAAACTATCATTGATATAAAAAATTAATTAAATAATTGATTTAACATGCCTTTTAGCCTTTTATTTAAAAAAATAGCATTATTTAATTCCATTATCCAATTATATTAAACATGGATATCTGTATGAATTTGATTATCATCAAATTGAATCAATAAAAAAATTAACATGACTCTTAAATAATTTAACAAGATAATTATCAATTACACATATCATTACATTCTTTACAATTTTCTATTAAGAAAAACATGCTAAACCATGTAGGTAATATGTGTCAAATTAGCTATTAAATCAAGAGGCAACCATTATCATGGAACAAAGAAAATACATCACTATTTTATCTATTCATATACATTAATCAGATTATAATATTTAACTAGGTCATTCTCATTGTGATCCAAGGGTCTAGACCATGCTAAGTCTATAGTTTCATTTAATTAAATAGAGTAGCAACGAATCCCACACATCAAAATGTAATCTATGTTCATCTAAAAATGAAATACCACAAAATAGATCCAGATCACCCTTACTGCAATAACTACATCCACCCATGGATACTGTGACCCATCGACACCATCCATCAACCAAGGAATCTCCATTAAGAACATATATATAGAGTTCCATCACATGGAAAATAGAATCTTGAAGAGAATAATCATAAAAACCACTATAAAACATAGGAAAATAACACCATGGATTAGGCTAGGACACCATAGATTGAGGATTAAAGCCCATTACATATTCCCATTGATTCGATCATCAAAACTATAAGGAGTGATTGTAACGGTTCCTTTGATGAGAGGGAGGGAAGAAGAATCAATTCGATTTAAACACCCAAGCAACTAGAATGTTTCAAAACATTACAGCATCAGGGTATTACATGTTGGGTAATCCACATTCACGTCATGCAATGCCTCAAGGTTAGTTTGTACTAAAGAAACATGTCCCATCACATTTGTTTTGTTTTTCAAACCCCAAAATATTAAACAACACGAACCCCACATTAAAATTGTTATTTTTTTAACACATTTGGAATCCCACTTTCACACAGTAAAAGTTCCTTGCTCCCTATTATCAACACCCAAGTCCCTCCAGACTTCATCTGAACTTCCTAAGGGTGCGTAGGTCTATCAAAACATGAAAATGGTCATTCTGTATGGATTTGATCCCTTATATCAAATACTTATTCAAAATTTCTCATGCATGAGATTCCAAAACCAAACCAGAATTGAAATAGAACATGGTCATCCTAATAGATAGCCCTGAAGATACCACTCAAGGACCATGGAACAATAATATCTCACCACATCAAAAGTGGAACATGCAAAAAACCCAACAATAGCCTCAAACTGCTCCTAAACCCTCTCACGGGGGAGATACCTCTCAGAAGAGAGCAAGATACAACATGAAATAAGTGAATTCCATATCATAACATGAATGGTTTTGAATCCACAAAACGTACAATGTTTGAAGAGTAGATATGAACATTAAAAAACTCAAGAACTGAGATTATATCTAGGACTCATGTTCCCAAGTACACTCATACACACCACTATTCCAACTCACGTCCCAAACCATGGGGATAGAATAAATGCGTAACAACATATCCTTGTGGTCCTGGATCTCTAAAGGATTCTATTCAAAGCTATTATCATCATCAACATTGATATATCCCATGTTGATGATGCTATAATCTTCATAAAACCACAAGAGTGATGCAAAAAATGAAAAAATTTCATATTGAACTCATATATGGTGGAAGACCTATCTAATACACAAAAACTCCTACTCAATCGAAAAAATATAATAGACCATCAAAAAGGGGGGAAATATTTCTACCAGGACCAAACCATCACTACCCATGATGGGGAACCACCATTAAAATCACATGATACCCAACATCAATGTATAATGTTATACTCTAATGATTGAAATAGTATTTATGATAATCATTCTCTACCTTCATTCTCTAGGTAATAACATAAAGCATCTATATCATATTATGTTAATGTTCCTGCCCAATAATTACAGAATCTATAACCACAGTCTAGAATAATGGAGAACATAATGGTCTACCATACATGTAATCATGTGGTTTCACACATATTGTATATTGGATACAACTATTGTAATAGAACACTACTAAGGATAGGTGGATCATTAGTGAACCTCCATTTTTTGGGACACAATACGACAACATTTCTTCAAGAGTTTGGATGGTCTACTCAATATGATACTAGATTTTATAGATGAAAATAAGTGTTATATTATTTTAGGGAACCAAACTCTTGATGGAGATATCTTCACAACATAGATGTAAAATGAGGATATTGGTTAGAAATGGTCATCCATGGGACATTGCGGAGTGTCAAAGCCTCCTCCAGATACTTTCACAAAAAAAACATCAACTAAGATTGACTCAATGATTTCTATAATATGGGATGATTACATCGATTGATCAACTAATACCAATATTGCATCATCACCTCCAGGAGATCAATGTTAACCAAGAATAAATTACATCCAGATGTCATACCACTTCCATTGTGGAACAACTAATTTATGAAGAAAACGATTAGGAACACGCTACTCATCCTTCACCTTATCGAATACAAAACATCGAGACATAAAAACTACAACTGCACTCTTCAATCCTAGCCACCCAAACTGACTCGTCGATGATTGATAATTTTCTCTCATGGAATGATGTACTACCAAAGGGAAACTGTGGAATTCGAAATAAACATCTCACAAATCTCTAATGGAATGAAAATCCTTCCTTGAAATAACATCGTATGTTTTCCATCCTCATACATACCATCATGGGTATCTCCAAAAAACAAGTCAATCTCTCTTAACCTCCACCTCAAGATCTCACAATTGGGAATACTCCACGGGATGCACTTGTGACGATTGCAGTTTAATCTAGAAAAGAAATTTTTCCCCCAACTCCATTTGAATGTGTATGTAATGAGTATGGTTCAAGTATGCTCTCTACGAATCCCTTGATTCATGAACTTCATCATTATGTTAGTTCCTACTGAATGAATTTATCACAACATTTCAATTTCACGGTGTATATGAAATCTCGATGTTCTAATCCTATATGAACACCATCCACCATCCTTGATGCAGGTTTAAGTAATAAGGGATGAAAACATATCTCAAGATATTATGATCGGTGAATACCACTAAATGATCACCAATGAGGTATTTTCTCTACAACATTAAGAAAATACACCACAGTTTCTAGATAAATATCATTAGTGTTATAATCATGATCATGGAGACATAAATTTTGGGACCCATACGAAACATCCAATCTCTACTGCATCAGAAAACAACCCAACCCAAGATGTGAAGAATTATATAAAACTTCAAACTAAACTCCATTTTCTAGTAGAAAAATAACTAGATCATTGACCAACATATCCTTCACATGCACATAAGCTCTCTGACACTGATCAGTTAATAAGAAAACTTAATAAATTATTGTCATTGTTGTTAAAGGAGTTGCAAACTGAGATAAATCTATTGGTTATGAACCTCATGTATGATCGTCTAAGACCAAATAAACATCACACCTCCACCAAGTTCCATGGGTCATCCCTACAAAAAAATGATTCTATCATCAATGCATCCATAACTATTTAAGGCTAGTATACAACATGACCTAAGAAACAAACTTCTCAAACCCAAAACATAAACATCAAAAACATTAAAAATAGCAGCTGATGACGAAGAACTCCCAAAATAGAATGTAGGTTCCTAGTATGCTCTTCCAAATACATGGAGTATAGAAGGATGTTTTCAATGCAAAACACCATGATCTTATAAAATAACTCATGGAATTCATCCTTCATTAACCAAATGACCACATATGGAGCATTCATCACAATGAAATACATCACAACAGACATGTTACACCAACGATGACAATGAAAATTATTTTTCAGGATATCCTCTTCCATTACACTCATCTAATGATTTCTTAAACAAAAATCGATCATCAGGAACCAAAATTCATCCATCAGTTGATCAAATAAATCATTAATCCCCAGAATACAAAATCCGTTAATCAATATCACTTGATTATTGTGGTGATAGTTGATAAAAACCCAGAATCTATTTTCAGCCTTCATTATGAACAAAACTGGTTCACCCCAAGGTGACACTCCGATATGAAAAACCGCACTTCTACAGACAACTGAGATATATATATATATCTCAATACATATAAGGCTCTATCCTAAATAGGGATATTGGGATAAAATACATGTCTGGATATATTTCAATCATGAATATGATATCTTATCAAGGGGGATGGCTACAAAATCCTCTAGAAACACAAAAGGGTTATATTCAATGACCCTAGGAAACACATATAGATAAACCCCAGAAAAATTCATCATTATATCATCAATAAATGATGATACGGAAGGAACGCATCTCTGGACCATTTGGGGATGACTCTCTCCAAAAAACAATGTTGTCTCACAATAAGCATCGAATAACACAACATACCTTAGGATGAAATAGATAATATCATTACAAAAATACAACCAATCCATTCTGATGATGATTTCATATGGTTGTATCTAAAAACCATAGGAAATAACCCCATGATAGTTTCTTCTGCAACACTAGATCATTGATTCTATATAATTCAAGCATGTCCGCTCAACCTCGAACTCGTGTATTCAACTACAAAAGAACTATAATACTATAAACATAATTAATTAATGAATTATTAAGGTAAGTGATGTGAATGAGTGCATATATTCTTGATTAAACAAATAATGAAACCTGGATGAAAAAGAAAAAGAAAAGGGTGCCTCAAATGATTTCTGACTCTCCTTGAACTGGCAGAGCTAAATAATGAATCAGACCCTAAAATTCCACATGGAATCCATTAAAATGTGGATGACCAACTCTATAAACACTCTATACTCTCTAAGGATATGGTGAATCACATGGATCTCCCCTTCTTTCTATATCATTAAATTGTTGACACCAAACTAATGAAACCAGTAGTTTCTATCACGGCTAGAACTACCTCAATGGAGGAACCTAAAGAAAAACCACTAGTCCATATGGACTACTAATAATGGTCTTGCACTTTTTATGATGATGACCTCAAATTTCACCCAAAAAAACAATCATTTGATCCCTTAGCCTATGATTGAGAACTGGTTCCCCTAGATAAATAATACATTTAGTGTTGGGACCTACCCACATCCCTCAAAAGCCCTTTGGTCCTGAAAAATGGGATCCCTAAACTATATATCTACATCGTTAGTAATCATGACACCCCATATCATAATGATAATGTTCTAGATAATGTTCTCTATTGTAACACTTATCCCTCCAGCAGCTCAATATATGACTTTAATTTAAATGGGGTGACCTATTTCTGGATATTTGGAAGCAGAGACTCTTCAAAAAGAGTCATCATAGTCTCATCATCATGAAACCATCCCAAAGAATATGAAAGATGGTAATTGAAATATATTCAACACTCTCATAGACATGTGCTCCCCTTCCTAAGGGTAAGCATATTCTGGTGACTGGCCAACTTTGCGGTCGAATAAAGAAAATCAGAATTGAACAGTTAGTGAAACTCCACCCATGAGACTTCCACCACCTCACAATCCCCGAGGAATAAGATCCACCATTACCTCGATTCCCCAACCAGTATCTAGAGAGACAACGACACCGATTTCTCTATAAAATTTTGGATCAAACTAAAATCTATCTCATCCTCCTCCTAAATATATTCATTGACTTCCTATGAAATGGATCCCTCATACCTCTACAGACATTGGTCTGAATCCCTCGAATATTCCCTCTCAATGTTTTTTCATTGTTAACCTCTACACTTCAGTGAAATTCTATAAAATCTGACTAAACTTATTCTGTGAAAAACATATGAGGATATCGACCATGACACATGCCTTAAATAGAAAATGTAGTAAGAGATCCTAAACCTAGAATATCAATAATTATATCATTAATTAATAATTTTATTTTATTCATTTTAGGTTATATTATCCCATGGTATACTCAATAAAACATAAGTGGAAGAAGAATGATGCGTGATCTTTTCCTATGTAACCACCATGATACCAATATCCCCTCATTTAGTAGCCACTATAAGCTTCTTGGTCTAGGAATTAGAACAAAAGGGACATGAAATTCCATTGTCACATTTGGTATCCAAATTTTATAGAACTTGTAAACATATATAAAACCATTCCCCTACAATTCCATACATCCTCATCTGTGCCTATCTACAAAACTTATCATATCCCTCAATATCCCTCTAGTACCACTCTGTCACAATCCCCTCCCAGCCACGTGTACACCTCTTAGGCCAAAAATGGTTGAAGATAGATAGTTAACTCTAAGTCACACATCTAGTAGGCCTATGGTTAGAAACTAGCACTGAGGGAATAATAAAAATGTAGATGTGTGACATTACCCACTAAGATAACAAAAGAGAGAAGGTATAAATAATATAGACACCAATAAACTCCTCCTTAGACTACACTATAAAATAAATACTAAGAACAAAAAAGAAATTTCATGCAAGAAATAGAACAACTTAAATGGTAAACAACAATTACCAAAATGAAATTAAAGACTAGAGTGACCAACAATCCCAAATAGCTCAAACATCCCAAAGGATAGGTATAAATAGAATGATCTCAAAACTCCATCTACATACCTATATATATATATTAATATATTTGATGGGTATAATAGTATAGTCAGTAGGATCCTCCCTTGAGCATCAAGTGAAATGGTTCAGAAAGCATGCTAAAGTAAAATAAAGAATAAGTGAAACTAGATCATCACATAAATAGTTATATTATGTTCCCAACCTCACTATGGATCCTGTCACTATGAATCAAATAAAATATAATATTATATAACAATGGAGATAAAGGGTACCCCACTACCACATTCCCACTGGTTTAACCCTAGTCCACAATGCCTAATGTCAGGATCAACCCTCTCTAAAAAAATATATATGAAGATGCCTACGTGGTGAAATACAACATGAACCACCTAGAACACATTTACACATCCACATAGAAAAAGTAACCACTTAGTTTCCGAGATCCAGCATAGTTTGCGTAACATGTATTGTATGTCATGTATTATACCTAAATCCATCACATGCCATATTCCTAGTAAGGATCCTCACGCTAACCCATTTTATTCATGTTATACCAATTGTAGTCCATATGAAAATATATCCATAATATGTGTGTGAAAAAACCATTATCCATTACATCCATCCAAAAACATATTTGGGGATAACTAACTATTGTGCATACAAACACAAATATGTAAAATGAGAACAGAGAGTATCCAATGATGGTGATCAGATGTCCATCCTCCATCAATTATTTAGCGGAAAAACACCACCCTCTAGGTCATTGAATCCCCAGGGTTTATTTCCATAACTGAAATAATGGGGTATCATATAGAAACATTCAAAGTACATTATGTAATATATCTCACATCCAATGTAATGAAATATCATAGTTGTAGATATAGCTTTAACTGATGTCTCTCAGACTCCCGATTTCCACTACTAACACAAGATATCTTATATCCGCACAACCATATAAAGAGAAACATTAGATTATATTATACATTTTCTTTAGATTAAAAATAAGTTAATTAATTATTAACCATTATTTAACCAACATAATTTCAATATTACAAAAAATTGATATTCGAAAAATGATTAATTCCCTCCATGCAAAACCAAAATGTACCCAGAACATCTCAGAATTTCAACCTCAAAAGTTCACCTTGAATGCTCCAACCCCATTGGTTAAATTTTTATTCATTTATTATAATCATTACATTACATATAACAATATGTTCCATGAAAACATTTTAAACTCCCCCAAAACATGGTGATCAACATTGTGAGTAGAAAAATTACCCATCAAGACTTTTTCACCTATAGGAGGAGTGTAAACACATCCAAATAAGAGAAGCTAAACATGGAAAATACGTGGCATTCCCTGCATGTCTTTTCCTTCCATGGAATGAGAGTAACCAAACACATTTTTATATTTCAATAAGTGGGGAATAGAAATAAGATAAACAATCAACATATTCAAACAATTATTCATATTTCATTATAGAGGGTTTTCTTAGCTTCAACCCATTCCTTTATCTCCAATGTCCTCTCTGACACTACATGCATAAATCAATGCATCTCGATACCCTAGGAATCAACTAATTCCACCAAAACAGGGTGTAAATACCATTCATACCACAGTATCCCTCCATGATCTTCCGTCCCAACATCATATCAAATCCAAACCACTCTTCCCCATAATCCACGATAGACCTTTAGGTTTTTACATATCAATATATGCATGAAAAAAATAAACCTGGCTCTTGGACATAAAACAAGGAATTAAACCCTCACATAGGACGATATCGCATAAATACCAAGCATAATACACTTGACCTTTAAAAAAATAGGTAAATACATTCCCTATAATGTAATTATCAACTATCACACAACTGTTTCATAGAAAATCATGAATTAATAGATTAATTATCACATTATCCAACTATAAGAAACCTGTGTAAAAAGATATCAGAGCTATATCAATTTAATTAAACTATTATCTTAAAAAGACATTAATTATATTTTAAAAAAGAATCAACATGATCATTGTTCATTAACAAAATTAATTATATATTCATATTTGAATCAATATTGTCATAATAATATTTATACAACAAAAATCAGATTTATTAACAAGCATCTTAAATAATATATCCAATTAATAATCAATTAATTTTGGAATTAAATTCTTTATAACATTCCATCAATAAAAACATGTTAAACCAAAAATGGAATATATATCACACTATCTAAAACATCAATAGGCAACCATTATATCGACATACATATAAAACCTCATTATGTGATTGATAATAGTTATTTAATATGGTTCATGTATTTAATAATGTCAATTTAATTTCAATATAAAGGGATAAAAAAATTCTAACTCTAAAATTTTATATAATTAAATTGAGACACAATGAATCCCTTAACTAAAATTATCATCAATGATACATGCATGAGAGTAGACCACACAAAGGATCCCGATAACATCTCTCACAATAACTACATCCCCCAAAGGATGATGTGACATTACCATACCTCCTAGAAACAAAGGAAACTCCATTAGGAATAATGAGATCATGTTCCATCACATGGAAAAATGGAATAGGAGGAAAATAATCAAATTAACCACTAAAGATGAATGAAATCACACCTTTGAACATGTTAGGACAGCACATTTGAAGATGGAAGTCCAATAATGACTCCCATCTATGGCATCCTCAAAATGCCAAGGAGGGTATTTTTGTGACTCCTAAGATGAGAGGTAGGGATGAAGAATCCACAGGGTTTAACATCATTAGTGGATATATTATTTTAAAACATAATATCATTTAGGGATTACATTACCAATAGTCAACATTATGTCATGTATTTTCTTGAGGTCATTTTTGTAAGAACCCAGATCTTCTTTTTATGTATCTTTTCCTTCCCTGGCCATTTTTTATAAAAATTGAAATTTATGGAAATTTTCAAAGTACATGTCGTGTACTTTCTGGTTAGATGTCGTGTACTCAGTTACCGTAGGTAGCTGTGTGCTAACCGTGTTGTATCCATGCACATGGCCATGTGGGGGTGACCAAGAGGCCTCCTAAAGCGGAGTAAAAAAAATGACAAGTACATGCCATTTACTTCAAAAGTACACACCATGTATTTTAATTTTTTTGTTTCATTAAACATACCGGGGTCGAGTCTAATTGCTAGAAACCGCTTCTTCAAGGTTACATTGGTCCCAGAGCTCCCGTATGGCCGCGATCATTGTCCAAGACCCCGATCGAGAATCCAATCTCCAATTCGAACACTGTCGATTGCGTTGGGATCGCCTCGGTAATCTCTCTCTTCTACTTTACCTTTGTTACCCAATTCCTCACCATATCATGTTAACCTCTATTGAATGTTTCATAATTTTTTTAGATCAATGACATTATAAGGTTATTCAAGCCCTGATACTCAAGTATATCGATCTTCCAATGCCAAGGTAGGTTTTTTTTCTCATAATTGAATTTCATTGAGTTTTATGTGAAAATTTGTCCAATACCCTTGAACTGGGTATTGCATGTTTACCATTTTAACTGTTTTGATTTCCCTTTATGCTGGTATTCATAAATATAGGTTATTTGGATGTGAAGGTGGTTGTTTTCTAAGATCTGGATATGTTTTCCCATGCATGATCTGTTTACGACCATTGGGTCTTATTTAGACATTAGGATTCCTTGATGTTCACATGACTAGTATTGTAGGATGGAGTGATTATTTTATCTGACATGCTTGAGATGATGTAGAATGCTTATCCAAGTAGTTATTTTGGTTTACCTTTGTTGTATTTCATTTTTATGCTTTTGTGACTTACACAGGGTCGTGAGAACCTGGTGTAGTAGACGATTAGTTTAATTGACCATGTGAGCTTCCTCAAAGAGTCTTTACCACTTTTGACTGTATGGGGAATTGACCATTTGAGCATCCTCAGAGAATCTTTATCACTTTTGACAATATGGGAAAATGACAATGTGACCTTCCTCAAAGAGTCTTAATCACTTTTTGAATATAAGGGTAATTGACTGTGTGAGCTTCCTTAGAGAGTCTTTAATACTTGGAAGTATAAGGGGAATTTATTGACAGAGATTCCTTAGAGAGTATTTTTAATATCCGTGTTTTGATTGAACCGACGGTGTTAGGCTGAGAGAGAAACCCACAAGTTTACCTTCTTGTTTTTCTCTTGTTGAAATATGGAACTGGTTTCAATGAAATTGTAGGATTGGTTACTGCTGAGTACTTCCTTATTTACTGCTTTCTTTTGTTTATTACCTACCATATATTCATTGACTATTAGGCACAAATCATGTGGTGATTTCTTAATGGGATTTAATATCACACCCTGTTTGGGCTATGCATTTGGGCCCAAACAGATTATATTGTTGTAGGTGAAGATAAGAGAAAACACACTTCTATATTAGGTACATGATTTTATATGGAGATGGAGAGTGTGGGACCAAGATGAGGCTTACGATGTTGACGAGCTGTTTATATGTTTTCTTTTCTACATTGGCTTTGTACTTTTTTGTATCCCAGCATTGTGATTTGTTTGGTTTCCCTCCTCGACGTATCTATCATGCCTAATTTATATATAAGTCTACTCCAGTTTATTATTCCTAGTCTTCCGCTCTTTTCTTTTGTATGGATTATTATAGATTCCATTTTTTCCATTTGTTTACATTCGTTGTGTTACTCTTCCAATGATGTCATTGTTTCCCCACTATCATACCCAAGGCTCCCACAACTAGTCAGAAGCCTCTGGAATTAGGGGAAATGCTCTTGAGGTCATGTGACTAACTAGGTATGGGGTGTCTTTGGGTGGCTTCCGGAACTGGTATGTTATAAAGTGGTATCACAGGGAGGTTTCGATCCTTTACTATGTGGATTATGGGCCCACATGGACCAGAATTTGGTGTATTATTGGACCGTTATCTATTTTTATAACATGTATAAGATTCCATGCTTTGATTCTCGGGGAATATGGGCCCTCACAGATCAAAATTTGGCACATTGATATTCATTTCAGTGTTTTTTTGTGCTTCAGATTAGTTTTTGAGGCATTGTATCCGAAAAAACCTAGAATACATGCCATGTTTCATTGACTACATCCCATGTGTTCTTTTGATTGGGAAGAAACTATTTCACTTATGCAAATTCCATGTATCATATATAATCTCCATTTAGTCTCCATCCATGTCATAGGCCTGGTGGGCAGAGACACAAGATAGGGAAACTCTTGGTGGAACACGCCGTGTGCCATTTGTACATGTCTTGTCATGTTGACCCTGTTTCCGCCCGTGTGACTAACAACACAGACGAAGAAATATTAGGTCATACAAGTAGTGTAGTGTAATATTTGAATTTGTCCGTGAAACTAACAACACAGGTCAGTTAAATAATCTTGTACATGATGTGTCTGGATCTAACACGCCGTGTATAGTCAGTCATGTGTTCACCTATGTAACTAACAACAATGGTCAGTGTTATATTTTCTTGTATACGCCATGTCTATATGGAACACGCCGTGTACTGTCAGCCAAGCATCCTTCCATGTCTCTAATAACACAGGCAGTTGAAACATAATCTGTACAAACCGTGTCCACATGGAACACTCCATGTAGGGTGATTCATGTAACCAGCCGTGTGATGACAACATGGGTCGGTGAAGGTCATATAGTATACATCGTGTTTGGCACAAACAAGTCGTGCAATCTCGTTCTATGGAGAACCATTTGGCTTAGCCATGTAGAAGGAATCGATGAGGGGATGAGAATTCATGTACATGCTGTGTGTAAGGTCAACACGCTGTGTGTTTGGGGTGTTACACAACCATCTTTGGAAGGATTAAACGCCCATGTGAAAGACATAAGGGAACACATCGGGTAGTTATTATACACACAGTGTAGTATTGATTTGAAAAACCTATTTATTTTTTCATCTTGTTCCCTTCTAACAATTTTAGTTTTTATTCCATGATGATGTTAATCTAAGGTGTGTGCTTGACCTTGAGAATTCATGCCATCGAGACATCCTCCGGTTGTACGCAAGTTGCAAGGCGATGATCAGTCACCAGATATGGATGATCAATGACTTCTAGTAGATCCTCCAGTTGGGCCAGTCATGGAGAAAGTTGTTATACCTGACATATGTTCCGATTCAAATTTCAGGGAAGGCTTTACGAGGATGATGCAAACCTTCCATGGAGCACAGCATCCTTCCCCTTCGATGGAAGAATTGACGCAGGACATTCAATAGCAGCAGCCTCCCACTTTCATAGGGGTAGGAGGACCTCAGGATATAGAGTCGTGGCTAGAAGCCATGATGATGATATTCGAGCATCTGGAGATGAATTCAGAGAGGAGGGTCAAGATCTCTATGTACATGCTTTGGGATTCTGCCATGAGAAATTGGAATGTGATCTCACATGCAGGATGCTAGAAAAATATGTATTGTGGTGAGTTTTAGATCAAATTCTAAAATTACATCTATCTAGATTCCTTGAGGGCCGATCAACCCCCAATAGTTTATGATTTTGGATCAGATTACTCTTTCTGTTTTGGAGTATTCCTCTCATTTCACCGAACTTCAGTGCTTTACACCCTTTCCAGGAGGTGATGAGTTATTCTTGGAAAGGATGTTTGAGGATGGTCTAATGAACGAAATCCAATCGTTGGAGGATATCTTTAGGGTGACTTCTATATCTTCTATAGTCAACTAGGAGAAGATCACCCAGTGCAATATGGGGGATTCTGGTGCTATGAGCCAGTGTGGTTCACCATCCAGAGTTAGTGCTCTTCCATCTGATAGCAGGAAGTGCCATATGGAGACTCCATGTGGAGATTTGAGTAGGCAGGATGCATATTCGGGTAGAAAGGTGGTATGCCACAAGTGCTGGAGGAGCGGTCATACGAAGCCAAATTTACAGAGAGACCTAGTGGTGTGTCGATATTACTGCAAGAGGGGGAGTCATCTACACATTTCTCAGATATTATCACCAGAAGCTGGTGATAGGGGTTCTTCAATGACTCCTAGTTTAGGAGCAACAACACCAATGTCTCACCAGTCTCGGAACTGGAGTTCTTCCATTTGATCAGGCTATGGTGGAGGACATGGTCGTGGTAGCTAGTCTCCGGGTTTTTAGTGACATCAGGGTGGATCATCATAGAGTGGTTCGATAGGTTCACATGGTTGTGGTATGTGCCAAAATATTGTAGTGGAATAGACCCAACAAGAGCAGGGTCTCGAACCTTCTAAAGTTCAAGGTACGATCATTGTTCATTCATATTACGATTATGATCTTTTTGGTTTAGGGTCTTCACATATATTTATATATGTTGCTTTTTTGGAGTTCCTTGGGAACTATATGTTTTCTTCTATGGATATCTTAACACTCGACACTGCGTTAGGGACTAGATTGATTAGTGTTCATCAGTGCAAGGAGTGATGTCTTGAGGTTGGTGGGTGTTACTTTTTATGGGACCTCTATGTTCTAGAGATGAAGGGCCATGATGTCATTCTCAGAATCAATGGGTTAGTTCCCTTATAGGTAGTCATAGATTCCCATCAACGTAGGGTGATTTTCATGTCACCAGAGGGCATATATTTTCTTCAAAAGGGAGAGTGGGATGTCCAGCTAAGTAGAGAGGGACCCAAGAATCATGGTTTAGGACGAGTTACAACTAATATTGATAGTATTTATGTAGATGATAGGGGGATTTGACAGATGGAGTTTCCTCCAGTGGTGAACCGTTTCGGTGATGTCTTTCCAGAAGAGTTTTCAGGATTTTCCCCAGAGCATGAGGTAATTTTTTTTATTGAGCATGTTCCAGGGGTAGAAACGGTGTCAATTACTCCTTATAAGATGGAACGACCATAGTTACTGAAGGTCAAGAGGTAGTTGGAGGAGTTTTAGGCAAAGGGTTTCATCTGACCAAGTACTTCTCCTTGGGGTTCTCCTATGTTTTGTGCGATGAAGGTGGATGATGCCCTCCAGATTTGAGTTGAATATCAAATGTTGAACTACATGATGGACAAAAACAGATTTCCATTAACGATGAATGATGATCTCTTTGATCAACTTCGAGTAGACTAGGTGTTCTTGATGATCGACTTGATATCTGGTTACAATCAGTTGTGCGTTAGACAATCAGATATACTTTTCACAGCCTTCTGGAGTAGGTATGGTCTATATGAGTATATGGATATGTCGTTCGGTCTCACGAACATGCCTATAGATTTCGTGGCATTGATGAACCGACTATTCCATCCAAACATGGATTCATTCGTGGTAGTATTCATGGATGATGCCTTTGGTCACTGTCACACTCGACACGACCATGCTACCCGTCTTGAGATCGTTTTGATTACATTGATAGAGCAGTAGTTATGTGCTATTCTCTAAAAATGCAACTTCTGGATAGACCAGATTCACTTCTTGGGTCATGTTATCTCAGAGACCGGAGTATTATTAGACCCAATGAAAGTGAGAGTAGTAGGTTCCTTGGGCAGTCGAAGAACATCTTTGTATTATTTTGTTTTATAGGGATGTTTGGATACTACTTTCATTTCATACATGACATTTAACGCTCTGTAGCACCACTAATAGGCCTGACTTGGAAGGGTGAGAAGTTCTTGTGGTCAGATTCTTATGAGTCAGCCTTTTAGGAGCTAAAATGGACAATGACTTCAACACCAATACTAGTTTTTCTAGAGCCAGGAAAAAACAATATTGTGTACTGTGACGCTTCAGGTATTAGGCTAGGGGTTGTTCATATTCATAGAGAAGGAGTCATTGCATATAGGTCTCGGAAGTTGATTCCACATGAGAGGAATTACCCGACCCATGATCCTAAGTTTACTTCTATTGTTCATGCCATGTGCTGTTGAAGACATTATCTTCTAGGAGATCACTTTGTGGTTATCACAGAAAACAAGTGTCTCAAGTATATCTTCAAACAGCATGACTTGAATTTGAGATAGCAATGGTGGGTTGAGTTCCTTCAGTCCTTGGACTTGGAGCATGCCTATACAGTTGGGAAAGGCAATGCGGTAACTAATGTGTCAAGCCTAAGGACTCAGATACAGGTAGTTTAGGAGGCCAATAGTGTGTGGTAGCTTAGGGATATGTTCTTTTAGATGCATTCGGAGGTCCATGATAGATAGGGGAATACTTTTTCTTTCCTCTATGGATGTTAACTCTACTCTTCTGGATCTAGTGATAATGAAGAAGCTATCATATTCAGAAGGCTTAGTCTTATGGGAGAGTGTGTGTAGAGACCCGTATCCTGACGTACATGGACATTACATTACTTTTGCGGAATACTTAGTACATAACAAAAACACACACACAAGGATCGTAATAGTTTAGTGTCTTTGGAAACTCGGAAGATAATCTTCTAATCGTGGTGAAAGATCTTCAAAATCTCCCACAAAGATCTTCCTTTTTTTTACCTAAAACCTTTCTTTATATCCTGGGGAAAAGAAAACATAAAAGGGTGAGCTCAAATGCTCAGCAAGGGCAAATAAAGGAAATAAAAATCATATCATATCTTTTTGAAAATCAAAACCTGCAAAAGAGATCATAATATCTTAACATGGAATAAATCATAGAAGTAAAAATGAGATCCCCATAATCATAACATAAAACTTGAAACTTTGTGGCATGCACACATAATCATGGAAAATAATTTCTTGTTAGTCATGACTCATTGCCAAGACTATCTTAGTGGACAAAGTCCCTTTCTGAACCGAGTTCACTCCTCGTTTCAGTCCGGTATCACTGAACCGAAATAACCTTCCGTTCCAGCCATGTCTATCTCATGAGATATAAAATCTTTACCCAATGCATTGGAGGGAGATATAGGTCCCACCCATCTTATAATGAATCCTTTATTATGTGTGCCACATAATCATAAATCTTACATCATCACATAACCCATGTAATAAAAATGGGATTCTTAAACAACATGACATCATAAAACAATTCATATAAGATAACAGAATTCATAAAAATAATTCCATCACAACATGATCAAATAAATTTAATAATAGGGATAAAAACAGAACCCTTTATTATCTTAGATGGAAAATAAATTTGATAAAACACTTGAACTCCATTCTTGAGGAAAATATCCTTTCTTCTAAAAAACATTTTTCCTTTCATAACATGTCATACAACTTAAAAATAAAAGAAGTTGATTAAAAATAAACTTGAAAACTTGTAAAGGAAGCTTCTTGGAAATAATGTTTTAAAAATCCATTCATGCCGTATAAGTTAAAAAAAACATTCTTCGTACTTTTGTCGGAAAAGTCAAAAAGTACCTCGTACGGAAAAACAACAAAAGATTCCTTTCATATTCTTTACTAAAAACTCACCTAAGGGTAAAATTGGATTTAAACTATTTCAAGTGGATGGAAACAATATTACATATTGAGGGAACATGGATGTGGATGATAAAATATACCCCAGTAAATACTTACGAATAAACAATCTCGGATAAAAATGAGATTGTGATATTTCCCTTACCTTAGGTCCGACTTGCTTTGTAAGTGTCCGAACCTCCTGTATAATGATTTAAATCATGTTATTGACTTATTACATAATCATATTCATTGTTATGATATCATATATGGTTCACTTATGACATTATATTACCCGTTCTTTTTTAAATTCCATGTTAAAGAAGCGTTTTGGGTAAAATCGTTTCATTTATCGTAGGTGTTTTGACTTGTTGTTCTTGACATATTTATTACTTATATCATGATTTACTTACTTCCAGAATATAAAATATGATTTATATATCATATATATTCAGTATATATATATATATAATAGGTAGATAAATAAAATGAAAAACACCGTTCATGGAGACGGTAGTCCGTACGTACGCATGAACGATGTTTTCCTTTCCTTATTGTCTTGAAATGGAAGTAAGTAGATGACATACATATGTATATATATACATAAATCCAGTAGCTTTATAATGTCATATATTTCATTATTATTTCTTATATATACTTTATAATCATTCTTAAATGGTTAACATGGAGAATGAATCTCATCGCGTCGTGGAGACGGTATTCCGTACGTACGCACGAGCGATGATATCATTTCCATAAATATTGAACTGAATTGAAGTGGATTATACAATATATCAGAATCAATATGATGTTGTAATAACTATGTATAGTTATTATTTACACCATTATACCCATCCATGTAAGGTGTTGGTGGAAAATAGATTACACCACGGTGTGGAGACGGTATTCCGTACGTACGCACGCGCGGTGATTTCTTTTTCCGTAGGATGGATAGATAGTGAAATAGGGTTGTTTCATACTTATAATAACATATCAGTATATGAGTGATACTGATGTTATTACTTCATAATGAAACAACCTAAGAAGAAGATGTGGAAGAAGAAATAAAGATGAAAGAATTGGTAACGGTAATTACCTCTTCTTTGAAGCGCCTCTTTGAGACCTCCTCTTAGGGCACTAAAATTGGTCTTTGAGGAAGACCAGAACCTCTAGGATGTTGCTAGGGAAGTGGAGAAGAGATTTTGGCAGGGGTTGGCCGAGCTTGAGTGCTCAAATTGGTGTGAGGAGTAGGGGGAGGAGGTGTCCTTTTATAGGGGAGGAGAGGGGCACCTTAGGAATATCTCAAAATATTATTTTATATTAAAGTCAAAATCGGTTTATAATGGTTCCAAAGGGTCTTATTTCGAGTCTAAAGTGGGGATGGGTCGAAATCCTATCAACCAATAGAATTTAGACATGTTTAGGATGTTATTTTAACCTTATCAATTAGATTTAACTCTAAGTTAAATAATTTAACTTTTACCATGTCTTTTTGTTTTCTTTCACTATATGGTTAATACACTTACTATAACATGCCAAACGAACCCCAAATTGTTTATTATTAATATATATATCATTATCTAAGTCATTTGGCCGAACCTTAGATTTTTAGGAATACAATAACAATTAATAATATAATATTTGATTTAAAAACTATTTTGTGTCAATTTTGACACTATTTGATATATGATTTTTGTGAATGTCATAACAGAATTAAATGTTCAAACCAAGTTGATTAAACCAACATTAATATATCATAGTAACCTATAAAATTAGTGTAATTCATAAAAAATCTCAAATTACATTTATTTTGGTGTTTATACCATCAATTATGTCAATATTTCATTAATAAGATAATTACTGCATCATCGTTGTGTCATAAATAAATTAAATTATTTGATGTCTAAAAATTACAAATAAAATACCATCATGTAGGAAATCTTTTTAGCTTTTTAATGAATATTTACAATCTAATTTATCTAATGTATAACCCCATATTAAAAATGATTTACTTATTAAACATTGATTTTAACTATTTTAACCCTTCTTTAAATAAATTAATAATAAATGTCCTAATCTAATCCAAGTGGGCCTAAATGGTCATTTTTTTATTCCTAAGTTTGTTTTTGGTCGAATTACACTTATCAAATAGAATTAGGACATGTGTTAGGGTAATAGTAATATCATATTTACCCTTAGTTACCCTATTTACTATTAACCACGGTAAAAAAAGTAAAAAGTTACTATTCACCAAAAAATTATTTTCATCTCATTGAACCACATTTTAGTCCTTGATATTAACCGTGTCTCTCGGATTTTCGAAATTCCATTCACAGAAGCGGTAAAATTAAGTTTTATGCAAAATTCAGTTTTTTTAACTACCACTTAGTAGTTTCACTATTCCTTAAAAATTGATGTTTTTCAGAACAATGCCAAAATTTCATCCTCTGCTATATTTCATATTCCGAATTCAAAAATGAAATCTATTTTACCAAATTCATAACATAGAAGTTGCATTAATTAATTTTATAATTAAATCCCGCTGTTAAAATAAATAGCGTGTTTTTAGGAAACAATATATATCAAAAGATTGACACTTGATTATGTCTGGTTTAAATGTGAAATTACAACCAATGACCAACATTGTATTAAATTGTAAAAATATATTCTAAATATACTTTAAAACCACTCAAATTAATAATTTATCACTATTAATTATTTCGAATAAAAAAGTTGTTTTTAATTATAATTTAGTAATTTTCACTATTCATCAGAATATGAAAGTTATCTGAAAAGTACCAAAATTTCACCTTAGGCTAAATTCGATACTCGGAATCCAAGAATGAAGTTCATTTTGAAAAATAAGATTTACAGAATTTTAAAAATTGGTTATTACTATTCATAACGGCTAGTTTTAATAATATTTTAATAGGACATCGTTGTTTAGTGAAACTCGGTATTGCGTATTACACACGCTATCGAGGAAGGTCGCGATTGCGTGTAATGCAAGGCAAGACAAGGATGCGTGTTGTGCAAGCTCCTTTTGGTGTTGCGTACAACACAAGACATTAATAAAATTAAAAAGAATATTTTTTATAAAATCTTGGGCTGTTACATTCTACCCCCCTTAAAATGAATTTCGCCCTCGAAATTCGTCGGGGTTATAAATGGTTTACTATTCGAAAGTTTCTTTAATAGAAACCCACATCGTAAAAAGGAATATCAAAACCAATCTTTAAAAACAAAAGTATGAAACGTAATGGTTACCCAAATAAACTAATCATTGGGTTTCCACATAGGTGAAAATATGGATATGGAAGAGAAATCTAACCATCATGTTCTGATGGAAAGTGGTAGAGAACATGGCTATGGAAAAGCCAGTAATCACAAATCCATAGATTTGTGATGATATAAGGTACCATCTGATTCATCAGGTATAAGATCACTAGGACAACATTTTTGGTTTTCAAGATCATTTCTCCTAAAGTTGAAAATTTGAATTTTAATAAATACTTACTTTATTTTGGTACAATCTCACTGTTGTTCGTGCCTTGAACAATTTCCACTTCATCTCTTAAATAAATGAAGTTGAATTTGTTATTCGTGAAGTGTTAGCAGATCATGTGATTGAATGACGGGTCATTCCATCTGTCTCAAACAAAAGGATAGCAAAAATTATATGCATAAATCGATCTATAGTGAGATTAATCATATATGGTTCCTAAAATGGACTTATACTTCATATATCATACTGCTTAATATAATAAAACTAGTTTCTACTAAACAGGGACTTCCTGTAGGCCAGTGGTAGGCGATAAAGGCCAGTCGCACTTCGGTTGTGGGTTCGATTCCCACAGCCTTGTCCGAAGCGATGGGCTGTCGCCCGTCCTGCAGGTTGTCCTTTTTCCAAAACTATATTACTATAACATCCCATCAATAATATCGAAAAAAAATTCTATCCTTAAACAATACTAACATACGTCCAACACAATCCATTCCAATCTTTAGGCTTATCCATAATACTGCAGTCCACTCTCATAACATAGTGAAAACAATTACCAGAGATTTAATATCATCGTTGATCCCCATATATCATAAGATATGTTTTGTTGGTCACATTCCAAACATTCAAAGTCCTTAATCATGTATACTCTTGAATACCCATTGAACCTTAGTGAAAACTTGAATGCAGTTAAAAGTTAACACTTTTCACATACCGAAATCCTCAAAATTCTATATACTCAATCCATGATATCACTTAGTCCTTATATCAATCATGAGCTCATGAATACTATCAAACATTTAATTTTCTCCTTATCCCTTCATTATGCGCATATCATCTACATTCCAAAAATATATGAATAACCTTTCATGGATACTGGTAACATTAATAATACACTTTCAAAACACAAGGAAAGACAATAGTGCAACAATCCATAGATGTCTCTTTATTCCAAAATTACACATGATAAACATGTAATCATTCCACTACATTCTCAAACCATTGACCGAGCTTCAAAAATTCTTTCAACTCACATATCATTTGTAGTCTCTTCATCATCATCCACATAAATACTACCCATATGACCATACTGATTCTCTTCATGAGTCTTTCCCTTAGGGCATTTGTTTGCATAATGCCCATACATTCCACATTTAAAACACTTAACCATTTTTGATGTCGTAGCAATACCATTATCCTCATCCATGGTGTTAATCGACCCTTTTCCTTTGCACTTACTTGCTTTGTGTCCTTCGTTTCCACACCCAAAGCATCTTCCAGTTCCCTTGAAACATTCTCCTTGATGCCTCTTCCCACATGATTTACATAGGGGAAATTGAACTTTCTTTCCTCTATGATCATCATGGAACTCCATATTTCTCTTATTAGTCGAGTCAGGAAACTTACCAAATTTTACTTTATTGATCATATTGTGAGATTGCTGATTCGGCATAATAATGATGTTTGGACTTCCAAATCCCATTTCATTTGGTTTCTCATGAAGAATATCATTCCATTGTCCAGCATATCCTCCATTATCGTGAATCACATTGTTTCCATCCATTTTCTAAAACCCAAAAAGAATAGTGTGAGATGCAAAAATCATAATAAAGGGGGAATAACTTCATTATCTAACATCTTAGGTTAAATTCTAAGATCGTTACTGTTGTTCTAGGACTATATCCTATACGTATACTTATCCTTAGGGACATCCCTAGACATACCTTAGAAATATCTCTAGGGATCTCACTAACGTTTTCGCATCCTAGTTTCCAAAGGTTGACTAAACCTTTCCTCTGATACCAACTGTAGAGACCCGTATCCTGACGTACATGGACATTACATTACTTTTGCGGAATACTTAGTACATAACAAAAACACACACACAAGGATCGTAATAGTTTAGTGTCTTTGGAAACTCGGAAGATAATCTTCTAATCGTGGTGAAAGATCTTCAAAATCTCCCACAAAGATCTTCCTTTTTTTTACCTAAAACATTTCTTTATATCCTGGGGAAAAGAAAACATAAAAGGGTGAGCTCAAATGCTCAGCAAGGGCAAATAAAGGAAATAAAAATCATATCATATCTTTTTGAAAATCAAAACCTGCAAAAGAGATCATAATATCTTAACATGGAATAAATCATAGAAGTAAAAATGAGATCCCCATAATCATAACATAAAATTTGAAACTTTGTGGCATGCACACATAATCATGGAAAATCATTTCTTGTTAGTCATGACTCATTGCCAAGACTATCTTAGTGGACAAAGTCCCTTTCTGAACCGAGTTCACTCCTCGTTTCAGTCCTGTATCACTGAACCGAAATAACCTTCCGTTCCAGCCATGTCTATCTAATGAGATATAAAATCTTTACCCAATGCATTGGAGGGAGATATAGGTCCCACCCATCTTATAATGAATCCTTTATTATGTGTGCCACATAATCATAAATCTTACATCATCACATAACCCATGTAATAAAAATGGGATTCTTAAACAACATGACATCATAAAACAATTCATATAAGATAAAGGAATTCATAAAAATAATTCCATCACAACATGATCAAATAAATTTAATAATAGGGATAAAAACAGAACCCTTTATTATCTTAGAAGGAAAATAAATTTGATAAAACACTTGAACTCCATTCTTGAGGAAAATATCCTTTCTTCTAAAAAACATTTTTTCCTTTCATAACATGTCATACAACTTAAAAATAAAAGAAGTTGATTAAAAATAAACTTGAAAACTTGTAAAGGAAGCTTCTTGGAAATAATGTTTTAAAAATCCATTCATGCCGTATAAGTTAAAAAAAACATTCTTCGTACTTTTGTCGGAAAAGTCAAAAAGTACCTCGTACGGAAAAACAACAAAAGATTCCTTTCATATTCTTTACTAAAAACTCACCTAAGGGTAAAATTGGATTTAAACTATTTCAAGTGGATGGAAACAATATTACATATTGAGGGAACATGGATGTGGATGATAAAATATACCCCAGTAAATACTTACGAATAAACAATCTCGGATAAAAATGAGATTGTGATATTTCCCTTACCTTAGGTCCGACTTGCTTTGTAAGTGTCCGAACCTCCTGTATAATGATTTAAATCATGTTATTGACTTATTACATAATCATATTCATTGTTATGATATCATATATGGTTCACCTATGACATTATATTACCCGTTCTTTTTTAAATTCCATGTTAAAGAAGCGTTTTGGGTAAAATCGTTTCATTTATCGTAGGTGTTTTGACTTGTTGTTCTTGACATAGTTATTACTTATATCATGATTTACTTACTTCCAGAATATAAAATATGATTTATATATCATATATATTCAGTATATATATATATATAATAGGTAGATAAATAAAATGAAAAACACCGTTCATGGAGACGGTAGTCCGTACGTACGCATGAACGATGTTTTCCTTTCCTTATTGTCTTGAAATGGAAGTAAGTTGATGACATACATATGTATATATATACATAAATCCAGTAGCTTTATAATGTCATATATTTCATTATTATTTCTTATATATACTTTATAATCATTCTTAAATGGTTAACATGGAG
Organism: Viscum album; assembly: GCA_963277665.1. Taxonomy (NCBI): domain Eukaryota; kingdom Viridiplantae; phylum Streptophyta; class Magnoliopsida; order Santalales; family Viscaceae; genus Viscum; species Viscum album. Next base: position 1,807,378,034 of record OY728122.1, on the reverse strand, counting down.
AATGAATCTCATCGCGTCGTGGAGACGGTATTCCGTACGTACGCACGAGCGATGATATCATTTCCATAAATATTGAACTGAATTGAAGTGGATTATACAATATATCAGAATCAATATGATGTTGTAATAACTATGTATAGTTATTATTTACACCATTATACCCATCCATGTAAGGTGGTGGTGGAAAATAGATTACACCACGGCGTGGAGACGGTATTCCGTACGTACGCACGCGCGGTGATTTCTTTTTCCGTAGGATGGATAGATAGTGAAATAGGGTTGTTTCATACTTATAATAACATATCAGTATATGAGTGATACTGATGTTATTACTTCATAATGAAACAACCTAAGAAGAAGAAGTGGAAGAAGAAATAAAGATGAAAGAATTGGTAACGGTAATTACCTCTTCTTTGAAGCGCCTCTTTGAGACCTCCTCTTAGGGCACTAAAATTGGTCTTTGAGGAAGACCAGAACCTCTAGGATGTTGCTAGGGACGTGGAGAAGAGATTTTGGCAGGGGTTGGCCGAGCTTGAGTGCTCAAATTGGAGTGAGGAGGAGGGGGAGGAGGTGTCCTTTTATAGGGGAGGAGAGGGGCACCTTAGGAATATCTCAAAATATTATTTTATATTAAAGTCGAAATCGGTTTATAATGGTTCCAAAGGGTCTTATTTCGAGTCTAAAGTGGGGATGGGTCGAAATCCTATCAACCAATAGAATTTAGACATGTTTAGGATGTTATTTTAACCTTATCAATTAGATTTAACTCTAAGTTAAATAATTTAACTTTTACCATGTCTTTTTGTTTTCTTTCACTATATGGTTAATACACTTACTATAACATGCCAAACGAACCCCAAATTGTTTATTATTAATATATATATCATTATCTAAGTCATTTGGCCGAACCTTAGATTTTTAGGAATACAATAACAATTAATAATATAATATTTGATTTAAAAACTATTTTGTGTCAATTTTGACACTATTTGATATATGATTTTTGTGAATGTCATAACAGAATTAAATGTTCAAACCAAGTTGATTAAACCAACATTAATATATCATAGTAACCTATAAAATTAGTGGAATTCATAAAAAATCTCAAATTACATTTATTTTGGTGTTTATAACATCAATTATGTCAATATTTCATTAATAAGATAATTACTGCATCATCGTTGTGTCATAAATAAATTAAATTATTTGATGTCTAAAAATTACAAATAAAATACCATCATGTAGGAAATCTTTTTATATTTGTAATGAATATTTACAATCTAATTTATCTAATGTATAACCCCATATTAAAAATGATTTACTTATTAAACATTGATTTTAACTATTTTAACCCTTCTTTAAATAAATTAATAATAAATGTCCTAATCTAATCCAAGTGGGCCTAAATGGTCATTTTTTTATTCCTAAGTTTGTTTTTGGTCGAATTACACTTATCCAATAGAATTAGGACATGTGTTAGGGTAATAGTAATATCATATTTACCCTTAGTTACCCTATTTACTATTAACCACGGTAGAAAAAGTAAAAAGTTACTATTCACCAAAAAATTATTTTCATCTCATTGAACCACATTTTAGTCCTTGATATTAACCGTGTCTCTCGGATTTTCGAAATTTCATTCACAGAAGCGGTAAAATTAAGTTTTATGCAAAATTCAGTTTTTTTAACTACCACTTAGTAGTTTCACTATTCCTTAAAAATTGATGTTTTTCAGAACAATGCCAAAATTTCATCCTCTGCTATATTTCATATTCCTAATTCAAAAATGAAATCTATTTTACCAAATTCATAACATAGAAGTTGCATTAATTAATTTTATAATTAAATCCCGCTGTTAAAATAAATAGCGTGTTTTTAGGAAACAATATATATCAAAAGATTGACACTTGATTATGTCTGGTTTAAATGTGAAATTACAACCAATGACCAACATTGTATTAAATTGTAAAAATATATTCTAAATATACTTTAAAACCACTCAAATTAATAATTTATCACTATTAATTATTTCGATTAAAAAAGTTGTTTTTAATTATAATTTAGTAATTTTCACTATTCATCAGAATATGAAAGTTATCTGAAAAGTACCAAAATTTCACCTTAGGCTAAATTCGATACTCCGAATCCAAGAATGAAGTTCATTTTGAAAAATAAGATTTACAGAATTTTAAAAATTGGTTATTACTATTCATAACGGCTAGTTTTAATAATATTTTAATAGGACATCGTTGTTTAGTGAAACTCGGTATTGCGTATTACACACGCTATCGAGGAAGGTCGCGATTGCGTGTAATGCAAGGCAAGACAAGGATGCGTGTTGTGCAAGCTCCTTTTGGTGTTGCGTACAACACAAGACATTAATAAAATTAAAAAGAATATTTTTTATAAAATCTTGGGCTGTTACAGTGTGTCAGGAGAGGACCCTATTCTAGGATGGACCATAGGCGCATATGAGATCTTGCATTTCCATGGCCACATATGGGTGCAAGAATACATAGGCGAGGAGATGATGTGGGACTTTCATTCATCTGTTTGGTCAGTTCATCCTGGTGTCACTATGATGTATCATTATCAACTTCATCAGTATTTTTGGTCAGGTATGAAGAGAGATGTGGCAGGTTTTGTCATGAAATGGTCCACCTTTTAGCGGGTGAAGATAGAGCACCAGTGACCAATAGGCCTTTTGCAGCAGTTACTCATTCCTGAGTGGAAGTGGAACATTGTCACGATGGATTTAGTGATAGGTCTACCAAGTTAACCTTGAGGGAATGATGCATTTTAGGTTGTCAATGATAGACTCATGAAGGATTCTCACTTCATGCCGATCAAGGAGACTTTCAGGGTTGATGAGGTGGGATATATGTAAATCTGTGAGATCGTATGTCTACATGGAGTTCCACACTCTATCTTTTCAAATAGGGATACTCATTTTACTTCTCGGGTCTGGCAGGGGCTTCATAATGCTTTGGGTACACATGTACTTTTGAGTACAGCTTACCATCCCCAGACAGATGGCCAATCTGAGCGTACAATTCAGGTGCATGAAGAAATTATTCATGCATGCATCCTAGATTTTGGAGGTTCTTGGGAGACACATATACCTCTTGTGGATTATTCCTACAATAATTGTATTTAGGAAAATATTCAGATGGAACCTTATGAGTCTTTGTATTGTAGGCCATACCGATCACCCTTATGTTGGCCAGAGACAGAAGAAACAGCTATGTTGGGACCTCTTCTTTTCTAGGAGACCACTAAGAAGATATTGTTGATTCTGAAGAGGATGGATACTGCACAGTCTTGATAGAAGTCTTAAGCTGATCGGTGGATATGACCTCTGGTGTTCGAGGTCGGTGATCTAGTTTTCCTACGTGTCACACCGAGGTTGGGGAACCAAAGGATTAGGATATAGGGTATGCTTTGTCCAAGGTACATTGGACCATTTAAGGTGTTGGAGAGAGTTGGGCCAGTCACATATCAGTTGCAGTTGCATCAGATGTACTGGGTTATGAACGACTTCTTCCACGATTCTTAGCTTCAACGTTTCTTCTCAGACCCGTCTCATGTCTTCCAAACCGAGGAGGTAGAGTTAGAAGTGGATGCATCATTTGAGGAGCATCCTATCCGGATTTTCGATTGAAGTACAAATGTTCTTTGTGGTCTGTCTATACCTATGGTACGCGTGCTATGACAGAACATGTGAGTACAAGATGAGACTTGGGAGAGAGGGTCTGATTTATGAGCACAATGGCTAGAGAAATTTGAGGTTTCGTTATCTACGCCTCCCTTATAGGGAAATTCAAGGATGAATTTCATTATGGGGGGATGTTTGTAAGAACCCTGATCTTTTTTTTCAGGTATGTTTTCATTTTATGATCATTTTTAGGGAAAAGGTGAATTTCTCGAACTTTTCAAATTACACGCCTTGTACTTTCTGAATACATGTCGTGTACTCGGTTACCGCAGGTATCCATGTGCTAGCCATGTAGCAGCCATTCACACTGCCATGTGGGGGTTACGTATCGGTTGCTTAATGTTTAGTACATAAATAGAAAGTACATGCCATTTCCTTCTAATGTAAGTGCCATGTATTTTACTTTTTTCATTAACCATACCCAGGTCACGTCTAATCACCGGAAACACCTTCTTCTATGTTTCGTTCGGCCGAGAGCTCTTGTACGACCACTATCTTCCTCTGAGCCCCCGACAGAGCATCTGATCTCTAATTTGACCACCATCTATTGCATTGGGATTTCCTCAGTATTCTCTCTCTTCCTCTTGATCTCTATTTCCCAATTCATCATCCTTTCCATGTTATCCTCTATTGAATGTTTCTGACAATTTTGTAGATCTAGAGAGTTCTAAGGTTATTCAAGCCCTGAGACTCATGTATATCTATCTCCCAACACTATGGTAGGTGGTTTGTGCCTTTCCGTTGATTTTTTTGAGTTATATGTGCAATTGTGTCCAATACCCTTGAATGGGGTTTTGTGTGTTTATCATTTTAACCATATTGATTTCCTTCTATGATGTTATGCATTAAAAGAGCTTATTTGGAAGTGAATAGGGTTATTTGCTATTCTTTGGATGTGTTAGCTCATGCATGTTCTATTTACGACCATTTGGTACTATTTAGCTATTATTATTCGCTGATGATCCCATGACTAGTACTTTATAATGGAGAGATTATTCATTCTAACATTTTTGAGATGTTGTAAGCTGTTTAGCCATGTAGTTCTTGAGTTTCAATTTGGCCGTATTCCATTTCAATGCTCGTTTGACTTACACAGGGTCATGAGAACCTAGTGTAGTATAATATAAGGTTAATTGACCGTGTGATCATCCTCAGAGAATCTTTGTCAATTTTTACTATATAAGGAATTAACCGTGTCAGCTTCCTCATAGTGTCTTTATCACATCTGATTATATTGGCAATTGATTTTGTGAGCTTCCTTAAAGAGTCTTTATCACTTTTGACTATAAGGGGAATTGACTGAAAGAGGTTCTTTAGATAGTATTTGTAGTATCCTTGTATTGATTGAATGAGAGGGGTTAGGCTGAGAGAACTACATAGTGGGTTACCTTCTAGGTTTATGGTTTTTGATATATGGAACTGATTGCATTGAACCTATAGGTTAGGTTACTGTTGAGTATTTCCATGTTTAAAACTTCCTTTTGTTTATTACAAGCCAAATATTCATTGACTGTTAGGCACATATCTTGTGGTGATTGTCTACTGGGATTAAGTCTGACACCTTATTTTGGTGATGCATTTGGGCCCAAACAGATTATATTTCTATAGGTACAGATAAGGGAAAATTCCCTTTTACTTCTGGTACTTGATTTTATATGGAGCTGGAGAGCGTGGGACCAAGGTGAGGTTTACGATGCTGAGGAGATGTTTACCTATTTTCTTTTATACATGGTCTTAGTATATTTATGCATCCTAGCATTTTGATTTGTTTGGATTAATTCCTATACTTATATATCATGCATCATTTATATATACATGTCTCCAGTTTATTATTTTCAGTCATCCATTGTTTACTTTTGTATGGATTATTACTACTTCTGTTTTTTCTATTTGTTTATCTCCGCTATGTTACTAAGACATTTAGGGAATAGTTTCCCCACTATCACACCCATGTCCTTCGATTCTAGTCAGTGGCCTCTGGTGTTACGGTATATTCACTTGAGGCTATGTGACCAACCGGGTACGGTGCATCTCTAGGTGGATTCCAGAACTAGGACATTACAATTTTCCACTAGAAAAAACCTCTACCCTCACAATTATTTTAATTTCAATACTTGAAATATTACATGACGTGAATACAATAGTAAAATTGTATAAATTTTTTATACGGCGTGAATCCCTCCTCCATTCCATGTAAGTTCTCTAATCTTTGTTCTCAACACTTGTGTGCCTCTGAATATCCTACAAGCCTCCTATTAGCACCTCAGTCTTTAAAAGCATGAAAAGGGTTTATCCTCTTGGATCCCAACTATTATAAGTTAATTTTTGGATCTCCATTTTCATCTTGAGTTTTGGGTATGATGAGATTGAATTTTGAGGCATCTCTTATATCTAATTTTGTCCTATCTTGTTTCGTTTGGACTTTTCTTGTGTTTTTGTGAAAAAATTGAAAAAATTGGAAAATACTAGGTGGATCATGAATTTTAAACTGTGTTCCCTTCCCCAAGTGAACATGTGTCCTTGTTCTATTTTGGATAGGTTAATATCACACAGATAGAACATGTTTTTTAACTATGAATCCGAACTATACCATATGATATTTTTGGATTGTGTGGGGAGAACAGTTGCCAAATGGTTTGTAAAATCATGTTAGAAAACCATTCGGGCTATAAAATTCAAAAAAAAAATTGGTTTTCCCTTTTTCTCTCTCACAAATTATTATCCCAAACACCCATTTCTCTCCCCCTACTCTTGATTATTCAATTGGTGCACCCCCTTTGTCTCCTTTCCTTTGGGATCCATTGTTTTTGTAATCCTGGTTTCATTTCCATCAGAATCGCCATGCAATTGACTTCTCCCCTTTATTTATCCTCTCTTATAGGGGATTCATCCTATTTTTTGGTTTCATTTATCATTTATGTAAGGTGACTTTTTATGGTTATATATTGTTCCTAAATGTGCAATCATGATTTTTAGGTTAGTTCATGCCCTTATAAAGTGTGATTGACTTACGGTTTATGTTTTGAAACATTTATAGAAGATTCTTCGGTGAATGTTTGTGGTTCCATTCTTCGACATTGCTTGGTGAATTTAATGTTCTTATTTGTTTTCTTATTTATGTTCTGTGAACTATATAAAAGGTGTCAATAGTTTTTTTTTGATGAAATTCATGGTTCTTTGGGGTGAAAAAATTAATTTATAATGAAAATTGGATATGTTCCATATGTGTTTCATGTGCGCCCTTTTTTTATTCCTTTAATGTGATAGACAAATTTTGTAGATTATTTGAAACCCATTATCAAAAGGGTTTTGTGTGTTTATGAATTAATAATGTTTTCATTAAAATAAAATGGATGTATTTATTATGTAAAAACATTTACGGATTCATTAAGATGATTTAATAATATATGAAATAATTTTATTTAATTTTGAATGTGGCATCAATCATGTTTTGAAATAGTTTTGATGTGTTTTTGGTTTCATAATGTATTTTTTGTTATGTATGTGGTGATTTTACTTCTGGTTTTCATTTTTTCCCTTGTGTATATGTGAATGTGATGTTTCATGGGATATAGGGAATCTTATTTAGCACAATGGGAAAACATGGTAATTTGGTTGGTAGACTAGGACTAGTACAACAGATGATTCGTATGTTGTTCATCCCTAATTAATCTAGAAGGTTTAATGATAAAAAATAACTAAATGATATTAGTAATTGGAGACTAATGGGCCTATGGGGTTTCCCATCCTAGTGGCTCTTGGATGAAAAACTACTATTAATGGTTATTATACAACATTTCATGGATATGTGTGGTACCTTGTTCCCATTGATAGCTATTGACAAGAATTTTTTCTCGTGGATTATTAATCTACGGTCATATGTCACATACTATCACCATATGATATACATGGTTGGTTATTTTTAAAATCAAGTAGGTCTTCATTAAAAAGGTTTCTATTTCCATTTTTTCACGGAAATTATGTTATTTATTATTTTATAAAAGATTAATTTTCATTTAACTTGTAATGCTTATGACATAGATCCAATTTTTTTAGTGGCATCCAAAGGAGAATTAGCTACCACCATACATACCCTAATGGGTGTATGTAAACATTTTTATTTTTGAATATTTAAATGGAAATGGCATACAATGATGGGGTATTGTGATTATAGATATATCCTCTTGCATGTTTTTTGTGGTGGTGGATTTAGTATGTTTCTCCTCCAGTCGCATGGTGTCTTTTCTTGGGATGGTGTTATTTCTCCCATTTTCATAGATCATTTGGATTTTGTTAAATTTTGTAATCATAAATATAAAAATAGATTATTCCATGTTTGGTTGTGTATAAATAGTTTTGGATTATTTATTATTATTATTTTTATTTGTTTATGTGATTGAGTGAAATCATTCCCCAATGATATTATTGATAACCAGGAACTTGTTGGATGACCATGGAGTTTGGGAATATTCATTTGGTCATCCTACAGATTGGGTTGGGTGCCAGGTTAGATGCAGATCTGGCTTGGATTGTGACATGTGATTTGCACATACATGATTTGAAAATTATATGTTTGTTGGGGTGTGTAATTAATAATTCTAAATTCATCATTGGAGTACAAATAAGTATATATACCTGATCAAATATTTATGGGTTTATGTTATAAAGAGGTATATTATAGATTATGTACCTCGATTCATAGTCTATTACTGTGTAATGTAATAGAGACATAATTCTAAGGGAGTGTTACTACCATTATCATACCTAAATGTAAATTAGAAATATCACCTTCGATTTTTCAATTTTGATCCCAAGGAATATAACGACCATAATGCTATATGGGTTATAGTTGATGGCATTTTTAAACCGGAACACTTAATTTTTAACATTGAATATTCCACTCTAGATTATTTATCTATTATATATATAATAAGTAAGTTTTATGATTCAATGGAGTACCACATTCCATAATATCACATCAAGATCCTAGGTTTAACTCAATGTTATGGTGAAGTCTTCAATATTGTATGGATATATAGTAATGTTTCAGTTCTGAATACAATTACCAGATAGATGTTCAGTCTGTGTGAACAATTAAAACTCTAGAATAAATTATGATATATTTCATTATAGACATCAAATTTATTTGTGATCAACAAGTTCAATTGGTATAATTTTTTAAAAATAATAGTTTTCATTAAAGTTTTAAAAAGGATATTTATGAATCACTGTGTGTTAAGAATTTATAGAAACAAACATGTAGTAATTAAATCATGGAATTAATTATATTTGGGCAGGATTTATTTAAAGAAATCAAAGATATTTTTAGATCCATTAATCATTAAATAAAACTATCTGAAAGTAGAAAAAAAATTATGCTGAAAATCATTAGAATGATCAAGATTTTGATAGGAGTGAAAATAATTTTTACAGATATCCCCTCAAAAGGTGATGAGATTTAGAAAGAATAAACAATAATTCTCTAGGTATATCTCTCCTTTTGAAATTCTTTATTTTATTGATAAAATAATATATTTATTATTGAATCTAATGAATATATCTCATGTTCACATGGTCTTCAATCTATCTCTAGAAGAATTATATACCTACTTATTCACATTTACTAAACTCATAAGTCATAAATTTGGTGAAATATCATTCATATGATGAATAATTTTTATTGGTTCATGATCATATAGATACCATTATATGAATGAATACCTCTCAAATGGTAATTTTTTGCAGCGAAAGCACCAATTTGAAGAAGCTACATTAGAACTAGATGATGTAATTTGTCATAGGTATCATCAAATTTTTGTATCTGAGTGGTTAATTTCAAGTGTGAAATTAATTTTATTAGGGTTTATAATGAAATATATTTGTATTTTTATGAGAAATTTATCTTTAAATAATTTTATTTTTTAAAGCCTTAATGAAAAACAATAATATGATTAAAAGATTCAGGATATATTATTATAATTTTATTCTTTAAACCAGACTATTATATCCCAGACAATAAATTAATTGGTGTGAAAAAGAATAAATATATTTAAAATTGTATGGGAAGTTTTAACAATATTAATTATTAATTTATTAATAAAAACAATTTTCACTAAATTCTTTTCATTAATCAAAAATGATTTTTTCAATAAATGAATTTTATTTCATACTATATAATTAATTTTTGAAAATATTAAGACTCTTTTTGGGAAATTAAATTCAATTTTTTATTTAACACGTCAAAACAATCTTAGGATGAAATTTATAATTATTTTTTGAGAAATTAGAATTTTTAATCAATATTTACAAATAACGAATTTTTTTGAATTTTTTTCAAACTAAATAAATTATAAATAAAAACACAAAAATGGATTAGTTTTAAAATGAAATTATAAAAAATAATAGAAACTAAATTCTAATTAATTTTAAATAGGAATTTAGGGTAACAAAAATAGGATATAGATTAGAAAATGACCCTAAAACATTATCTGATTCATTGGGATGAGAAATGTTTTACCATAATAATCCATTATCTTAATTTTTGACCTTTTAGATCCACATTGATGAAATTAGTACCCCTATAATAATTTTAGAAGGAGAATTCAAATATATCACACTAATTTTCTAACAATTATAAAATTTTTAATATGTGGCTATCCAAATGATATGAAAAAGTGTAAATATTATTTTAATATATAAAATATTTCAATTCCTGTTGCTAATTATTTGAAAATTTCTCCGTTGGAATTATTACCATTAATGCAAACATCACAATGATTTAAAAATTATTCAATAGAAGGAAAAATAAAATTAATGATATTAATATTAGTAAAATATATATTATTTTACATATAAAATATTATACATGAATTATGATTATTAACATGATCTTTTTAGGTTATAATATTGAAATGTTTCTAAATTCTACATGTTTCGTTGATGTTTTTGATGTCATAGTTATTAATAGTGTCAAATATGAAAATAATGTTATTTTGTGATATTAGTATTTTATTAAATTATTTAAAAATAATTAAAATATCAAAAATAAAAAAATATTTATATGGTATGTTCAAATATATCATAATTGGTACATATATGTTCCATTTTAAAGCATTGATATCTAAAATAATCTTATTATATGTTAATATTCTGGAAATTTCAAAAGGTTCCCCTCACCTCAATTATTAAATGAAATCTCATCCCCCAATTCATTTCATAGTATATAGAGTTCTGTATTAATAATTCCCAATAAGATTCTATTATTCACATGTAAAGACCCATAATTTTCAAGGAATTTTTTTTATTATTTGCTTCGGAATTTTGCGAGTGCGCGGTTTCTGACGACACCTGATTCTGAGGCCCGGTGTGCACGGAATAAATTTAGAAAGTTTGGCTCGGGTACGTTCAGTGAACGAATGAGCTGATTTTTCTATCTTTTTAACCGGTGCTCAGAAATGAAATCCAAGGGCACCGATGAACTCGCAGGGCCGGTAACTGCTTAAGGGGACCTTAAGCGCAGGTGCGTTTTGTTGCCTGAGGTAGTTAATTTTGGGGATTCAATAAGTCTTAATTAAATTGTATTGTTACAGTTTTTTTAGTTGAAGTTAATTTCCCCATAGAGAAGTTGGAGGTGGGGCCACACCCCACCTAACTTCCCATGAGAGGGTATGACCAAGGGTGGTGGGGTCCGCAAGAAACCCCAACCCTCACCTTCCCTTTAACTCCAACAAGATTTTACCTATTTAACACCTCTTGTGTTTAATTATATAAATCCCTAACTCCCCCATTATTTGGGTAACTGCTTCTCTCTCTATCTCCCTCATAACTCATTCCAACTCACACTTTAATTAAGTTATTGAAACTCTTAATCAATGAAGTGTTTCAAGTTTGAACTTTTTATGCATGGAATGCTTAAAATAAAATAAGGGAGAAACCATATTTTATTTTTGGATGGGTTGTGTGGAGATTTTGGGGGAAAAAGCACTTGAGTTGCGAAGAGCACTTCATCTCCTTCATTGAAGAACATCATTCTCCAGCGAAGAACGGTTCATCATCCTCTTCTTCCTCCATGACAAGGGAGAAGTCGGCGACCGTGGTTATCATCGCCAATGACAACGTACATTCCTTCTTCATCTCCTCAACAAGTGAGGAGATGTCATTTCCTCCTCGGATGCTCCCCAACATCCATAGAATCTACGTCCGACCCCCGCGACGCCGTTCTCCACGACGCCCGACATGCAACGTCAAAATATTCATGTAGGGGTTAATTACATTTTTTTGTGAAATATCCTTTGCTGTTTGTCGTCTTTATTTTTGGGCTGTTTGATATCAACTTATCGGAAGGAGGTCGGACCGCATGATCACGACCGACACTCCTCCCCCTTTTGATGTTGTGTTGTTGCAGTTCGAAAGAAGGCAGCACGGTGCAATGGAACCGTGCAGAATCATGGAGAAATGCGGAAAAGATGCGCGGAGCCGTCGTGCCGCGCCGTTGAGGCCGAACGAACCCAGGGCCGGAGTCGGGACGCAGCGAAGGGGCACAGCGCCGTCGCGTCGTGCCGGTCAGGAAAGGTCGCGGCTCAAATCCATGGAGGTGCAAGGTGGGGCGGCCGAAACCACTGGCCGCCGACACCTTGGAGGGCGGGAACGCGGTGGGTCCCGCGGCGGCAACACCGGCTGGCTGGACTGGTCCGGCCATTTCAGGGGGAGATCGGGGGTCATAACCCCTGGCTGGCCAAAAAGGCGCCCCCCCCCCCACGTGGGGGCTGCGGTTACTCAAACAGGGAGCCCCCCCTTCCACTCATCTCGGCGTGGCCGAGCCGGCCATGAGCGCGCTCCAGGCCGGTCCTGGACCCGGGTCGGGTCGACCCGGTTCGGGCCGGCCGGGAGGGGGCATCTGGCCGGGTCGAACTGGGCCTGAACCCCCTATTTTCGGACATATCCATTCAAACACCCAAACCATGGGCTACAGACCTCCGTTTGATGGACCGTCTGTTGAGATGTGATCCTTGGATCGATACGGTCTTTTTGATATATTACACTCAAGGTTTCAGAGAACTATGGGTATAGCCGGGTTGGTTCGAACCCAAAACCAACCGGGCCCACGGAGTGAAAACGCTTATAACTTGAGCTCCGTACGTCCAATTGACATGCCGTTGAATTTGATGGATTCCTTTCAGTGAGAAGGATCTTTTGGAATACTTCTCCTGAGGTTTTAATGCAGTTTGATAGTGGCAGGGTTGGATTGAACCCAAAATCCAATAGGGCCCCTAGAACGGAAAAGCTGATAACTTTCAGACCGGACGTCTGTTTGACGAACCATCAGTGGCATTGTTCATAACGTTGAGAAACGGTCCATATGAGTATATCTTATGAGATTTTGGGGTACAGTTGAGATACGGTCAGGTTAGTTCATACACGAAGCCAACCGGGCCCCTGGGACGAAAAGTCTAACAACCCACAGACCGAGCGTCCGATTGACGCACCGTATGTTGCGTTGAGACCCCTGTGACGAGGTGGTCCTTTGAGATACTTGTTCGTGGTACTTTTTGATACATGGAGTATCGACATGTACCTCGTGGAGAGGACCCTCCTGAAGTCGAGCGTATGGAGTACGGAGACCATGTAGCCAGCTGAGACATGACGACTACTTGAGCGACTAGACTTGGAGTGAGTCGACTAGCCTAGTGGACGGAGCACTACTATGTTTGGGTGCAGACCCACAGATGACGGAGCACCTAGAAGCAGACAGCAGACTCGCGGTACTCGATAGGAGTAGTACATCTGCAGGATATTAGGGGGGATGCACTACTATGGTTGGGTGGCAGACCCCGGCGGGAAGCACTCATGTGTTTGGGTGGCTGACCCGCAGTACTCTACAGGAGGAGTACCTCAGTAGTCTTAGGTTAGTGAGCAGTACCTTGGAGTCGTGACAGGATCACTGTACTCGACAGAGACGGGGCTCCTCAGCAGTTATGGTTTCGATAATGAAAATCCTAGTTTGAGCTGAGTCTAGGACCATTATGTTTTCCTCATGATTGAGATGGGTCACTTGATAACTTAGGTATATATATGGGCATACAACTATGTAGTGGTTATCCATTTATTTCATGACCTTTGTGTTTCCTCATGATTGAGGTGGGTTACATGATAACATAGGTATAGGTATGGGCTTATAAATAAGTTAGGGTTATTTGTTGAGATCCTTCTTTGTGGTTATACTTGTAGGATTTAATGAGACCATGAAGGTATCTGGGTCCCTACTGAGTATCGTATACTCACCCCTACCTGGGATATGCCCACACCTAGTTGTGTTGGTTGTAGATGATGGGATGCACTGATGGAAGCTGAGTGTTCGAGGACAGGATGGTACCTGGTGGTGGACTTCACGACGAGGTGATACTCGGAGCAGGTTTACGGGAGAGAGCGTTGTGGAGGCTATCTGTACCTTCCCTTTAGGTAGGATCCTTGGTGGACGATCCAGGAGCTGCGCTATCTGTACCTACCCTTCAAGTAGGATCCTAGGTGGACAACCTAGGAGCCACTTCGATTCTTCCAACTGTTTGTATTTTCTGTTGTAATTATTTTTATTTGTAGCCGTACATTTGAGTTGGGATTATATTCTGGCCCTTTTTACTTTTCAGCACATTCTTTTGTACATAGCGTATTACTTACTCTTGTACTCTATGGCGTTTTGTTTAATTTTATAAAGGCAATTCCTTCTTAGTTATCGGGATTTACGCCTTTGGTGCTAGTCGCCAGCCCCTGGCCTATGGAAGGCGGGCTTGGGGTATTCACGACACGGGCCCCGAGGAGGGGTCGTGAAAAAATGGTTCAATGGAGTCAGTTCTACCACAAAACTTATAACTCTGATATTATCTTTCTGTGAAGCAATAGTGTTAAGGGTACCAAGTGTGGTTTTCAGTTCTGGGAGTCCAGTGTCGATGCGGGCGGCTGACGTATCCATACACCAGGACCCTAAAAACTGATTTTCGACTTCGTGCACGAAAACACTGATTGAGTGTGTGGTTCCAAAGGTTTTACCTTAAAATATCTCAATCCATGTCAGCTCACCAGGTATAAATCGTTTGACCATATCACGTCAGTTTCTTTCAGGATGCCTTATCACCGACGATCAGATAGAACCCCGAGAGATATACGTACTGACAGCCTACCGAGTGACGAGGCTTCGTTACAGGGCCCTCTTATAGTTGAGGCACCAGCGAAAGCACCAGCAGTACTACAATACGTTGGTCCACCAATTCCACCAGCCCCAACCATAGGCAATGCACGCCGCTTGAGCGCGCTGTACAAGTTCTAGTGCTAGTGGCCACCCAGTTTCTGGGGAGAGACGGAACCATAGGTGGATGAGGATTGGATGGAGGCTGTGGTGGGAGTTTTCAGGATAGTATTTACACCAGCAGACTTCATGGTGATCTTTGCTGCTAGCCTCCTTCGGGCAGCAGTAGGAAGATGGTGGAGCTGGATGATCCAGTTTTGCAATGAGATGACCTTTACATGGGGAGACATCAAGACCTTCTTCACGGTGGAGTTTTTACCAGTGGCTCTACACCCCGAGCATGTTCAGGAGTTGAGGCCTTTACCACATGATTTTCCATCAGTAGCTGAGTTATCTGTAGGAAGTAGACAAATGATGTAGAGGTCCAAGAGGACTAGGACAACAGGTGGGCGACCTCGGGTTTTAGGTTTGGTTGTGCAAGGAAAATGAAACAGAGCCATCCATGTGAGTATCACGAAGTGTTATGAATGCGGCAAGAAGGGTCACATGGCATGTGACTGTCCGACTCCTAGCACAGTTGATCCGCAGGCATTCGAGGAGCCACCGAGATAGAAGCAGCGGTGGGTGCTTGAGAAACAGTCGAGCAGTGGACAAGGCACTAGAGCTCCGGAAGCTGGCGGACAAGAGAGGGACTAGTTCCAAGTATGGGACTTTGATCTTGGTGCTTCTAGTTTACTTTGTTTTGTTTGTTGTTGTTTTGTGTCTTTGTAATTCGAGTTGAAGTAATAAAAGACACTTATATTTGTGATGTTTGATTCCATTCTTTTTGTGTACTGAGAGGTCCCGATTAAAAAAATGGTTAACCTAACCCTCACTTTCTAGATTCCTACTGTAGGAGACCCGATTACCTCACACTGATGCCGACAGTGTGACTCGACCCTTAGAGGCGAGAGTGACGGTTGGATATCTTGGTAGTAGCGTCGAGGCCTTACGACGTCGTCTAGGGCATGAATGCATCATTCATGTCTGGATTGACTATATTAAGCAGGGAACATGGTTCATCTAGGGGATGAGACTGGATTTATCTTATCGGAAAAGAAGAAATCTTAGCATCTCTTGTGAGACCAGGGATGGTCCAGGCCACGTTAGAGAAGGTCCAGGTCATCCAGGAGTGGATGAGGATAACTCAGAGCCGACATAATTCTTATGCTGACCGGAGGCAGAGACCACTAGAGTTCAAGGATGGTGAGAACGTTTTCTTACGGGTCTCACCTCGACAAGGTATATGGAGATGTGGCCGAGGCGGAAAGTAAAATTTGAGGTTCAGCGGACTTTTTCCGGTCCTCATCAGGGTAGGCTAGGTGGCTTACCACTTGACCCATCCACCTCAGTTGCACCAGGTGCACGACGACTTCCACATATCTCAACTGAGGAGATACATGCTTGACCAGACGCATGTCATCGACCCTGGGGACCTAGACTTTGGCCAAGGGGTGACTTCTGCGGGGTTCTAGTATAGTTTTAGGATCGACAAGAGATGATCCTATGAGGACGGTTGATTCCTCTTATGCGCTTTCGTTGGAAGCACGAGAATCTCAACGAGAGCAAATGGGAGCGGAAGGCTCAGATGCATGCTCAGTACAACTTTTGTATCCCTAGTTTGTGTTAAAGCTTTACAGGGACGTAAATCTCTGAGGTGAGAGTAATTTAAAGACATAGAATTTTGAAGGAAATTTTTTTCTTATTTTCATTGGAATTTTGCGAGCGCGCGGTTTCCAACGGCACCTGATTCCGGGGCCCGGTGTGCCCGGAATCAATTTTTGAAGTTTGGATCGGGTATGTTCAGTGAACCAACGAGTTGGTTTTTCTATATTTTTAACCGGTGCTCAGAATTAAAATCCAAGGGCAACGATGAACTCGCAGCACCAGTAATTTCTTAAGGGGACCTTAATTGCAGATTCATTTTGTCGTATGAGGTAGTTAATTTTTGGGATTCGATAAGTCTTAATTAAATTGTAGTGTTACAATTTTTTTTAGTGGAAGTTAATTTCTCCATAGAGAAGTTGGAGGTGGGGCCACACCCCACCTAACTTCCCATGAGAGGGTATGACCAATGGTGGTGGGGTCTGCATGAAACCCCAACACATCACCTTCCCTTTAACTCCAAATAGCTTTTCCCCATTTAACACCCCTTGTGTTTAATTGTATAACTCCCTAACTCCCCCATTATTTGGGTAACTCCTTCTCTCCGTCTCTCCCCCATAACTCATGCCAAATAATACTTTAATTAAGTTATTGAAACTCTTAATCAATGAAGTGTATGAAATTTGAACTTTTTATGCATGGCATGGTTAAAATAAAATAAGTGAGAAACCTTATTTTATTTATGGTTGGGTTGTGTGGAGATTTTGGGGGAAAAAGCTCATGAGTTGTGAAAAGCACTTCATCTCCTTCATGAAAGAACTTCATTATCCAATGAAGAACGGTTCATCATCCTCTTCTTCCTCCGCGACAAGGGAGAAGTCGCCGACTGCGGTGATCATCGCCAGTGACAACATACATTCCTTCTTCATCTCCACAACAAGTGAGGAGACATCGTCTCCTCCTCGGACGCACCCCGACGTCCACAGAATCTATGTCTGACCCCCACGACGCCATTCTCCATGATGCCTGATGTGCGACCTCAAAATATCAATGTAAGGGTTAATTACTTTTTGTTCGTGAAATATCCTTTGTTGTTCTTCGTCTTTATTTTCGGGCTCTACGATATCAACTTATTGGGAGGAGGTCGGACCGCACGAACACGACTGACTCTCCTCCCCCTTTTGTAGTTGTGTTGTTGCGGTTCGAAAGAAGGCAGCGTGGTGAAACGACACCATGTAAAATCATGTAAAAATGAGGAAAAGATGTGCGGCGCCGTCGCGTCGCGCCGTTGAGGCCGAACGAACCCGCTGCCGGAGTCGGGCCGCAGCGAAGGGGCGCGGCACTGTCACACCGCGCCGGAGAACCATGAAGACACCGCGGCCAGAGCGGGTCCACGGTGGAGGGGCGCAACTCCATATTGATGTGCCGGTCGGACAAGGTCGCGACTCAAAGCCGCGGCGGTGCGGGGCGTCCAGAACCGCCAAAATCTGGCACCTCGTAGGGCGAGACCGCGACAGGTCCCGCGGAGGCAACACCGGCCGGCCGGACTGGGCTGGCAGTTTCAGGGTGAGACAGGATGGCGTATCCCCTAGTTTTCCAATGGAGCGCCCCCACCCCCTGTGGTGGCCGCTGTTACTCAAAATGGGGGGCAGCGCCCCCCCCCCCTCCCCTTCCACTCAACTCAGCGTGGCTGAGCTGGCCACGCGGGCCGCGAGCGCGCACCAGGTAGGTACGTGCCCACCGAGCCCGGCCGCGCCCTTATGTGCCGGACCCGGACCCGGGTCCAGTAGACCTGGTTTGGGCCATCCCAGGGGGGTATCGGGCCGGGTAGGACCGGGCCCGAACACCCTATTTTCGGATATATCCGTTCAAATGCCCATCACATGGGTTACAGACCTCTGTTCGACGCACTGTCAATTGATATGTGATCCTTGGATCAAGGCAGTCATTTCTGAATATTACAATAAAGGTTTTGGAGAACATTGGGTACAACCGGGTTGGTTTGAACCCGAAACCAACCGGGCCCACGAAGAGGAAATGCTTATAACATGAGCTCCATATGTCCGATTGACATGTTGTTGACTTTTATGGGTTCCTTTCATTGAGGCAGATCTTTTGGAATACTTCGCCTGAGGATTGGACGTAGTTGGATAGTGGCTGGGTTGGATTGAACCAGAAATCCAACTAGGCCCCTGTAACGGAAGAGCTGATAACATTCAGACCGGATGTCCATTTGACGAACCGTCATTGGCGTTGATGATCACGTTGAGAAACGGTCCCTATGAGTAAACCCTATGAGTGTTCGGGGTACAATTGAGTTACAGTCGGGTTGGTTCGTACATGAAACCAACTGGGCCCCTCGGACGAAAAGTCTAATAACTCACATACCAGACATCTGATTGGCGCGCCATCTATTGCGTTGACACCCCTATGATGAGGCAGTCCTTTGAGATACTTCTTCGTGGGACTTTGTGATACATGGTGTATAGACCTGTATCTCATTGAGCGGACCCTCCCGGAGAATAGCGTACAGAGTACAGAGACCGTGTAGCCAGCTGAGACCTAACGACTTCTTGACCGACTCAACTTGGAGTGACTCGACAAGCCCAGTGGACAGAGCACTACTGTGTTTGGGTGCAGACCCCTGGCGGACGAGCGCCTGGTAGTAGGCAGCAGACCTGTGGTACTCGACATGAGATGTACCTCTATAAGCTATTAGGGGGATGCACTACTCTGTTTGGGTGGCAGACCCCTGCAGGAAGCACTACTGTGTTTGGGTGGCTGACCCGCAGTACTTGACAGGAGGAGTACCTCAGCAGTCTTATGTTAGTGAGCAGTACCTCAGAGTCATGCTAGGATCACTGTACCTATCAGAGACGGGGCTTTTCAGCATTTACGGTTTTAAAAATGAAAATCCTGGTTTGAGTTGAGTCTATGACCTTTGTGTTTACCTCATGATTGAGATGGGTCACATAATAATTTAGGTATATGTATGGGCATATACCTAGGTAGTGGTTATCCGTTGATTTCATAACCTTTGTGTTTACTCATGATTGATATGGGTTACTTGATAACTTAGGTATAAGTATGGGCTTATACCTAAGTAAGGGTTATCTTTTGAGATCCTTCTTTTTGGTTATCCTTGTTGGATTTAGTGAGACCTTGATGGTCTCAGGGTCCCTAATAAGTATCATATTATCACCCCTACATGGGCTATGCCCACACCTCATTGTGTTGGTTGCAGACGACGGGCAACACTGATGGAGGCTGAGTGTTCGAGGACTGGACAGTACCCGGTGGTGGACTTCACGACGAGACGATACTCGGAAGAGGTTGAAGGGTGAGAGCATTGTGGAGGATATGTGTACCTACCCTTCTCATAGGATCCGTGGTGGATGATCCATGAGTTGCGCTATCTGTACCTACTCTTTTGGTAGGATCTGAGGTGGATGGCCCAGGAGCTACTTCTATTCTTCTAGCTGTTTTCCTTTTCTATTGTACTTCCTTTCAGTTGTAGCTATACTTTTTAGTTGGGTTTGTATTCTTGACCTTTTTACATTTCATCACTTTCTTTTGTACTTAGTGTATTACTTCCGCTTGTACTATGTGGTGTTTTGTTTACTTTTATAAAGGCAATACCTTCCCAATTATCGGGATTTACGCCTTTGGTGCTAGTCTCCAGCCCCTGGATATAGAAGGCAGGCATGGGGTAGTCACAGTATGGGCCTCGAGGACGGTTCATGACATCACATACCTATCCATATTATATAGGTTATGGGTATCTCAAAAGTCCCACTCACATCCCCTTTAGGGGAGATCTGTTTGAGTTGTTTCAAAGAAGATTTAAACTCTCTAACTGATCACATTCTTTTTCTACTCTTTTATTCCTAATATAAATATATTATAATTGTAATAATATAAAATATTATGTATCATAAATATACTAAAATATTATTATGATTATGTAAATTCTATTATATACATAATTTTCTATCAAACAAGATGTCTATTTATCGATCATGTATATGTATGGGTGAACATACCCACAAATAGATAAAATTAATTTTTTAACACCTTACTTTTTTGGATGGGTATTATGATTGGTCTAGAGAATATATATTATATTTATGAAATAAATATTCTTCCAAAATGATAATTTCACCTTAATATTTTTATAATCTTATCTTTTGAAAAATGATAATGTCGTTATTGCATATGTATACACTACCATTTCCACGATGTTATGGGTTTCTTTATTCATTTATATTTCTCATGGATTGTAATTAGAATGAATAATATGAATTTGTATTATATATGTGACCTAATAATAATGCTTTCAAAGTTAAATTGTTATTTACCTTTCCATTAAACCATCAGTATAAAATGGAATGAGCATTAATGTGTTTGTAAAACCTACAATCTCCATGAATGGTGTAATTCATATTTCTATCACTAATTTTTATTAATGATTACAAGCATGTATTTAATGATTAACTATTATTTTTATACCATTATTTAAATTCCATAAATTATGTGACAATGAAAAACATAATGACGGGGATTTCGGAAGTGAAACGTACTTGGAATACAAGTAGTTAACACTTTGAATAGTGGTTTTAATGAATTATTATTAAATAAAGGTGATAATATGTAATAAATAAATAATATATATAATTATGGAAACATCATTATTGAATAAATTTTTAATAAAAAAACTTTTTATAGAGGTAGTTTGAATGTGAATGTGGGAAGGCTAGAATAGATATCATTGTTTTTTATAAAGTCTTATCATTATTCAAGATTGTTGCTTTTTAAGTACCTACTAGGGAAGAAATCCCACACAAATACATATTTCATTTAAAAAATATGAATTACTTTTTATATTTTCTGAAAATAATTCATACCCATTTTTCCAAGGTATTAAATTTTTTTTGGAAATGAACATTTTTTTCATTTATGAAATGCTGGTATATGTAAATTTATTGAAACAAATTCAGAAGAAATGTTTTTTAATCTTCAATGGAATTAGCATATTTTCGCATCATCGTGATTCTCAATTATTTTAATAGTACTTTAAAATATTTCATGATTTTAAAATGTAAATTATTTCATTCAAAAGATTAAATCTATTCAAAATGTGATGAGATCTTAAAAAGTAGAAGTTTGTCTTCCATAAGAATAATTACAAGAGATATTTCAAATTAATTATCCACCTATGATGACATTAATTATATTAAAAATTCATTAATTAAGATATTTTACATGTTTAATATCATTATTCTATCTATGTATGATTTCTGTATATGATTAAATTTTGAAATATTTATAAAACTCATTTCTTTTATAACGGTTATGATATGTTGAAATTTTTATGAAACATATTTCTTTTCATTGGTTCTAATATGTTTACAAACTATTTTTCTTATAGAACAAATATGCATGGTTTTCATTATGTGATTAATTGGACATGTGTCTCCCTATAATGAATTTGTTAATTATTTAAAAATCATGAGATAGATAAGAATGTAATGGAGAGTGAACCTGGTTCAATGAGATACATTTGATGGTTTTGGATGTCAACTCATTCCATTGCGACATCTTTTTCAAATTACCTTGAATACTAAATAAATGATTTTCTATGCTTCTTTTTATGCAATAATTCCATATCTTTTGATAATTTTATTATACCATGGATTCTGATCATATATGATTCATGTCTTATGAACAACCATGATTTATTCCACGACTAAATATTAAGATCATTGACTTGAATAATATAATTTTACTATGTTATTTTCATGTTCTTATTCCATTATGGTTATGTTATGATTGATATATCCAACGTTTAATGTTAATGAGCATCAGAGATTAGAAATTTCTTATGGTTATTTTCCTCTTGATATGAATAATTCTATGAAGTATGATATATCAAAATGATTTCTTTTTATGAAGGAATAAGTGGGTGATGATGTATATGAATTATTAAATAGTTTTTTATGACCCCATGTTTTGAAATAATATAATCCCATTGGTTAATGGATTTTTTTAACTATGTTATGTAATTAATATAATTTTCTTATATGTAATATCTATTTATATAAAGCTTGGGATTTTATTAATTCTATGTTAAACATAAATTTATTAGGGTTTCCTAGGTATAAATTTTTTTTAACCACTCTTATATTTTTTTGTTAAATTTTCATCATTGGTTATGATGACGAGGTTTGGTTAACAAGAATTAGTAAAGATAATTCCCCATTGGATTTTTTTTATCCACATGATTCCATGAATTTTTACCAATAATGTTGTGTTTTGTTATTGATATTTATACATTACAATTGAAAATATAAAAAATTAATATTCTTAATTATTATATTATTAAATTGATTATTAATTAAACCTCCACATGAAAGTAGATAATGAAAAAAAGAGGAAGTAAGAAAAAATATGGTTAAACATAAACTATAGGTGTACCATTATTTCCTTTTACATATTATGAAATACTTTAAAAATATTGAAAATAAATACTTTTAAAATATTGAAAATGAATCTATAATATAGTTACCATTTCAAGTGCATCAAACATATTAATGTCAAAAGTATAACCCACAAATGTTTCAAGGAGATTATGGACCTGAATATGAAAAGGTATTACTGAGTATGATATATTAATTTTCAAATTATTAGGAAATATAAAAAAATAAATGTCAGTATTTGCAACTTATATTATTGAGGACCAACCAAAAGGATGGTTGAACATATATATTTAATCTAGGGTAGATAAATATTTACAATATGTACAAACACATTAGAACTTCGATAATTAATTCTTTGTGGATGAACAATAACGCATTCTAACGACCAAATACATTTTTAAATTAACAAATGTTGATTTCACTAAAAACCATTTTACAAATAGATAGAGACTGAATTCCATGATCATTAATGTTTTTCACTAAACATAGGCCCACTGAATAGATTTAATTTCTATATTATTGAAGATATAAAAAACATGAAAATGGTGAATTTTTTAGACCAAGATCATTTAAGAAATCCCTGTGGTGTGGAAACTATTTTACATTCAGGTTATATAAGGAAAAAATCAATAGAAATAAATACAAAAGGAAGGGTTACACATAGTTTAACTAAGAAATAATTTTCAATCCATTAGATCAGTCTCTTATCCACTGTGTCATATAAATTAGCTATGTTTTTATGTGTTGATAAACTATTCATAGAGAGAAAGAATGTATTTTACCATTCATTAATTTTAATCTGTATAGAAATGATGGGAATTCATGAAGTATTTTCATAAGAATAAAAAATATTAGTGTTTAATCTCATGACTAGACATTGGCTTCCCATGGATAGAAAGAAAAATCCCATTAAAATAAATTTCTTGCGCATAGAAAGATTAAATAGGATAAATATCATAAAAAATATGCTTTCTTATAAATAACATAGTAGGTAAGAATTAAACATATCATAGAAGCAGATAAAGAGATATACAGAGAAAAAATATTATCATGATGGAGTAGTCGGGGTCCTCCATGGTTTGGGGTACCATCCTTTTAAATTAAACTCTTTTTAAATTCTTGTTTGGTTGAAATCCATAAAATTATTTTATTACTTATTGTGTGGTTAAAAAATTATAATTATTAGTTTAAATGATGTTCCATACCATGAGTATCAAAACACCCTCAGATGGTGGGAGTGTTGAATATTATTGTCTAAAAAATCATCATTTACAAATGCAGTAGTGTAGTTACTCTTGAATTTTGTAGTCATAAAGTTGAAAATTTTTTAAGTGATAGTTATAATGGAATGGATGGGGGAATTTAAATCTCAAAAATATATTTATTCTAGTGAGTGATAATCATATCCCTAAATTGAACTATAAATTTATTAAAGGGTGATTGAAATATGAATTCAAGTAGAGCCGTATTGTTAGAGTAAATAGATGGAATTACCTATTTGTAGTTATAATTAATGTTTCTAGGTCATTTGGAATAATGATGAAATAATACACATCCCATAATAGTATATTGGTACCAAAATTTATATATAAAATCTTTAATTTGGTCTAAAACACAGAGGTAATTTGAATTTAATATCAATCCACTATTTCGAAGAAGACTTTTTTCACACTCATTATATTGAATTAAAAAACATTATTACAAGAATTAGATATAAATTTACATGAATTGGAGAAATAATGCATCATTTTACCAAGCACATCACCATTGAAAACAATAATTTTATTTATATAGAAGTTGTATAATTCACTTAGATTAAGAATTTCATATTATAAAATGAATAATTTTTTGAAAAAAAAGTTCCCACATAAATTAATCGATGATTGATTTGATCAAATAAAGATAGGTAGGTTATTTTTTATGATTGATATATGATCATGATTTTTTAACTCAAAGTCATTAAATATATTATCCTCATAAAACATTCCAATATTTATATATTAATTATCAATTTATCATCAATCTAGCCAAATGAATTCACAGAAAATATTCATGTAATTGATATATTAAAACTTATAAATGATCCTTTTTTCAAATATAATTTTATTTATTGTTTATTTATTTATTTTTTCACAATAAATGAGTCATGAAAAAGAGAAAATGTAAATTTTACTATTCATAGTTTCTGATCACTAAATATTTTCCTTGTTTCATTATGTACAATACAATAAGTTACCATATGCATGCATGTTTCCTCTAAAAGTGGAATTTTAGTTGAACATTGGAACATAATAGAATTCATCTCATAGTAATGACCTAATAATGTGTTTGACATATATATAATTCTAGAAATAGTTTTTTATTATCATTACATGAAATGGGATTTCTCAAAGATATATTTTTCCATGATTACCTTAATAATAATATGTGTTCCATTGAAATAAAATGATGAAGAAGTTGAAAAATTATTTCTATATGTAAATGATCACCAAACCTCAACAACTTCTCTACTCATTCTGGAACTAGGACATGGTACTAACATATGTTGTGATGATTATAGATCTGTTGTGGATGTTTATGTCCTTTGTAGAGATAATATTGTTCCATATTGTTCATTGATTTTGTGAATTTATTGGATGAAAATTATGATTACTAATGTAGAATTAGATGTATTTTTTGTAATCAATGTCATGTTATTAATATATCATTAGAGATAATTATCCAGTATTTATTGATTAAAAGATTTTTAAATATATCATCTATCAATTGGATTTGACCATAAGGAAATAATGTTGGAGGGAGCCTCTCTAATGATTAAAAATGGACCTGATATACACAAATTGGAATGGAAATTCATTAACAAAATGTTTGTTCTAGAATCTTTATATAAAAAATATCAGTGAGGCTCATGACGAATAGAAGGTGATGTGTGTCATTATTGTCATCCATCTGGACTATACAACATAGAATGGAAAATAATTTTTTTTGGATTTTAATATTGTTATAAAAATGATGATTTTTTTAATAAGGTAAAACATCTATTCCAATTCTCACCAAAAATTGAAATGAGAAATATTCTTTCAAGACATTATGATGCTTGATAGAGATGGAAGACTCATTTTTACACATTTAGAACAAAATTATGGTCCCTTATTCATTCCTTGATCAACTTCTTTCAGAATATCTATATTATAAATAGATTGTAAATTAATATATTTATCAAATTTTCATTGAAATGAATGATCATTTCTAGAGGTCTTGTCTGAAATTAATGATCATGGATTATGTTATGATCTCTAAATATTTTTAATACCTAAAAAATATGTGTAAATGAATGGATGATACAATAAAATCTTCTTCTATTCCTTTATATAAGTTTGGAAATATTTCCACATAATAGGTCCATAATCTATCAGGTATGATTTAAAATCATGATTCAATTTGGCTGATTACGGATTGACTCAAAATTTCGGAAAACTTCCACAAAATAAAGAAGACCAAAATAATAGATCATTTGGAATGTATATATATATATATGAAGATTATAAAAATTTCATGGGGTAGTAATTTGAATCTTCTCTAACATATATCATAGATCCACTTAACAATTCATTATATTATTGAATATGTGACTCAGAACTAAATTGTAGATGACATTGTTCTATCATCCTCATATGTATGGGAAGTCGGAATACATAATCCATATTTTGGATGATATGTATAGATATTATGTCATTTACTTTGGAGAATCATAGGATGATCATATGATTGTGGTAAAATTATTTTTTTGTAATAGTTACAATTGTAAGATATATATGGCCTTTTTACAATAATTATAAGTATGTCCTTGAAAATCCCCACATGGTTTGGTTGAAAGGGGAGGGACATTACATAATCAACCCATTCTCATCAATCAATGTATTTAGAATATCATAATGATCTAAGTGTGGATGTACATGTATCCAATCTACCATAAATACTATATAGATAAATGTCCAAAATATTTACCTTTCAATGTTAGTGACCACATATTCAGGATTGTGTTACTCATATATTTCCATCCACCCTGGGGAATGAAAGGGATGTCGGTCTCCTGGATTGATGTATTATTTGAGACTGTTGAACAAATTATCAATTTTGGGATCCATTTAGTCATGTGGTCATGATTTTTTTTCATAATTTCTTCATCATCTAGTAACTGGAGAGGTATCACCAGGATACAATTCATGTAACTAGTTGAGGACAAATTAATCTTTAACCCATAATGATGTTTATCTCTATACCAGTTCATATTTGTAATAAGAAAGAGAATACCTTATATAGAAAATTTATTCAATTAATATATATAATTTGACTATGTTGTAATATTTAAGTGTATTCCTGGGATCAAGATGCTTTATTGATGAAGAAATTACATATAATTTTCTAGTTAAACACTAATCATCCATTATTCAAACATGGAGGCTTGATTTGAGAAAATATGTAACACTATAGATATTGTGTTTTTCAATACGATTTGATTAATCAAAGTTATTTATTGAATTAGTTATGTATCGATAAGATTATAGATGTTTTTTGGACGTTTTTTTGAAGTTTTAGGGGGAAATAATTTTTTTAGTACTAGAGTAAACCGTTTATTATCTTCATGAATCCTCAATGGATTGACAGGTGAGTTGTTTTTATTTTCACAGTGAGTGTAATTTTTTTGAAAAAATATGCCATTTCTCGATAATGCTTGATTGATCTATTCACATATTCTTCATATGGTTTTCCAATGAATGACACATAACCATGTGATATTTTTTTAATATATGTTAAATTTAATTTTGTTAGAAATGATATTTTAAAACTCTTATATCTACCTTATTCATACGCTATAAAACACTGGAAACTATCTTAGATGTCTTTGATGAGTTTTCTAGAATGGACCCCAATATCAACGATTCATTGAGTATTAGACCTTTGGAATCAATATTAATAACTATATTCTTCTAATATATTCAAGAATATCTCAAATTAAACTTATTGAAAAGTCAATCCAAGTAATACATTCCTTGATCTATGTGATCATATATGTTTTAATAGGGTTAATTAGTGAATAATTAAAGGTAACAAAAACCCACACTGTGTTTTTGATTATTTAGTGTTCCCTTTCACCTAATATATTAGTGGAAGGTAGTTTTACCACATTCAACTTTTTATGGATAAAAAGTCCCCTTCTTTTTCATTAAATAAAAATCATATTTTATTTATTAAAACCCACTAAAATCTTACAATAATTTTATTTTACAATTATATTCATGTAATTTGTGTTTTCTGTGTCACACACAATGTGATTGAAAATGTTATTTCATGATTTTCACAATGAAATATTTATTTTAACACTTATTCCTATAAATATAGGGTTATGTGTGTTCATGTGAATATGAGTAAGATCATAGTATGAAGTACCACTAAAAAATGGGGAACCAAGGGATGTTTAATCAGTTGATTTTATTTTTTTAAATCATAAATCATGATAAGGATCATGGTGAGAAGTTCCACTATCAAATTGTGTCATTGAAAAATGTCTTAGCTAGAGGATGGCTCCCTACTCAATAGTATATAGATGAATCAGTCAAGTGTTTACAAGTGTTTATGTGTGTGAAATCATTGGTAGCCTAAACCAAATTAAAATGAATAAATGTATTGTGTGACTTAAATATAGAACTCAACATTGGTTATAAAACATTTTGAAAATATTTTAATCTACAAAAATTAATAAGCTATAATGATCATTTTCTACATGATATTATTTGTATATGTTTAAAAATATTGTGGGATAACATGTTTCTACTCTTAGTGGGATTTGGGAAAATTATTTATGGGATTCCTACTAGGTATGACTAATCTCATATTTATTATGAACTGTTGTGTTTATTCAAAAATTGATTTCAGTTATACCAGAATGGGGCTGGTCCCTTACTTCTCCAATGGAGATTCATTATAGTGAAATCAGAGTTTGTTATGATATTGAAGGATGTGGTTAAAATCGTATTATAGAGTGGTTTCACCAAAGTTAATATTTCATTTACTAAAATAGAGTATTTTTATTTGTATTTACACTATTATTTTGTTACTCTGATGTTTATCCTCTATACAAATAATAATGTAGTATTTTCTCATGAAAATTTTATATATATGTCATTGGCTTAAATTTCTACTACTTTATCATGTGAATGTTTTTTTGTTTATTGATATATACTCTATATAATTACCGCTAGTATCTTGTGATTAATACATTGGAATTTATTTCAATCCTTGATTATAATTTAAATTTCACCTACGATTATTAACAAGACTATCCCAGCCACTGATAAGGTGTAATGAAGGATCAACTACAATAATATTATCCGATCATCGACTAAATAGGTCTGAATAAGCTATAATCTTTGAAGAACATGATTTATTATAGTGGAGTGTTTTTTTATAATTAATAGATTTAAGGATCGGCCCCTTTAATGGGTTGAAAATGTTCATCCATTCAATGAATGTATGTTAAGTACAACTGATCTGCATTCACGACTATAAATTTATAACTCATAGTCCACAAAAATGATATATCCAATTTTATAGGAATTAGAGGGTGAAATATAAATATTTTCATCACTATATATTTTAATTTATATTAGTATAGTTTTCTTCCTCTCACATATTTTTTGTTCACATTTTTGTTCCCCCAAAATATAATTTTATCCTCATACTAATAGAGAACTAAGTAAACACATAATAAAAGGAATGAAACGATGAAATTATAAGATCATTCTGCTAAAATCATCATCATATTTTTATTAAATTAGTTTCTTTAGTGTTTATATTTGTTAAATATTGATTCCAATCAATTTTTTCATCTATTTTTTTATACCATGTTTATAAATATTTCTTCCCTTCATTAATCGTGTACTGCATAATATAGAGTTTGGATAGGACTGTAATGATTGAGAAAGTTCACTAATAGAAGACATTGATAATTTTATTTTCTCACATTTATAGAGTACATCATAGTAAATACCAATTCATATGAGAGGATTCTAATAGAAATTGTTGGTCACCGTATTTGGTAGAATATAAATATTACAATTTAATATACATGGCTAAAATCACTATGAACTAACATGATAAGATCCATTTCTCTATAATATCATAGTATCATTTTCTTATTTTACTCATGTATTTACATAGATATTTTAACCAAATTTGTTTTTCAAAACCAAAATTTATTACTATAATATATTATCAATCTATTCGAGTATTAAATAGTGACTGTAGTAGAATAATCTCTGGGACAACCTCCATGACATATTGATCATTAGTGTGCACCATAGTTTATTTATATTTGAAAAATAATATATGTGTTAGTGAATCCGAAAAATTAATTATAATAAACTAACATATATTAAATTAAAAGGATGAAAATATTAAATTCTACTATTGGGATGATATAAAAAAACTATTCCAAGTGAAAAATATACATGGATAACTATCCATGACATAGATATGTCCTTATATGAAAAAATCAAAAAATAATAATTCTTACATCATACTAGCCATATGGGAATCCTAAACTAGTAATAATAATACCTATCTAAATTGGAATAATAAATTTCAGATGTGATCTCTATATTAATATGATGTGTTGAATAGACACCTAATAGTACATTTACTATGTTCTAGCATAAGGAAATGTATTTACCAATATCAACTTATTGGAGTTATGAATGGACAATGATGATATCTAGAACAATAAATCATAACTCTACATAGCATTATTTGCGAAAATATGATTAATATCACTCCCCCACTTCTGAAAACTAATCGACAAAAAGATTTATTTTTAACAAGAATAATAACATAATAAATAAATTCCCTAACCTCGATAATTCAATCAACTAAACATAGTATTAATTATAAATTATATTTTTTCAAAAACAATAAGGATATCACATCCTGGTTATATTAAAAACATAAAATTAAATTTTCTTAAACATATTATTCTATAAATAAAATAATCATTTATGGACTGTATTTTTTAAATTACTCTCTTTAAAATGAAACCACAATACTTTTAAAATGATATTAACAAATTAAATTATTTATAAATAAAACCCATACAAGTTGAAGTCCAAATTCGGGAAAAAATAAATAATTATCCTAAATCAATAATTAAATTATTGAGATTCTATATTAAATCTAATCTCACACTTATTTTGTGATTGTTTTTTCAGAAATAATGGTCTCCTTCCCGTATAATCATTAACTATAAAAATAGCCTCTTGATTTCAAAATTCAATTGGAAGTAACCATTAATAATATTTATAAAACCATGGGTATACATGGAAAAATTATTTATAACTAAATATCATGAATTTAAATTATAAAATTGATATATATGAGGAAATAATATACCCATTACAATAATTGACAAACCTATAAGACATACCTCTTAATTTTGAAAAATTAATGGTTGAAAATGATTAATAACTCACTGATTTAAATTTAATTATTTCTGAATATATAATCCCACTATTATACCATTAATAATGTGTGTATTGTTATTCCACTATTAATTCCAAATGGGGACACAAAATAGATGATATTGGATTTTAAAATTCAAAAACTGCAAAATAAAATTTGGAAAAACTGTTCCTGAATTCATCGTAACCTTCTCGGTCACGAATATTTGGGAAACGAAATAGAATTAATGGAGTATGTTCTTGGGAAAATATTATTTGGTCAATTTTTAAAAAATTCATTAATATAATCCATGTAAAAACCATGATAGGGAGTTTGTTGAGATGGATGAAACTACATGGGGTACTGAAATTTTTTTAGATGGTTAAGGGGACCATATGGGATTTAATTGAATCAAGGATTGTATATGTATTTCATTAGTCATTAATCCAATCCTATGTTATCCATTCATACACCCTAGGATTATGGTGTAATTCATCCGATGCCATTTTTATAAATTATTATATATATATATATATTTCAAAAAATATATATAATTTTAAAATAATAGGATGTAATTTATAATTATATTTTATGTAAAAACATTTTTACACTTTCAATCCTCTTTAAAATCATAGGTGGAATCATAATATGTGATATATCGATTAAAATCATAAATTATAAATACACAATAAACCATATTTTATAATTGATAATGAAGGTCTCAATGATGAATAAATATTTTTTTACGAGTTAAAATCATTCCCTCAATTTTAATGGGATTGTAACATGTTAGTTATGAAAATTACACTTAGGTATCCTGATTTACTCTCAAACAGTACAAAATTTAATATTTTATATGTCAGGTAAAATTAATACACATTAAAATAATCCCAAAATATCATAATGAAAATCCTTACATATCAACATATGTTTGTGTTTAATTAATAGATAAGGTATTTATTTTAGGAAAAAAATCATTATGTAATATTATCCTCTAATTCATAATTTTTTATTCATATATATTTTTTATACACTTTTCCAATAAAATATAAGGAATTTTATTTGTACATGTGGTTTTAAATTAGATAAAAAAATTAATTATAGTGTTTCATTATTAATATGGGATTTCCCTAAAAAATATTATAGAATACACATAAAAAACATTAAAAATTCTAAAATTAAACACACACACCCAAAGAGAGAATACATTAGGCATTTCATTCAGAAATTTAACAGAACATCATGTTCAGTCATAGAATATTTCTTCCCTCATACATACCCTATAAATAAAAATCCAAATCATTTAGATTTCATAGAACCTATCATAAATCCTATAGAAATCAAATTTTATATAAATTCATTCATAAATTTATAATAAACAAGAAATAACAAACACAAAGACCATGTTTTTGAAATCAAAAGTGAGTGATAGCCTAAATTCAATAAATAATATATTATGATCCTATAAATAACACCACAGTTGGTATATATTCTAGACGATGAATTTATCTCATATTACAAGAATATATTCTATATTTTATCCGAAGGTTAGAAAAAAGTTCGATTGAAATTTATTTTATTCATCTTACATTACGATTATCAAACTCCCATCACTCAATGAGTCAACTGCTACTTTTAGTTATTATTTATATAATACTATAAATTTCCCATTCATTAAATAATGAATTTATGTATATAATTTGTTAGTAAATATCACCAATGATATTTGGCATAGTTTTATTCATTAACATCATTATGTTCCTAGATAAAATAATAGACTGTTCCATAGTGTTATGATTATTTATGCCTCAATGTAATTAATTTTAAATTATATTCAATGATGTTTTTATTTCAACTATTTTATATGAATATGGAATTACATAAATATTCTATATATTATATCATAATTTAGTTTTTTTATATTTCATTTGGGTTAGAATCTACCATCATAACATGTCATATAAATTCAATATAAAGTCCCTCACTATTAAAAATGGGACAGGACATAGTTTTTATATAGCCTATATGTAAAATTCATTCAAAATACATCACATAAAAATTAGGTAGATTACTGCTACTAATATTGATGAATACCTTTCATCTACGAACTTAAATGTAACTAGTATTTACATTCCTATAATTCCATAATTTATATGAATTACTATTTTATAAACCAGATGTATTACTGAATTTATAGTTTGACATGAAATATATAAAATTTTATTAAAAAATGTCCATTGAAAATAATTTGTAATGTACAAGCGATGTAATTTTTATAAGTTTTATCACTACTAGAAATTGAATCATTTGTGGTGGGGTAATGTTGGATATAACCCATTTCAAATTTTTTTTGTTTCTAATAGTATTTTTTATGATGGTCAATTTCAAAAAAAATCCTATTGTGAGTGGATTCGTTACAATAACAAATAGTTTAGCCACGATTTTTTATAAAAACTTTTTCTAAGGTCCCATGAATATAATTATTTATGATTTCCTTGTTGAAAAAACATTAAAAAAATTGTTGTTTATAAAATTTAATCAAATAATTATATTATTATTATATTTAATAATTAAAACTAATAAAATATATAAAATTATAATTATAATTTTAAAATAATATAACTACAAAATAATAAAATAATAACAAACATAATGTTTTCAAAAATATTTTATAATAGTTAATCAATAAAATATTCTTAAAATAATAAAACTGTTATATAAATAATAAAATAACAAAAATAACAAAAAAAAATTAATAAAAACACAAAATTTACAATAATATAAAAAACGCATTGTATAGTGATGAAAATATATGGATTAATAAAAATATGACAATTTTTGTACATTTAAAATTTTATCAAAAAACTTATATAGAACAATTAGGTGGGGGTCATCTTGAGGAGTTAGTTAAGGGGACACTATCCCTAATCCACGAGTCAGTTGTTGCTTCTACTCCATTGTTTGTTCATGGTATAACTACCATCGACGAATCTAATCCGACTACGCCTACTTCTGTTGACAGATATCTTCTTTCTAAATATGTATTTTTTCTATAATTTCACCCTATGCTCATAGCTACTCTCCATAGCATTCTTCATATGATGATAACTCTCCATGATGTCCTTATGTGCTACACAATGACATTACAATTGTACCATAATAACTCTCAGGCTTCAATCAGTAGTCGATACCCACAACACAGCCTTTCTTGATGGCATACTGAGTCACTTACATCCTTGTTGAATCATCAAATCCTAATTCACTAGAGGTTTCAGACTTAGTCTGTGACTAAATCATAGACTATTTATGAGACTCCATGTCCTCATATAACTCCTTCATTTTCAATTTAAAATTCATATACATTAAATTTTATTTTTTAGGTTAATTTTAAAATATAAATGAAATTATAATGATCACAATATGATGCTAGTAATCACCTATATTCTATCATGTGATAGGATTAATCTTCACCCGCCTATAAATGTAGAACTCTGTAATTTCATGTTTCTTAAATTTTTATATGTGTACAAAATAAACAATTTATATTTGAAATTAGATAAATTATTAAAAAATGTACTTATCATATGTCATAGATACATATTTAATATATGATTACTAAATCGATAGATCACATCCTCCCTCCACGGATTTTATTGACCTAATGATTATCTCTATGGAAATGTAGATCACAAATAGTACGAACATAATCCATCCCAAATATAAAATGTTTTGTAATATGTTTAGTGGGTGCAAAATGACTAATCCAATTCTAAGACTCCCACATTTCCCATGGAGTTCCTCTTAAGATAAGAAAAATATTGTTGGAAATAGTCACACATATATCCTTCTAATTCCACTAATATAGATCCCCACATGCTATAATAAAAGGGATTCTACATACCTTATAATTAATTAATTATATCATGTCATTAATTAAATAAATCTAAAAGTAAATATTATTTATGTCCACTATCTTATGATCAAACATGTGTTGAAGAACATAAATTAGAATTTAATTTTATATAATCTATGGTCTAGAAAAATTATTCAGAAATATAGAAGTTCCGAGACTAATTAATATATGAAAAAATATTTTAAAAAATTAGATAAATAATCAAAAAATTAGTGTATAAATTAATTAATGAAAATTAATCATAACTAACTAAAATAAAAAACGAAACATACCTAAGTATTCATAGATCGATGTCAAGATGTGGATTTCACTCTGGGACTATGAGAGGATTCATCAGTCATGCAAGCCCGCAACCCCTCTGATTTGGCACTAAATTCCTCACAATTCGAGGATCAGATGACACAAAATCATTCTTGTCACTAGGTAGATCAGACCCCTCCAACTGAAAAATATATCACAGTCCATATGAACCACGAATTGAATATTAAAAGAAAATAGTTGAACATAACTATTATATATAAATATATAAATATATGTTATGTGTGATTATAACCAGAATTTAACTATGTCAATATTAATCTCCTCCTCTTCCTACTACTCCGGTCATCGACTCGTCACATAAGGCATTCCCCATTTTGGAAAAATATGAAATATGTGGACATGTCAAGCATAAATTGTTTATTTTTAAAAACATAAGGAATCTACATTCAGTTACTTATAAAAAATTAAAAAATAGTTTTCCCAATATTCATGTGATGAAATAAATTTATGCCAAACATGTAAAAAAAATTCATTACTGCAATTTTTGTCAACCACATCCTATCATCGACGTTTCACAGCCAACTATTGTTATTTTTCTCATAAATGTGTCACATCATATTTTTCCAAGTTGTGGTGACCTAATTAAAAACATGGTCACTATTCAAATATATTGGTTAGTTATAAAACATATTTATTGAAAATTATTTTATTTACTAGAAGGAATAAATCATTAATTTTAAAATCACTAGGTGAAGAGACCAATCAATGCCAACCCTGTCCAAATATAGAATTATAGTATTTTATGTTGATAATTTCATGTCATCAGCATATCTCTTCCTCTATCTATTTCTTTCATTAACATATCACATAAAAGTTGTCCCGTTTCTTGTGAACCAATGATTGATTTGGAGATTGTTGGTGTAAATTTGCAGTACTCATTTGTATCAAGCATGTATGTATTAATTTGTTGTCAATGTAAATTAGCCATGACTGATTTTTGTCAACCATATATGTAAAAAGTCATTATTTCACATGGAATGAAAATAATTACTATAAAATTCTTATTATTACTAATTATTACTAATTATTATTATTTATTACTTTATATTACCATTTTTAATATTTATTTCTATTAATTAGTATTTATTAATAATTAATTGTGTTCTGATTAATTTGATATGAGGAAAATATTATCCATAAAAGAGCATAAAATTAAAAAAATATAATTGACTTTTAATTTTTATTAATTTAATCTATTTAACACTATTTCCTAATAAATTAGAGCTAATATTATTAGTTTTGTTATAAATGAATAATGTTTATTATAATTCACTAAAATGTGATAATATATATTATCTATTACTAAATGTGGTAAATTAATAGATTTCCAATCTTTAGGAGACGAGAAATTACAAATTTATTTCAACGATGTATGTTTAAATCTGTTCTTTCAAATGGATTAAAAATTAATAACCAATATTTTTTACATTTCTATCAATTTATATTGATTTCTATTATATAATAGTGATTTATCGAACCATTTTATTATTTTTACTAATCTACAATAATTTCTATAAATTAATACTAATTGCTATGAATTATTAAAAATTTCCACTAATTATTAAAAAATACAACTAATAAGTACTACTTTTTGTTATTTTTTTTACATTTTATATTTATTAATACAAATGATTACAAATAAATTCCAATTTTACTAATTAATAATAATTAATGCTAATTAATAAAAAATAATATTATTTTATAATAATTTTTTAGTTATTATTTCTAATTGTAACAAATTACCCCTAATTATTACAAATTAATTTTATTTATAATCAATTACTACTAATTATTAATAATAATTTCTATTTGAATGTTATTATTACTAATTTTCATTTGTTTATAACATTTCCAACTTGTTATAACTATGTTTTAATACTTATATTGATTTATTTCTAATTTTTACAAAATAATGCTTATTAATACTGATTACCAATATTCATTACTAATAATCAACATTTTTTACTGATTATATCAAATTTTTACTAATTACTGATGTTGTTTTCTAATTTCCACTAATTATTACAAATTGCATCTAATTGTTACTAATTGATACTAATCATCACTTATTATTACTATTTATTAAATTTATAACAAATGTTTTTCAAATTAATACAATTTTTTAATAATTATATTGATTTAAAACTAATGTTAACTAAATACCTCATGTTAATACAAATTACTATTATTTTTTACTAATTCAAATTATTTTTTTGTAATTACGATCAATTCTTTTTAATTTAAACTAATATTTAAATTTTATAGATGAATTTTGTTACATACCACCAATTTTAATGAATTACAACAATTTATTACTAATTAACACTAATAATTACCAATTTCTACAAACTACAACTTATAATTACTAATTTTTATTAGTTTATGACAAGAATATACTTATTATTTTTAATTTTTACAAATTACCAAAATTTATAACAATTTATCACTAATTATTAAAAATTATTTCTATTTGTTACTATTTATTAATATTTATTAAAAATTATTTCTATTTATTAATATTTATTAATATTTATTACTAATTATTTCTAATTATTACTATTTATTAGTATTTATTACAAAAAATTACGATTATTTACTATTATTTACTATTTATTTTTAATTATTACTATTTCTTAATTTTATTACTACTAATTATAATTAATTTCTATTTATTACTATTTATTACTAATTATTAATAATTATTACTATTTATTACAATTTATTAATAATTATTAAATTTTTGTTACTATTTATTATTCTTTATTACTATTCATTACATTTACTAATACATATTATATTTTATTACTAATGACCACTAATCATTATTAATTAGTAGCAATTATTAATAATTATGCCTGATTTGTACTAATCACTGCTAATTAGTACTAATTAACACTAATTAGTACTAAATATTAACGATTTGTTCTTTTTCTTAAAACTTAGTAGTAATTATTAATATTTATTAATATTTACTAACAATTATTAATATTTATTGTTAGTTAGTACTATTTGTTAATAGTTATTACTCTTAATTATGAATTACTACTATTTAATAATAATTACAACTATTTAATAATAATTACTACTATTTTATAAATATTTAGAATTATTTATTACAAATTTTTAATATTTTGGACTATTTATTACTATTTATTACCATTTATTAATATATTTTACTAATTATTGATAACTATTAATATTTATAATTAATTACTACTATTAAAAAATAAAAAAAATAAAATGAAACTTATAGTGAATAAATAAGAGTAAATTGAATCATTCATTAGATGCGAACCATGAAAATAGCATGTCTGGGATGTCAAAAACATTGATGAAATTAAAAAGAAAATATTAGATAAGATAATGTGAATGTATTTGAGATAAAATTTAAATGGAATAAAATCAGAGGGGGTATACATAGGGTAGTTTT
Source organism: Viscum album (assembly GCA_963277665.1). NCBI lineage: Eukaryota > Viridiplantae > Streptophyta > Magnoliopsida > Santalales > Viscaceae > Viscum > Viscum album. Next base: position 1,807,338,803 of record OY728122.1, on the reverse strand, counting down.
ATTGTGATAGTATTATTTTGGATAGGACCCATCAAAAATGTTTTCCACCGTACAAAATTCAGTAGCGGATAGAATTAACTAATTTTGATGAGTCCCATCACAAATAGTTTACTACAGACATAGTATTAGTGACTATAGTAAAGTATTATCACCAAAAAGTAAAAACCATAGATATTATTTGTGATGGGTGTCTACGCCCATTGTAAAATGACTTCTTGTGTATTGGTGCTCAGTTCTCACTAAAGAGTTTTAGGATGGGGAAGTATTCCATGTCACTAAAATATATTTTTACAAACTACTATTTTCAATGAGAATAGGGACCCATCAAAAATAGGGTTTCACCAATGACTATTTACGATTGGTCATCCACCCATCGCTAATGAGCCATTGCCAAAAACCATTTTTCCTATAGTTTACTTGAATTAATTTTACTACTCACTTATTTTCATAGAGTTATTTATTCCCAAAACATTATGTAATTCATTTTACATTATTAATATATCTAATTAATAATATAAATACTGTTCACAATGACCATTATAGATTGTGATAACAGAAATTTATTAATAATTTTCTACTATACTAGATTAAAATTTAAAAATATAAAGTTGTTCAAATTTATCAGTAGGAAGGAAAAAAATTTAAAATTAGTGTATTCATGAACTACGTAAACAGTTTTTTCTGAAAATTCATTATGTTTTCCTTTATCTAAATTGGTTAGTCATTAATAAATATATTTTTTCCTATGATGGTACATGCACACGATTATACAAACAAAGATTATGTTTTATTACATATTTGAAATGAAAACGAACTCTAAGTGGATTGAACTGAAGATATATAATTTCTCCAAAAAATCATTTCAAGGAATGATTTTCAAAATATTAAAAATTATGTGTCCTTAAAAATAAATGAATAATCCAATGTTTAACTATTATTCCATTGAGGAACAGTGTGTTGTAGATTTTACAATTATCTATGTTTAATTTTTAAACATATTCATTCATATTATGAAAACATATGTGAAATCCTTTTAAAAATATTATAGTTCTTATATCATTTAAAGTGGTACTGTGGTTGTCAAAATCTCAAAATTGGTTCTTTACATTATGTATTTGATTATGTACAAGAACATATATGAAAATGGAAATTAATTTCTCAAAATGAAGAGTTGTATGATAAGATATCATATTTTTTTAATTCACATCATAAAAAAAGACACATATCCACCCATCAATTTTTGTATGTTTAGAAACATTGATTTTATCCTAGTCATTTACGGAACATAGTTTCTGTACCGATACTATTTTTATTTGATGTTGGAATATATCATTCCATCCTAATATTAATAGATTCAAATTATTGGTTTCTTATATTCATGGATCTAGAAATTTCATTAATAAAAACATATTGAACCTTTATTTCCCCCACTTTGATGTTGAATGATTTCAATTAATTTAGAACTATATTTTATACATGTTTTAAAACATTTTTCTGTATTCAAGTAACACCAATTGTACAAAATAACTCCTATATACGATTTTATTTAGAATGTTGAACTAACATTAAATACATAGTTTGTTTGAAAATGTGTTACATAGGAATGTATATACCAATATTCAGCAAAAGTTTTAATTTATTTCAACAATTCATTATATATATAGAAATTAAACAATCATGGAAATAAATATGAATTTAACTTCATCAAACTCTCAGTTCAAGAAATAAATTTTACATCATAATTTTAATCAATAAAATTTTAAACATAAATATATATTACATTCCAATTGGAGGAATGTATCATAATAAAATTGTTTTATCTAGGCATATATGCATTTTTTGTCATATTTTTCTATTAGGTACTTAAATATTTTTTTAGGTCAACCACCTAATATAAAAAATTCCAATGTGATGGGATTTTGTCATCATCATCATGTTAATAAGAAATAATAACATCTATTATTATATATTATTTCAATTTTAGATATTCTATATCCCTAAATTGTAATTCATCCCATGAAAGACTGTCATATAAACCGATTACCGTCCTGATATCACGACCATCAAAGGAACATTCAGAAAATAAATCATTTTTTACATGTCATGTGTATATATAATTTTTGTAATTATTTATGTTAAAAATTTATGATCTCATATACTCTGTATATTTCTTCATCTTCAATATAAATTCCAATAATCTGTGTCCAAAATTGGTACAAACATAAAAAATGACATTCACAGAATACATTTTACTTATCTATTCTTCTTCACATTTCATCTCCAAAATTTTACTGGGTTTTTTAGAATCCCTTTTTCAAATTTTTTTGAACCAACTCTTGTAATCCATTTCTAGTATGATAAATAGTCAATTTAATGGACTAAAAGAAATTCATAATCACTAAAGGGAAAAACATTTTTTTTGGGAATCAAATATAAAATGGTGGGAATGAATTTAGGCAATAATTATTGAATACTATACCTTCGCAACTCCCTAAGAATATATAATTTTTATTATGAAATAATAATTATATTAGAATCAATTAATATTTTTAAATATATAATTCATGAAAAACAAGGAATAACACTAAATATAAAACCCCTCTCACAATGAAAAATAAAATAACTCAAAAAGTTTCCACAAAAAAACCAAAATATCTAATTACCATAATATCATGTTTGTGGTATATTCATGGTGGAAGATAACAATTAGAAAAAACAATACTCGATTGTAATGAACAACTCAGGACCCTTGGTGACCATCAAACACCAATTTTTAAAACATACTTCATGGGTGACCCTGGAGAATAATTTTAGAAAAAATCATCTCAAGAATCATAACATCAATAAGAATAATACACTCAATCCATAAACACTAACTTATACATCATGGTTTTTAGTATAATATATTTGAATGATATTAAGTATGAGTATATAAATTTTATTTTAAAATTTTATTATATAAATTATAGTTTGATGTATAAAAACTTATAATTCATTATCAATACTCTCAGAAGAAATATCATAATAATTTATGAAATGTTTTATTAAAAATTATAATGATCATTTAAAAAATTAATATTAATATTTTTTAAATCCCCACTAAAAAATACAATAAAACCCCATTTCTAATATAATTTTAAAATATAAAATTATGTGTGTTCAAAACAAAAATATGAAATATCTAATGGAAAAGTAAATAAATGCATGAAAAAAAATATTATGCAGATATGTTGGTCAGTATCAAATCTAGTTATTCTAAACCAATGAAAATAATTTTAATCAAACCATATAATTAATAGTAAAAATAAGAATATAATTTAATTCAATACAAAATAAAAATAATATAAAATATTAATTATCAAATCAGAAATCGAATTAATTTAAGGTTTTCATAATAATGGTAATATCCTAGAGTTTTAGTGATATGATTTTAATTATATATGGAAGGATCTATATGGTGTCATATATATTATAGGGATAGAAAATATCTTTTTTAATGCATTATCCTTGCCTCAAATGTTTCAATTTCATATGACTATTTTAATTTGGGTTTATAGAATTCTAGTTCGAGTATCATTTTTGATAGGATGATTCTTATCTCTAAATCTCCCTCATAAGAAATAATGTTCCACTTCATGTAACTGACTTAGGGAGAGGTAAAATTATTTTCAGTAGAACGAATAATAATTAAATAGGGACATGAATTTTTTTTACCAAGTTGTAGATAACTATAATAAAAATATGACATACAATGTGCTAAAATAAAAATTTATTATCATGATAATAAAAACACGTAAAAAAAATTTGATGGATTAAAATAAGGAAAAAAGTGTCATTGGAAAGTCTATTTTTAATCCAAAGAGGGAAACCATGCACTAAAACCAAAGAATATAATGTATCATATACAGAAATAAGAATATCATTATTGTAAAAATGTAATCAAAATATAATCTATCATATATATGAATGATATTAAAATAACCTGAAAATATATAAAATTATATTAATAAATAATCAATAAAAATTGTGTATTTAAATTTAAAAATACCGTTTTTATTTTTTTTATAAATATAAGAAATGCTTTAAAATCTCAGAACCTTTGTGAAAAGCCTCATATATTATTTACAAAATAAATAACATTTAAAAATCAAATTTTATTTAGCCTAGAGAGGAAACACATAAATCCCATATTCATTTGAGACCATGAAACCTAATTTCATTAATGATGATTTTCATAAACATATTTTGTAAAAAAATATAGTTTCTGGGGGTGTTGATATAAAAAACTATATCGTAACATAGTTTTCTAGAAAAAAATAAAAATGAAAAAATTACATATGTCAATTATAAATTATATAAATACTTTGATGAATCATTTAAGTAGGTCAGCAAAAGTGTACTCACAAAATAGTTACACAAAAAATATTTATATTTGAAAAAACTAAAAAATTAATCCAAAAGTATTTCTACATGGGGAAAGGTATGTGAAAAGAGCTATTAGAAAATTGAAAATGGAATTATGATGGATTAATCTAAAAAGTAAATAAATAAATCCAAAAAATCCAATTGACAATTGTAAAAGTCACTCTTATAGTCGTAGTAAAGGTTCCAAAAATTAAATGGGAATTTGGTGAGCAAAAAATGATGAAATTTACAATGGTAAAATGTTTAATTCTTACATTTGAGAATAATTAAAAGGAATCATTATTTAAGAAACCACATATCCATCATGATGATGGAAATAATTAAACCTATTGTAGTTTCACATTTTCAATAGAAGGTTTAAAAAACTTGTGGATGATAGTCACACACATATAAAAAATGTTCCAATCCCTTATGTTGTCTAGTTTTAGTAGTTTTTAATAATTATTTGTAGCCACTATGATAATAAAAACACATCCAGTCCACAAAATGAATAAATAGTAGTCATTTAAAATTATGGATATAGATGTATTTAAATATATTCATCAGTTTTGTAATTTGTTTTAGAATGTGTGTTGAATGGTTTCTAGTAATATAACTTATTTCTCTATAACTTCACTAAAGTTTCAAAATATTACATTTTCACCCTCACAAGGAAAATTCAGAATGACTAATAAAAAAGATAAAGGAGAATGAGGAGTTAAATTTACCAAACAACCTATAACTATGTGATGGATCATTTCTATACATATACCAATATCCTTAAAAGATACCTAACTATCCCAAAGATACAATCAGAAAAATATAACCCATTTTCTTCCTCCACATAACATAAGGATTATAGAATAATTTTTTTTCAATAAATCCCAATAGGGAATCATCATAAGGATCTATTGGATCCCTAATACCAAACTGGATGGTGTTATCTATAGAATTAAATATTTCATAAATATTCACATTAATCAAAATTTAAATTTCTATAAAATAGTACGCTATATGGATCATTTCAATGGTTATGAGAAATATAGAATTTTTATAATAGAAGATATAATAATAAGGAACAGAGAGAGGAACCTTGAAAATGTTTCTTTTGAGCACTATCTGGATCAAAGCTATAATAGGGACTCCCTTTTCACTAGAACCACATTGTTAAAAAATTCATTGATAGCAAAATAATATATAACATTAGAATGTATTGAAAAGTATTAATGGGGGTTTTAATGCCTAAAATTTTCATAATTAAAATAAAAAAGGGATAAAATATTTATAAAATGTATGATCTATCCCAAAAATTATCATAAATCCATTTCTCAAAATTAAGAGTATATTATTTAAATTCAAAATAAAAATTGTTATCATTTAATTTTATGGACTTTATAGGTCAAATCCATCACATTGGATAGATATTACATATCACTAATTAATATTATATTATAGGAAGTAACCTATTATGTGATATTTTATTTAATGTCCTGTAAAAATTTGAACATTCAATGTGTCATAAAATATCAACAATAGGGGGAAAAGAACTACCACTTCAAAATTAGTGACATAAATTGTCTCCATATTTTACGTATTATAGAAACATAAGTATTATTTAATTCTTTTCATTAATCATATGTGAGTAATTACATTGAATGAATTTTTTCAAAATTAATTCCCATTACGTACCACTCTATAAAAGAGGTGGAGTTACGATCTCCCACCAATATTGACGTGTTACATAATAAATATTTAACATAAAATCTATATTTTCAAGAGATAATTTATCAAAATAGAAATACTAAGAGATACCAGGCTATGTAACACATTAGAGAAATGATTTTAATTGATCCATTAGGAATTTTCTAGAACAAGAACTCTAAATTAATAATGAAAACACAAGACTCAAACAAAAACATTTGTTATCAAAATCACCCCAACCAGAATAAGCCATCCAAATATATAAAAAAACAAAAATAAAGGATAAAAAAAAATTATAAAATTAAACTGCTCATCTTTTAACCTTTTCAAACATATGAAATATTATATAAAAAATGATTTAATCTTTAATGTCATTGTTAGAAAATTTTTTAAAATCAAAATATCTATCTATATTTCCTTCCATAATTAAAAATACCATAATTATTTTCAACATTGATTCTTGGAGACATAAAATTAAAATTATAACATTAATAATAATACATCCTAAAATAAGAATGTGAAATTAACATAATAAAATATTCATATAGTTCTTCCTAGAAAACTTTTATAGTAATGTCACATAACAAAAAGTAAACTAAAAATAAAAAGCGGTAAATAAAAAAATGTGGGATCATTGGTTATGAAGGATTAGCATCATAGATTAGAAAAACATGTTCCATTCATCTAAAAACTATATTGAGATTCAAATAACTATATATACTGGCTATATTTAGTTTTATTCTACTAGAAACCCATTATTAGACCTCTATTACTATTTAAATTTTATCATATAAACATTTAAAATATTAAATGATTTCTCCCAATAATAATATAATTAAAATCTCAAAAATCATGATCAAAAGACTTAGGAACTTATTGAATAGTGAATTCCATATTCTTGAAAGGGAACTTGAATTCCCATGGTATGTTGATGAACTATATGAGGAAGATCCTACTAGTCTCTCTTCACCACAACCAATAATGTTATAAAAATCCTATCATGAGTATTAAATATCTCAATATACATCAAAGCATGAAAAGATAACATTTTTTTAAGAGAAAACCTAGAAAATAGTGAACCAATATCAGAGTTCAATGATGATTATGTATAATGATAATTCCTCAGAACAATGTACTATAAACTTAGACTTTGGAATTAAATATAAAAAAATGTGAGAGGTTTCACCCAATAATTGTTAACAAACAAACAATAATAACTCTTTAATATTCATTCATTATGATTCCATAAATAGTAATTTTATGAAAATAATTAATTTTTTTAAAATACGATGTATTCCAATCAATGGATAAAATAAAATTAAACATTTATCCCAAATGTTAATATAAATTAAATGTGAAAACACTATAATAAACTAATCTTGGATCTCAATATTCCAATAGTATAATTTGTTAGGTATATTCCAATTATAAGATAAACAATGGAAAATAAAAATAAACAGTTGAAAATTGCCTTATGATGTATTGTCACAATATAACACCAATTCCAAAACCACATAATTGAGTAAAAAATGATAATAAATCTATAACACATAATTTCAAAGAAATTTAAACATTAACATGTAAAATAAACATTCACTACATTAAATATATCAAATTAGTGTGTGGGAAAAACCCCAGAAGAAGATTTCACAAAAGAGTTGATAAATTTACATTTTCATATGTCTACATATGTTTTTTTCAAATATGACACATATAAATATTTTTCTAACACATTGGAAAAATATACTCAAAAGGATAGGTAAAATAATTTTTTAAAATTTGATGGTTGGTTTAAAATGAATTTTAATTTTAATTGAATATCACAATTTAAAAATATAACTTCCAATAAAATGCATTCCAAAACTTATGAACAAATATAGAGTATGTCTAAAAGGCATAATTAGAACATAAAATGAATGTTTTCATGAACTTATTAATATATAAAAAGAGGTAGCTAATTGGGCCACGATGAAAAGGAGTTAAACAAAAAAAATTAAAACCATTTAAAATAAACCATAAAAGATACATGATCATAAGGAATATAGATAATTGAATAATAATTTTAATGACTCTGAATAATATTCTATAAAGAAATTAATGAGTCAATGTATGTTATAAATAATATTTGGAAACATGTAATAAACTAGTGGGACCATAATTTTTTTATTTGAAAAAATAATATTTTTGATATTAATGATGTTACTCATCAATTTCTATCCAAAAAACTATATTCTTGCAATATTAGTGGAACTGCTGACTAATATGGAAAATAATAAACTACTTGATAAAATGTATAGTCTATTTATTATTATCATAATAACCTTATCATTTTCTGTCCCTTAGTTTTAATGGTTCTAAATTGAGTGAGTTGAATTGGAGGATCTTTTAGCAGACATAAACCGCATAATAATAATGGGGACGGACATTAAAAATTAAAATATCCCACTTCATCCTACATAAAAAAACATATTCTATAATATGAAAATCTTAGTTTATATAAAATTTAATAATTAACATTATAATTTCAAAATATCTAAAACCTTTTATAGAAAATGGTTTTATTTCTAGATAAGTGAAACATCATGCGATTTTAATTGAAATTTCTTTTTTTAGATAAAAGTTTCCATTATATGTTATATATTTTTTCCCAAAAACATTATTTATATATATATTTTAATTAATTTCAAAAAATAATATATTCAGTTATAGCTACAAATTTTGATTATAACATGATATTTATTATGACATATAAAACTTATAACACAATTTTTGAAATAGAAATTAAATATTTTATGATGGTAAAGATAAATTTTGGTTGACTATATAAAATTGAATAGAAATTGTAAATTTTATGTGAAATATTACTATGACTCCCTCACTACAAGGTGTACCTTTCCTGGGTCTTCAGCGTGATAAAAGAGATAATGAACCCCTGAGTCCCACCTCCAGTAGGCCATGGGTCTGTGAGTAGCACCGAGGGTATTGTAATCACACAAATGGGGGACATTACCCTCTAAGAGAACACATGAAAAATGGTTGGATAAGATAGGAACCATCCAACTCCAAATCAGACAGAAATATAAAATAAAAAACAATGTGCACATATATAATTTCATGCATAAATACTTCAAATGAATGGAAAAAAAACTACAGTACCAATGGAATGTAAAAACAAGAGTAGAAATTATCCCGGATAGTTCCAACAACCCCAAGCTAGTTGAAACCAGTTTGATCTCCAAACTACTCAATGTGGATAAAATATAAATTATATATACATAGGGTGAGTATAATATTATATTCATTATGATCCACCCTAGAGCCTCATTCTATAGTAATGAAATCATGCTAAATCATAGTGAAAAACACGTGAAACTAACTCATCACCTCAAAAGATATTCTCTGTTCCTAACATCACCATGGATACCCTCATTGAGTATCACATATAGGAGCATATAATATAATAAAGAATATCTAGGGTAACCCTCTACTACTTCCCCACTGGTTTTCCTCTTTTCCCCAATATTTCACGTCATAAGTATCTCTATCTAATAATGCTTTCCGAAAGTCACCTGGGAGAAGAACCACAACATTCAACTCATGAAACAAAACAGCCACATCCACATAATCAAAGTATCCAAGTGTTTTCATATAGTCACTACAGTTCGCATAATGTGTATCATATGTCATACATTATATCTCAAGAAATTTAATCCCATACAAAAAGTAAGGACCCTCAAGAAATCAAAACATTTACACATTACACCTATTGTAGTCTTTAGAAAACTATATCCAGAATATATGTGTGTAAATAACCACAAGAAATTACAGCCCACTACACACATAAATGGGGAAAACTAACTGTTAATCCTACCAACACTTGTACATACAAAGATAAGAGAGTGGGGCCAAAGGGGGTATCCATCCATCCATCCTCCCACTGGATTCCTATAGTAAACACCCACCCATGGCTCATAATTCTTGGGTGTCAATTTCCTTAATTGATGGGGTGGAGTAGCATATAGAAACAAAATAAATATAGAATATACTATACATCAAAACAACACTATGGAAATAATGTAGTCTTAGTCTCAATTGTAGCTAACGTCTCTCGGACTCTTGGCATTCACATTTATGACTCGGTATTCTATAATCACACAAACATTTAAATTTCTTTATGGAATTATTTCATTCCCTTTTTCCCAGTTTCACTTTACATTAATTAATACCTTGAACATTAATTAATCATTAATAACAACCACATTATATTTTACTATCATCTCACCCAATTTCATTGTTCTTTTAAATTGAAACCTCTACATTGCATCCCAAGGTGCTCAAACCACATGGGTTAACAAAAATTTTTCAATCATTTAAAAAAACATTATTACCTTCCCTTATTCCCTAGAATTCTTGAAAAACACTCTAATATACTAAACTCAATGGGGATTGACACTGTGAATATATGAACTACCCATCATGTTTTTTCCTCCTATATCAAGAGTGTAGACCGATCCCTCATCGAGAATCTAAACACAGAAAGCACGTGGAATACCCCACACATCATCGGATTTTTATGGAAGAAGGGTAAGTATGAAGATATTCCTTGATCATTGGTGAAATTCAATAAGATAAAAAACCATTGTGATTAATCAAGTATCCAAACATTCACATCCACCCTGTTTCATCATCGCAGGTGTCCTCCCTGACGACCACAAGTAAAAAATGATGCATATCTCCAATATTGGCATAAACTACTACAACAACCAATGGGCATCCCTTCCCCCACATAACTCAATAGCCATCCAGGCTCATATCACAACACAAACAACAAGAAAACAAAACATTATATAAACACTGATCATAGCCCTTGAGAAAGAAATATGGTAACTCTGAACATTATGAGGCGTTATCTTTTATCAAATAACTATTAATTTAATCCATCTGTTATTAACCAATTTATAATGTTCAATTTCCAACTATGGGAAAAATAAATGGTAATATATCAAAAATTGATTAAACATGCTTACATAATAAATTTTTTAAATAATTATTATGTAAAATACATTTTGATCATGTGGGATAAAACATGTTAACTATAAATTTTCATGTAATAGTATAATGAAGTAATGAATTAAATAACTCATATAGTTCTTTTTATTCATTATACAAAATGATCCACACTATAGATCACAATCTCCCCCTCTTGTGACAACTATATCCACCTCAGGATGTCGCAGTAAACCCGCAGCAACCGAAACCCAAGAAAACAACATTATAAGCATGGAAATAAAAAACCATAACCTTTCTAGGAGAAAAATGAGAATATGAACCCTAAATAACGATGATAAATAATAACTTATTTTTATGAAGGATAGAAACTTGCTGCATGCAAAAAAACAGGGGGTGCCTATGTAGCTAGAAGAAACATCATGAGGAAACAATACAAGGATTAACGTTAGATCACAACACTCCTATGGGAAGAAGGAAAGGATAAATATTCTTGCACTAGTGAATAATACTGTATAACAATGGGGGAAGATATCACATCCCTTTTATGGATTTAAGGAGTAGCGGTTTAATATACGCTAGAATTTTCATTAAAAGAGGATCCCATTAAATGACCTGGTCTGACCATTTATGGCCACCCAGGACATAAGAAAAATTATTATTTGAGTTATGGGATTTGACTCAGCCATAAATCCCATAAAACAAGTCCTTGAATGATTTTTACATTAATGAAATCATCAAAGGGGAAAACTGTAAGAAGAGGGAAACACTTTTCATGATCCTAAAAACATTGTACTCATACTGATCTAAGAAACATGGTACACGATCCTGGAAACACAGTTCACAGAATGTCTAACCGATTCCTATGGTACTATTCACAAAATTACTAACCGATGTTGGTTCTATTATTCACAAAATGTCTCACCGATGCCGATGGTACTTTTCACAGAATGACTCAATGATGATGATGGTACTATTCAAGGAATGACTCACCGATGCTGATGAAACTCTTCCTAGAATGACTAACTAATGTAGATGGTACTATTCAAAAAATGAATCACTAATGACGATGGTACTATTTATCAATTGATTGACCAATTCCAATGAAATTTTTCACAGAATTAATCACCAATGAAATTGTTCGCACATGTCTCTCTAATGGAACATTTCACATCGGTCACACCAATGTAACTGTTCACATCAGTCCCACCGATGGAACTTTTCACAAAATTTTAAATTTAGAATTGTGTGTGGGGAAAGTCACATTGACCTCCAAGAACACATAAAATAATAGATTTTCGTAGTGGAATGGACTTGAAAGCTCCAAGCCATTATATCAAACACCTTTCAAAATATTATTGTCCTCCAGAATTCAAAACCCACATAAAGGGAAACAAAAATGAGGTATGAACAACCACCCATTGATATACCTCTCAAAAGAGAGAAAGCGATGAGAAGATACCAATTAAAACCATATCATAATCCCAACATGTATACAACCAAAAAGAAAACATTTTTTCACATGAATATATTTAAGCATCTCAAAACTCGCGGTATTGAGCATGTATCTATTACTCATGTTCCCTGTTACTCTCCTCCACACCACCATGTCACCACAAGACATGAACCAATGGGATAGAACGCCCGCGCAACACCTTGTCGTTGCGTTATTTGATCTCCATATGCCACAACTCAAAGGTCTCATCATCGTCATCATTGATCTCTCCCCAATTGATGACATGAGTGTCATCATGAAGATAACGATGGTGATGTGACACATGAAAAACATTGTGTATCTATATCATCTACATGGGAAGTTCTACTCGATACACCATAGATCAAATTTGATCCAACAACTCAAAAGGCCCAACATACTAGAGAGAAATATTACTCCCATGACCAATCATTCGCTGCCCACAACAGGGAGTCACATTCAGAATCATGTGATCCCCAACATCTAACTCCAATGGTCTCCTCCGTGGATCAACATATGATTTATGATGATCATGAACTATCTTCATAATCTCATGAATCGTCTAAATCAGCTCTGTTGTATTCTACACTAGTTCTGTTCCATGAATTGATAACTATCTGACCGTAGTATAACACAATAGAGAACAGAATGGTCTTCCATATAGTGCTTCAAATTGCGCCATACTGATTGTGGAGTGAAAACTATTATTGTAACTGAACTCCCCAAAAGGTATGTGCCTCATCCAAGAACCTCCAAAATTCAAGACATAAGAGCGCAACATGTCTTCATGAGTCAAGAGAATATACTATTTCTGACCCACCATCTGCGGATGAATAGATTTGGCAAGGAATAGTTGGAACAAAAGTCATACTGAAGACATGTCCACACCCTAGAGGTAAAACGAGGATCTTGATCATAAATGATAATCCTAGGGACTCCGTGGATTCTAACCACCTCCTCCAAATTCTACATCGACGAAACATCCACTGATCTCAACTACTTGATTACTATAAAGTGGGATGATTTTGTTAAACCGTCATCTACACTCAAATAGCATCATGTCCGCCCTGATCTAGTGTTAAACCTGTAAAAAAGACCATTGAGATGTCCCCCCACTATAACAGAATAATATATAATGGTTTCAGAAAACCACTAGGGACACGGTGCTCAGCCTTCACCTTATTGAAGACCAATCATTGAGACACAAAATTCTGCAACATCACACATCACTCTTGGACACCAAAACTGACTCTTCAAGGCTCAGTACATATTTTTTAGGATATGATGCACCACTAAAGTCATACTATGGAACTCTCTGAGAACCATATCAGGAATCACCCAATGAACCGATATCCTTCTGTGATACAACACTCGGTGTTTTCCATCATCAGACCAACCATCAGGGGCCTCACCACCAACAACTTGGTATATCCTGAACTCTAACTATAGATCCCCAAACTAGGACTCTTCCACCTACTAAAAAAGATATGTCTGCACCTTCATTTGAAAAAGGCAACCTATGCCCCCAAATTCTACCATATCAAGATTTAAGTTTGACATTTCCTCCATTACACCCAATTTATCTCAAGATTTAGGCACTACATCACTATGTGACTTCCTGCACATCGCACTAGCCAAAACAATTCCATTTCCCTGTGAATATGATATTTCATTGTTGAATTCTGTTAATAACTACATCCACCGATGTTACCAAATGTTCATGTCACACTGGGATAAAATATAACTTAGTCTCCTAGGATTTGTGAAAACCAAAAAGTGCTTTCCAATGAGGTAATTTCTCCACAACGTGAAAATGAACACCACAGAATCGAAATCAAGAGCATTGGTGGCATATTTAAATTAACGGGGACACAACCTCTAAGACCCATAAGAAACAACTGATCTATGTTGCTTATGAACATAGCCTAAACCCATATGCGATGCATCGCAGAAAGCATCAAACTGAACTCCCTCTGTAGGAAGGCAATGAACTGGAGTACATACCGACTTCGTGTTTAGATACTCAAAACCTTCTTGACACTGATCAGTCCACATGAGTATCAGTTCCTTTTTGGTCAATTATGTATGAGGAGTTGAACCCTGAGGTAAATCACTTATGAAATTCATATAGTATCCTTCAAGACGAAGGAAATGTCACACCTCTTCAACAATATTAGGGGATTCCTAAGACACAACTTTTTATATCTTCTATGGATCCAGATCTTCTCCTTGATGTGACACAACATTCCCCATGAATGGGACTTCTCGATACCAAAACTCACAATTTGACAACTTTCCAAACACCTAATGGTGATGAAGAACTCCCAAAACGGCATGTAGATTCTTTGCATGATCATATTCATATGTGGAGTACACAGGGATGACATCGATGAACACCACCACGAACATAACCAATAACTAAGAGAACAAAATATTGACCAATACCATGAATACATGAGGAGCATTCATCACACTGAACAACATTACTACCAGATTATAATGCCCCTGATGATAATAAAAATAATTCTTTAAGATATCCTCATCCTTCACATGAATCTGATGATATCCTGATCGCATGTCGCTATTTAAAAACCTACTTCCAGCCTTCATTTTATCGAATAAATAAGCAATACGTGGAAGAGGATTGTGATTTTTTCCATTGAATTGGTTTATGATACAATAATAGATACATTACTTTAAACATCCATCAGCCTTCTTCATGAACAAAAATGGTTCACCCCATAGTGACACACTCATCCGAACCAAACCACACTATAACAGACCATAATGCTTTATACGTAGCTCTTGTAACACATAAGGGCCATACTATATAGAGAGAAAAAGACCAGAGAGGCTCATGGTTTTAGTTCGATCCCATAATTTATCTATTGTGGAAGGTGCAATGCTACAACCTCTTCTAAAAAGATATCGGGGTACTCTTCTAAGACCCTAGGAAATGCCATCTTCTGAACCTTTGAAGAACTCAACATTAGCTCAGCCATCTACGATGATAAAGAAAAAACATGCCTCTGACCAATCTGAGTGTCTCGCATGCAAAAATAAAACCAGTGGCTCTCCATCATTATCGTAGAATACCACCTGCCTCCTAAAGCAATCCACAATATCCTACACCAAATACAACCAATCCATTAAAAGGATGATATCATATGGTTGTATATGTAATTTCAAGAAAATGTCCCCATCTTTGGTGCATCCCCAGCACAAGCTCATAGTCTCTACAAACTTCCAAAAATTCAACTCGACCTCCAACTGCTGTAGTCTACACCAAGGGCACATGAAGCCTCTCTAAATAATGTTCCAAAGCATAGAAAATGATAGGTTGTACAAAGTAGTGTGTCTCTCCTAAATCAAACCAGGAATACACCCTATATTTAAACAAGAAAAATGTTCCTAAAATGATATCTGGCTCACCTGGTGCTAGCAATGCTAATGCATGATGTTTACCACGACCTCCTCCACAACCTCTATTACCCTGATGGCGACCACCACCACAGTCGTGCTCTACTATATGAGGATGTGAAGCATCAAGGGGCAGTCCTATGCCTTCCCCATATTTTTTTTTCTAATCCAATGCTCGTACAACCTGCTATAGCTACATCAGTTATAACATACACAATGGATGAACCTTGAGTGGACCATTTTTTGAACGACACTTCTCTGGAAGGTCAGGTAGTCTCACTACTGATGACCTCAAACACCACAAGAACAAAAAACAGCTATGAACTTTCCATTGGCCTCAGTGCCGTTACCTCTGGAGAAATGAGATGTGGAGGGATGGGACCCACCATTGGATGAAATGAAACATGCCATCCATGAAAACATGTAACCCCAGACTGCAGATCTGCATTGAAAGGAACCATGATGACTCCCCTACCACAATGATCCAATTATTTACAATATATTATCAACGTACTCTACCCTATCTAGAACCTCATGGTATGTCTTCAATATAATTGGGGTGACCTGGCGCAGGATATCTGGATGCAAAGCCTCCTGGAAATGCCTCTTCCTAGCCTCCTCATCTGGAAACATGTACGAAGATTATGGTAAAAGTTCCCAAAATGTAATTCCAACTCTCGCACACTAGATCACCCCAATCTAACAGTATGAATATACTATTAAGTAGATTCTGTAACGGTCTATGAATAAAACTTGACACTACAATTTTCTTCTAACTCCTCCCATGATATCATCAACTCCTCTTAATCCCAGAGGAACAAGAACCACCCCGACCTCACTACACTATGTTGAATCGTGAAAAAAAGACACCTGGTGATCAATCCAATCACAGATCGAACTGAATCATATCTCGACCTCTTCTAACCAGTCTTGTGTGAATGCATCTAACACGTTGACCTCGTACTTCTACAGACTCTAGCAGTGAAACATGTGAAGTGTCCTCCTCCATGTGTCGTCGTCGTCAATGTCTACACTATCATGACTTGCTGGCTCAGCCTGCTGGACGCCTTTTGCACAAACCAGAAGCGGACATTGACCTATATCCATACCTACAAAATAAAAATTAGTTAGAGCTCATAAACCTTGAATATGGAAGACCCGTCATTAATTAATTAATTATTTTCTTTTATTCATTTAATGTTAACCTATCCCATGGTAAACCGATAGAAACACATGAACAAAGAATAATGATGCATGATACCTTCCTAGGTCTCTACCCTGCAACTAGTATGACCTCATTGTGTAGCCTTTTTATACTTAATGGTCTATGAATCATATTGTAGGTGGCCCTAAAAGTCTATGTCTCAATCTCTCTCCAAGGTTAACATAACTTTATAATCTTGACTGACACAATTTCCATACCTAAAAACGCTTCCTCACATGTCCCTAACAAAAAACTCCATATTATCCCTCCACCAGACATCTGATACCACTATGACACAACCCCCTCCCCACAAGGGCACCCCTCCCAGGTCGTTAATGTGAGAAGAGTGATAATGGGCATCGAGTCCTGCCTCAAGTAGGCCCTAGGTTGGCAAATAGCACCGAGGGTATAGTAAACACGCAAATGGGAGGCATTATCCTTTATGAGAAAACATGTGAAATAGAGAGATAAGATAAAACCCAAAAAACAACATCTAAGACTGAATTTTAAATGAAAAACCACATGTAAATATGTAATTTCATGAAAAAATACTAAAACTGAATGAAAAAAAACTACTAGTAACCGAAGAAATAAAAAGCAACAACAACCACAAGCCCAAACAACTCCTACAACCCCAAGCTAGTAGAAACCAGCATGATCTCCTTCCTACTCCTAGTGACATGAAAAACAGTTTATATATACATAGGGTGATCATAAGATTATACATAGTCAGATCCACCCCAGATCCTATCCTACAACAGTAAAGAAGGAAAGCTTAATCACAATGAACAACAAGTGAAACAAACTTGTCACCTCAAAAGGTGTTCTATATTCCCAGCATCATCATGGATACTCACACAAATTATCTCTTACATGACTTTATAATATAATAATGAATATGAAGGGTACCCCACAACTACGTCCCCCACTAGTTTTCCACTTTTCCCTAACATCGCATGTTCTAAACATATCTCTCCAAAAAGTCTTACCCACAGACACCTGGGTGAAACACTAAAACATGCACCCCATGCACCAAAATAACCATGTCCATATATGAAAAGTAACCAAATAGTTTCCTAGATCCACCATATCTCACATAACATGTATCATACTTCATGAATTATACATAATGAAATTACTGCCCATACATTGGGTAAGGATCCGCAATCCATCATAGCCTAAACAATTTACACCTATTCTATCCCATAGGAATCTCTATCCAGAATATATGTTTTTGAATTACAATAAGTCATTACATCCCTCTACACAAATAAATTGGGAAAACTAATTGTTCTGGCTACTAGAACATGTAACTACCAAGTGAAGAGAGAGGGTCCAAAGTGGGTAGTCAGTCATCCATCCTCCCACTGGAATGCAAAGGAAAACATCCCCAGGACTCAAAATACCTAGGGTGTCAGTTGTCCTAAATTATGGTGTGGAGTAGCGTATAGATACACAAGAAGTACGTAATATATTATATCGCACATCCACACTATAGGAATAACCTAGTCTGAGACTAAACTACATCCATGTTATCTCAGACTCCTATATTAGACTTCTATAACTAGGTATCATATATGCACAAAACCATTTAAAGAGCCTTATAAAATGACATCATTAAATTTTTATGAGTGTCAATTTGCATTGATTAATTACTTAAATATTAATTAACCACTATTAACTTCCACATAATATTTCATTATCATCACTCCCAAAGTTTACTATTCATTTAAATTAAATCCTCAACATTGAGTCCCAATAAGCTCCAACACCCTGGGTTAACATTATTTTTTCAATCACTTATTAACAACATTATTACATTCCAATATTTATATGAATTATATAAAAACACTCTAAGCTACTAAAAATAAAGGGGATCAACACAATGAGAAGATAAACTACCCATCAATTCATTGCAACATATTTCATGAGTGTAGACCCATATTCTCTCAAGAAGCTAAACATGGAAATAATGTTGATTACCTAGGGGTCTTCTCCCCTTTTAGGAATATGGGTATGCAAGTCCTGCTTCCTTGAGAAATGTCGAAACTAAAGCAGATAAACAATCAATAAGATTCATCAGGCATCCAAAAATTCAAATCCAACCTGTTTCATCATATCCAGTGCCCCCTAACACCCACATGAATAAACCGATGTATCTCGCCACTCTATGAATCAATTAATACCATAACCAATGGGCCTACCACCTCCCATATTTCCTAATATCCATCCAGGATCACATCCCAAAAGAAGTAGTAGGATAACAAACATCAAATCAACTGGGCTCTTAAACCTTATTCAAGCAAGATGTTATCTTAGAACCCTCTGAGGAAAAACCTTATATCAAAAAACATGTAAATTGAGACATAAGGAATTAACCAATTTATTATTTAATGGTTCCAACTATAGGAGTCCAAAATTCCAATCTATCACAAATTGATTAAACATTATTTCTGTATTGGTTTGATTAACATCAAATTACAACAATAAAAAACCAGATTCATTTACATTACTCTTTATCATTGACAATTAATTTACATTTAATAGCATTTATGTTATTTACTAATTTCTATATAGAATGAGAATATAAAAAATTAATGAATAGATATCACAGTATCTAGAAAAACATGACGTAATAACATACGATCAATATCAATTTATTTATCATGTTCAATTAATTAATAGGTCAATTCTATTGTGATCCAGTTGTTTAAAACATGGTAACTCTACATTTTCACACAAAATAATAATGTAGAAATGAATCCCTTACCTCAAATGGTTTTTTCGTTCTTTATACTATAATGATCCACACAATGGATCACGATCACCTCCTCTCATGACAACAGCATCCACCCGAGGATTCTGTTGTTTGATCGCACTAACCGAGACACAAGAAAACTCTACGAGAAGAATGACGATAAAATACCATAACATGGAAAGTTGAAAAAAAAGTATATTAAAAAAAATAATGACGCTAAATTCTACCTTATATCGATGAATGATCAACACTTCCTACATGCACTAAAATAAGAGGTGCACATACACAAGGATGAAACATAAAAGGGAAAAGATCCAATGATTGAGGTTTGATCACACCGATTCAAGGGGAATATTAAAAGGCTAGAGTGTATCTCACTAGGGAAAAAGAAGGTAGAACATGGGAGGAATATATCCCATCACTTTAGAGGATTTATTGAGCAACCGTTTATGATGGGCTGGATTTTCCATTAAAAGAGGATCACATTAAACCACATTGTTAGAATATATAAATACATCTATGGCCTTAGTAAAAAATTAATATAGGAGATATGTGACTCGATTCAGCCTTCAATCCCTTAAAACATGGCCTTGAATCTGTTTAACATCAAAGAAGACATCAAAGGGTTGAAATTGTATGAAGCTGGAAGCACTTTTCACAATCGTAGAAACACTGTACACCTAATGATCTGAGAAACATTGTACACGATCCTGGATACAATGTTTATTTAAAACTCACAAATTATGATGGATCAGTTTATATAACGACTCACCGCTTTTGATGGAATTTTTCAATAAATGACTCATAGATATCGATGCTATATTTTACAGAACAACTCCCTGATGCTGAAGGTACTGTACACAGAACGACTCACCAATGTGGATAGTTCTATTCACAAAATGACTCAGTAATGCCAATGGTAAAGTTCATAGAATAAATCACCAATAGCGACAATACTATATATAGAAAGACTCACTGATGGTGATGGTACTATTCATAGATTGACTCACTAATGCTGATGGTTCTATTCAAAAAATGATTGACCGATGGAACTGTTCACATCGGTCCCATCGATGGAAATATTCACATCGGTCACACAAATAGAATTTTTCCCATCATTCTTAATGGTTTAAATGTTCACATAGGTCTCACCGATGGAACATTTCTCATCGGTCACACCAATTGAAATCATCGCATAAGTATCATCGACGGAACTGTTCAAAACAGTCTCTCCGATGGAATGGTTCTCATTGTTCTCTCCTTTGGAACTGTTCGATGAATTTGAAATTTGGAAATGTGTTGGTGATTATTCACCTTGAGCTCCAAGAACTCCTAAAAGACCAGATTTCGGTAGAAAAATGAATGAGAGAGATCAGGGGTATTACAAATATATTGTAAATCTATTATAACTAGTATTATGATATATATATATGAATATTTGTAAATATATGGAAATTAAATACAAATTAAATGTTTCAAAATATTATAAGAAATCCAAATAGTAATGATTATTTCTACAAATAGAATATATTAATTTGAAATAAATGTATTTGGTTAGTAATGTAATATTTATATGAAATTAATATATAACTATGGATCAAAAAAATTATCCTTAAAAATTAACACAGACAAACATTTATATACATTTAAAAGAAAAATATAATTCAACTATATCAAATTGATATAAAATTGATTAATTGTATACTTTAATGGAAATATAATGTCTATATTAATTTGAATGGTTAATAAAGTTGTAATTAAAGGATTATTCGAGTTAATTTTTTAATAATTGAAATATTATTTTAAATATGATATACACAAACCCAAACAAAAAAATAGATAAATATATATATATATACATATTTATTATTGTTCAAGGGAGGATATTCAAATATTACATCGTTACTAATATAAACAATAATCTATATTTTTTTTATTAAGGTATAATTAATGTTAGGAAAAATAAATTTGTAATTAATTTTGAATTTTAAATTGTAAATCTATATTTTAAAAAGTTATACAACATTTAAAAATATATAGTCTTTAAAAATGATATAATTTTTTCAATATAGTTTTATGATGATTAAATGCATATATAAATATATTTATAATATATATCTTATATAATTTCTATGGTATTTAATTTTGTATATATATAGAAACAATATTTAAAAAATAAAAAACAATATTAAATAAATTGCGGTGGGTCTATTTGTCTTCCCGGAGCCCATACCCAACAGCGATGCACTTCCCATAATCACCAACCTCATTATAGTCCTCAACACAAATGAACCCCAAATCCAAAATATTTATCATTTTACCATCCTTGACCAATATATGAGAAATGAAAAAAAAACCATCCCATTAACGTTTTCACAACCTCTTTCATTCACTTCGGCAACAAGAAAAAAACCTACTTATCAGTGATGAAAATAATAAACTCATGACACCCAATCTAGGTATGTTATTCGTACTACAAATTTGGGGTTTTTGAGCACGGGGTATTGTGAATCAACATCTTCATGGGATTTTTATATGTATGTGTGATATTTTATGAACCTAACATATAATCAGATCCACACTACTATATACTGATGAATATAATCATAATACTATTGGTAATAATTTTTTATACATTTTAATAAAGAATATGGAGAAGGAAAATTATCCATGTCCACGTTTCTCATCACGTAGTTGTTAATAATAGTAATAATAATAATAATAATTACAACAACAATAATAATAAGGTAATAATATAACATATACCTAGGTAGTTGACCACGAATTAATATCTTCCATCAAACAGTCACACAAAGCATACTAGATAAAAATTCGTTTTCACTTATTTCTATTATTCATAAGAGAGATAGATGGGGTGAATGGGAGAGAGAAATAAGGGGTGAGAGAGAGTGGGAGAGGGGGAAATGAGTGAGTTTAGTAATTAGGAAAATATTTATATCAGGGTTTCAGTTACATTAATTTAAAATAAATATTGATTATAAATGTGAAGTAGGGGAAATTTTTTATAAAATTCCAATTTTAAAATGTTTTAAATATTTCCTTATTTAATCACATGCATTATTTTTTTCAATATTTTATTTTAACAGAAAATATAACTTAATAGATAAAAAAAATTCAACTAAAACTGTAAAAGTTGTATAATATTACCCAACTTTGAATTTTATTTCAAACCCCTAATTATAAGTGATAAATGATTTTAATTTACCATTTCATGTAAAAAAATGTTTAATATAATCGTCTTACCTTTTAGGGGAATAATTTTATAAGACATATTATATTTTCAAATGTTTTGTAATGTTATAAATAATTATATAAATGTAATCCATTTTTAAAATTTCTAATTGTTAAAAATCTATATGTTCTAAGAAACATAACATAAATTTGAAATTCTATTATGATTTTAAATGTTGTATGTGAATTTTTGATTATAAAAATATAATTATTCATAGTTTTATGTAACATTATTATTAAAATAATTTTTTTTAGGTATTAAAAAAGTTATCATATTCATTTTATAAAACATTGACTAATTTTCATAGTTATTTCCATTGAATAAATTAATTTATGTTCAATTTTTATTTAATCTTATTTTCAATCCTCGTACACTTTGTATTATATCAATGAAGTGAATTATTATCAATATTTCATTTTCCTTTAGGTCATAAATAAAATAACTATAATTATATATATTTAAATATTCAATAATATATATATATATAACCATTTTCAAATTTAAAAATATTGTGATTGTAATATCTATGGGAGGTTGGAAAGATGAATTATGCTAGTTAAAATTTGATTGTTGGTCCTTGTAAACATCAGGTTGAGTTGGGAGTGAACCCAATAGTTAATGGATTATTACCACCAAGATAGGTATTCCCTATACATTTTTCAATGTTCCATGTTCCATAAAATTTTTTATTTATAATTATTTAGATTATTTTTTGGAATTATAAATTAATTATTTATAATAGGAAATTAATATTTTTTTGTATTCCAATAGTCAATAATGTGTCATTTGTATGAGAGATAATGCCTTTTTATACTAGATATTTTGTATTATAATGAGTTTTTTTTGTTTTATATATCTCTTTATGTATAATGATTTGAAATTTATTTTATCATTGGAAAACACATTTTGTATTTATTTTAAGGTCCAATTGACTTATTTTTAAAAATTAAATTTTATGTTAAAAATAATATTCATTTTTTAATTGATAAATTATCAAGGAATGTTTTCATGAATGAAATTAATAATGCTGACTTCAGTATTAAAATACTTACTGTTCCTTTTTATCACAACTAGGTTTAATTTTTTTAACTAAGATTTCTAGAAGATTTTTTGTAGATAATTCTTGAATATTAATAACTTTTTAAATGAAAAATTAGATATTTCATTTATTATTTAGATTCATTAAAGATGTATATGTGAGGGAGTTGTTTTTTTATATTCTTCTTAATTCTATAAAACTCATGTCCATAATGATCGTTAGGCAGAAAAATTTTCAAGATATTATAGATATTTCACTTAATATATATATATATATATGTATATAATGTGTTATTATCCCCAATATCCGGATAAAAAATTTGAGTCACCCCAATTGGTATATATGGAAATTTTTATTAAACTTATAGATTATGATTTCAATGTTGAATTATGAGTTAGAAATATTATTCTTATATTTTAAGAGAATTTATTTTAGTAAAATACAATGATTAAAAACCATGAAATATATAGGGGAATAATTTGGACTCTACACGGTTTAATTATTTTGGATACAGGATTTGGTAAATCAATAATTTTGATGAAAAAAATTTCTAGAATAATATCCATATTCATTTTCTATAAAATTAACTTATTACAGTCCAAGTAATTGAAGGTTATTATATATATATATTCATAACCTTACTAGAAGGTAAAATATTGTTTATATAATTAAAATTTTTAATCGGGATATTATATATTGTGGTTAGAGAATGTTTGAAACATTTTTTTTGAAAAAACATGTATTTTTTTATTTTTCATTTATTTATAAATTATTAGAAATAAATTAAAAAATAATCTATCAATAATGGAGTCATTTTTAAAATAAATCTAATTAATAGTAATTATAAATTTTTATTTTATCAAGATATTAATTATGAAAAAATTAAAAGTTTAGATTTTTTTATTAATTATGTTAAATAAAATTGAAATCATGGTATACATGAAACGTCGTGTTTAAAATAATATAAAAATAATATTTAATCATGACCATTTTTGAATAGAAATTATGTTTCTGGGTATAAATAATAATTTTTTATAAAAGAAATTATTTGTGTGCACCTTTAAAATAAAATCAATTAGATGTCTATTAAATATATATAAGATAAAATTCATTTGAAAGAAAAATAAATGTTTCTAGAAAATATATTTTTTCAAAATAGAGTTCGAATCAAACATTTCGTACATAATCTAATTTAAATTTTAATAATGTTTAGATAATTTATTTTATTAATTTAAAAAATATATGGAATAATAAAATGAATAAAATATTCTGTTTATTTTTGTGATTTTTCCTAAAGAAATCAATATTCAATGAAAATTAAAAATAATTATTTATATTACAAACTATATTTTAGATTATTTTTTTACAAAGATAAAATATGTTTTATTTTTTTTGTAATTTTTTTTCAATTATAATATAACAAATTACATTTAGTTTAGTTAAATAAATATAATATTTAATTTTGATATAAAAACATTATATAATTGTGAGAGTTTTCAATTTGGAATCCCACATTTTCATAATGTGTGCATGTATAATATTAAATTTGACTATCCCAAATATGTGAATTTAAATTAAAAATAGTGTGTTATTTTTTTTAAGAATAATTTATATTATATAAAAATCATCAACCTAATATTTCTCCATTATGAATAACAAAATATAAAAATTTATTATCGTGTTTAAGGGAAAAATAGTTTTCCCTAGGTTTTAATCAGAAATGATATGACATGAAATGACATACCAAAAATTCGAAAACCCATTATATGGATATATTTAGGTATTATATTCTATAAGGGTCCATAATTAACCATTTTAATGTCTTGTATCATGAAAAAAGGAAGTGTAATTGAATCTTTAAATAAAATAGTTATCATATCCCCAACATTTAAATGGCCACCACTTTCATAACATCCATACAGTTCTAAATCCTTTTCGATCATAAAATACCTAAAAAATACATTATTTAATACCCTATAGAAATAAAATTATCTTTGGTTTTATCATAAATCCATCCAACAAAGTATTTTGGTTGAAAAAAGAGGTTGTTCGAAGAAGAGGTGACATTCTTAAATGATAATTTTTATATTATATATTCTACTACATTATTAAAATATTATTCAATAATTATATTATAGTAAATAAAATATAGACCATAAAATGATATTTTACTATGTTAATGTCATAAGATTTATACATCTCATCGTCTCTAAAATGGAAAATGAAATCATTGATAGTGTGTATGGAGGATAACCACCTTACAAACCAATGTTACTCATTTTCCATAAACACTTATCTTGGACAAGTATAATTTGAATATTATATAATTATATAATATTAATTTTATAATTATAATATTTTAATTATAATTTCACATTTAACGTCCTATATTATGTTTTATTTAATATACGATAACTTCAGTTGTTTGTACAATAGACAATTGTCTCGTGAAATGATGTGAATATTTTTTCACAAGCACCATACCTGGAAGGTAAAAAAAGATAAATTTTATACATTATGTGATATATATTATTTTATAGAAATTATGGAAAATTAATATATGATTGATTTCTATACCCATTCACCATTTATGGGAATGATATTCTCGCACTTTCAAATGTATGACATACTGTCTCCATGAAGGAATGTGACTAATTATTTATACAAACATTGAATAATTATTGTACTAATGTATATAATGACTATATATGATATTTAATATGTTATTATCATTAATAATATGACTTATATATATCTTATGAATATGAATTATAAATTTCAACAACAAAAACGCATGAGAAATCATAAGAAATAACCCCTCAAACCAATAAAATAATTAAATATGATTTTCAAACTATTGGTAAAATGTTTTGTGTGTATAATATCCGACATTAATAATATAATTTAATTTCTAGAATAGTTTAGTAAAATTTTTAAAACCATTATAAATTATTTAAAATCATCCTCAACTAATGGATATTTTTAGGAAATGAATTTTGTATCACATTCCATTTCATTGAGACATATTTGTTTATATACACCAATTCACTTTCATGTTGTGTATATAATTCCCAATTTATGTATTAAATATAAATATTTATTAATTTATGATCATTTATACCTCAAATAATGTGTATTCAAAAATATCATACAATTTAATTGTTATGAAATTGGTAAACATTATTTTATAATTTCACATTCAATTGTTATTATTTAAAATCTTTCGATATAATCAATTTAATATGAGTATTTTTATCAGAAATTTAATTTTAAATAAATAATCATATTCTTTTTTATGGATATGATTATTTCCTACACCATACACCATTTTTACACATTTTTTTACCTTGAACATTATTTGATTAAATTGTGAAATATCGAAAAAAATGTATCCTATACCAAATATTGATATTAGATGATGTGGAATTTTGTCAATGAATCAAATTAATTTCCTTAATATGTGAGTATTTTTTTCAACATATTATATAGATTGGTATATATTATGTATATCGCCTCGATTCATTAATATTCCCATGAGACAATTCAATTGGCCTAATAAGATAGGGTATTATATGTTGTGTTGAACTATATTGTCAATGGTCATTATACAAGAGGTATTATAATTTATGATACGATAAAGTCTAATAATTAACAATTTACCACATATAAAATTATTCTAATATTATTATCCATGAAATTATTTAAATGATATTTCATCTGGATTCATTTCAATATCATATTATTGATTAAATTTCATTTGTTTTTAGTAATTATATTTTCTATAAATGATTATATTATATCCATTTATAAAACTGAATTTATTTGTTAAATGAAATTTTATTATATTAATTATAATTTTATATTAGTTACAATCTATTTTTTCATGATATATTAAACACTATTTTACTATTTAATATAATTTATATTATACAAATTTTGATTCATTTCCCATGACATAAACACAAAATTGGAGAATGGGTTTAATAATGCAAACATATTTACTTTAAATGATTTGTTTTTTAGTTACCAATGAAAAATGGATACCATGTATATATCTGGTTCTCTAAAACTACTAATCTAGTTATTCAAATAGGATTTTTTCCATAATTATCTATTCTAGTCTAATAATTTATGCACCAATACCATGTTACAGGATCTGGGGTCATTATAATAGGTATTAGTGGATGTTTTTCAATAACCATGGGATCTAGATTAATGAAGTAATGGATTATGGGGAATAATAATATGATATAATTTGATTATATGTATATATGAACATCTTAATTTTGTAGTTTGGAAGATAACATGGGGTATTTCATAGAGATACATCACATTAAAAAAATAAACGGGGGTGGTAATGCCCTAGTATTACATAGGAGCCATAACTGATAAATGATTCAATCAGGATTGACTTGATCATCACCTAGAGTAAGATAATTATCCTTGCTTTACACATAGGATTATACTCCCTTTGAATATTCTTAGGAAAATTGATAATTTTTTAAGATAATATATTGGATTTCAATATAATGATACACCCAAAGAAACCAATATTCTATTTAGGAGATTAAAAAATAATTAATTAATTATCATAATCATGTTATAAAAAATATAATTTCCCTAACAGAGTAACATATTATAATTATTTATTATCAATCATTGGACCACTTAATACATTATAAAATCCAATAATTTTGTTTTTTTACAATTTAATGGTAGGAAAAAATGATTAAGTCACATGAGAGGATTTTTAAGTCTATATTATGTGATAAAATAGAGATAGTTATATATATAGTACATTTTCTAAAAAGTGATATCAATAAATGGTGGTTGTTGATCAATAATTCTATGGTGAAAGGAAAAATAGAACTCATGGAATGGAAATATTTGAAGGAGACATTAATTGAAAAATAATTCCCTCATGAAAAAATAAATTAAATGCTATCTAACATGACAAAAAAAGAATAATAATGACTTTTTGAGTATGAGGATACCTTTATAATGTTATCATAGAATTCTATGAAATACATATTCAATCCATATAAAAATATTAGATATTTCATTCAATTTGTTAGGAAATGACTCTAAAGAGTGATCTCCTGTCTTATTTTTTCATCATATGAGGAAGCAATATTATGTTCAATAGAACATTGAGGTAATTTTGTAGATCCAATATGTTAAAGTAATATTAATAAAATAAGAGGTCGAATGAGAACCATAAAATTGGAATGTGTCATAGAGGGAGAATATAGTAAATAAATAATAATCTTGTAAGAACTTAAGAAAATTCATCCAGTTAAATGATTGAAGTGATTTTTTTATGATTGGAGATAAGGTTCATCATGTTAATCATTAAAAATGGAAATAAGAAAATAATTGTGTTCCGTGATTCAATTATAGGGATACAGGGAACTAAAAAATGAATTCACAAAGAATCAATCAAATTTACAACAGATCATGCCAAGGGGAGTGGTCTATGGTTATAAAATAACTAATAATGATGTTTATGTAACCAGTGATAATGTGGTAGGCACAATAATTGTAGCACCAAATTTAGCTAATTTATAATATGAGTTTGGATTATTTTACAACATTATATCATCCGTGTTTTCTGAAAATATTATATATGCTCCTAGTATAGTAATAATTCATTTTTCTATCAATAATAGTAGTGGATGTAAAACTAAAATAATCATATGTCATGAATTCCACATTTTGACTTATAATTGTGATTTATTTTCAGACCATATTATCATTCTAAAATTTATTTCGTTAAAAAATTATTATGTACTAGATTTCAAAATTTTATAGAAAAAATTATTACAACATGATTCAAATTATGTTTAGTTATGAATTTATAGAATTCCTTATATTTAGTAATGGGACTTCATTATATTTATCCTATTTTAATCCAAAAACAATTACATTTATTATTGATATTCTTTGGGAATATTATAAAAAATATTTGTTGAGGGAATGTAATAATCAAATTGACTATGTACCTCGCATATAAGAATAAATTTTATTATTTTATGAGGAGTTTAATTAACTTCCCCCATTGTTATATGTTAATTTTTTTTTCATTGATTTAAACTTTTATAAATGGTCCTAATAAATGAAACAATATTGAATTATGATTAGGGAATTATTTGAGTTTATTTCCTAATAAGAGGAGTGGAATGATAATGTATTTATTTTCCATTATGCTTTACCGTGGAGAGCCTATGATTTATTCATTATGATGAATGGTTGATCAATAAAACTTTATAACGATTATTTTTAAATAAATGATTTTATAATAACGATCATATGTAATTTTCCTCGCATTGATGACTCATTATTTAAACCTCACGAAGCCCAATATTTTTTAGTGAATTAACATCATTCATGGTATCATAAAATTCATATATAAAATGTATAAAATCTAATTACTTATTTCTAAATTAGGTAGAGGCATTACGATTTTATAGTAAATCCATTTAGATTGACTAATGAACACCATATCTTTATATATATTATCAACATAGGATCAACGGATTTTCTGGATAAATTTTTGTGTGGCATTCATTGATGATATCTTCATAAATTTAAAAATTTACGAGCACTATGAAAATAACATAAATATTATTCTTCATACATTGATAAAGAATGGGTCATAAGTGTGATTTTTAAGTGTGAATTTTTGTTTCATGAAGCATATTTTCATTTAAATATTTCCATAAATATATATATATCTGTTGATCCTATGTATATAATGTCATTTAAAGAATGTAATACACCAAATTAACCAAAAGAGTAATGTTTAATTCGTTTTCATGGTTTCTGTATGTGATTATTTCCTAATATTGATTTATTGCATTACCTAATAAGAAATTGTACACAAAATGGGATTCAACATGTTTTGATAATGGAATGTGATGATTTTTTTGTCTTATTAATGAATATATTTATCAATTGTCACATTTTTACAATATCCTATATATACGATGGAAATGAAATATTCATTGATGTATCATAGAAGGGTTTTATATATATTATAATAATAAATCATAAATAAATTGCATATAAATCATGGAAATTGAGGATCTTGAATAGAATTTTCCAACCCATGATTTGGATCTGGAAGAGTTAATCATTTATTTGAATATTTGGATTCCCTACCTCTATGGTCAAATATTTTAGATAAACATGTATAATAAAGTCCTAAAAAAATTATTTTCATATAATGAACACAATTTGTGGGAAATGTGGTAGATTAAGATACTCAATGATTAGTATTTCACAATATAGTACCACTCATAGAAAATGAATAAGATAATGAATTATTTGTGTAGGATCGACCATGGAGTTATGACCCAAATATATATTAAGAGGGGTCCTATGTTTATATATTTACTAAATTAGTATATTAAAATTATTTCTGAATTGGACAGGTGACTCTATTTTAAAATACTAATAAATCCATATTTATTTTAAATGAGAAAAATATTTGAATATGATAATCATGATATTAAGAAGAAAATTATTAATGTACATGACTTGAAATTATTGGTTGACATATGTGAAGATTGTGTTCTAATACTTGGAATATGTTCTTTTTTTAGAATATACCTTATATGAAAAAGGGTTTTTTTGGATGATTTAGAATACAATAATTTCTATACACATCATTATATCACTAATATGTATATCATTTTTTGAAAATATTTTTGATGGGATAAAATAATGTATGAAATTGTGGATTTTGTATAAAGATACATGTCTTTTGAAATGGTCTTATTAAGAGAAATAATCCATGAAAATTATCAAAACCTATTCATATTCTTATATGGAAATGTGATGAAATTATTATAGCAATTTTCAAAGGACTATAATTGAATAATAGAATGAATGAAACATTATGGGTTATTATTGATCGCCTAACCAAGTCAATGTATTACCTCTATAAATGAGAAAATTTACTTATTGAGTACCTCATAATGTATTATATTAATGAATTTTTTAATATTTAGGTTTGACATCTTTTAGCCATGTCTGATAGTAATCCCCATTTAACATAAAAATTCTAGATGTGTCTTCAAATGGCTCTGGACACTAATCTTTATTGGTGGACCTCCTTCCCTCCACATATGTTTGGGTTGTCTAATGGGATTATTAAAACACTGGAAGAAATATATAGGTCATATAATATTTAAATTCATGGTATGTGGGATCAATATATATCTTTTACTGTGTTTTTATAACAATATATTTGTATCTTGCATTCAAATGGAATCATATGAAGCATTATATGGGAATAGTTTTTTAACCAAGAATGTTGGGAAGAAGTTTATGAAAGGAAACATGTATGCACAGAAATGTTAATAAAATAACATAAAATGTAAATAATATTCAGGCTCAACTTAATTAAGCTAATAAAAGGTGAAATAGTTATGCTGATATCCCTATAGATATGTAATTTCAGGTTGTAAATCATGTTTTCGTGAATGTATCTCCATAGAAGGGTGTTACAATGTTCAGTAAGAATGTAATGTCAAGCCCTTGAAAAATTAGAACATTTGAAATCATTTAATTAATTGTATCAATTTCATACAAATTGGTAATTCCACATAGTCTTTCAAAATTATGTGATGTGATTTGTGTATCATTATTAGTGAATTAATCGCTAGAACCACAACATGTGATCACATATGATAAAATAAAAATGGTTATAGTTCCATATAATTGTAATGAGACAATGAATATTATTGATACAAGAGATTAATCATTGATTAATATTATAGCTCCTCTCTTAAATATACTTGGGAGAAAAAAACGTAGAGTAAAAAATGTAGGAACCAGAGAATGTTATGAATTATAGCTACCCTCATCTCCTTATAAGTTAATTTTCCTGACATTTATATGATGATGTTTTTTTATTATGGATAAAAGTAAGACCCCATAAAATTATGATATATTTCTATTTTAAATAATTCCAATCACTTGGATATCATGGGATTCAGTCATCACCAGGGTTAAATAGAAAGACATTATTAAAATAACATTAAAACATTGCTATTTTAATTTTTTTTATATTTGTATGGTATGGAAAGTGATAAATAAAATTAAAAAATATAATATATTTAATACATGTATAAAATGAAATAAACAATATATATCTGTATATAAATAAAATAATAATCATTTTAAATATAAAGAAATATTTTATGAATAGTAGTTATTTTTATAAAATGTTGTTCAGTCACAATTTGGACAAATAATTTTATTATAATTTTTTTCCAACACTATAAATTCTATTTGATAAAATTATACACATTTTTTTAATCCTAAAATAATATTTATCATTGGGTGAGTTTATAATTTTAACTAAATGATTCATTTTTTGAAATATATTGAAAATAATTATTTTTATTTAAAAACAACTTTTTCATTTAAATTATTAAAAATGTTATATTATATTTTAAATTAAAACATGTTCAAATATATTATTATTAATACAATTTATGATATGTAAATCAATTTTATATAGAAATTTTAAATTAAATCCTTATATACTTATCCAAAAAATTTATTTGAAATGCTTACTTTTCATTACAACTGCACAATAAATTTTAAATTTGATTATTCCATTTTTGTGAATTGATTTTGAAAAAAATTATACCATCATTGGATTTAGATAATTTAATATTTTTTAATAACATCAATTTTATCCTATTATTAATGGTAGAAACTATAAAAATTAATGACTTTAGTTATGATAAAAATTGAATTACCACGGTGGGGGGGGGGAAACTAAAAATACAATGCTAAAAATGGTTTAAAAGTTCACCACACAAATTTTATAGATTTATTTCAACCCAATTTTATCTAATTGATGATAATAACATATTTTTGAAAATATTTACATGATAAAAATGTGGGTCAAATTGATTCAATTAAAAAATTATTGTTTTTTCATCTAACGAACTTATAAAATTACACACCCTCTCCTTCACAATTTATACTTACCAACACATTTGGTTAAAAAATTTGATGCCCAATTCACTTTTTTAATCTCCCAAACAACATTATAAAGATGATTTTCTGATAATAATGCTATTCCGGGAAGGCTCTTGGTGAAAATCTAATGAGGTCATTCAGTGACGAGGTAACATTCTTATATGAACCTTTTTATTGTTTGGTTCTTCCACCTACTTAATGTAAAAATGAATAATTGTAATATAATAATTGTAGTATATTACATATTATATGATTTTATAATCTTATTTTATTAATTATATCCTGGTACTCTTCATTCAAATGAGAAATATAATCATCAATCATTGGTATTGTGGATAGCATCCTCACAACGTGATCTAAATAATGTGACATAAACACCTTCCATAGTTAGATATTATAATGGGTTTAATATATATATATATATATATATTAAATATGATATAAATATACATTAAGAATAATAATATCACATATACTTACCTTTATTCTTTTTTTAAATAAGATAACGTGATTCGTTTATATGGGAGACTACCACCTTTCGATGATATGAAAATAATGTTTTACATATGAATTACGTAGCATGTAATAATGGTAATATAAATGATTTAAATTAATAAATATTAAATTATATATTTTCTATAAAATATAAATATTATACTCTTCATTTAGCTTTTAACCATTAGGTTAATGACAATATCGCTCGTGTATTTATATATATGATCATCACCATGAAGTGATGCAGATCAATTTTCATTCCCAACATTAAATAATGGTTCTAATAATGTATATGTTAATTAAATATCATATTTATGACATTATTATAATTCGATATAATAATAATTTATATCCTATAAAAATAAATCTAATATTATCTGAAAACATGCATGGGAAAATAAATAAATTAACATAAATAACTAAAATAATGAAATATTATTAACAAAAATGTCAAAAATTGTTTTAATATGATCATATCTGGAATAATAAATATGAATAATGTGATGATATAAATTATTAACATTATTAAACTATTATAAATTTTATTAATTTGATTCCGACTAAAATAATGTTTGAGTTATTAGATGTCATCTAAATTATTATTTCACTAAGAAATATTTTCTAATATACATCTATTAACAATTATATGGTGAATATAATACATATTAGTGTTTACAATTATATGATGTATTTAAAATGAATACCTTATTATTAATGATTATTTATATTTTAGGTTTATTGCTCAAGGGGGTAAATTTTATAATAAAAAAATAGGTAAACACTATTTAAGAATCTCATATTTTTTGTGATTGTTTAAATTCTACTGAAATAATCACTCCATTGATATAAATTTTCAATGGATAATTTATTTTCTAAAATATAAATATCATTATATAGTGTTAAGGAATATTTAATAAAATTTATAAACCCTTTACATACATATTATATATTGAATTTTAATTGATTAATTGGGGGAAATATTGAGAAATATGCAT
Source organism: Viscum album (assembly GCA_963277665.1). Lineage (NCBI taxonomy): Eukaryota > Viridiplantae > Streptophyta > Magnoliopsida > Santalales > Viscaceae > Viscum > Viscum album. The sequence goes on along the minus strand of OY728122.1, from coordinate 1,807,303,054 downwards.
CCTTGTGCCAATATATAATTAATGATTACATATATTTATCCTAAATTAAATGGATTATTTCATATATTATGACTGATTTAAACATATGGGTATATGTGGGTATTTTTTTCATCCCATAAATTCCTTTATTTTCTAATTAGACAAATTAATTTAAAAATTAGATACATTTTACCTTTAGTTTTAAAAGTTCTTTAGAAAGTTCATGACCATAGAGGTATCATGAAGCCTAAGATAATGAGGTCTAATAATTAATAATTTCAATCATTGTTAACATAGTTGTAATTATATTTCACGATGCATTCTTAGTGATATTACCCCATGATTTATTTTCATTTTCTTAATAAAATGGAATTTTTTTTCCATGTTGTACACATTTCCATATTGATTATGTGTTATCCCTTTAATATAGTCCTATTTTTTATTATAAGAAATGTATAGGATTTGAAACATTGTATCAATTCAAATGTAATGAAGGAGGAACTGAAAGTCGGTAACTAGTTTTAGGTCCTCTACATATTATGAAATAGAAAATATATAATACAATTTGGGAGATTTAAATGAAACATTTATTTAAGGTAAATTTAATTTCAAGTCAATATAAAATTTCTAAGTGGAAATTCTATTTTAATGTTATTAAATTTCTAATGTTAAAATAATATGTATTAATATATATATATATATATGGTATTTAATTTATAATATGGAATATAAATACTGTAAAAAATATAATTTTTAAGGATATTCTTATAATTTTACTATATTAATTTGAATCAAATTTTTTTTAATAGGACATTAATTTTAAATTAATATTTAACTAGGGAACATAAAATATTAACATATATATAATTATATGTATTAATGATGAATTTTATTAATAGAGATTAAAATTATGTATTTATGATTTGTTAAAAGTATTATAATTATTTTAATATATTAATTCATGTTAAATGTAAATCCAAAGATAATTAATTTCATACAAATAAATTAAAATTATAAAGGGAAAAAATATTAAAAATATAGTACACATTCAAATAATCAAAGAAATATATATAAATATATATATGTATATTTATGTATTATCCATCAAAAAATAATAATATATTATGTCATCATTACAAATAAAAATCTAGATCTTATTAGATTTTTTAAATTATGTATTATTAATTATAATAAAAAAGTATTTATTAATTTTAGTAGCAATTTATAAATATTTTTTTATGGTATAATATATTTTGATAAATAATCTCTATGGAAAAATAAATACTGATATAAATATATCTATATTTTTATTACATTTAATGGAAATATATTTATCATAGATATATAATATTAATTATAAATTAATGTAGACATATGTGTATATTTTTTTTCTATTAATATTAAAATGAAAATAAATAGATAATGTGGTGGGGTCACCATATTTAATTGTTCTATAACTCCATGAAATCCTGAGTAAAAACCCTCCCTTTTTGACACAATCACAACCACCATCATCCACCATTACTCCATCAAAACAACACTTTAACACGAATAAGAACCACAATATAACATCTCATTATTTGGTCATGTTATTCATACTATGAGCTTGGTATGTTAGATCATGGGGTTGTGTCAGTCAATGCATTCACCTTAATTTGTTATAAAAGTATAACATTGTATTTATATGACATATAATTGGAGAAAAAAATCCTATATAGATGAAAATAATAATACACATAATTTTAATAATAGGAAATCGTATTCTACAGTGATATTTTGCCGGGAAAATAGTCCTGAAACATTTGTATCCCAAAACATCTTGTTAAAATTAAAAATTCAACTTATAATCATAAAAATAATAAATAAATGATATTTCATATACATTGGAACATTCTTATAAAAGAAAATATTTACCTCAAAACTCACATGTTAGAGAATAATTAAAAAATGTGTTCTCTTATTAACTCAGTTATATATACTTATATAGAGGAAGATAGTGATTTTAATATTTGTGGAAGGTGGTTCATCTTAATTTGAATAAGGTTAATTCAAGAAACTAATAGTTAATTGAATGAGTTATGTAGTATTATTTTATAATACAATATTTTAAATTTATTCTAAGATCATATTCTCATTTAATCATCCCACAAAATTTTTTTTGTATTATAAAAAATACTAATTAATGTTATATTTTTTATTCCAAACCCCATAATGTTTGAAAATAAAATAAAACTATAATTTTTTTTCAACACTATTCTTTTAATTAAAGAATTCTATCAAATTATCATTTTCTGTGAAAATTGTTTTTCAATTTAAATAAATTGTAATTCCCTCTATATGTGTTATTGTTTTAAAATTACTCTTATTTTTAATGTTTTTTATTTTAGCATTTTATTTATAAATGGTAATAATTTAACGAGTTATAAATTTGAAAATTATCAATATATTTTTTATAAAGTAACTACTAGATTGAATTCAAATAATAATTTTGTAAAAAATTGGGTAAATTCTTTTAAAATTGAATTCTAATTTTTTAAATAATATATAGTGTTGGTAATTTATAAAAATAATTATGAATGAGATATGAACCCCAATATGAATTAATTTTTTTTATAATTTACGTGTAGGTCATATTTGTACTTCAATATTATATATTTATTCATTGTTCATCATAGTGATCATGGGAGCTGTATTTCTGAAAAATAAAAATACGTTTTTAATAATTTTTTAATAATTGTTCTGTATTATAATAGTCAATGATGATTCATTTATGAGATATTTCTTGGTTCTATTCATTTATGGTTTTAAAAATATATATTTTGGTAATTTAAAAAAACTAAATATAATGTTCTTAAATTTATTTAATCACTGTAAATTACTATATGATAATATTTTAAGGGTAAATATAATTTATTATTAAATAATATTTATGTAAAATAATTTTTTTATTAATTTATGGACTTGTTTCATTGGGAATGTTTTTATTTAGTATTTATAAAAAATTGATAACTCAGTTTTAAAATAACTTATTGAGAAGTTTATCACAGAAATTATTAAGTTTCATAAATATCATTCATTTATTACTAGGTTGGTTCTATAGTCATTTAGCCAATATACATATGTTTAATGGATAAAATATTAATATTTCCTTGAAATATATATATTCAAACAAATAATATATACTCATGCTATATAATTTGTGTTTATTTTATCCTAATCATAAAAAACGCTATACAAAATTATAGTCAACTAAATATTTGTCAAGTACTAAAAAAATATTATTTTGGAAAACATACAATATTTTTACACTAGGATCAATAGCTCGAAACTAGGGTGTCTATATAAAATATGGTTGTAACAAATTTTTTGAAATACTAGTAGAAAAGTATCTAAAATGACATCTGTTTTAATATGATAAAAGGAAATATAAAATAATCTCTGAAAAAAATTTAGGAACCATTTGTCTAATAAGTTACTCTATTTTAAATAAGGGACATTTTTTAGATAGACCAAATCCAATATATCATATACAATAATAATACTAACATAAATAATAATATACAATGACCAAAAGTATATATATTCTAAAAGAAATATAAGAATATAACACTGAAATGCATTAAAAACAAAGAAGATCAACCTAGATTTAAAATATTACCTATTTATGTATAAATACACCCTTGTGAAATAATATATTAATTTACTAAAGCATTTAAATGATGAATAACATTGATAAAATACTCTCTCATTATATTTCTAAGGAATTAGCCTTAAAAATAAATATTTTAGTTATTTGAAAGTATAATTTTATTTATTTCATTTCCAAAGATAATACAGGTTTATCGTTTAAGGATTTTGACTAATACTTATATATTAATAAAATACATTATAATCTTCACATATATAGAATATACATTTATTTATAATTTAAAACACTTTAAAATTATTTTTTTCCACTATTTAAAAAATATTCACAATTTTCCTCCACAATCATGTCCTTTATTATATGCACCCTTAAATCTAATGAAAATAATTTTAAAAATTATGATGATAATAAAATCTTATTGAGGAATATAAAATATAGTCTATAACCATAACATATTATTTAAAATGTATAACATGATGTTGTAAAATCATGGACATGATTAAACTAATAGAATCATAATATATTGAACATAGAAAAAAAATATCTGAGAAAAATATTAATGAGATTGTGATATATAACATGAAACTAACAAGAGTCAATGATAAATGTAGAGGCATTATAAAATGGGGGGTAGAGACCAAAAAGGGATCAGGTATACATCCTAATCCTATATATGCCATCTCAACAGACTAAAACAATATCTAATTCATCGGAGCACTATCTCGGTGCTCCCATTATATATTTCTCATTTATAGGTTTAATAAATAATGAATCAAACATATAAAAAAATCAAAACGATTACTAATGAAATGAAAGGGGTATTTTAATATTTTCCTGGAGCATATCCGAAAGAAAAATAAATAATTTTAAAAATAGAACATCCCCAATCGAACAAATTATAATAAATATTAAAAAATATTAAATATTTTATCATAATTGATATTCCAAAATTAATCCTAACATTTAACAAATGATGTTGACATGAATAAAAATATTTTAAAGGATTTTTTTAAAAAAACCAAATTGGAAAATACCATTTTGGACTGAGAAAACTAAAAATGTTTATACAACACACAATAATAATGTAAGAAATATTCATTGAAGATAAATATATAATTAAATAAAAAAATTATTAAGGTTTCATGATGTCGTAAAAATCCAATGATGTATTATTTTTTGTAAAATATTACATCTATATTTTTCACAGAAATGTCTTTAAAAACATTGTTTTGAAGAGAATACAATATTCTATTCCCAAAATTTTTTATAAAGAATAAAACTTGTAAAAAAATTTAAAAAAACCAATTTCAAACATTATAAAATAATGAAAATAATTTTACAGAACATGGAAAATGAAGAAAATTAAAATTTAAAGGGAATCATTGTAAAAATATTTTTCAAATAATGTCCTGGATACATTTGTATGAGGAATAATGGATGGAATAAATAATGTCTAGTCAGTGTAATTTCATAATAAAGTTTAAATATGAAATAATATATTCAAAATTAATTTCAAAAATTTTATTGTTTTGAAATAATCATGGATGTATATGTTAGACTAGAATATTGGACATTGGGTTACAATTTCCCATACCAATTTGTAATTAGTCGACTTATATTCCAAAAAATGTTAAATTTTTCTAATTAATCATTGAATAAAATTATAATAATGAGATTTATTGTCTAATATATTAAATGAATGTATATTTACCCTCATACATACATGAAATAGGGGATAATAATTCATATATATTATAGATGTAAAAAGTGTTATGAGAAACCCTTGGAATGTTCATATCATTGAGGAAAGGATTAAACAATGTAGTGATTATTTTTAATAAAATTATATTGGAGAGAATATTTTGAATACTAAATAATTATTTATAATTTTTATTCGACACATATACTATGAATAATATAGTCCACGAAGATGAAATATAACTCAATGAATTAAAATTGAGTTATGAAATCCCTTACCTTGTGAATCTAATTAAATTTATATAATTTAAACTTCTGTGTAATTGTTTAAAAAAGGATATTTACTCATTTTAAAAATAAATTAATCATTATATTACATTATTTTATTATTTTATTACATTATATATCCCATTCATTAATAATATTAAATTATTTTCATGGTTTTTAGTATGTTTGTTTCTTAATTTCATGATCTGATCATTTTTGTATAATTATATATGTTCATGTAATATGGTATTAACACACTCGGAGTGGAATGAAATATGATTAATGAACATATAGTTTTATAAATAGTCCCATGTATTGTTTTTTATTCTAACATGATAAATATTCATCTAAAAAATTTAATAATAAATGATTAGTTTATTTTGGATTTTTTTCGAATAACATGAAATAGTTTCATTTTATTTAATATTATGTGCATAAATTTGATACATAATGTTAAATATTTTATTAAATATATTTGAAAATATAATTTAACAAAAAAAATTGTTTCATGGCCATATATGAATGTGGTAATGGAAAATATGAAAAATTGTTATCTATGAAAGAGATTATCTGACATATCATAGACAATAGTGTCGTTTATATGAATAAGAGTATATGATAATGTCAATGGTTATTATATATCTAGATAAAATATTAAAAGTTAGATTTAAATATTATTGTGAGGTTACTTTTTCTTCATGGAATAATGAGGTTACGAGAAAGTAGAAAATGAAAAAATAAGGGGGGTGTTTAGAAACAATTATCACATGAATATCCCCACAATAAATGATAACTTAAATACCAATGAAACAAAATCAATTATTGAAACTATATTAACATGTATATAGATAGGTTAGGATAGTTTTTGGCATTTATTTTCATATTTTTTGGACTTGTTAGTAGAAATGGGGTGTTATTTAAACAAAAGGATTGGTTGTTTTATGTGATTAAATAGTGATAGTTTTATAATTAAATCCAACCACATTGAGGTGGAATTAATTTTTATGAATATGGGTGATAATTATTGTTTTAATTTCAGTTATGGTTTTATAAGTACCTCAATGACCCACTAAATGTTGTAATAGTTGGTAACATTATGGTATTACCTTTTACTATTAACTCGTTTCATTAGTTTACCTATATTGTAGATAATCTATTTTTACCTTGGAAAATTTATTATTAGTAACAATGAAAATGACCTTAAAATATTATTATTAACATATAATTTCTAATATTGTATAAATTTTATCAAATTAATTTCATAATTTGGAAATGTTTTGTTTAAAATTAATCATGAAGTCACAATGAAAATTAGGGGTTTAAAAGTGAAAAGTTCAAATGATTCCAATGTATTCATATCAAATTACATTATGAAATTGATCCCAATAACCTAATTTAGTCTTAATGAAATGTAATTTAACTAATTATACTTTAAATACACTTCAATGAATAAATATAAATAAGTTATATGAATAAAAAAATTTAATTAAAATTAATTATTATTCACTATTTATTACAAATTGAAACATCTTTGAAAAATACAAAAATATCACCCTAAGATAATTTTTTTTGTAAAATATAAATTTTTTTGATTATTTTGTCAAATTAATAATTTCAATGTGTCTAAATTTTTCATTGAAACAAGCTCACCATTAAATATAGGATAAAGTTCATTTTTAAAAAAATATATCATTTAGGTTGAAAATTATATTTATTCTCATAATAATCAAATAAAACATATTTTTTTAAATTTAAAAAAAATATCTGATATAAAATTTAAAAATATCATAATATTGTTTCATTAATAGTGATTTATTTTATTTTTAATGATTGAATTCCATTGTGGGAACAAAAAAAGGTTTTTAATAAAAACACATACGTTACATTAAATTGATTATTATTTTCATTCCAAATTAATACTTATTAAAATAATTAATGTTATAAACATGTGTAAAATATATTTTTTATAATTTAGTTAATCTCATTAATTATTTTCATTCAAATGTTTTGGTGATAAATATATTATAAAAATATTTTTTCTTTTTTTAAATATCATTTTGGAATATATTGTTTGATATTGAAAATTGTGTTTCAATTTAAATAACATCATGAAGTTACAATCTCCCCTATTAATTATATTTATTCCTTAAAATTGGAAATCATGATTAAAAACATGGGTTTTGACATTTCGAAATAACTTTGTAGAAATCCCACATCAAAACTTAGTTTAATAAAACATATATATTAAAATGGATAAAACAATTTATGAAGGTAAATTGATATAAAAATTACAATCATTCCATGAAGGAAAACATGGATATAGAAGACAAATAAAACTATTATTCTTTGATAAAGAGCTATAGAAATCATGGTTTTGATAATGTGAACAATCAAAAAAACCAAAAATTTGTGAAAGATTAAAAGCACATTGATTTCATGGTAAAAAAAGTAAATGGATAGCATTTTTATTTTAAAATAATTTTCCAAAAATTAATGAAATATTTTACTACCATTGATAATAACATAAGGAGAAAACCCTAATTTAAAATTGGAAAATAATCATATAAAAAATTCTCAAAAAATTTCATAATTTCTCCAAAAATTGACTGTTCAAGAATAATTTTCATACATAATGAATCATTATCAAATTTTATATATAAAAATCTATAATAGTATAAATCTATTATCTTCATAACTTTATCAATTAGTAAAAACCAATTTGGTTTTTAGATATATAATATTCCAATAATTATTAATGTTTATATGAACAAAAACCACTTTAAACATCAATGTTAAATAGTAATACCCAAAGATCAATATACATCATTCAAAAAATAACATTAATTTAAATTCATAAAATTATTCCAAACATAAATTGGAACATAGAAATTAAATGGATTAGATCACATATTCTACTTGGATAAATTAAATATTTATTATTAAATATTATAAATTTCTCTTAATGTCCCACACCATATAGTAATTTACTTAATCACCATATCGTCATGATATACTTTTCATTTCAATAAATAACATAAATCACTATAAATCATATATGTTTTGAAAAGATAACTCATCCTTTAATTCTTGATTAAAATCAAATAGTATTATCTTTACATGAATCATATAAGGTTCCAAAAATATTGAAAAGATTCCTAAATAATATGAATTAATTAATCACAAAATCAGATTCTAATCCAATGGTTATAAAAATGGTAAAATTTTATTCCCAAAATGATCCTAACCTTAATCATTTGGATATTATAATAATTAATAAAATTTCATTCTAGCCAGGACATAATGTACAAGGGTTGTAGCTGATACACCCATGTTACCCATCAGTTGTGGGTTTGATCTCTAAAAGCTTGCTGAATAAAATGGGTTGTCACATATTATTAGGTTTGTTTGTTTTCAATGACAATAAAATATTATTATAATTCTATAAATTTAAGAATTATTCAAAAAAAAAATACATTAATTTCATTTAAGCTGAAATTTTGTCTCGTACATTTCATTTTTCATCCCAAATTGTAAGCACCCAAAAATACCTCAAATTTAGAGATCATAAAAACCCAAAAAAAATCAAATTCCATTATAAATAATCCATAAAAAGGTAATGTTCCTCAAATATATTTTTTCGTATCACAAAATTAAGGTTTATATTTGTGATAAAAATTATCCCCACATTTGAATTGTTTCAATTCTATCTAAAAAAATGATTCAAAATTGATGAAAAAAAACTACTATTTAAAATTCATTAGTTGTACTATAATTACAATATTTTTTAAAAAATAAATCAGAATACTGGATATATAGCCTCATCCTTCAATCTCCATTCTTAAACCAATAATAAATCATCATATACTTAATCCTTAATAATTTTTTAAAAAATTCAACTATATTAATTATGTCCATATGATTCAAAAATACGACCCAATAATAAATGAATAGATTGGAAAAAAATATAATAATTCATATCATAAATATATAAAAAATGATTTATATGACATCCCTTTTATCATTTGACATTATAGGAAAATTGAAGAATGTAAATGGCCCGTTTCATTACAGAATTTCCATTTTCAAGAGATATGGTAACATTTTTAATTAAAAATAATCAAATATATTCCATGGACCGTAATTATTTCTGGAAATTAAATGGTGTTATATAATTTAAATATTTTCTAACTAGTTATTTCAATACCCTAAAATTTTTGAAAATAATTTTAATGAGATTTTGAAATAACATCGATAATTAAATAATCTCCAAGGGATAATAGGGATGTTAATTATTTATCACTTTCCATATTGATAAAATTCAATTACATTTTCAAGATTAACATCATTAATATAAGAAATTATTTATTACCTATTAATATGAAAATAATACATTCAATGAAAGGTTATGTCAAATTTCAATAACAATTTAAAATTCAAATCCCTCATTCCAAAACTATTTTCCTTTATAAATACAATATCTAAAAAATTTATTAATATCTTAGGAATCCATCACTTTGAACCAAAAATGGTTTATATTACATTAATTTGAAATATTATTTAAATTTTTTGACCATATGATGAAATTTACCATTCATAATATCTGGTCATTATTTCAAAAGTAATATAATCCCTGATCTGATTCGGACTATGAGGACCCATACTAATACATTACACGTTCTAGTGTTTTTAAAATATATTTTTCTTCAATCATTCCCAATGAAGTTTTATGTATAATGTTTCATAGGATCGAGACTCTCTGCTAAATTATAATTCCATACATTTCAAGTGGTCACTTATATATAGTATTCATTTTCTATAAAAGAACTGTGTTAAAAATGAAACGTTTTCCTCTTCAATACAAACCATTAAAATAATACCCCTTGATCCCATATTAGTATCTATTCAATCATAAATCATGTGAAAAATTGTCTATATCCTTGGATGAGTAAAAAATATAATCAAGAAACATAAATTATGGGATAAAAGAATAGTATATTATTTATAAATCATTAAATTATGAAATAAATTGTTGGATCAAGAATAAATATATGTAAACACACAGTATAGTACATACCATGATATGAACCTAAAAATAGTAAGGTTGAAGTAACATATAACATGAAAAAAATCACTAGTCATGGATAACTACCATGGCTATATAACATGGTGGACATAGTCCCATGAATGATTTGGTTTACTCCCTAATCATATACATAATGTCTCATGAGACTAAAAATTACCCATTGAAATGGAGAACTATCTAGGAGCACCCATTAAAACATTCCCTTTCATATCGGTTCCATATAAATAATAAACCATATAGAATAGTCATAAGGGATAATCATTGAATTTAATGGGTATTGTAATTTTTTAATTATTCATATAATAATGGAATATAAAAATTTTATCAAAATAGTAGATCCCCTGAAAAATAATCCAAACCCATTTAATAACAAATACAATATCATTTTATAATAGATAAACATGAATGAAGGGTATTATTCAGTGATATAATTTTCCATATATGATAATAAAATAAATTAGATTATTGAAAAAATATTTTGGGAAATATCCATCTTCACATTGAAAATTATGTATTTTTGAAACATTTCACAATAATAAAAGAAACCATTTACATTAAAGATAACCTTTTAGAGTATGATTTAAAACAGCAAGGAATCATGATTTTAGAAAATGATACCCATGAGGTATAAGATATATAATCATTCCTTCATTCTTATTGTCCAATAAGAACGGAAGAACATTGTTTACAAAGTAAGGAAATATAATTTTTAAAATATATTATAAAAAGTAACACATGAGTTAAAATATATTTATATAATTAATTATACATTTTTTAGAAAAATAATGGAAATAATTTCTTTAAAAAATTAACATGGATGAAAATTAGTTTCTAACGGAAATAATTTAGAAGATAATTTCTTATGGGAAAGATCTTATAAATTAGAGCGAGAAATATTTAAATTATTAATATATATGTATTAATTGTAAATTTGAATAAAAAATTAAAAAATTACCTAATATAGTCAAATAAATTCCACAAATGTTTTTTATGACATAATGAATGATGTAATTTTTAAACCTATAGAATGGAAATTGGGTTAACAATTACCTTAACACTTTGTAATCAATCGATCCAAATTCCCAGAGAATTAATAACTATTAAATGAAACATTAAATAACCTGAAGATAATGAGATTTATATTATTATATATCTATTTTTAGTATATATATGAATTAATAAGGATATATTGGTGAATAAAAAAATCTCATGTAATTCGAAAGTGGGATATTAATCCCTTACAATTTTCAGAACATTGATGAAATAATTAATTAATGTATAGATTATGTGTAAAATAATAATATAAAAAAAAATATAAGTTTTAATTTAAAATAATAATATAAAACATGGATTTAACACCTAATCATTACAGAATATAATCAATTAATTGTATGTATAACCAAATGAATGGAAATTCTATGATGAAATCCCTAACCTGAAACATCATTTTAGTTTTTCCTAATTAACCTCATTTATAATTTTTTAAATGATTTTTCTAACTCATTAGTGAACTATATTAATATTTTTCATATCTTATATGATGATTTTATAAGTTCAATGAACCATTCATTAATTATATTTCATTATTTTTATGGTTTTAGGTGGCTTTGTTTCAATTTACCATGATAATTGAATTTTTGTATCATTATGGAATATCTTTTAAAATAATTTTACATTTCAGGAAGTGTAATGAAATTATATTATTGAAAACACTGGTGAATAAATAGTCTATATTTATTTTCTCTAACATTATAATGATACTTTTGGTTATATTTCACTAATAAAATATTATTTAATTTTCGTGGGGTTTTAACATCCCATAGTTGTTTCATTTTAAAAAATAATATTTTTATATTTTTTTCTCTATCATGAGATTGATTTTAAAATAATATTTTAAATATTTTTTACTATAATAATAGTTTAATGACTATCCATGAATGCCGTAATTGAAAATGATTAAAATCATTATTTATGGGGTAGATAAACTACAAAAAACATGGCCAAAGGTCTTGTTTCATTGAATTAGTAGATATGATAATTGAAATGGTAATTTGATATTAAATTAAAGAAATAAAAATAATTTATATACATTATTATTACATTATCATGACATTATTAATGAATGAGGATAGGAGAAATTAAAAAAATAAAATAATATAAGGGATTTGTTTCTAAAATATTACCTCTTGATTATCACCTCCTAGAATGATCGCTTAAATACAATGAAAATGTTCATTGAGTGATACCCAAATTACATGAAGTAGGGATAGTTGGTATGAGATTTATTTTATGATTTTTAGGGGATTCAATGATTTTTAGGTGTAATGGGGTGGGGAGGGGTGGAATTTCTACTTTAGGAGGGGTGGTTTAATGTTATTAAATAATAATTATTTTATAATTAAAATCAACCACATTGATTTTTTATTAATTTCTATGGTATTTCATGATAATTAATAAATAATTTCTTTTTATAATCTATAGATATGTCCAAAAAATAAACCATGACTTTTTTAGTTAATTTATTCTTTTTCCTTTTTATATTGAACAATTTAATTATTTTACATATACTATGGTAAATCTTTTTTTAGCTATTTAAATTTTTATTAAATAAATATAATAGAACATAAAGAGTATTTTGGAAATTATTATTATAAATATAGAATCAACATTAAAAATTTCACTTCAAATAGTGGTAAAAATGATGATTTAAAATAATCCCATTGAGACAATGAGAAAGACACTTTTCTAAGTAGGATGTTCAAAAGAATGAAATATTTTAATATAAAATTTCAATATTAATGATATACCATTTACCTAAATATTTTATATTTATGAATAATTTTACTTAATATAATTCAAAACCAATATAACATAACATTATAATGAAATTAGAAGAAAACTCATTTTTAATTAAAATTTTTTATTTTCAATAATCATCAAAAATTGAAATTTCTAGGAAAATTATAAAAATTTAACCTTATGATAATATTTATATTATTATTCCAAAATAAATTTTTATTTTTTCAAACATCATTTATAAAAATTCTTAAATATATTTTCTAAAATATATGCACCATTATAGCCGACAAATATGCGTTTTTGAAAAGTTTAGCTTTTTATGCCTACAAATTTATTTACTGCTGTATTAATAATAAGAAAAATATTATATTATTTAGAAAAATTAGGACAAAAATTTTAAATTTATTTATGATCGGTCGTAAATAGTTATTAATCTAATTTATTATGATAAAATGTGATTGTGGGAGAAATAATTTTTTTAATAAAAAATACAACCTTTATTTTCAAATTTGTTTTTATTTTAAATGTTAATTAATTTTTAATATAAAAATTTATTTGATAAACACGAGTAACCTATTTTTTGATTTTTTTAGTTCATACGTTCATTACTACAATTCTAATAACATTGTGACAACAATCACATAATAATATTTATTCTTTTGATTACTATAAATGTGGTAAATCTTGTATAATATCGAATAAAATGATTCATTATAAAAAAAATAATGATGTAAATCTATTAAAAACACAAAGAAAAAATAAATATTAATTTCCAATGTATAGATTTATCACCCATAGAACCAATATTTATTTCAATCCATGGACCCAATTACCATTAATAAAAACCCTCATAGATTTTTAAAATGTAATCCTATAATTTTTTAATAGAAAATGGTTTAGGAAACTAAATAATAACATTTATTTACTTGAAAAAGATTATCAAAGAAAAAACCTTACTAGGTAAATCCTTTATGAAAAAAATAATTGAATAAGAATGGAAGGAATAGAATGAAATTATAAAATAACCTTAAAAATAAGTAAACACTTGGATTGTTTTATAAAACAACATCTATAATTATTTTAACATGGTTCCAATATAAGAAAGTGTTTAAGATAAAAAAAGTAGAATGGTAAAAATTCACCTAAAATTGTAAAATTAAAAGACAAATAAAAATTTGTAAAATAATACATGTGTAAAAGAGGCGAGTTCTTACATTGGGACTAACAAATATATTTTGAATTAATGAGGAAGAGATATGTCCATAAAGGGTTTAAAATTATAACAGACATAGTTTTTTTATTCATGGAAAATATTTTTTTATATATTTTCATTTTCTATTTTAGTTTTATCAAAGAATGGTTAATTGATTTTGTGCTTGGATTATATTGTGGAGTTTTAGAAGGGTGTTTTAAGGTTTTATATCGAAAAAGGGAACCATGATGGCCAACTGAATGATGTGGTGGCACTAGTGTGTTCCTTTGAAAGAAATAAGAATGGGGGGAACTACATAGAAACATCATGGAAATTTTTTTGATATGTGATAGGAAATTATAATTGGAAAATCATATAATAACCAAAAAAACCTATTTTTGAGGGAATTGAGTTCGGAATATGTAATGATTTTGGGTATCACACCCTAGGTCTTTCCATTTCATGGGATCTCTCCACAGATTCCACTATTAGCGCATGGCCAATGTGGAAGATTTTTTTTGTGTCTATGTGACTTATACATAAAACACCTATAACATTTTTCTCATATATATATATATACATGGTACACCTTTGGTCATCAAAATGGTGTTTAGATTAATGAGGGGATGTTTAATGCCATTCTCGGTCATTTTACATTGATTAAATCACTGGATATTCAATCCGTTTAGATGATTAATTTTTCTTAGTCCATTTTGATTTTATACCTTGTTGTGTTATAATATTTTTTTATAATCATATTTTTTTTCTATTGGGATCCATCCAACATAGAAAATCTTTTTTCTATATTCATGGATTATCTATTTTTATTGGTGCATCATGTTTTTGACATTTCATTGGACCCCATCCTGTGTGCCATTAATTATTTGGATAAATTTATTATTTTCTAATATAATGATCACTAAAAGAGGTTACATTCATTATTGATTAAGATATGTAAGACCCTATTCAAACCTCACATGTCATTATACATGAGTGATGAGTTTCTTCATCATTTAACAGAACATTAAGATAAGAATTGACAGTAATTTAATGTTGGGAATGTGATGATTATTCTATTGGATTTTTAACTTTCCCGACATTACTAAAAATATAATTTCATTCTGTATCTGAGTATATTCATGGAGTTTATATCGTTTAATCCGTTTATTGTTAGAGGGAAACATGTTTCAATAGTACACACTATAGGAAAACATATCATTGATATTATAATCCTTTAAGAGGTAAGATCCATACAATATATGGATCTTTAATATTAATGTATCCATATCTTGATTCATTTGTATAATTTTATGATAATATTTATTGATTGTGATTTATTGTGGGTTTTTTCATAGAATGTGATTCCCATTTAATATACATGTTTCCATGAAATTTATTATGGTTTTATTATTCATGGTTAATGTTTTTAACATTTTTTTATTTTATTATTCTTTTACTATGATAATATTTTATGATTTTTAAACCCTTTTATGTGTGTAAAAAAAAAATTACAAATATTATTATTCATGATTTTAGTAGGTGGATAGTAATTTCAAGGTAATCATATAGGGGTGGACCGTTGGACATTAAATGATAGAGATTATGGACCTGATCATGGTGTAGGGACACAATTATGTCTAATTGATGCCACATTATACTAACCATTTCTAGTGGATGTTATGTCTCAGGATTAATCGAGGCCTTGTGTTTGATTATTATCATTATCACTCGATTACTAGTGATTTTAATGAATGTAAATGAAATGACTCACAGTGTATGCGTGGTATCTTGTTCATAGACATCAATCTGCAATTTCACATGCCTTGTGGCTAGTTATTGATTAGTTGTGATATATTGATATCCCTTCTTTCATAGAGATGAATTAGGATCTATTATGGATCATGTTTAATTAAATAAAATTAATTTTCTTATTATGTGATTTTATGTTCATGATTTGGCATATATTGTTATCATTTTAACCAACATTCATTTATGCAATCCTTCGTTAAGGATACATTTTTTGGATATATACTAGGTTTTATTTTCCATACTATACATGAGAATCTCGATCCAGAAATTGTCTTCATGTATTGGGATATGATCAAGGGAATTAGTCTGGTTATTGAATTTTGGACTATGGATCATAGATCTTATGGTGAGATTAGGGTACAGTCTAAAGGATACATATATTTTAAATATTTATCTGACGCACCTACAATATTTTTAGGCTTGGAACGTTTGGATTATATTTTTTCTTCGACATGACATGTGGTCCAATTGATAATAAGTCACCAATAATTATATAGTCATATATGTATTATATTATTTTTGGAAACACTAAATACCATGTGTTTAGTCTACCAAAAGTTTGTTTTAGGTCCTACATTCTAGTATGTAGCCTCTTTCATATAGTGTGGCCTACATATTGTAGTGTGACAATCTGTGTCAGAATAGATGGTTTAGGTATGGGAATTAGGAAAAGGGATCTAAGAATAGATTCTATATTTTCTTTTAATGAAACCAAGGATAAGTTAGAAAGTAGATTGTTTATCTGTGACTCGACTAGTGATGTTTCAATAATCGTGGATTTATCATGTTTAATATAATAATAAGATTCCATTTTGGGATATTTTTTATATTTTAAATGTATTATAGTGAGTTCATATATCATGATTGGGAACATAGGATTATATTCCATATATTTACCTACTGTGTGATGCATAATAATTCTTCAATTTAATGTCATGACTATGTTATCTATTTAGGATTGACTTGTAATATATATTGTATGATATATATGTTTTCATGGATGTTGTGATATATATATATACTGTTTCATTAATTATTACAACCCTATCATTGTGTTAGGTTTTTTTAATATTTGATTTTGACAAAAATGAACTAATAAAGGACCTGGGTATATTATAAGGATGACATAACATTTGTTATTGGTAGAATCCTATTAGAATAGTGTGTAATACAATATGAATATTATGATATATCCTAACATCTATATTTAAGAGTTCTTCTTACAAATATTATAAGAATCCACCCTGATGGATACCTATGTGATTGATGACTAAAGTGGGTTTGGATTCTCCCACTAAGGAGTATGCCTCTTATCCATTACCCATTGTGATGTATGCTGTTTTAGATAATGCTCATTGTTCTACATTTGTGGTTGGTAAATGGGATCACATTAGATGAATGTCCATCAACATTTTTTGAATTTAGGGGAGTGTCATTGAGGTGCATGGTTAACAACAATAGTGACGTCTCACACCAACACCCACCATTATTTTTGGAAAAATTGGGGTGTTGGATTTAGAGGACTAGATAGACTTCATCAACGATGTCTTTGACCTCGTTTAGACTCTATAATATTGGATGGAACTTTAATAATATTCATTATATAGGTACCGTCTTGGAAGAGGTGATGAATGATGTTAAATGTGGGAAAATTTTTAGGGTCCCACCACTATGGCCTTCAAGGATCATTTTATTAGAGTGGATTCCCAACCACTCTGATGTTATACCAAGCCCAATAGATCATTGAGATATCGAAAGGATACATGGTGTAATCTATACAAAATGATGATTTAAGCGGGAAAATTTTATCATCTCTCAATGTTAGAAATTGTGTATATAATTCTAGGAAGTTTGATAAAAAAAATTATTAACAAATTAGATGCATTAAAAGGACCTGGCCTTAATCCTTACATAATATTTAATTAAACGAATTGTTCACATTGAGGATCTTTTCAGGTTTAGAGTTTCAGATAATTTAGACATAACTATTACATATCATAAGATTTACCAAGTAGTCACTTCCACAGAGTTTCCTTTTTTTTACAAAAAATGAACTCTTGAAAAAAAGAGTCATGTCTAGTTCCATGTTTAAGATAGCATGACTTTTCCTTGATCCCATCCTTTACCCTATTCCACATTATGTCCAATGAAAAACATTTCAAAAACATGGGAAGAGCATAAAAACCTAAGTAAGGGATACACAAATAAGGAAAATTGTTAGGTTTTCAAAACAACAAGTAAACCATGAATAATTTAAAATAATTAATACTGTTCACATTTACGAAGTAGTAAATACTCTTTATTGAATAAAAGATCTTTACTTACCCTTTTGTAACCAAAAGATTACCATAAAACCCATATAAATAACACATCACATATAAATTTAACTTGGGACATAAATATAATTAAATTTAATAACCATACATCCAACTTCCACATATATCACTAATTGGAATAGCCATACGGCTGACTTCCATACCCAATGAATTGGAGGTTATAACATAATCACCCATCCTGGTATTCACGGCAACACCTGTCATATGGTTTATCATGTAACCACCCATAAAATGTCCAAGTTCCATTATAACACATAAAATATTGCAAATGTAATCATTTCCCTAATAAAATTTCATTTTCAATCACAAGAAGTAATTTGATGATATTGAAATAATCAATCCATTCTCAAAAACCATTTAAAAAAATTTGAATCACAGTGTCCCATACCACATTGAAGCTTTTAATGGAATTATAATTTCATAACATTAATTTCCATATAAATAAATTCTCATCACCATTTTTAAAACATGGAAATTAAAGATAAATATTTAGAATAATAAATCTTTTAAACATTTAAAAATGATATTTTTGTTAAAGAGTTTTTAACAAAATGAGAGACTCTTGAATACAAATAATTGCAGAATAAAATTTAATAAGAATAATATAATATCTTGAGAATAACGTGATTCATGATATAATATTTCAAAGGATAGTATATACACCATATAAGATTGAATTGGTTCATATCAACAATTAAGTCTCAATAGAAATGTAAATTGAGATGAAATCCATTATAAAGAAGGTATCCTTAAATTAAGGATAAATCAATCTCATAATTATTTGTGAAAAATATAAATACACCCAATATAATTAGATATTAATTTTAAAACAATAAAAGGTCATTAAAACATATTCTTAGGATGACATATTCAATAACTACAAGTTGAACCCATAGAAATCGAAATTGGGTTAAGATGTTCCCTTGTAAACATTTGACAGTCTAACTGCTTCACTTTAAAATTCATAAAATGAGTTTATGAGACAAAAAGGGTATCTCATCACTTGGAAATAAATTTTACATTAATAAGGATATAGAAAAACATGTACCAACATAATAATATGTAAATTAAAATACATAACAAAAATAAGTCTTTTAAAAAGAGGAGGGTGAAATGTTCCCTTTCCAATTTCGTAACTTACAAACCATATGCCACATGAAATAAGGATCAAAAAATGAAGATGTAAATAGCCATAAATTAAAGTACCTTATACAAATAAAACAATCATGGGCAGTACATACACCATACAAAAGGAAGTAGTGGAAAATATAGCATGAATCCCACAAGGACAAAAATTGAGATGAAAACCCCTTACCACGTTGTAATCAATCGAGTCGCATGACCGAAAGTTAATAACAACCAAATGAAACATATAATACCATTAATATAATGATAATCATGAAAATATAAATCAAAAGGAATTACATAATACACAACATGCAATAAATAAGTGTCGTACAATGGAAATATCAAGAAATTAAAAGTGAGATAAGAAACCCCTTTCCTCGTAGTCCGACTTGACCCATTCGTTCTTTAATCTCCAGAATAATAAACTAATGTTAATTTAGAATTTCCTAAGTACCTTTTTTTAATGTTTATTATCCCTTTTATATTACTTATTACCTTTTCATAAACATTATGTAATCATATAAGTTAGTAATGGTCATTTTGTCGATATTTGGTACTTGAGTAAAAAAATGATCACCTTATATTAACATGTTTTCCATGTGTTCAATTGTCCATTATATCCAGAATGGTGTTCATGATTTATTTATCAGATATATAATATATATTTAGAATATACATGTATTTATAATAGTACATTACATTTCAAGGTAAGAAATGAAATGCACCGTTCATGGAGACGGTAAGCCGTACGTATGCATGAACGCTACTTTCATTTATTTTTCTTATTTTAACATAATTAAAACATAATTATACATATTTAAATTATAATTCTAGTATAATATCATATATAATATCATTAACTCTATCCTTTATACATCCCACAAAAGGCATTGATGAGTCACATCACTTTGAGGGGGTGGTTGTCCGCGCTTCCTCAAATAAGATTATTGTATTTACCCACTATGGATACCGTAAAGGTGTGCTATAAATGTAAAATACATAAGAATAAATAAACAATAAACATAATATATATCATATATAAATATTTTGCCATCATAATGGCCACCATTGGAGGTGGTTAGAGGTATTTGAACAATCATCATTTCATGAGGCATTAGTTTTCCATCCACATAAACATTATGTTTTCATCCATTAGATGGAGGTGTGTATAAGTGTAGTTAAAATACATATCATAAAAACATCCTAGTATATTGAGTATACTGGTTTTGTTATAAAATAAAGGAATAAAAAGAGTTTAGGGGCTGTATAAGTAAAATAAAAGAAAACAAATTAATAGAAATTGTTACCTTTTATTTGGGAAACTCCCTTTTTGTTTGAAACAATGGACTTATTTAAGTTCCTTATGCCTAAGGTAAGGCTTATAGGAGGAGGAGATGGATGTATGGATCTTAATAGGGTAGATTTTGGACTAACCAAGGTGCTTGATAGGTGTGAGGAATTGGATAGAAGGGGTATTCTTTTATAAGGGGGAGGTGGGGCTTTTTAGGAAATTGCGAAAAAATTATTTTATTATATAATTATATTTAGTTTCTAATGGTCCAAAAATAATTATAGTTGAAGAGAATATGAGTAAAGGTCGAAATAAAATCATCCAATAGGAATTGGATAGGTTTTGGATACTATTTTAATCGTTATAATCTTATTTATTTAAATTATTTATTAGTGATGTAAATACTGCATCATTATTTTGTCATAAATAATTTAATTTATTTGATGTCAAAAAATTATAAAAAAATACCATGATGTAGGAAATATTTTTATCATTTTAATTAATTTTTATATTTGAAATGATAAATAATATAACCCCTCATAAAAATTAATTTACTAAAAAATAGTTTCTTTTGTCATTTTTGCCTTTACTTTATGTTAATTAATCTAAATTGTCATTATCACTCCCATGTGGCTCAATGGGGTCCCACGATCGACCCAAAGATTACCATGGTCGTACATTACTCAACCAATAAGGTTTGGAAACATGTTAAGGTCATTTTGAATTATTATAATATTCTTTTTACTATTAATTTCATTATTTACCTTTAACTGCGGGAAATAAAAGTCAACAGTTACTATTCACTGAAAATTATTTTCATCTTATTAAACCAAATTTGACTTCATTATAATTACCATGTATGAAATATTTTTTAAATATAAATCACATAAGCGGTAAAAGTTCATTTAAATAAAAACGTCAGGTTTTTTAACTACCACTAAGTGGTAGCAGCATTCATCAAGAATTGATGTTTTTCAGAAAAATACCAAAAATTCAGCCTAAGATATTTTTGATATTCCGAATTAAAAAATGATGTCTATTTTTAAAAATTCATAACATAGAAGTGGCATTAATTAATTTTAAAATTAATTCCCAGTATCAAAACAAATAGTGTGTTTTTAAGAAATAATAACTTTCAAATGATTGATACTTGTTTATATCCAATTTCAAAGTGAAATTAATTCCAATGTCCATTATTGGATTAAATGGTAAAATTATATTTTAATTTCACTTTAAAACTAATTAAAAAGATAACATAACCATATAAATAAATTAGAATAAAAGGCACTTTTGAAATAAAATACAATATTTTTCACTATTCATTACAAAATTGAACTTTATCTAAAAATTACAAATGTTTACACAAAGTAAATTCTGATGTACCCATTATAATGAAGTATTTTACATGATCATATAGAATTTATTAAAGTGACCAAAACTATATTTTAAAAGGCTTTGTCATTACAAGGCGATAAATAGGCTTTTTAAGGTAAATTATGCTTAAATTTAGATTCATTCACATTTTAAGCCTCTAATTTTTTTTTAATAAATTTAAATACGTTTAAAAAACATGTATAATCATATTGTAGTTAGTTTAATTCATTCCCTCTAATACAATGGAAAGTATTTAACTACCGTTTAAAAAAATAATATATTATTATTATGCAATGTATGATTTCAAAGCAACTCGTTGTTGCGTATCGAGTACGCTATCGAACATAGCAACCCTATTAAAGTAAAATTAATATTTAATTCAAAAATTAATAAAAATGAAAAATTAATATACTTTATTTACCTGGGATGTTACATCCTTCCCCCTTTTGGGAATTGCGTCCTCGTAATTTTAAAATTTGGGCTCAGAAACTATATTGAAAGTCCCATCTAGGAAAAAAGAGTCAGTAAAACTATCACTTTAAATGAAAGAAAGAGAAGTACAATGGTCACCCGAGTTAACCCATACTATGATTCCCTAAAAACATGGATATGCAGGAGAAAAAAAGGGTGATGTTCTAATGGGGACTGATAGGAAACAAGAATAGGAGAAATTTAACCACAAGAAAATCTAAAACATATGATGTGTGTAAAAGGTATTTGATTCCCCAGTAAGAAAAGGTAACAGAAAATGTTATTTGTTTTAAGTTACTTTTCATTGAGGAATTTATTTATGAGCTTAACTAAATCATAATGAATCATACTTATATGTCGTGTAGACTTTCATCTCTTACTATATTTCTTTCACAAACTCATATTTTCACCAAAAGATGTGTATTTAAGATGACTTGTTTGCATTAAGAGAGATATAATAATCTTCGAGAGAATCAACTAATCCAAAAAAGATGAACTATATATTTCCAATTTCCTTAGACCTTAAAAAAACCAAAATGTATTGTACATGATCAAATAATACCCAAAAGGATAATATTTTACAAAAAGAAAAACTATTCTTAATCTCCAAAATTGTCCAAAAAAACCCAAAGTTCATCAATGAGCATTAAACAAAATGTTATCCTTAAAATTATTCAAAGTAATCCAAACTAATATTGAAACTCAAATCTTTGAAATATTTAATGACAAAGTATTCCAAGATATATCTTAAAATTTATCTCCAAATAACATCAGTTACACTTAAAGTATCATATTGAAAATTAATTAACCTAATTTCATATCCTCTATGATAGGTTAATCATTTCCATATATAACCCAAGATCAACTTATTATTGATTCATAAGATCATCTAACTAAATAGAATAACTCATACTAACCCGGGATTTCACGTAGTCCCGTGGTAGTAAACAAATACCAGTCACACTTCAGTTGTGGGTTCGATTCCTGCATCTTCGCCCAATGTGATAGGTTTTCACACGGTCTGCGTGTTGTCTTTTTTGAAAAACTATATAATTTTATAAAATTCCCCAAAAAAAGATAAATTCATCAAATATAACCATAACATATTTTAACCACAACTGTTATCTAATAAATTTCAATTTTCCTCCCAAAACGTATTAACAAGTAATTGCCTCAAATTTAAGGATCATATAAACCCATATATTTCTTTATAACTATATCCACAAAAGAAAAGATAATTATTCAGTGAATAAAATTTTCATATATCAAACATCAGGGTTACACATACTAGAAAAAGTCTTCTAATGTAATCTCATCATTAAAAGAGCCTAAATACTTTTATACATTTCACCATCCTAAATTCTTCCATAACTCTTGAATCCCTTATATGTTGACTTCTTACTCATTAATAATTAATCATGATGCATTAAACATTCCTTTACAACTTATTCAATAATACTTTTTTCCTAAAAAAAATCATGAATCATATGCTATGAATTCAATAATAGGAAAACATATGTTAAATAAATAATCCATACCTTTCATTGGTCATTGTTAGTTTCTTCATCCTCAATCAGAATGGTATTCGGTATTGGTAAACAAATATTTTTATGATCCTGGTGATCCCATTACAAAAACATCTTCATAGGACATGTGTTTTAATAATTACCATGCACACCACATTTAAAACATTCAATTCATCCCTCGGAAAGGAATTCATTACCTTTCTTAGAGTCAACTAGATGATTCCTTTTTCCATGGAAGGTTATTGCTTTATAACCTTCACTTCCACATCTATAGCATCTTTAGGTCCCATTGAAACATTTTCTTATGTGTTTTTTTCGACACCTTTGACACAATGGTTTTTGAACACACATACATTTATAATTATTACCTAAAAATCTGTAGGGATTTGTTTCTCTAATATATGATTCCTTATAAATATCACTCTGGTTCATGTGGTAAATCATTACTCCAGATAGTAGGTTGAGAATTACCATAAGTGTTCTCATTGCAGCTCTGATATCATTCAGTTTCTTGTTCAGAAAACTGTAACTATTTTCTTCACATCCACTCTTACTTTGGCGCCTTCTAGATCCAGCTATTTACTAAAACCAAAAAGGTCATTGTGATTGTATCAGTAAAATCATCATATAATATATTATGAGTAGGGTAAACACTATGATATAATTATTCTTGTTATATTAAACTCATTCACTTTATCTAAAATAACTATGACTCGTTCTGAAATCCTAACCATTATAGTAATGTCACTTATGCTTAAAAATACCTTAACCTCTAAATTCATCTAAACCGACCGCCGATACCAACTATATGGACCCAGCCTTAAACCTTACATCATATTGAATTAAATGAATAATTCACATTGAGGATCTTTTCAGGTTTATATATTTATAGAATTTGGACATAACTATTACATCTCAAAATATTTTCAAAGTAGAAATTTTTACACCGTTTCAAATTTTTTTATAGAACATGAACTCTTGAAAAAAAATTCATGTCTAGTTCAATTTTTAAGGCAGCATCACTTTTCCTTGATCCAATCCTTGACCCTATTCCTCATTATGTCCTGTAAAAAACATTTAAAAACCTTAGGATGAGCCTAAAAAGTTCTGTAAGGGATACACAAAGAAGAAAACCTCTTAGTTTTTCAAAACAACAAGCAAACCATGAAAAATTTAATATAAGTATTACTTTTCACCTTTATGAATTAGTAAATAATCTTCACTGAAAAAAGATCATTACATACCCTTTTGAAACCAAAATATTACCATAAATCCCATATAAAGAACACATAACATATTAAGGTAACTTGGGACATAAACATACATAAATGGAATAACCATATGGTCAACATCCACACATACCACTAAATGGAATAACCATTCGGCCCACTTCCATATCCAATGCATTGGAGTTTTTAATGTTACCACCCATCTTGGTATTCACGGAACCAACCATCATATAATTTGTCACATAACCAACCATCAAATTTCCATTTACCATTACAGCACATAAAATATTTAAAATATAAATAGTTCACTAATAATATTTCACTTTCAATAACAAGAAGTAATTTCATGATATTGAAATAATCAATCCATTTTCAAAAACAATTAAAAAAGATTTTTGAATAAAGTGTCCCATACCACTTTGAATCTTTTAATGGAATTATAATCTTAATACCTTAATTTACCGATAAATAAATATTCGAAGTCATTTTTAAAACATGGAAATTGAAGATAAATATTTAGAATAATAAATTTTTAAAACATTTAAAAATGATATATTTGTTAAATAGTATTTAACAAACTAAGAGACACTTGAGTAAAAATAATTTCATAATTACATTTAATCAGAACATTATAATATGTTTAGAATAATGGGATTCATGTTATAATATGTCAAAGGACAGTATATACACCATATAAGAGTGAATTTGTTCGTAAAATCAATGAAGTCTCAATGGAAAGGTAAATTGAGATGAAATTCATTATAAATATGGTATCCTTAAATTAAGGATAAATCAATCCCATAATAATGTGTGAAAAATATAAATACACCCAATATAAGTGAATATTAAGTGTAAAACAATAATAGGTCATACACACTAATTCATAGGATGACATATTCAATAACTACAAGTTGAACCCATATAAAATAAAATTGGGTTAAGAAGTTCCCTTGTAAAAGTTCAATAGCTTAACGGCATCACTTGAAAATTCATAAAATTAGTTGACATGATAAAAAGTGTATCTCATTACTTTGAAATAAATTTTACATCAATAACGATAGAGAATAACATATCCCAACATAATAATTATTAAATTTAAAGAAATAACAAAAACAAGACTTTTAAAAAGAGGAAGGTGAAAGGTTCCCTTGCCAATTTAGTAACATACAAATCATATGCCACATGAAAGAAGGATCATACAATGAATATGTAAATACCAATAAATTAAAGTATCTCACAAAAATAATACAATCATGGGCAGTAATTACACCACATAGAAAAATGTAGTTGCAAATATAGCATGAATCTCACGGGGATAGAAACTAAGATGAAAACCCCTTACCACGTTGTAATCAGTCGAGCCATATGACCCAAAGTTAATAAACACCAAATTAATTACATAATTCCATGTATAAAATAATAATAATGATAATATATATCAATATTAACTACACAATACTCCACATGCAATAAATAAGTGGCAAACAATGGAAATCTTACGGAATTAAAAGTGAGATAAGAAATCCCTTACCTTGTTGTCCGACTTGGCACGTTAGTTCTATAATATCCTGAATAATAAACTAATTTTGACTTATACTTTTTTTAGATCCTTTTTTGATGTTCATTATACCTTTTATATTAATTATTAACTTTTTATAAACATTATTTAATAATTTAAGTTAATAATGGTCGTATTATCGATATTTGGTACTTGAGTAAAAAAAATGAACACCTTATATTTACAAGTTGTCCATGTGGTCAATATTACATTATATCAAGAATGGTGTTAATAATTTAGATATCATATATATTATATATATCCAGTATATAAATGTATTTATAATAGTACATAGCATTTGGAGGTAAGAAATGAAATGCATCGTTCATTGAGACGGTAAGTCGTACATACGCATGAACGTTACTTTCATTTCTATTTATTAATTTAATGGAATCAAAACATAATGATACATTGGTATATTATAAATTTAGTATAATATCATATATAATATCATTAAACCTGTCCTTTATACATCCCACATAAGGCATTAACGAGTCACATCACTTTGAGCGGGCAGTAGTCTGCGCTTCCTCAAATGAGATTATCGTATTTACCCACTACGGAAACCATAAAGGTGTGAAATAAATGGAAAATACCGAAGAATAAAGAAAATATAAACATAATATATATCAAATATAAATATTGCACTATATCATTGGCCACTATTAGAGTCGGCTGGAGATATTTGAACAATCATAGTTTCGTGAGGCGTTAGTTTTCCATCCACAGAAACATTATGTTCATCATCCATTAGAGGGAGGTGTGTGTAAGTTTATTTCAAATAAATTTCATAAAAACATACTAGTATATTTAGTATAATATTTTTGTTACAAAATAATGGAATAAAAATAGTTTAGGGGATGAGGATGTAAAATAAAAGAATTTGTTTTAGAGAAACGGTAACCTTTAATTTGGGTAACTCCCTTTTGGATTGAACCAATGGACTTCTTAAAGTGCCTTATGCCTATGGTAAGGTTTCTAGGAGGAGTAGAGTGATGTGTGGATCTTAATTGGGTAGAGTTTGGATATTCCCAAAGGCTTTAGAGGAGTGAGGAATTGGTTAGAAATGGTCCCCATTTAAAAGGGGGAGGGGCTCTTTAGGAAAGAGTGAAAACATTATTTTATTATATAATTATATTTTGTTTATAATGGTCCCAAAAATCATTATAGTCCAAGATAAGATGACTCAAGGTCGAAATAAAATCATCAAATAGAAATCGGACACGATTTGGATAATATTTTAATCATTATAATCTTATTGATTTAAATTGATTATTAATGAGGTAATACTGCATCATTATTGTGTCATATATAATTTAATTTATATGATGTTAAAAAATTATAAACAAAATCCATGATGTATGAAATATTTTTATCTTTAGAATTATTATTTATATAGGAAAATATAATTTATATAAACCCTTCTAAAAATTAATTTTCTAAAATATATTTGCTTTTTCCATTTTTTCCTTTACATTACGTTAATTAATCTAAATTGACATTATCAGTCCCAAGTGGCTCAATGGGGTCTCCAAATCGACCCAAAGTTTCCCATGGTCGTAAATGACTAAACCAATATGTTTTGGACATGTGTTAAATTAATTTGGAATTATTATAATATTCTTTTTAATTTGAATTACCGTATTTACCTTTAACCGCGGTAAATAAAAGTCAAAAGATACTATTCACAAAAATTATTTTCATCTTATTGAACCACATTTTACATCATTATAACAACCATGTATGTCAGATTTTAGAAATTCAATTCATAGAAGTGTTAAAATTTCATTTAAATGAAAAAGTCTGTTTTTTAACTACCACTTAGTGGTTTCACTATTCATCAAAAATTGATGTTTTTCCGAAAAATACAAAAAATTAAGCCGAATCAATTTTTGATATTCCAGATTCAAAAATTATTCCTATTTTGAAAGATTCAAAAAATGTAATTAAAATTAATAAATTTGAAAATTAATTCTCGTTATCAAAACAAATAGCGTGTTTTTATAAAATAATAACTATCAAAAGATTGATACTTGTTTATGTCCAATTTCAAAGTGAAATTATTTCCAATTACCATAATTGGATTTAAAGGTAAAAATATATTTTTTTAAACTTTAAAACTAATTTAAAAGATAATCTAACCATATAAATAAATTATATTAAAAGGCACTTTTGAATTAAAATAAAATGTTTTTCACTACTCATTACAAAATTGAACATTATCAGAAAATTTCTAAAAATTTACACAAAGTAAATTTTTATGTCTCCATTCTAAAGAAGGATTTTATTTGGTCATATAGAATGTATTAAAGTGACCAAAACAATATATGAAAAGGGTTTTCCATTAAAAGGCGATAAATAAGATTTTTAATGTAAATTATGCTTGAAATTAGATTCCTTCACATTTTAAGCCTCCAACTTCTATTGTATAAATTTAAAAACATATGACAAAAATTTATAAACATATTATAGTTAGTTTCATTCATTCCTGCCAATACAATGGATAGGATTTAACTACAATTTAAAATAATAATATATTATTGGTGTGCAACGTTAGATTTCAAAGAAACCAGTTGTTGTTTATCGGGTACTCTATCGAACATAGAAACCTTTTTAAAGTAAAATTAATGTTTAATTCCAAAATTAATAAATATGAAAAATTAATATTCTTTATTTACCTGGGATGTTACATGCATGGTTTTAGAAATTGACACTTTTAAATTAAAATAGGTTCCATGTATGGACCTGACTATGGTGAAGAGGTTATATGATTATTTATCAGCTTATATTATTACACATTAAATTTCATCATTAGGCTGGAATATTACTATTGAGATGAATATATAATATATTATTAGGAAGAGGAATATTGGAGAAACCCCTAATTATAGTGGTATGATGTTTTTGAAGGGTTTGAATTTAGCAATTCCATCAGAAGGAGTACCAATGAGATTTAACTGTATGAATATTATATATTACAACATGATTTGAATAACTCATTAGAGACAATGTCGATAGTATGGAAAAAGGTTTTCAATAATATTATATCACTAGTGATATGATCAAAAGACTCTTTAATGGATCCAATAATATGTGGCTATGTAACATGGGATCTTTATGGGATGCCTAATATCATACTCAAATGATGATAACTAATACTATTCATATATCATTGGGATATTGTTATTGAAATAAGGTAGTATGATATGATGTACATAACTCACACCATTAGAATATAGTGATATATATTCTATCATTTTATCTATACAAAAGTTATGGAAGTAAATGAGATAATAATAAAGTAGTCTTCTAATTTATATTCACTAAGTACTCAATTGGGCAAGAAGTTGGACTATCCTCTATGATGTTGAGGGTTTCTGATTTTCATATCCAATTATATAAATATATGTGAATTCTTAATTCCAGAGGTGATGAGGTTCAATTTGAATCTTCATATGTATAAACAGAATATATTTTGAGTTCACATTGATCACTATTAGAGAAACATTTAATTTACATCTCCAAAGGGATATAACTATGAGATAAATAGAATATGTGAGATGGGTGATACAAGAGTGGGTATAGACATCATCCATCATTGGATGATCATTACACAAATTACTGACATAGAACATTCAGTTGGATCAGTGGTGGTCGCCTCATAATTTCCTCTAGTTGGGCATCTCTATCAGGATATCTTTTTATATAACATAAAAAATCATTATGTTAGAGGATTTTTCAATTCTATAGATATTTCTATAGTAAAATAGCCACTAATAATAACCCCATATCATATTTCAATAGACGAGTATATAAAGATCAATGTACATCTAAATGAAATGGATTTAAATTGAATCATTAGTCCTAGTACTTCACCACGTGGGGCACTAGATTAGTGATCCAATATGGAGGTTGATAGTATTTTAATATACAATTATTACTATAATGTTGAATAGGTATGGGTGAAGAATAGATATTTCATTCCTTTGATAAATGATCACTTTCACTAGTTATATGAGCCGAATGATTTTATATGATTGAAATTTGACTGATTTTTTATTTGTAATTTTTGGAGAGGAGGACACCCCAAATAAATCATTTTATAGTAGGTGCGAGGAATATGAGTTCATATATATGCAATTTAAATTTTTTAAGTAAAAAATTTTCATTAATATCATGTACAACATCACACAAAAATATTTACACTAGTTTACCATTGTGGTAGTCAATGACACTGTTATATAATTATAATCCCATGAGTAGTATTGCAAACTTCTTTAGGTAATATATTTAGATTTGGATCACAATGGATTTATTACATGATTTTTAGTGTATGTTTTTTATATAGGATTTGAAATTCATATAACAGATGGTTTTACAATTAATTATATTTGTTAACCGTGAGAAAGATGAGGTAACGATGTCATGAACATGTCGAGGTAATGTGTTTGAGATGAGGAGAAACAAGTAATTTTTGTTACACTATCAATATTTTATCAAAGACATATCCAATTTTATCAATACCAATGATTGTGATGGTTATTAAATGGGTAATTATTCATTGGTCAGATCAGTGTGGGGATTAATATCATGAGATGAAGAGGATATTGATTATCTATCCAATTTTGATACATCCAAATCATGAATGTGTTATGAATTATATTCTAATTCATCAGACATTGTTTTTTCAGAGGTAATAATATATATGGATAATGTATATTTTAATGGGACACTACAACTATGAACTAATGAAGATAAATATCCTACCCATTACATATATATAGTAAATGTGGTCCACAAATTATTGTGTTGGAGAAATTATCTCTAGAATAAGAATATTGTTCCATACATGTACCATAATATTCTCTACTATATCATCAAATAATGGGAACTAAATTTATTTCATATGTTCTATTTAGAGTACATATATAATTATTGTATCTAGATTTTTTCTGCACTAGATAATTGTAACATTATGAATTTTTGTGAAATGGTGCATGTAGATTAGGTGATTGATGAACAACCATCAGTGGAACAATGGTTCCTTATTTGTTTTTTTCTGATAGGATGATGGATTAATCAAAGGTAAATGGATTGATGATTAGTTACCCATTAGGGGTCATAAATTCCTAGGTATAATTTGGTAATATTTAAAAAAATGATGTAGAGTTCATAGTGATATGGGATCAGCTTACTGGTGGTGACCCTATAACCAGGTGATCATTAGATTAGGAAAATGTAGTATATATACATATAAATATCATAATCATTACTTAAATATGGAAATAACCTATAATAGACATATATATCACTATGAGGGTATTATATCCTATAGTGAAAATGATATACCTTTAATTTAGGTGGATTTTCTTATGCCCATGATGATGGTGTGTGTTAATGATTCATTTCATTATCCCTTATCTTCTAGTGGCTAATTTATATAAACCATCATCATGGTGGAATTCTAAAACCACATACAATTACCATGTGGAACTAGGAAGATATCAGTCTATAATTTTTCTGGAGAAAACTAGTCAATAAAGAAGATGATACATTGTTTTGGGGGTTGTTGATCTGTGAACATAATTTTATCGACTCATACATATCTACGATACTGACGCAGTAGAAGAGGTTATAATTTTTTTTCATTTTAATTTTATTCTTTCATTGTGTTCCATTTTCAACTGTATCTAATAGATACAAATATTTTATATCACTATTTTGGTAGGTTGTTCATAATTACTTATAGATAGAGTTCAGTTTGGCCATAGAATACAATCCCCATAAAAATTTATAGTCAGATCAAATGATTCATATTCTAGAGGATATTCTTCGATATTATGTCCTAGACGTTCTTGGATCATATTATTATCACATATACATTGTTGTATTTTCATATGTAAATTGATAATAGGATTTAATTCAAAAATAAAAATGATACTCTTAATGGTAGTATATTCAATTCACAACTTTTTGGAAGTACGCTAAAATGATAGAGACTATCACGCCTTACATGATACAAGAGTCATTGAAGAGAGTAAAACTAATCCATAATAGATGGATCCGAACTCAAAATTGGTAGTGATCTTACAATGTCCTTAGTAGAATACCATTTTACTTTTTGGTATGAGGTGAGGATTTTTTAGGCTAGCTCATTTATTAGTCCATGGTTGATTGTGGAATAAAAGGAAGATATCACCATATTTTATTAGTCCCCTCTTGATCATTGAGTGGATTGTAAAAATGGTGGACCATAAATATTTTCATCTCTTATATAGATGTTTCATGATGTTTTTTTATTATTTTCCTGATATTTCCATTTGTTATCCCATCCATGTCATATACACTGAAGATGTTCATCTGGAGTATGGTGCATCATATATTGATCTCTCGGTGTGGAATGTAGTTAAAAGTGTGAAAGTACTACGGTTAAAAAAATAATAGTTTTCTAAATAATTCAACAACATGGAAGAATCTGATAAAAGACTAAGAAGTGGGTTATATATTTTTTCCCTTAAGGGTTTTGTTGTATGAGTGTAATACTTTGAGAAAATTCTTAGGGAAGAGAATAAATTAGATGGGGAGATATTAAAGGCATTATTTTTTGATGTATTAGGAAATACATTTCTAAATATTTTATTGTTTTAGTTTTTAGGTGATATGTTTCATGGAAAATGTTGTAGTAAATGGAGAAGTATGGGGTGGTTTTAATGGTATTTTTTAATTTTTTATATATATAATAGGAAACAACATGACATGGTGAATGCTATGGTTTCCATAGTGTGAACCTTAGTAAATAATTGGAAAGGGGAAATGATATGGACATTTAATAGATGAAGTGTACTGAAAGAGAGGGAATTTTATCAAATATGGAAAGGGAACATGTTCTATGAAATAATCTAGGACATAAGAAAGGGAACATTGCATATGAAAAGTGGTTGATTCTTATATAATGTATTTACTTTCCAGATATGGAGTCCCCCAATGGATATAAATTTTATATTTTAATATCTTGTAAATTTATAAACTAGTTTTCATTTCCACATTAGTAACCCATTTTTCATCTAAATTACATGTGTTCTATATGATATTTTATCTTATGTATGATATATTTTTATTTATATTTATAATATTTTTATGTTACATAATAATAATATGGTAGTCTTGTAACTTATTACATTATAACCATTGTTTATGGTTGGAATCCTCGTTCATTTCAGGTTGTGTTCATGATTTTATAAAACTCTATGGTTTTGACTTGTTAGTTAATATTGGGTATCAAAATAATTTTAATAGGTAGGATAGTAAACTCCCCATTTGAAATTCCTAACTAGATTACACAATTATCAAAACAATACACCAACCATGGTAATGTAATTGGTTGTAGTTGGAAGATTTTGATTTTTAAAAAACTTTTTTTAGAGACCATTCCAAAACTATGAGAGAATATATACTATATATTTTAGGGCCTTTCTAAATAAGAAAAGATAGTGATCCCTAATCAGTCACAAAGTGTGTGAGAAAGATACTTCACTGAATTCCAAAATACTATCATCTCAATTTCCATTATAATTATATTAATGAACATCCCTTAATGTATTAACACTATAATTAATAATGTAAGAATTGAAATTCTCTTGATTCATTTTCATAGCACCCAACATTATCTTATTCTCATACCATATTAAGGGGTTTGAATTTCCATTTAGAATCATCCTTGAAATATATAATTATATGATATCACGGATCTAAT
Source organism: Viscum album (assembly GCA_963277665.1). Lineage (NCBI taxonomy): Eukaryota > Viridiplantae > Streptophyta > Magnoliopsida > Santalales > Viscaceae > Viscum > Viscum album. Next base: position 1,807,267,915 of record OY728122.1, on the reverse strand, counting down.
AATTAGATAATGTTTAATTAAATTGCATGAGGATAAAAAAAGATAACTGAAAGGATAAATGTTATAAAAGACTACAAATTAAATATTTTTAATGAAATTGAAGCACAATTATAATCTCATAACGACATTGACTAACTATGGGAGAAAAAATATCCTATTACAAAGGTCCAACATGTACAAATGATCAAAATAAATAAAATCCTTATCTTTAGAAATAATTCCAAATATATGTTTGAATTCAACTGATATGATCCAAAAATATCTTTGATTATAACCCATTTAGAATAAATCCATCCTAGTGGGATATAGTGTTCTAATAATGGAAATATCAAAAAGTGAAATCTCCTAGAACACACTAAAATATAAAATATTCATATCTCTCTAGAAGCACTAATATGGGAATATGATAATGGAAATAAATAAATAAATTTGGGAAAATATCCATTTTTCAATGATATAATATACATTTCATAAGGAATCAATATACTAAAATCATAACAAAGAGTCAAAATGATCTCCTAAAATATCCTTCGCTTATAAAAAATTAATATACTCATACCTGATCTTCTATTTAATGTTGTCTATTTTACTTCATGATGTTCATCATTTGAAATTAACTCATCCATAACATGTGATTAGAAAATTATTACTAAATAAAATCACACAACACTAATTTTAATACCATAAATATACTATATATAATATTATTTCCCAAAAGATTGACATAGATGTTTCCATTATATTAAAATAAATCAATAGTCCCTATACACCCCATATTATGGAAGAATCTTCCTTTTCCATAATCACCATTATTAATAAAAAAAAAGAAATTAATTATCTTCCCCATTCCATGGTGATATCATTTTTATTATCTATTTATGATAAAAATAACATCAAAATGAAAATAGAAAAATATACCTAAAAATATATTATGATCTTGTGAGATAATGACCTTGAATTAATACATTGTTTTTATGGAATAAATCACTCAATACAGGATATTTTAAGTTATCCGTAACATTTCCCTTCATTGAACATATTCTAATGAAGTCTCTCTATGATTCTCCTTCTCATTTTTGAAGTAGAATTTGTTATAAATGTCCTTCAACCTAAAATGATGACAATTATTATTTTTCATGATTATTCTCCTTTTATTATCACATGCATTCATTAATGTGTATGAAAACTTCACTCTCATAACACAAAACATGAAATTCTTATATTAACTTTTTTAGGGATTTTTTATTTAGAAACATAGTAAAATTTATCCATAATTAGCTTAAGTTGATTTTTTCATCTTGACATACGAGAAATTAATATTTCACTAAAACAATTGTATGACATAATTTTGACATAAAATAACCAAAATCACCTTTGTAATCCATATCAATATGTAATGTTTTAATTAAGAATCATTTTAACGTTCCATGTTAAAATCATTATTTTATTAGGTGCTGAAAAATATTCGTCTTGGAAAAAAAATGAATCTATATTGATGTTTTCTAAATTTCAATACAATAATTTACCATTATTATTAAAAAACAATTATTCTCATGTCTATATTTCAAATATATTATGTAAATTATATTAATATATTTCTTTGTGTTATAAAAAATTATTTATTTATCACTCATTGAAATACATTTTCCTGGACATATAATAGTATATACCTCCCCCAATTCTTCAATTATGAATGTAATTTCATAACCTAAAAGAATAATTCACTTATCATAAGATGATATAACTGATATAGTTGCCAAACGATGTGTAAACATAATGAAATATCCCAACTCCATGACATTATAATGTGCTTAAATTTTAAGAATCAATATTTTAATTTTTTTTCTAATAAAAATAATTCGATATTACAATATGAACATGATGTGTGAGTTATTGTTCTCTTATGAGATTTGTACATTCAATTGTAAATTTCATCCAATAATGTCATATTAATTTATTCATTTTAAAAATCAAGTATTATGTTCATAGAACATATACTAAAAGCATATGATGTTATTTTCATCATAGAATCTCATGAAACAACATTGTCATTTACAAAACTATAAGGTTGTTCAATGATGTCATTTTATTCAAGATCCCCATTCATTATCAATGAATGTATGTCTATTTAGAACATATTTTAATTTTTAATCATATATCAAAAAAATAATTATAATATTTTGATTCTTTTACACCGGAGAAAATTTCTACATAAAATTCATACACTTAATTTTCAAGTATCAGTTACAGGTAATATCATATTTATTTAATGTTACCCTTCCCGTATCAATGAGAATATTTTTTATAATCAACCATCTACTTATCATATATTCTATTTTTAATATAAAACATTATCCAACATATTTATCAAAAAAATTAATTTTTCTCTAAATTCATTTGTTTGAGTGAATCCTCATATTAAAAATCCGTTTAAACATTTCTTTGGCTCAACATGCGAGAAATAGAATGGTTGGTTAGAAACACTAAGCGTTTTTTGTTTTTGAAAAATATTGTTACACTCTCTTTCTATGTTTCCTGAATCAATTATTCTATTTGTTATTATAACAAAGGTCACTATTTCATCTGAACAAACAAAACTATTGATATTTCAAAATCAACATGGGTGATTGAAAAATAGACTACCAAATATATATGTATCATTTGTTATATTATACATTCTCTTTAATATAATTCAATATCATCATTAATTGTTACAAATTCATTTAATTAATTGTGACATTCCTGTGAAACATCATTATATTTATCTATGATAGTTTATTAAATTTTTTTGAAATAATGATAACTCTTTTCATTGGTTATATTTATAAGGAGTAAACACTCACTGTATCTATCATCAAACTTGTGAAAATTTCATCTATTAAAATTAATGTATCATAGGATATTAAATAAGATTTATATTTTGAGTTTTATATTTATATCTATAGAATATTTATTAATTCTTATTCATTAAATATGTTCAATGAATGCTCCAATATTACATAGAGGAATACATTTTGGTTGATTGACTCGAAATAATTAAGAGCTTCCATGGTCATATAAAAAATTTCATTCTATTTATTACAAAACAAAATTCTACCATCTAAAAACCATATTTTTACTTCTTATATATTGTACTAGATTAAATTATTATACAATAATTCATTGGAGATTACATAATATATATAAATTTACAAATTTTTATCATTTTTATCCTAATAAATTTGGATTCAAATCCTATATTATATTTACTACATGTATGAACATTTTTAGGAATCCTAAGTCATTAAAGGTCACTTAAATTATAATAGTTATAATTTATTTTTTTATAATAATCAAAAATAATTTTAGTTCTAACAGATTAGCTGTTGACTAAAATATCATAATATTGCACTCATCAAAATGTATTAGCTCATGTTGTTGGTTTTTATTTCATATTTCATTTAATTTTTTTCATCATCATCTTCTATTTAATGTGACATAAAGGTTATGAATTTAAATAATAACAGTTTTTATATTCATTATGATATCCAATTTGAGGATTTTAATTATTTTATTTATATACAAATGGAAATAGTTTTATGCCAAACAATATATACCTACTATAAATTTAAAAGGGATATATTTGGATTTTCAAAACAATAAATTAAAATAAAAATTACTCTCAATACATTGGAATGAATTTCCTATCCATCAAAATTAAATGAAACATATCATTCTTCAAAACATCCCTTTATTCCCACAATCACAATGATCAATTATAGAGAAAATATTGTTCCACATTCCATGGCCAAAGAAAAAAATAATAAACTCATTATTATTATAACTAATTTTAAAAAATTATTTTTCATTGACATTGAGTATTATTTTATTTCAAAAATGTATATATCCTATATCAATTATTTAGATATTTTTAAAAATCATTTGTTTTTATCCATATATGATGAGAAAAACATTTCATGTATTACTGACATTCAACGTTTTGTTTTCATATAAGGATCACTGATTACAAATTATTTTTATTTGTTATTATTCCACAATATTTATTTTTATATTCTATTACTATTAAATTGTATAAGTATAATTATTAAAAAAAATATCGGTTGAATGGTCTTGTTTATATGAACTCCCACAAAATTTCTCATAAAAATATTTTTATTATTAAAATTTTCATTTTATTTTAAATTTTTATTCAAATATCTTATTTTAACATGTGGTTGTTGAAATTTAGATTATAATTTTCCCATTTATTATAGAATTGATATATATTAATTTCATTATAATCCATTAGTTACAAGGACTCTGGTATAAAAAAAATTCCATCATAATAACAAAAAATCAGTTTTTAGAATGATTCATAATATTATTTCCATAGATATAAAATAAAATTTGCAATAAATTTCTTTAATTCATCTCCCTAATGAAAGGATATTTTATCATTATCATCATCTTATCCATTATTCATATGTTTCCATGAAAAATATGGAGTTACATTGAAAATATTACATGATATTTAAGCTTGGATGAACACCATGATGGAAAATGTCTTTAGGATTCATGGATTTGAATTTACAAACTTGTATATGTAGAAGGTATTAATCTACATTTTGTGGTTGTTTCAATGCATTTAATTTATGAAAATTATACATGGGAGGTCATAAAAGTTTGATCACTATAGGAAAAAATAATTTTAGGGAAATACTGGGTGGACATGGATTCCCTGAATGTGAAAATTTAAAATTAATGAAAGATTCAACTTTTCCACTTACCAAATCTCCAAATCCATTCTTATTGGACCACTGGTTTTTGGTAGGTTACATTATAGTTTCATAAGTTGGTCAGTGTTCCTCTAAAAATTAGGTGATATCTAAACCTCTATATCATGTTTTCACCAGAATGAATGCATTTGAATCTTATTCGTGACACCCTGAGTCATCAGATATGAAAGAAATTTAATAGAAATTAGTTATATTTAGATAATTATTGACTTATATATATTTATTCCACATTGGATTATTCTCATATAAGAATTTAGATATTCATGTAATGTTGAACATATTAATGATTCCTGGGGAAAAATATTTTTTTGAAAAAAAAAGCTAGAAAAAATAAATTTCTATTTTATTAAATATTTTAAACAAAGATGTATTGATTGATTATGTGATTAGAAGTAGGGATTGAATATTTCACTTCAAATCCTATATTTTCAGATACCCAATTTGGAAATGTTTGTGATTCATTTTTTAAAACATGATTGGTAAAATGTAGTGTACGGATGATTTCCAGATCTCATCATTCACAAAATTCATTTGAACACATAGTCAGAGTTTTTAACATTATGAGTTTTAGGGAAGAGGGAATAACTCTCTTGTGGGGAAGAGTGTAGATATATTGTTGTCTGTTTGGTTATTTTTATATTTAATGTAGTGTAAATAATTTTCATGATGATAACACCAATAGTTTTTAGATATCAGTTCATATTCATTCCAGATTCTGTGTGGTGGAAGTGGGTACTCATTTTAATATATAAGATAATTTTTTATCCATTTTAGTGGTGTTTTTTATAGGATTATGATTCCACAAATTATCATGTTTTTCTACTATGATAGTTGGGTTAAATGCAAGGATACACATTATGAGTTCATGATCAACATTTATGGATTTTGTTATCTCGATCTCATGGGGTATGGTGGGAATGATCATGATCATATTAGTTCTATGATTATTAAATTCATATTATTTTTTGTTCATGGAGAATAACTTCATAAAATGTTTAAAGAACATATGTTTTTTATTAAGATATTCCTTTTAATTAATATCATGATATTTTTGAATGAAAATGACTCCCCAATCATCATCAACACACTTTAAGATAATAATCCCACTCCATGGTCCACCATCTACCAAATTTTAATGTGAAAAGGCATCAATAATAGAGTGTCCTTGTAAAACAAATAACATGAAGGGAATAATAATGATGGCTACATGGATTATATTTGAACAAAATATAATCCTTGACTGATTTTTCACATATATGGGCTCCCATCCCACATGTCTATTAATATTCTTTATATGTATTGTCTTTGGATTAATTACATTATGCCAATTTAATCTCATTCATCATCTGGCTTTAGTATTAAAATATTCATATATTGTATAGATATGATAAAACATTGATATTTTCCCAATTATTTGAAATGTTTATTTTAATATTAAAATAAATTTTGGAATACATAATTTATTATATGATCTTTTACACAATTCAATGGATCATGTTATTATGGGACGATTAATTTGATTCTCAAAATTGTTAACTTGGTTATGTAGAAAATTGATAAATAAACCAATTTTTTTTCATAAAATTGATATATTTTTAATTTTTTATTCATTGAATTTTTATATATATCAATTTTTACATCAGTTACCTCAAATCCTCTAGTTTACAAATTAAATTTCTTATTTTGATCTCAAGAATATCACCTTCATCATTATGTTTTTAATTTATAATTTCCTACTTCAATGACATAAACATTTCCATATCAATTATAACACTAGAATTTTTATCCTCATGGTAATTCCTTAATAAAAATGTATAACCTTGTATTTACATTTCCCTCTCCATAAATCATTTCTTTTTTCCATTAATAATAATTTAAGATTATATATCAATATAAAAATCTATAAGTATCCTAGTAAATTAGCTCATCTTCAATTATATAAATTTATTTTCTAATTGAATTATTAGATATTTATTCTTTATCATTGAAATTTATAATACATTAACCATATATGTTTTCATCTTTCTTGTTATGTACCTCATATCTAAATACATAATCATTTTCAAGAGAAGTATTATGTTCATTTCATTATTCTGAATTCTTATTTCTAAAAAGAAATTTTATCCATTAATCCCCCTTGTATACATACATCATAAATAAAATTGTTGTTATTTTTTCTTCCTCTTCCACTCAATAATTCTTCATAGTGGAACATGTAAAGGGTGTCCATACATGGCACAATAAAAATTCATAAGATATTTATTTCCCTTTCATTTTTTATTATTTTATTCAATGTTGAATTAAAATAATTGGATGCACATATTTTTGTTATTGACTCTATCATAAAAATAAATTTCTTTTTTATGAGTCATATTAAATTATAAATGATTTTGAAATTTAGTGTAATTGAATAAAACCAATTTTTTAGATATAAATTTATATCATAGTTCCACCACTCATATTATATAACATGATATCTAGTGAGTGGATCATGGAAATGACCTATTTATTTTTTTATAATTAAATCTTATGAGATTTGATTAAGATGTCGAAACTCTATTTTTATTATCTTTTATTGTCGATAATGAATTTGATCATTGAAAATTATTTCTATTATTAATTAATAATTTTTTTCCCAAATTATTAAGTAATTCTATATGTTCTCACATTTTCGGTCTGAGAAATTATATAATAGATTATATTGGTTGTTGATGAAATATATAAGGACATATATTTTATAATTATTTCTCGTTATTATGATCTTATAATGAGGTAAAAATTATATAATTCCATGCTATAAGACATGTGAAAGGGATATAAATATAATCTATATTTAAATATAATATATGTAATTATGAATCACATGTTTGGATTTTTTTGAATTTAATTTAATGTTATTATATTATTTTTATCATATTTATATAATTGTAAAAAAAATTCCCTTATTATAGTCATATAATGATCCACAGAAGTTGTATTGAGTTTATCATTTATCCACTATAATTATTATTAATGAATTTTAAAATAGGCCAAATAGACATGAAGATGATTTTGTTCCTATATTATCAATGCATGGAAACAATCTACTGATATCCACGAGTTATTAAATTTTAGAAGAAGGATTTACTATTACATTTTTAAAATATCAAAAAGGAGTGATCCCTATGGAATAAAGAATATATCATTTTCAAATTCTAGGATTATTATTACACACATCCTTATAAGAATACGTGATTCGTCCTTTTCATATACAAGATAATACTTACTCATGTTTATATTTATGATTTTTCAAAAATATAATGATCTTCATGGTGATATTACATATGGTTACTAAGAGTTATTGTGAATTGAACCATATGAAGGAAAATATTTATATGATTCTTTATGGTAATTAAATTAAAAAATATCTATAACATTGTTTTTTTATAAGTTGCGTGTAGGGAAGAAACAATCCATTATTAGAATCCATACAGTGTATGTAATTTGGCTCATGAAGAACACAAATGATATAATTATATATAATATCTCACAAAAAATAGAAATCCATAAAAAGGATGCATGATGATTAATATAAAAAGAATTTGAATTGAGATTCAATATAATAAAGGCTATAACACACATATTATACTATTATCAATATTATGATCTCAACCAGCACACTGAACAAAAATTACTTTTATGGGAAATACAATTTATAACACAATTAATTTTAGATCTAATGAAATTATATATTGATTGTGAAATGATTTTTAGAAGATATTTAAATTGAAAATAATTGGATAATATAGGTCATCTGAAAATAATGTTGAATGCTTGTGATGTTACTCAAAATAAATTTTATGACATGATTTAAATATACATGTTATATATTCATAATTATAATAGATTAGATAACACAATCCAATCAATTTTTAGTTTTCTAAATTAAGTAAATCAATCATATAGAATGGGGTTTTAATGTAAAAAAATGAATGAATAATGAATTAAATTGATGTCATAAATTACACCTCCCTCAACATAATATTTTTTTAAAATTAATCAACAAGGAATAAAATATAGAAAAAATAGTTACAAGAGTTTAATGGAAGGAATCATTCAATAATCCTTTCGGAGAATATCAATTAGCTCGAATGGGATACTAGAGTAGTGTACACACATTTTGAGGTGGACTCCCTTGTTTTCCATCAAGACATTAGGTTAATTAATTTCACAATATATGTGTGTGATGATATGATTCACTAAGGAATGTTATCTTATGAATTTGTCACATTAGGTAGTGATTTTCTATTCCAATTGTATCTTCCCTATTCTAAACTCATTGACAATTGTCGTTGAGTCACTTTTGAATCACACATTGTTCAAATTTCTTTAGCGTGAAATCTATACCTCTTTGATGAAGCCCATCATTTTTGCCTCAAGAGGTGTGGCAGTACTATAGGGTCCATGAATACCTTCAAAAAAATTGCTTTTGTGGTCCCTAAAGATGATTCCATATCTTCCAGTTCCTGGATTACCTTACGAAGAAACAAACATATATAATTTTTTCCATCCCTCAAATGGGAGAGTCCAGAATACTTTTATAGTACCTATAGGTCCAGGTTAGTTTAATTGAATCAGTAGCATTCGTAGAACAATAAGATCCTGGACCGAGTTGTCAGAGTAATCATTATGCATGGAGTCTTCATGTTGCACAAAGAACATGGTCTCCAAGAGTGTGACATTATAGTTTATGTAATCCCCTTTGTGAATCCATTTTTTTGGGCCTCTCCATACATGGTAAAACACCTCTACACAGGCAACAAGAAATAGAATGTAAACCTGAAGAGAGATGTGTACTCCAAGAAGGCCCAGTATGAAACTCAAGAATTCAGTATTCTACAGATGATGCAACCCAAACCAGTCAAAAACCGAATTATAAAGATTAGAGGTAGTGTTCTATGATAATAATGGATGATTAACATCATTGCGATACTATTGAAACAAATCACAATGTAAAGCAAAGAAGATCCCCACTCTATTCAGATTTACTTTGATCCGAGGTTTTTTGTGAAATATTTTTTAAATAAAATTGAAGCGAGATGGTTGTAACCATTTTTTATTGAAAGCATCAATCCTAGTAGTGGTTCCATAGATCAGGTAGGTGTAGTAGCACTTGGATTCATGAATCCATTTCAGGCATGGTTCTTAGATAAGAATGTCATAAATATATAAAATGTCATAGTTGGAGATAGTGATTTCAATGTGAGGTGGAAACCATACCGTTTGAGCCATATGTTCATTATTAGAGGAGTCATATTCAATTTGATTCATAGTGTCATAAAAAATATGAAGTAGGGGAGGGAAAATACAATTGTCTTTCCAGAATTTCAGAGAGAAATTAGCAGACACTAACCAATGAGAGTGATTTCTAATTTCTCGAAAGACACTCCTCAGACTAAGCCAGCTGGAGGATTAAATATGATCTATATTTCTTATAATCATAATGTTAAGATGCATAGCACATAGAATGTCCAAGGACAGAAATTTATCAGTAATGAGTATCCAAATGATGTGTTCCTACAAGGAGTGATTAAAAGAATCAATGTTCTCGAGACATGACCACCTTTATTTTGTGGCATGGAGAATTTTTTCCATAGATGTTTGATAAAATTACTTTCCATAATATTCCCACTCCACACAAAATTTCTCAAGAGGTAATTTATGGTTTTAATATTGGAGGTCGACTATGAATACACCGTGAATGAATAAAAAACCATTGAGGTAACAACATATTTATCAATACACATCAATATTTCCATTTAAAGGGGTTTTCCCTTCCTAGAGGAAACAGTTCATAAAATTTGGTACAAACCCTCTAAAATTTGAGAGGGGTGAGGAATTACATGGATCATGGTATGTCAATGATAAATGAGGGGGAATGATCCTTCTTTAACTCCCAGATCACATATCATTTTGTATTTCTTAGAAGGTGAGATGTTTTTCCCAAAAAAGATAAATGACTTACACTAATTAACCTCCTGTCTAGAGATGTTTTAATAATAAAGAAGGTCCATATTTATGAGTTTCATTTTTTTTTATCCCCCTATGAGAAGATAATGTTGTCGTCTACAAATTGAATATGAGAAGGAAAATTAATACCACAAGATACTCTGATTTTACTGATTTCACCTTTACTGGACATATGTGGCAGAATCATGATCAAGTAATCCTCAACATTTTACAAAATAATGGTAGATAAAGGGTCTCCATATCTCAAACCATTGAAGCATTTAAAGTATACTTCTGAGTAACCATTAATAAGAATATAAATCTAAGTAGAGTTGATAATATCATAGACTATTTTAATGAAGCTCCATTGAAATCCAAACTAATGAAGAAAGTGTTAAATAAAACCATAGTTAATAGTATCAATGGAATTCTGAATGTAAATATTAATGGAAATATTTCCTCCTCATATAGACTTCTGATTAAGGATCACACATTGAGAGGTAGTTAGGAGGCATTCATAAATTTTCCTCCATTTAACATAACCAAACTTATTACCTAAAATAATATATCCATAATCATGAGAGAGGTTATTAGATACAATTTTTTGTGATGATCTTACAGATAATATTTACCAAATACACTAGTCTAAATTGTCTGACATCACTAGCATTCTCAACCATAGTAATTAAGGTAATTAGCTGGGCATTAATGCTTTGGGAGAGAGATCCATCTATGAAAAAGTGTTTAACCAATCTACACACATAAAAATTAATTACATCCAAATAAAACTGATAGTAGTGGTATGTGAATCCATGTGGTCATGATGATTTGTTCATTTTGATACCAAAGATAGCATATTTTACTTCAAAATAAAGTGGAACTAAATTGATCAGATTGTTATCTACCTCGGTAACAAGTTTGGGAATGATACCTTCCATTATTTCATCATTTTTATTACAATCAATGAAGATATTAAAATAATAAGGGACAATATGCTATGATAGGATTTTCCAATTATCCATGATTTTGTATCCATCCATTAAGAGATATAGAGGCCTATATAACTTTTTCTCCCTTTTAAGGTCATTAAAAAAACATGGTGTTTCTATCCTCATCCATGAGACACTTAACTCTAAAAAGTTCACTATGAATGATTTCATTAATCCTGATAAGTTTTCATATCTCATAGCACAATATGGATTCTTGTGGAAGGTCCCCATTGAATCCATATTTGGTGATGGACTCTTGAATCTTATGATGTGAGTTTCAGGTAATATCAATCTCTTGATCAAGGAGGCTGAATCTTTGTTTGCTCCACTATTTCATTCTGATTTTGAAGAGATTTATTTTAAGAATATAGTCTAAAGGAATTATGTAATAATCCTCCAAATCCATGTTATCATTGAAAATTTGAGACAATTGTGGATGGGAAATATAGGAATTATTAAACATAATTGGGAGAGGCAGCTTATCTACCTTAGTAGTGAAATGATTTCAAACTAAATAGGGTCCGAATTATGTCTTCCAAGGATGACATAAGAAATTGCATTCCAACAGTCCTGTAGAAAGTCATTCCCAATGGCACAGATCAACATAATCTATTTTTTAATAGTTTACATATTTCAATCTAAATAAATAATATAAGGATTATTCTCTATCCGTTATTTCCATTCTATTTATTGATATATTGTAATGAAAATAAATGAATTGGATTCCAATTATTTCAAGGAGGATCCATATTGTTAAATGATCACATATGTGAAGAATGATTTTAATTGACAAACTAGAAGTATTAAATGTAACTATTATTAAATAATATATTGTGATGTGTTTATTATTAACATTTATAATATAATGTTTTTAGAATATTTCAAATCCTTATATATTAAAAGATAAAATTATTGTTGATTATTTTGCATATATTTTTTCCACATCAATGAGGTAATAAGTGGTAATTTTATACAAAACATTATTCATATATTTAATTAGTGAAATTAATTTCATTGTGGGGAATATTTTGTGAACAAAGTAAGAAAATAAATTTAAAGGTTTATATTAATGAGAACATATTTTTGAATTCAATTTATTATGTTTAATGAATGTTTTTGTAGAAATAAATTAAAAGGGTAATGTTGGTTATGACAATATGTTTTTCATGGGGATGTTAAAAAAATAGTAATCATATATATTATAAATATTATTATGAATGGAATAAAATGTCTAAAACATGTAATTTATTAATTATATATATTTGTATAAAATATTTCATTTAATGATAGAGACCAAAAAACTAGTCATTCTATTATTCCCTAACAAACATGTATCATAACATTGATTATATAGTGAGAAGAAGGAACCCTGTAAAAAAGTGAATATACATTTATTATGTTTTCGTTCTCATAAAAATTAATTTATTTTTCATATATTTTTACATATTCTCATTTATTTTAAAACATTACAATTTAAAAGACTCATCCTGTAACACCATGATATTTTTTATTTTCCCTCTCAAATAAAATAAACATAACCAATATTTTTAATTACACATATAATATAGGTTATGATTCATTACATGAAATATTAAATTATCATGAATTACACAACAAAATGTTTTTCTTTTGTTACATGTTAGATTGAGTTTTTATTCACTTTTTTATGGCATTGAGTGTTAAAAAACGTTACATATGATTAATATATAATTTTTAAATTTTATAATTATCATATATCAATTGGAATGGTGGGTATGAAAATGATTAAACAAAATAAGAAAATACATTTTTCCAATATGTTAATAAATGAAATATTTGGAGAACAATTTATTAAAAATAAAAAAAACAATAAAAATGGAAATTAATTTCATGAAAAACATATTTTTGTCAATCAAACATAGTTTACATGAAAAAATTAAACAAACAAATTTTAGAAAATTATTTTACTAATGTTATATATTATATATTCAATATACTATTTATCATTCATATTTTTCATACTATTGATAAGAACAACTCCCATTTTTTTCTAAAAAATATAATTTTCTATAAATAGCCTTTCTTGTTTTTCTGAACTCTGTTTTCAATAAAATATTTAACAATTTTTTGATAAAATATTTTAGAAAAAAACATAATTATTTAAATTATATTATTAAAATTATCTTAGTGTGTATTTTTTAGAATTTTCAAAAAATATTATTTATTCTTTTAATAGTGAAAAATAGTGAATTATAATTATAAACTACATTTTACCCTAAAATATATTTGAATTAATATATATTTAAAAATTGAATTTAATATATGAATAGTTAAATTATATATCTAAAATTTTAATTTAGTACATTTAATGTATTACTATAATGTTATTGGATATTTAAACATTCTAATTTTATGAACATTGTCTCCTTGAAAACATTCTTTTCTCATTTTGTCTAGATGATTAATTTTAAAAATAAATTTTATTCTTTGGTGAATTTTAAATCAAAAAATGGTTTGAATAATTCAATAATAATAATATATATTGTGTTAAATTTCATCATAATTACTTACCAAAATGAGTCGTAAAAATATTTGAAATTTATTATTGTGAATAAGGTAAAAATGGGATTACCGGCTGTCATATTAAAATGGTAAGTGATAAATTAACCTATAAAAATATATTAAATATATTTTTCAAAATTTATAAATCATATAATATATAATAAATTGTAATACTCCATTTTTTATCCTTGTTTAATAATAAAAGAGTGGGAGAACCATTTTTATTTCAATCTATTACTTCTCTTCAACTCACATTACATATACATGGAAACACACTCCCCTCTCTTGTTTTTAACATAATTACCATTGTATCATAACCTAAATAACTAAATACATTCCAAAAATACATAATGGTATCCAATAATCCTTATTTTTTGATTATAACAATCCTAGGAAGGATTTTGGGGCATTTATAATGAGGCTACCTGAAGATGATAAAGTGTTTTTCAATGAGCGTATTGCCTTTATTTTTATCATCCATCTAATTGAATTTAATTTAAACCATGAAAATACTATAACCAATTAATACACAATATATTAATATATATTAACATAATGGGATGAGCATAAAATATATTAAACTCAACAAATGGGAAACGTAATCATCATTCATTTTTAAGGTAGACTACCGCCTCACGAACCAATTTAATTCACTTTTCCATTTCTACCTCTCATGATTGGGTAATCTGATTGAACTAATGTCTACATATTACATTTATAAAATAATTATATCTCTATATTATATATATCACACATATCTTTTTTAAATTCCATTCTGCAGAGGATATGATAACATCCTTCATGTGTGTGGACGACAACAACCAGGTGAAGCGATGTGATTTTTTTTATCACAAATACATTACATGGGGATAATTATGATACATATGTGTGATATAAATAAATGAAGTATGATATTTTTATTTATATCTTTATGATAAGTTAATATATCAATTTATTTATTTCCATTTTACTATCTTAATTATGAACATGATGTTGTTGTATGTGTGGAAAACCACCTTCACCAAGTGATACATGTATCTTTTCATAACCAAACCTAATGGATAATATTTATATGAATATTTATGAACATAAAAAGGAATTAATGATATTATGATCATTATATATTGAGAAGATACAAATTACCTCTAACCATAATGGTTCTTGAAAAATGGAAACATTACTCATGCATACGTATGCCCTACCATCTCCTTACTCATAGCACAATTTGTTTCTCAATACATCATTCATGATTGGTATTAAGAGTATAATAGATATATTAATATGACAATAATTAAATCTTGGTGATTAAATTAATTACCAAAATGAATCAAGGATGACCAAAAATGATCAGGGGAAACATTCAACCCGAACAAGCTATAAAAATCACTATAGGGTGTGCCTTACGATGATCAATATCCAAGCCATTCAACACCATGAGTTTCAAAAAAAACTAGTAGATAGACACCTCTGTGACAACCTTGAATCATTTAATTCCTCCATTGTGAGATTAAAATCATGGCAACCCCCGCATATTAGTGACATAATGCTTCACGATTATTAGTGCGTTGTTTCCAATTATGAAGAAAAATTTACTTCACACCGCCCCTCAAAAAATTTTTATACCTAAAGAATATTAATATTCACCTTAGCCCCACCCTATAGTATCACTACCATGAAATTTCACCAATTGTGCTCTCATTTCACGAAGCTCTCTATACATCACTAACAAGGGTGAAAATTCATCCTACAATGTAATTGAGCACTACAAACTAGGTTTCCATTCATTGTGATATACCTCCGCTTCAAGTGATGATGCCCTACATGAATCCACAGATCCATAACTATGGTACGAGTGCCTTTTTTGAACATGTTACTTCACAAGGAATTCATCATTCATGATTCACCCTCCCAGAACATGTATACACTAATCCGCATCTATACCTCCAGGCATCATGAAGCTTCTCACATTGTGGAGATCCATTTCACAATGCTTCGTGAAGCACATTCCTTGAAAATCTACACCTATTCACAATGAACCAGAGAAGCATGTAGACCCTCCTATAGTGATCTTCTCCATCATGAATCCATATCCCATATAGACCTCTAGGATCATATGAAGTATTTTCATACTTCCATAACTGGTGTTTCTTTTTTTGAGATGATCTACCTCATTATTATTTACATAGGTTTGCTAATAGATATTTAATCTTTGAAAAGACATGTTGAATTGGGCCCCTTCTTTTACCACTCCTTCATATCACTCACATCAAGAATTTATTATTCTTTCCCCTTCCTATGTGTAGGTTGGTAAAAGTTATGTATATCTGAGGGATGAGTAGTGAGTCCTCATAGTCCGATCTACAGAAAATTAAACTACAAAGCATCTTCATCACTAATAAACAATAATAAACTCTGTGATTCTACATTCATGGAAGGATTGAGAGAATCGAATAGGTGATTGGAGCTAAAACATTTCAATTTTCATCTTTTAAATATACCATTTCACTCCATCTAGGATTTATAGCCAATTGTGCCCAAAAAGTCTCCATGTGAGCCACAAACAACCTTCTTTGGCCTCCCTATTTATGTATTTTCCAATATCCATCTCCACATGCCACTATCCATTTATAATCCCCACACCATCCCACATGGCCGCACCATTTTCAACATGATCTTTAGGGCTTTGGCTTCCTCTACCCTCTCATGTCGATCATGACTCACAATGGCATAATGTAAGCATCATCCATGATAAATTATATGGGCTGAAAACCTTGATTAATCCCCTACATGACTATGGGTCGCTAACCTTGTGTATTCCCAATTACGGATATGGTCCACTAATCATGCATAATCCCCATGCCGATATACCAAATGATGTGGTATTTCATCCCTTTAGAGTTTGTAGGTTTCCTTTCTAAGGTTCAACCCCATCACACATCCATCCCAAGAAATTCATTACATTTCACCATCATCCTACATGATGATAATATAAAATCTCCTTACACATTCAAAATTATGTGTGTTTCAGTCCTTATCTTCTGAAACGGGTTTGTAGGACACCATTATATGGTTCAACACCAACTTATGGTAAAATTGAATGCCCACTCCAAGGGTTGTACCCTAATTGTGTTACATCTACCCCATTTAGGATCCATCTCCCCTGTCCTCCTCCCTATGGTGTTTTGATCCATCCTCCCATGATGCTAAAAATGTGTAATCACCAAGTACACATTCCCTCACTTCTTCTCCCAGCACTACAGAATCTTACGATGAATAAGCCCCACACACTTCAATATAATCCTCTATACGAGAAGGTCCCTCTTGTAATAGGAAGCATACCATGCATAAGCGTTGTCTCATTAGTGGGTTTCATTCCATTTTTTACACTCCAATTCAATTCCTCCATCTAGAACTACATGGACTTCATCCCTTTTGGGAACATAGGAAGCATCAATAAAGTGTAATCCAAAAATCTATTCCCCATCCTGTTAGTTTTTTATCCATTGTGTCTTTGGAGGATCATTCCCTATCTCAGGGGATCCCCTAATTTCAGGTCCCTATCCATGTGCTCCATTTGTCATGAGCCAACTACTCAAGTGTGTCATCACCCCATTTTATATAGACAAGTAATTTGATTCCCTGATGAGAGGGGATGTTTGAAACCTCCATAATTATCAATTCTAACATAGTTTTATTCATGTTAGCTTAATTTTATCCTCATCCTACAAAATATCTATTGTATTCATCATGATTTCATCTGGGCTTCCATATCCTAGTGAACACTTGAAATTACATCTGGAAGAAAACCATGCATATGTGCTAGCCAGTTTCTCCACCAACTCATCCTTTTCATAGAAGGGTAACATCATTCTTTAGGAAGTTTCCAATGTATAATCCAAAAACTATCCATGTTCATCCAACCATGATTGTCCTTATTAAAAAGGGAATCTATCCAGGTTTAATACCTAAAACACCCTATCAAACTGTTTATTTTTTATGCTCTATCATATAAATAGCGTACTTAGGAAGCCTCCCTATTGTTCAATCCCAACTAATGATAAACCATGGTGCCTACCTTTGTGTGGACCATCATTTCTCATTTACTTGTTGGGTTGTCCTGATCATCCATAACAATGTGAAATATTTCCCTATGTGGGACGTGCCACTCCTGGGTCCTCCCTCAGTGGTAATTATTGTCTAGTCAACCAGAAAACCATCGATGAGCTCCAAACTAGGCATGTAACTATACAATCCACTCTCATCATTTTTCTGATTAGTCTGATCATTCTCTACAATATGTTCAACCGATATAATGCCATATGATAAAAATTGGTAGCCTATGTTAACCATAGATACATGCCTATGGAGTAGATACCCCATGATCTATGCCATAATCCTCTTTTTTCTCCACCATTTAGAATCACTCTAATGAGGAAGAATACATTTGTTATACTATTCCAGCATCAAGACATTCCACAGATTCCCAAGGGTGACTACTCTCCTAACTGAAAGATTCTACCATGACATGAACCATTGAAATATCATTAAAAAAGTATGTTAATTAACTAACATCCACAAAGATATTGAACTAAGAATGAGTTTCGTAAATAATGTATTAATATATAATGGATACCTAAACTAGGAGATAAATTCTTTGGAGTAATCCACATGAGGAGGAACTAAAATCCCATCATCACATTTAAATCATAGAGAAAAATACACTTTATATGTGATGAAATCCCAAATAAATTGTAAATTGTGAATGTAGGGTACAATGAAACCATCAGCCTCCATATGAAACATGGCACGATGAGGCAATCCCAGGTAGAAAGCATTAGAAACATAAATAGTGAATGTAAGGTGAATATCTTCTACACAATATGGCAATTAGTATCATTTGAGAAATCAACATATTGAAATGTCAATTTATTTACATAGGATTCTCCAAGTCCCTCCAAGAAATAGTGTTCCTAGCATGGAACTCACCATAATTTGGGGCAGTTAATCATTGGTCATTCTGATTTGATTCATTGTCAGTATAGATCTCTCTATCCTACAATGGTTGACTGAATGGAAATGGAGCATGGGGATTTCTTTCATAATATCTGTAATGATGGATATATATTCCTTATCTTTAGAACCCAATCTACAGCTATAGGAAATCACTCACCTCCCACTCGTAGGCACATGGGTAGGGGTGATGTCATTGTATAAATTCCGCATGACTCCACCTCTTCCACGACAGCTTCCACAATCACACCTTCCCAACACCCATTCCCTGTCTCACCAAAATAATTTATCTAGAGAATTCTGATTTACACCCTCTTATAATGGTAAAAATCGGAGAGATTTATTCCATTTAGAGATATGGCCATCCATTATTTGTAGGCTTATGTGACCCACCATCATTGTCACCCACATGGGCCATACAGGGAGACACTACTCCAAACTCTGATGTCCATCTACATTGGGATCTACTCCCATGAATTATATAATGAATCATTCCCCTACACCAACAAGGTAAGGGACATTAATTTCATCCCAACATTGACCACCACTCGGGATATGTCGATGAGGTCCCCATCCAAGCCATGTCAACACCGTTATCATGTCCCTCATTCCATAGAAAAACTGGTCTAAAACCTTTCACATCAATCTGTGACTCTACTAACCCAACATCAATGATGTTCATAGTCTAAGGAAGATGACCATTAGGGGTTTTAATATTCTAGATCTTCAATTCACCAGGCCACCACTGATGTTTATTATATGTTCCTAGTTATTACAAATCTGGGGTACCTTAATGTTTTATTTGGATTGAGACTCAGACGTCCACTTATGTAGGATTGGTTTACTCTTACTATTACTGAAATGAGAATCATACATCACGGGATGACTTATGATGATAATTATTAGTATGGAATTCCTCTATATACCACTTTTTTACAGCCTAGAGATCCCCACAATCCAATACTCTACAAATAGATTATCCCCTTGTCACCCACATCAGTCCATGTAGAGGTCGTCCCCATCTTTTTCATACCCCTCATGGTGGTCTTACTCATTACCATGATTCTAGTTACGTATAATTTCACTATGTTTCATGTTATCAATGTGAAGGTCCCCCTCACACCATCACGAGCTCAAGAGGGGACCCTTCCCATGACGAAATGAACATGGGTGAAGGTCCTTCTCATTCCATCCATCATTTTCGTGGCGGTCGAGCTCGTGTTCCAGCCATCTCTAGTGGATGCAATCCTCGCTCCAGCAATACCTTCTCAGTGGTTTGTCTTCATCCTCTATGAATTAAATATGCACCATATCCCTGAATCCCCCTAGTGGTGCATGTAGGAGGAGGAATATTTTTCACCCTTCAAAGTTTATTCCATATGGTCCTTCGTACCCTCTCTCGATTCAATCTCTACTTTGAAGTGAGATCCCAGAGAGTTGTTGTGGGTATTGGTAGATGGTGATCACTGACCTGATATACCAACAAGTGATATCACCATCTTATAATAAGTATTGATCATCACTCCACTCTATAGGGATATGATGATGCACTCCATACAATCCCTGACAGATGCCCCAGGGTGTTGTGATTTTTTAGCTCTCTAACTATTCTCTCCATTGGCCAGAACACCACTCCAGCAGTCTATATCAGTTTCACTATCGATTCATCAGCTACCACAGTTCAATAATTACAAAACCAAGCAATTGTTTCTACTTCTGAGTGGAGAAGATTGTGGAACATTATAATGGAATATCACATCCTAGTCATGTTTTTTATGAACCCCACTCTAGAATTCAGAATCCTAGTGTCCCCCAACCTGGACGTAGTCATGTGTCTCTACCAAACCCTGTAAATAATGCATTTCCATATCTATCATTATCGGTTTGATTATCCTAAGAGCTAGGATCATTTTGATGATATTGGCATGCAGTGTTGCATGGTTGAGTTACCCACACTTCTTGTGGTCCAGTTAAATGTATTTTGTGTTTATCAGTAGACCCTCCAACAAATATTCTTTTAGATTTTTAATGTTCGAAATGTAATTTTTGTTGAGGCATCCCAACATGTCCAGATCTATGGTATGGGACAGTATCTTGCTCCCCATATCAATACTATATTGTAACAACCTAACATGATGGGCGATATTGATGATATGAAATTGGATGTATTCATGGTAAACCTTTCTTATCTCACAAATAAGCACACAAATATGAAAGTACATAAATTTATCCTTCCCTTGGTTATGTCGCAACATATGTTGGATCCTGAATGCCTTATCGCATTCCAGAAAAGAAATTTTCTTGGACTTTCTAAACCTGTCCAATAATTGCATCTCGGTCAAGACCCCAATAATGGTAAGAGACACTCTAGGACCGTTATGAACTTTGAACCATCTGATTCGACACAATATATAGAGAATTTCCCTAAAAATTTCATGTTGGTCCAACATTTTGTGCCTTATAAAAGGATCATTGATGAGATCCTTGTTGAGGACTCCATGAAATGAAGTCCAGATTATGGAGATCCATAGTATGAACCCATATGTCTTACATTGGGGGAAAAGGGTAGGAATATGACCCCCTAAGAGTGTTTTATCACTTTGATTATAACAACATGACTCATACCGATAAGGTAGGGGTTGGAATTTATTGAAAACATCTATGTTATTCATCGACCAATATTGTAAAACCCTGAGATTTTATGAGATATATTCTGTTTTATTTCGTTGATGTCTTCTATTGTAAACTACACCAAGATTAGATTGTACTATACCCAACACTTTATTAGATTGCAGTATACGCAACATTATTCTTTGCTCTTGTTACACACAATTTCAAGTTTGTTTTATGGAAATTATTCTACGGAACATTAAGTATAGATTTTGTTTAATGTATAAATGATATAAGTTTTGATTATGTTATACGCAACACCAAAGGGATCTTGAACTAAACACTTCCCTGACTTGGCTTGCATTACACACAATCGTGACCTTCCTTGCTAGAGTGTGTAGTACGCAATACCGTGTTTCACTAAACAATGACGTGTTATTAAAATATTATATAAAATAGCTGTTATGAATATTAATACCCACTTTTTGAAATTTTATAAATTTTATCTTTCAAAATGGACTTCATTTTTGGATTCGGAATATCAAAATTAGCCTAGGTTGAATTTTTGGTATTTTTCTGAATACATTTTATTTTTGATGAATAGTGAAAAACACTAAGTTATCGTTTAAAACCGAATTTTTATTTAAATAACTATTTATTTTATTTAAATTTATTTTAGGTCAAAATAGATACATAATATCTTTATATTTTCAATGTAAATCATTGGAGTCAATTTAAAATAATTTTAGATATATAAATATTTTTATAGAACTTTTCACCGTCTTTTACCCACCTCCTAGGTGCATTTGTAAATTTACATAAAACGTAATTTTACCACATATGTGAGTGGAATTTCAAAAATATGGGAGAAACAGTTAATATATTTAAGTAAAATTTGGTTCAATAAGATAAAAATAATTTTTGGTGAATAGTAACTTTTTAAATTTTTTAAACCACGGTTAAAATTTAATTGGCTAATTCAGGGTAAACATGATGTTATCATAAAACTAACACATGTCCTAATTCTGTTTTATAAGATTAATTAGACCAAAAACAACCTAATGAATAAAATTTGACCCTTTAGGCCTACTTGGATTAGATTAGGACATTTATTATTATTTTATTTAAAGAATTGTTAAAATAGTTAAAATCTACGATTAATAACTAAAAAATTTTTAATACAGGGTTATACATAAGATGAATTAGACTATCAATATTCATTAGAAATATAAAAATATTTCAAACATAATGGTATTTTATTTATATTTCTCAGAAATTAAATAATTTAATTTATTTATGACACAATGATGATGCGGGGATTACCTTATTAATGAAATATAAACATAATTGATATTATGAATACGCAAAAAATGTAATTTGAGACTTTTGTGAAATAAAATAATTTTATAGGTTAATATTAAACATTATAGTTGGTTAGATGAATTTTTTTCAAAGTAATAATGATGTTATGAAGTTAGAGAAAAAAAATACCAAATAGTATTAAAATTGACATAAAAGTGTTTTTATAAACCATATTATATTATTAATTGATATCATTGTCCTAAAAATCTAAGGATTGGAAAAAATACATATATAATAATATATATAACATTAAAGAACCAATTTTGTTTTGATTGGAAGTTTATAGTATCTTTATTTACCATATAGTGTAAGAATACAAGAAGACACAGTAAAAGTTAAATTATTTAACATAGAGTTAAATCTAAATGATATTGTTAAAATGTTAACCTAAACTATTCTAAAACCTCTTGGATGAGAGGATTTTTACCCATGCCCACCCTAGCCTCTATATAAGTTACTTTGGAGACATTATAAACCAAATATGAATTAATTATAAAATAATATTTTATGTTTTTCCAAAGGAGCCTCTCACCCCTCTTATAAAAGGGCACTCACTATTATCTCCAATACAGACCTCCAAATACATTTGTATGGGCCAACCGTAGCCCAAATACCCTCTCAACTGTACTCCCATTATATTATATGCCTTACTTTAGTCATAAATCCAACCTACGGAGCCCTTTTGATCAAATCAAAAGGAAGAACACGAAGAAGAGGTAAATAACTCACCACCTATTTCATGTTCCTTTCTTCTTCCACATCCTCCTTCGTTTTTGTTTCCATTCTAAAATAATAGCTCCTATATATTCTATATACTATTCTATTATTATAAAAATTGTACAACCATATTAGTTATTTTATCCATCCTATGAATGAAAAAGTCACCACACATGCGTACATACAGCTTAACGTCTCCACGTCGTGGTGTGGTTTTTTATTCAAAAATATCATCAGTTGGATGGGTATAATAATGAGTATAAATGATATCAATAATAAATATAACATTATTAGGATTAATTATATATGATATACCATCCAATTATATATGATTTTAATATCAAAAGAATGATATTGTCGCTCGTGTGTACTTATGGACTACCATCTCCACGAACACGATGAGATTCAATTTCTATGATTAACCATTCAAGTATGATAACAAAGTATATATAATAAATAATAATCAATGTTATTACATAATAATGATATTGTATATATGTACATATATGTTTGATTTACTTAATTCAATTCAATTCAATAAGGAAATGAAAATAGTGATCATGCTTACGTACGGCCTACCGTCTCCATGAACGGTGTATTTCATTCCATTTATTAATCTATCATATATATTTATATGAATATATATTATATATAAATCATGATTTACATTCTGGAATTATGTAAATCAGGATATAAGTAATAATATCAAGGACAAAATGGCGAAACACATACAATAAATGAAACGATTTTACCGAAAACGCTGCTTTGACATGGAATTGACAAAAGAATGGGTAATATAAAGTGCTAAGGGAATAATATATGATATCATAAATATTATTATGGTTCTTTTACAAGTTAATAATATGTTTAATCCCACTATACAAGATTTTCAAACACGTACAGAATAAATTGGACTATGTTAAGGGATTATTTCATCACACTTTTATTTCTATGAGACATATGCCTTAATCACCCAATATTTATTTTTTATGGTGTTTAATCATCCCATGACTGTTTTGAGATTTTTATTATTAAGGATATTATATTTACATATACATGTAATTTTCCACTGATTATAAATGGTAAGGGATAATTTTTGAAATGTCATTTTTATCTGATATTGCTTTTATGTAAGTATTTACAGGGGTTATGTTTATCATCCATGTCCTTGTTTTCTAAAAATGTTTTCATAAAATGTTTAATATTATTCCATGTATGTTTAATGTCATTTTTACCCTTTTATTACTTTTACCACATGGTATGGAAGGATTTGTTCTTTTTTTACCATACGAGGTACTTTTTGTCTTTTCTGGAAAAAGTACGACGAGAATGTTTTTTAACTTATACGGTATGAACAGATTTTTATGGTTTTATAACACCTTATTTTCATGATGATTACTCCATAGTATTTCATGATTATTTTCAAAAAAAATTATTTTCTTTTAAAATTGCATGCCATTGTTTAAAAATAAAATGACTTTGAAGAAGAAAGGATATTTTCCTCAAGAGTTCATTTCATGTGTTTTATCAAAACTATTTCCCTTCTAAGACGACATTATTTAGTATGATTATGATTCAAGTATAATGCCCCTATTATTTACAACATTTGAATTTTCTTATGATGAAATGAGATCCATTTGTTTTATATGGATTATCTTATAATGGGATGATGTTTATGTAACCCATTTTTTTAACTGGGTTATTATTAATTATGTATGTTTATTTAGTGGAACACGAAAGAAGGATTTCATTAAGAGATTGGTGGGACTTATATCTACCTCCAAAGAATTTGGTAAAGATTTATATCTCATGAGATAGACATGGCTATAATGGAATGTTAATCTGGTTAAGTCATATAGGACCGGAACGAGGAGTGAACTCGATTCCATAAGGGACTTTGTCCAATACGATAACCTTAGCAACAATGAATTGGCTATTATGGAAATCATATCATGTGCTTCATGTTTTTCCACAATTACATGTTTTGTTTTATCAAGATTACTATTCCATTATGATCTGAGACTTATGTACTGCCAAGATTTATGTCATTTCACATGATTTGGATTATATATGTTCATTTTTTTGCGTTCAAATTTTTATGGATTGTTTTAATGTTCCATATTTTACCCTTAATAAGAATTTGAGCTCACCCTTTTTATGTTTTATTTTCCCCAGGATATAAATAATGGTTTAGGTAAGAAAACCAAAGGGGACAATCTTTATGGGAGATGTTGAACATCCTTCACCATGATTAGAAGATTATGTTTTGAGTTTCCAATGAAACTAAACAAATACGGTCTTTGGGTGTCTATTTTTGTAATGTATTAATTATTCTGCAAAAGTAATGTAATGTCTATGTACGTCATGTTGGGGTCCCTACAATTGGTATCACAGTGAAGGTTTAGTAAACCATTGGAAACTAGGATCCAAAAACATTAGAGAGATCCCTATTGATATTTCTAAGGTATGGCTAGAGATGTACCTAATGTTAAGTATAAGTATAGGTTACAGTACTAGAATTATGATAACGGCCATGATTATCCGAGTATTAAACCAATGATGTTAGAGACTGAATGTACTCCCCATGATTAAGTTGTTTTACTAGCATGATTTTTGCCTCTCAAACTATTCTTTTTGGGTTTTAGATGATGGATGGAACCTGAAGGAACCACGATGATAATTGTAATGGAAAATGCAATGATTTTCCTCCCGAACAACCAAATGTGATGGGAGATGGAGTGAAAAACCTTATTTCTATACTTATACAAGCAATGAATCATTCTAGACTTCCAAATGAGCAGAGAATGGAGCAATATTATATTGAGTCCTTTATGAGGCAATGACAAACTTTTTTCAATGGGTCTTATGATCCACTTGTTGTTGAACAATGGATCAGTACCACTGAAAATATGTTTTCTATAATTTGATGTTTGGAACAGAAAAAAGACATTAAGTCTGTTTACCGTTTAGAAGGTGAAGGAGACCAGTGGTGGACTGTAATTAATAATACAATTCCGCAAGATGAAATATAATCCATGGAATGGGATGAGTTTAGGAACTTTTTTTCAATAAGTACAAACCTTGTATTAATTGAACAATGATGGAAAAAGAGTTCCTTGAGATTAAGGAAAAGAATGATGAATCTGTTGGTATATATGAGGAGAATTTTATAAGGCTTTCAAGGTATGCATCTGGTTTTATTATCCAACCTGAAAGTAATGTCGATCGATTCTTCAGTGGCTTAAAACCAAGTCGTTGAAGGGAAATAGCTATAAGATACTTCAGTGGCTATGAAGAAATTATGTGTTGTGATGTCAAGGTAGAACTGGAAGTTGGTTATAAATATCCATATCGTGTTTTTGATAAGAAACGAAAGATGGAGTTCAAGGAAAAATCTCCAAACTATGGTGAAAGAAACATGAATGTTTCATTGTTATCAAAGTGTGGAAAGAATCATGGTGGAGATTGTCTAAAATGTACTAGAAAATGTTTCAAGTGTGGAAAAGAAGGTTGTCGAGCAGTTTAGTGCCAATGTAATGGGAAAAAGGTATATAAGGATGTGAATAGAGAAAATACTATAGAAAACACACCACCAACACTTCAATGCTTCAAGTGACAGGAAATGGGGCATTATTCTAACTAATTCCCTAATCCGAGGGTTAAAGATGATCGACATCAAGAACCTCTCAAGGAAAAGGAAAAAGGGAAGTCACATGTGATCACTATTGGCGATGTTGAAAATGAAAATGAAGTGGTGGAATTATTAATTGTTTATGTAATTTTATTCCAAAATAGTATTATGGAATGTCATTTTAGTATCATGGAATATTGGAATATCTATGTATTGGTTTATTGTGGTTTGAAAAAATTGTATTACACCAATAACCATGAAATGTGATTGA
Organism: Viscum album; assembly: GCA_963277665.1. Lineage (NCBI taxonomy): Eukaryota > Viridiplantae > Streptophyta > Magnoliopsida > Santalales > Viscaceae > Viscum > Viscum album. Next base: position 1,807,240,021 of record OY728122.1, on the reverse strand, counting down.
AATATTTTTGGAAAGAAGATGATATGTGCATTATGAATGTATAAGTAGAAAATAATATGTTTGATAGTATTCATGAGCTCATGACTAATAAAAGGACAAAGTGATATCATGGTTTCAGTATATAGAATTTTTTGGATTTTGGTATGTAGAAAAGGTTAACTTTTGATAGCATTCATGTTTTCAATAAGGTTCTATGGTAAATCATGTTTCAAAAGAATATATGATTAAGGTAATAAAACATTTGGAATGTGTCCAACAAGTTATATCTTGTGATATATGAGGGATAAATGATGGTATTCACGTGCTTGTTATATGACCTTTTTAGTAATCACTCTCTTTATACTATGTGTTTGGAAAGAAGTATTTTGGATAAGTCCTAAGGTTTGAATGGATTAAGTTGAACATCAAATAGTATTGTTTATGGATAATGTTTTTTTTCTACAATTTATTTTTGGAATGTTATAAGAGTATAGTTTAAGAAAAGGGACAACCTACAGAAAGGTAGACAACCTGTCGTGTTGACAAGGATGTGGGAATATAACCCGAAATTGAAGTGTGACATGCCTTTATCACCTACCACTAGCCTACAGGAAGTCCCTAGTTAGTAAAAATTAGTTATATTTTATTAAGCGGTATGATAGTTGGAACCTAAGTCCATTTTTGGAATCAAATACAATAAACCTCACCATAGATGGACTTATGAATATTTAACAACATTTTCAAACCTCTTTTTTGAGACAGATAGAATGACCTATCATTTTATTGCATGATTTGCTAACATTTCATGAAGGACAAATTCAACTTCATTTCTTTAATGAAGAGATGAAGTGGAAATTGTTCATGGAATGACCAACGATGATATTACACTAAAATAAAGTAAGTATTACTCCTTGTGAAAAAATTTACGAACATTAGGGAAATGATCTTGAAAACAAAAAACATTGTCCCAGTACCCTCATATTCGGTGAATTAGATGGTACCTTAGATCATCACAATTTTATGGCTTTTTGATTGTCGACTTTTTCATAGCCAAGTTCTCTACCACTCTTCATTAGAACTTTATGGTTAGATTTCTCTTCCATATCCATATTTTCACCTATGTTCTATTATGTGGAAACCTAGTGATGAGTTAATTTGGGTAACCTTTATGTTTCATACATAATGTTTTAATGTTAATTTTTAGTGTTCCTTTTTACGATGTGAGTTTCTATGAATGAAACATTCATTTAGTAAACGATTTATAACCCTGACAAATTTTGAGGGAGAAATTCATTTTAATGGGGATTGAATGTAACAGCCCTAGATTTTATGAGAAATATTATTTTTAATTTATTTGATGTCTTTTATTGTACACTACACCATGATTAGCTTGTACTATAAGCAACACCGTATTATCTTTCAGTATACACAACACTATTCTTGGCTCGTGTTACACACAATTTCATGTTCCTTTTGTGGAAATTATTCTACGCAACATTATGTATAGATTTTGTTTAATGTATATACGAAATTTGTTTTGATTACGTTATACGCAACAAAAAATGGATTTTTCACTACACGCAGCCTGGAATTGGCTTGCATTACACGCAATCACGACCTTCCTCGATAGTGTGTGTGATACGGTATACTGAGTTTAACTAAACAACGATATATTATTAAAATATTATATAAACAAGCCATTATAAATAGTAATACCCACTTATTGAAATTTTATAAATTTTATCTCTCAAAATGGAATTCATTTTTGGATTCGGAATATTGAATTTATCTTAGGGTGAATTTTTTGTATTTTTGTGAAAACATTCAATTTTTGATTAATAGTGAAAAAACACTGAGTTATCATTTAAAACTAAATTTTTATTTAAATAATTATTTATATTATAAAAATTTATTTTAGGTCAGAATAGATACATAATATCTATATAAATTCAATGTAAATATTTGGAGTTATTTTATAATAATTTTAGATATATAACAATTTTATATAACTTTTCACCGTCTTTTACCCACCTCCTAGGAGAATTTGAAAATTTACATAAAACATAATTTTAACACTTATATGAGTGGAATTTCAAAAATCTGAGAGACACCGTTTATATCAGTATGTAAAATATGTTTCAGTAAGTTAAAAATAATTTTTTGTGAATAGTAAATTTTTGCTTTTATTTACCGCGATAAAAAGTAAAAATGATAATTAAGGGTAAAAATGATATCATTTTAACCCTAACCGAAGATATAATTATATTTTCTTACTGTAATTAGACCTAAAATAACCTTAGGAATTAAATATTAATATTTAGGTCCACATGGATTAGATTAGGACATTTATTATTATTTTATTTAAAGAATAGTTAAAATAGTTAAAATCAATGTTTAATAACTAAAACAATTTTAATTTAGGGTTATACACAAGATAAATTCAATTGTAAATATTCATTATAAATATAAAAAGATTTCCAACATAATGGTATTTTATTTATATTTTTTAGACATTAAATAGATTAATTTATTTATAAGACAATGATGATGCAGTAATTACCTTTTTAATGACATATTAATATAATTGTTATTATAAATACACAATTAAATGTAATTTGAGACTTCTAATAAATTAAACTAATTTCCACAGTTAATATAATACATTGGGGTTGGTTTGATGAATTTTTTTTGATGTAATAATGCTGTTATAAATTTAGAAAAAACAAAATACCAAATAGTGTCAAAATTGACATAAAATTGTTTTTAAAACATATATTATATTATTAATTGATATAATGGTAATAAAAATATATGGTTTTTCAAAAATACTTATATAATAATATATATGAAATTAATGAAACAATTGGGGTTCGATTGTCAGTTAATAGTAAGTTTATTAACCATATAGTGTAAGAATACTAGAAGACACAGTAAAAGTTAAATTATTTAACATAGAATTAAATCTAAATGATAAGGTTAAAATGATAAAATAAACATCTTTGAAACATATTCATTGAGATTATTTCGACCCATCCCCACCTTAGCCTCGAAATAAGTCCCTTTGGATCCATTATAAACCGAATTTGAATTTATTATAAATTAATATTTTATGTTTTTTCTAAGGTGCCTCCCACACCTCTTATAAAAGGACACTCCACTTCTCTCTAATTTACACCTCCAAATACATTTGTAATTGCCAAACCCTTCCCAAATACCCTCTCAACTTTCCTCCCTTCATCCTAGAGGCCTTACTTAAGTCAGAAATCCAGCCTATGGAGTCTTTTTTATCAAATCAAAAGGAAGTACTCGAAGAAGAGGTAATTATCTCGCCACCGATTTCAAGTTCCTTTATTCTTCCACATCATCCTTCATTGTTTTTTCCATTCCAAAATATTAACTCCTATATATTATATATACTGTGATGTTATTATAAAATTTTTACAACCATATTAGTTATTTTATCCATCCAATGAATGAAAAAGTCACCACACATGCGTTCGTACGATTTACAGTATCCACGTCGTGGTTTACTTTGTTATTCAAATATTTCATCATTTGTATGGGTATAATAATGAGTATAAATGATATAAATAATAAATATAACATTATTATGATTTTTTATATATGATATACCATCCAATTATATACTATTTTAATATCAAAATAATGATATTGTCGCTCTTGCGTACGTACAGACTGTCGTCTCCACGAACATGATGGGATTTATTTTCCATGATTAACCATTCATGTATGATAATAATGAATATATAATAAATAATAATTAAAGATATTACATAATAATGATACTATAGTTATGTAAATATATGTTTCATTTACTTAATTCCATTCAATTCAATATGGAATCGAAAACAACGTTCATGCGTACGTATAGCCTACTGCCAGTATTAACGGTGTATTTCATTTCATTTATCGATCTATCATATATATTTGTATGAATATATATTATATATAAATCATCTTATACATTATGAAATTAATTAAATCAGGATTTATGTAATAATTTCAAGAACAACAAGTCGAAACATTTACGATAAATGAAACGATTTTTCCCAAAACGATGCTTTAACATGGAATTGACCAAAGAAAGGGTAAAATAATGTCCTATGTGAATCATATATGACATAATAAATATTATTATTGTTCTGTTAATGGTTAATAATATGTTTAAACACACTATACAATAGTTTCAGAAAACTACAAATGAAATTGGACCTATGGGTAGGGATTATTTCATCTCACTTTTATTTTTGTGAGACATATGCCTTAATCACCAACTATTTATTTTGTATGGTGTTTAAGCATCCCATGAGTGTTTTATTATTTTTATTATGAATAATATGATATTTACATATGAATGTAATTTTAAACCGATTATAAATGGAATGGAATAATTTTTCAAATCTCATTTTTATCCGAGATTGCTTATAAATAAGTATTTACTGGGGTTATGTTTATCATCCCTGTCCATGTTTTCTAAAAATGTTTTCATAAAATATTTACTATAATTCCATGTACATTTAATGTCATTTTTAATGTTTTATGAATTTTATCACAAGGTATGGAAGGAATATTTCTTTTGTTTACCATACGATGTACTTTTTGACTTTTCTGGAAAAAGTACTAGAAGATTGTTTTTTTAACTTATACGGCATGAACAGATTTTTACGGTTTCATAACGTCCTATATTCATGAAGATTACTCTACATGATTTCATGAATCTTTTCAATAGAAATCCTTTTCTTTTAAAATTGCATTTCATTTTGTAAAAGAAAATTATTTTGAAGAAGAAAGGATATCTTCCTCAAGAATTCATTTCAAGTATTTTATCAAAACTACTATCCATATAAGATGAAATTATTTAGTATGTTTTTGTTTTAAGTATAATGTCTCTATTATTTACATGGATAGGTTATTATAATGATGAAATGATATCCATTTCTTTTATATGGATTATGTTATGATTGTACTAAGTTTATGAAACCCATTTTATTCATAGTGTTATTATGAATGATGTATGTTTACTTTGTGGAACACGAAAGAATGATTTCCTTATGGGATAGGTGGGACCTATATCTCCCTCACATGCATTTGGTAATGATTTATATCTCATGAGATAGAAATGGATGGAACGTCATGTTAATCTGGTTCAGTGTTACAGGATTGGAACGTGGAGTGAAATCGATTCAGTAAGTGTCATTGTCCACTATGATGGTCTTGGAAACAATTCCTTGGATACTATGGAAATCATATCATGTGATTAATGGTTTTCCAAAAATTAAATTTTTATTTTATCATGATTAATGTTATTTTATGATCTATGACTTATATACTACCACGATTTATGACATTCCTCAAGATTGTGATATTTTATGTTCATGTTTTTACGTTCAAATGTATATGGATTGTTTTTAAGTTCTCCATGTTTTCCTTTACTGAGCATTTCAGCTCACCCTTTTATGTTTGCTTTTCCCCAAGATATAAATAAAGGGTTTAGGTAAGAAAACAAAAGGGGAATATATTTATGGGAGATGTTGAAGATCTTTCAACATGATTAGAATATTATATTCCGAGTTTCCAAAGACACTAAACAAATACTGTCTTTGGGTGTCTGTTTTTGTAATGTATTAATTATTCCCCAAGAGTAATGAAATATCTATTATGTCAAGTAGGGGTCTCTAAAAATATTCTCGAACTTCACAAGTACCATCCTGAGGTCACCCCTCATGTTGTTCCACCAATAGCTACTTTTGTTGTTCCACCAGCCACTCCATGAACCGCTAAGCATGAATATCAATTTGATGATCCTTCCAACACACAATTGGTTATGAATCCTAACCAATAATATAATCCCCTCCATAATGATATAGTTGCAGGTCTCTTTGTCCACCTCGAGGCACATTAAATGTGATAGGTGGAAATACCACATAATGTCATACCGCGTCCAGTATTGGTAGATGATATTCCAGTACCACATGTCTTTGGGAATCCCACTTTCTTTGCATTAACGAGATTGGGGACATGCTACAACATCAGGGTCTTTTTATCTCCAGATTCGGACCCATTCTAGGTAATATAGTGATGTTGGAAGCATCAAATTTTGTGTTCATAGTATAGACACTAGAAGGGCTATCATTTATCTGACACATATATATAATCTTTGGTACCATTGTTGGTTGGGAGGATCACCACATGTATTTTTTTTACCATTTCTGATACACCTCATAGAAGAACATATTACAGACCTTAGCATGTGTAATCAAAGGTTAGATGTTCTCATCATAGACTTTTTCTTTCGCTAGAAGGGACGCACATATTCACTCAATATGATACTGACTCTAGAGAAGTTGCTTCCAATGTTACATGGGATTGTGATGATGTAATTGGTTCCCAACATCATCATTTAGAACATTCTAAGTGGATTCCATTATTTATATAATAAGGATAGGTTCTTATTGGAATCCTTGTAGAATTATAATATGGAATACCCATTGACTCCAACTACTCCTGCAATAAGTTCTTCAAAGATCGATATTTCTACTGTCGCACAAGTAAAATCCCCTATATATCTAAATTTTTTTCATGTAGAGTCACTACCATTGCATCACTGAGGATCGTAGCCTCAGGCCCATCCCTAGGCTCATTAGTGACCACCTTCAAATTTGTTGGTTCCTTCATGTAATGTTGCACCACCATTGATGCGAGATAATATATTTACCCCTACTCTCCAGGCTACATCCCCTTGTAAGGTGTAGACACCATGATCCCAATTTCTAGATAAGAAAAACGAGTCCTATTCCATTGAATAATATCAGGTCCCAATATATTTTTGAATCTCTAGAGATAATTGAATTTTAAGTTTTATATAATTAAGGAGGTCCTATGTGGATGATATGATTGATTTATCCAATAATTTTCCATATCAACAATTCTTTGTATATAATACTAAGAAGGTATGTATGGTAAATTACTGGCTCCCAAACTAGGTGAAAAATAATATAGTCGAATTGGGTCCATCCAAAACATGGATGGAATTTCTTTTGACAAATCCTGATAGTGACAGTAATGTTGAATGGCAGCAGGTCTCTAGTCAAAGGTCTCAGAAGTTGGACAACCAGTTTTCCCATAGGTATATCACTCACGAACAAGGTATTATCTATTCTGTTTGGATCATCATGGACCTCGTAATGTCTCAACTACTCCACCAACTCCAGCATCCGCATCTACATCTCTGTATTCTTCATCTCAGAAGAGAATGTGTCATTGGTACTAGCAAAAACAAATCCCCATGCCTGTACCAAATCTATCTATCTCACATGGAGACATTATTCCCATAGGAATAAATATTTCTCTAATAATCCACCTAGAATTGAATAATTATACATTTCATGACTAATAGTATGAATTAGTAAATGCCTTATAACTAGTGGACCCTTACAGGGTCTCTGAAAATAAGGAGCGTCAATCTTATACATCCAATGTCCCCAGTCAACACCATCATTGGTGAAACTATGGATACATGAATCATCCGAATGAATCATCCAGCACCTCCAAGAATGATGTGCATGCCACTAAGACTAGACATCTTACTCAACCACTAGCTAAACATGGACAGTCCTCTAATCATGTCTCTTTAGATTCTCTCCCACTTCCATTTCTGCTACTCGATTAGGCAGCCACATTGACCGTGAAATGATCAGTCGCACATCGAAGTGGCTATACCTCAGTTATCAGATATTCATCCATTATTCATTTTTTGAGTATAATCTATGGATTATTGTGATATTACCATCACATGATAGAATCCACAGGTTCATCCAGTAGCAACCAGGACACCTCCTATCACAGAGAAACCTCTTTCCCTTATGAAATGTTTTCATAGCATGGATATATGCAGTTCTTAATCACCTATCCGGCATCCATGTGATGCAATCGATCCAAGAGGCAGTCAAACTATCTAATTAAAAGTGTGAATACCTTATAGAGGCTTTGAGAATCCCCATCTAGTTTTAATGTGTGGTACCTTCCATAGATTCCTTCCAAGCAAAGGTTGTTGAGCTTGCAGAATGACCAAACATTAAATTTTTCTCCAATGAAGATAAAGGTTCTCTTAAATAGGGAAATATCCTACCCTTGTACATAATTTTCCAGTTAAATTGCAATGAAGTCCGTCACGATATTGTAAATCTATTTATGGGATGAGTCTTATCCTGACCTGGATGATCTGCAAGCAAGGGTTGTCTGAAGTAGATTAGGCTCCCTCTGACCAGAAAATTCAATTTTTAGATAGGACAGGGAAAATGTTGTGTGTCAAGATCTACCTAAAGACCGAGTTTGGGGGAATAATTTCTAGTACTTTGTAAATGTTCGTCTCAGAATAACCTTACCAAATGTGATGATGGGTAGACCCTAGATCGAACAGCATGCAGTGGATGCCACCTCTTACCCCATGTTCCTATAATACTCCCATAATGGTCGGTTGTGTGGGATAAATGGTGATTTATATACCATTGTCTCTTATTAATCCCTCTATTTAGATATTTATTACCAAAAGATAAAATAACAATGGGTTCCATCCAAATAGATTGGTCACACAACTGCCACTATCATCGACCCATGGACAGACATTGCTTATGCCTTCAACCACCAGATTCACCATTGGGTGGACACAACCCCAAACATGGGACACTACATTGTTTCCTCATGATGGAGTGATAAGAACATTACCAAGTGTAGGGAACACTGTAAGATCACATCATACTCCAACACGAATCAGGATCAAGTGATTTTGGAGCCCCATACCCCTATGAGGCATCGGGAGTTTCATCCCATGGTAATAGAAATATTCCATACATACTTGTTTAATAGATCCAGGTTGAACCAACTGATTTCAACATTCCACTAATGATATCATATTCTTAATAATTTTACCATGGGTCAAAGGCATAATCGAATATGGTTGATGTCTTCTCTCATCAGGATTTCAGAGGTGTAATAGTCTCTAAATGAAGATTCCACTGCTCTCTATGTTAGAACCATCATTCCATCATGGTCGGCAATATTAGAAGTGTTGACCCCTATAGATGATCCTATCAAAATGAACCATGATGAGGATTTTTAGGATACCCCTTCTACATTCAAATAAAGTGTATCCACCACTATTGATGAGTTGGTTCAGGTAAATATTGATACCATGGAAATCCCAAGGCCAACACTGATAATCTTTGTTATTCATGTTGAAGAACAATGGTTTTGTGCTGATTTTCTAAAGATGTATCAAGATGAATTTTCTTGGATCAATAGTATTATTCTAGGACTAGATCCACATGTCTTCATCCACCATCATGGTGTCCTTATAATCTATCATGAATTCATGATGCCTCTCAGAATGATTCACCCTTCTCCTAGTGCCATGGTTAGGCCAATGTTGTAAACTCATGAAATACAACTTCATCATGGAGTACTAGTACCCCATATGGATAGCAAAAGTCATTCCTGTTATGAAGAAGAAATGATAGTTAAGAGTCTCGATTAACTTATAAGGCCATAACCATAACTATTCGAAGGGCGTTATTCCCCTTTCTATGATATAATTGTTAATAATTGTTACTATGGTATTCCAAGACATTTCCTTCATGAATTTGTATTTCGGATATAATTATATCTTAAGGTCACTTGAGGAAGAATAATCCCATGCCTTCAGAGAACTGTAGGGAAACTAAAATTATCATGTAATTCCTGTCAGTATGAAAAATGTAATATCCACCAATAAATGTTCCATGAAGTGAATATTTAGATGAATCCTTGAGATTCTAGTGGAATGATATGTAGATGATATGGTGGTCAAATCATTCCAGTGACAGGACCATTTTGGAGAACCTGAGATAGTGTCGGGATTCCTATGATCCTGCTATCTGAAGATGAATCGTTAATGTGTGCCTTTGGGTTTACCTTTGGAATGTTTCAGAGATATTTCATTAGATATATAGAAATTTATATTTATCTAGATAAGATCAAAGACATCATTAAGATACCTCCTCTTAGAAAACATCATGAGCTCCGTGGTTTTCATGCCCACATAGACTACGTATGCCAATTCATTATGTATATGGCCATCAAGTATAATCCATTCTATACAATAATAAATAATGGTATTGTCTATGAACAGGAGGAAGTGTGCCACATAAATTTTGGATGGATCATGTGTTTTCATAAATTACATCCATATCTGATTCCACATATCTCAGACAAGTCATTGTTCTTCTATATGACAACAAAAGAATGATTCCTAGTGAAATAATCATCAAAAAGAATAAAGCGGTAGAATAAAATAGTTTTTACCTTCTAAGAAACATGATTGTTGAAACTGAGTCATGATATTCCACTATCAAGAAGAGATGCCTCACAGTGGTTTGCAGTGTAGAAGTCGCAAAATTATATGTAGCACCATGAGATATATACAGAGTCTAATTTTGATCTTCTAAAATTTATTATAAATCTCCCTAGTTTGATATTCTATATATATAGGTGGGATGTGATCCTTTAGAAGTTCAACATTTGATTCATTCCATATAATGCTTTCAAGGGTCTGGTGCTTGCAGATTTTCTAGCTACCCATCATGCACAATAGAGTAGTATCGGGATAATGATTTTCTAGATGATTCCATCATGTGAGTTGTTAATTTTCTTTCATTTTGTTAGATAAACTTTGATGGAGAATTATAGAATTCAATTTACAAGATACTCAATTATCTCTAGATCAATATATTAGGCATGTGTATCATCTTCATGATGCCTACATAAGCCATTTTCACTATTGATTATTGTTTTTAGAAGGATTAACCAAACTTGAGTGGGAGTATAAAACTCGAATACATGGTCTTCACCTAGCCCTCATTACAGATGTCCTCAACCAATATATGAAAAGTGAATCTGAGTAGGTCATCAAATAGATCAACGGTGAAAAATTCATTAGGAATCCAGAACTCTTGCCCCTTTTAAGGTATATATGCCCGCTGATGGCCCAGTTGCCTTCACATAAAGAAATCACTCATGTTCATCAATCACAAAAAAATCGAGCCCATGACTTTCCCAATCACACAACATCTCTCATTGTGGCTATCCAAGATGATAGGATCATCCATGAGGAGAATCAAATGGTAATAACTCTCTTCAATCAAGAAAGTGATGATAGTAATCTAGTAAACCATATTACCAATGATGATTCCACACTAGGACCCTCATTACCCCTTCCATTTTAGTATAACCTTGATTGAAAATCTCTAATGATAGAGTACCTCCAACCTATAAATCTCCTGAAAAACATATCCTAATACGAGAGAATCTATTGGCCTACAATATAATTCACCCTCTAGAGTGGTCCCATCCTTGAATTGATCCTTTATAAACTCGGTTTTGATACATATCTCCTCTATTGTATTCAAGATGATGAGATTCACTAGGTTATAATGGAATTAGATTCCAGCTCTAGAAGGGCACATTAGGTTGGCTAGAAACTCCCTCACTAGATTCAAAAGTTAGACTACTTATATCCCCCATTGGATGATAACTATATCATGTTTGCCAATATGTTTCATGCATGTTATATCCATGAGAATTTTGGGCATCAATCGCCAGAACACCAACATACTACCATTTACTCTAGGCCCCTTATAGTCTATGGACTCGAAGTCAAGGGAACATATCCACCAACAACATCTCCTCAGTGTAGGTTCATCCCGACTACCACTAATTTCATTTCCAAGTGGAAAGAAATTGTTCTAATAAATAATGTCCAGTAACATTGTATCATCGAGTTCATGATCTCTAACATCATCCACTAATTTGGAGTCACTCATTCCATTCTCACTAATAATAGCACAAATTTATCTGAATCTTAGCTAAATAAACTATACAAAAATACAATTATTATCAACATACCCATGTAAATGGGAAGATCGAGGTATTAAATAGGACCCATTATAAATTTTAACAAATTTCAGTTGGTTAGAATAAAATTAGTTATCCCAAAGAACTCCCTATTGCTCTCTGGTCTTACCTGGCGAGCAATCACAATTCCACCCAGGTTACCCCATATTCATTGGTGTGTCGAACATAGATAGTCCTTCCAATCATGATTCCGTTTTCATCTCTCCGCACAATTTTTTACAATAAGAAGATGTCAAAAAAGATGAATGCGGTCTATACAGATGAACTAGAATCCCATGATGATAATACGCTCCAATCCATTCACAATCATGCGAGGAATCAAAACAGGATAGCTAGAGAGTTGAAAATAAAGTTTGTCTCTGATAATTCCTTGAGGTGACATAGTATTGCTTGTGATTACACTATTGATACTAGATAGATATACACCTTTGAAGGATACAAAAATGGGATAATCCAATATCATCCATAATGTTTCCACAATTGTGCATACTCTTTGGTCAAAAGGGATGGAGAGCATATAACTCCACCAACCAATGAAAAGTTCCTGAATAAATAAATTGCGTGAGATCCTTCATTCGTCTGAGCTGCAAGATGAAAAACATCCCACTATTATTGTCCTATATGATGTTAAACTATTAAGGATGTCTTCCACAATTTTAAACAGCATGGATCATCCTTTCGTACTTAGCATGTGATGTTAAATTTCCCGGCCTTCCTCATCTTACATGATATTAATATAATTCCCTCATTTGAGGTACATGATGAAAAACTGCATAGAATCACCATCCCACATTGTTTTAATCTATTCTTACAACATCACTGCATGATTTTAAACAATATGGTAGTGAAGAACTACATTTGGATTGATTTCTACCCTCACAGGATATGTAAGAATACCCACACATTTCTGCTTTAGCTCTAGCCCCAGGTTCCCAATATTTTCATTCATTCTGCTGCATGTCATGAGGGTCCTAGGACTATGTGGTGTGGCATATGACCACATTGTATATCTTTCAGGGAAGGTTTATAATTATTTTTCCATGTTATCCCCCTAAGGGAATTCACTTATTCCATTATCCTTACCACATGATGTTGAACATCATAGAGCTCAAGAACTATGTGAGGCATGACTCTCATACTTATGGGATACAGAGGAACACCGTGAAATTTTTTTTGTAGGCATATCCAAGGTCTGAAACAGATTTATTTTTGGGGATACACTCTATGGAATTGGGACTATCTGTTCATCATTCATATCAGTTTTGTTACCACTTTATACTATGAATACACATTATAAAGTCTCTATCTTATGTCTTGTCCCCTAAAAACATATAGTAATATTTATTTGGTGTCACATGACATTAAAATTCCCCATCCTACATCATGTGAAACTACATCTCCCATAAAAAAATCATGATGAAAAACTACCAAGAATTAATGTTCCACAAGATGTTAAACTACCTGACATCAAGCGTCCTGCATGACATTAAACTGCCAGAATATTTTTCTCAATCCCACATGATGTTAATCTTTTCCAACATCCTTACTACATGAAATTAAACTTCGTAGTAGTTCATAACTATGTATTGATTGATTCATACCCTCGTAGGATATGTTGGTTCTCCAGAACTTTTTGTCTTCTGGTCTAGCCCCTAGATCCGGAAATTTTTTATTCTCTACATATCTACTAGCCTCTATTATCTCATCGGATTTTACATGGATTGGTAGGGGCCTCATTGGACTTCATTCACTTTTGTTTTACAATAACCTGACTGTGTACCCTGTTTCAAAGGAATTCATCATCATTTATGTCTTTACCAATTTCCATTAAACTACACAGAAATTAAGAACTATGTGTGTCTTGATTTCTTCCCTTGCAGGATATGTAGGAACACCATAACATTTCATATTCAGGACCAACACTGGGTTCCTCAACCTTTACAGTCTTTTCTCCCCATCTTATAATTTTATTTCTATGAATTCAAACTTATATCATTCCCATCCAGCAATATTAGAAAATGTTGTGAACTTCTTGAATCAAATTAAACATCATAGTAATTTTCCTTTCAACATGACCACAAAAATATTGTTCCCCATCATCTATAAAAATGTTAAACTGGATGGAAATCTGCCAGAAATCAATTCATTGCATCTCATGGTGTAAAGACCAAAACATTCCCCATTTATATCGAGTTAGGTTTCCAAGCCATACATGCACCCTTTGGGACAATTCAACTCGAATTTCCTAGACACAGGACAATGAATTACATTATGTTTTTCTTCCTTACTGCATGACGTTAAATAGAAGGTGGTAAAGAACTACTTATGGTTTCATTAATTTCATTAGAGGATATTTAGGAAAGCCCAAACATATTTTCATTATTTACAAACACAGGTTTATCACCCATATTTTATCAGTCATCCAATCATGTCACCTACAATGAATTTGATCCTTCGATATCTATTTTTTTCCATTAACATGGTCAAATGTGGTCAGGTACATAGAGTGTTTTGTTCTTCATAGAAATTATCTCATTCGGTCACCATGATTTTCATGCACTTTATTTTGGTCCCCATAATTTTTCACATTCAATAGGACCCAAACGGTATGGATGCTCAGCCTCATGTCTCACCTACAAATCTGAGGAGACATCCTTGAGGATCTGGAATATCATTTTGAGCTACGTCATTTTTTCATAAAATGGTCAATAGTTGAATCACTATTCTTTGTTCCCACCCCCGGTCACATGGTATGGATACTATGTTTTGAACATAGTTAGCAGTTACCCTCCCTCATTATTCTAGCCCATTTTCTTCCCAAATGCTTGCCTCCTAATTCATGTTCATTATTACATCATTAAGTCTAGATAGAACTCGAGTAACCTCAGTGTCATCCCTATTTGTACCTTTTTTCATTGAGTGGGCGAGATTGTTCTATGGGGTCATCATTGACTCCATAACCCCATTCCACTACTGCTTTCTTCCATGTGTTGTAATGAACTTATCCTTGCAAATTTCCCACAGTAGTAATCGATCACATTGGCTTAAGGGTTCAATAATGTTTATTCCCTCATAGATGAGTCACACATCAATGATATCAACTCTATGACATTAAACTAGTAGACCAGGTACCAATGTCAAGAGATCATGACATTGAAATTCGTTCTTGTTGTTGTGGATGTATGTAATGTGGTGTAGACCCTATGTGGGCCTCCTTCAAAATTGGATACCTTATGGTGTTTCACGTCACCTCTTTTCCTCTTACAGTCCAGACTCTACAACATCAAGCTAATATTTATAGTGTCCATGTTCCCATGACTCTTATGTATATCTCTACTATTAGTGTTTCTTATCTACCAAGATATAATAAAGAACAACATGTGGTTTGATTCCCATTCTTATAGGATATGTAGTGACGCCTAGACATGTAGTTTGTGGTCCATTTGCACCCCTTTTGTCTATTCATCCTCTTGGCCTAGATTCATCCGACGATATGTTGAATCTGAATTAATACCTTTTTGGATGCCATTCATATCAAAATATGTAATACACCACACATTTGACTTTTTGGTTTCACATGTTCTAGTCGTATGTCAATAAACTGCATTGCAACTTTTATCATGATCACATGATGTTAAACTACTTGATTTTTATGAACTAATAGAGACTAGATTACCACCATCATAGATTAAATATGAATTAATGGACATTCATCCATTGTTCTAGCCACTGGATTGTTAGTATTGATGGCCTCATGGACCTAACTGTGGTCCAGAGTGTTTGAAAAGAAACATAGATCTCATAGTCCTTGAATCATGACATTAAACTCTCAGTCAGGGACTAGGCATTATAACCATAAACTATGTTCAACATCCTAGTAATATTATGTTAAACTATTTTGATTTTCCTCGTCATCATATGAAGGTAAACTATCCATATATCTTCATCATTGGCATGACTTAAATCATCATATCATTCTTTATCCTCAGTAGGAAGGTTTTGTCTTGAATATGTTTTGATCTTTATTAAGAAAAATATAGCACACAATGTTCATTCATCACAATGGAATAATTTCATGACTGTATGACTCCATTAGAACATCACATCACTCTATATCCTCGATTTTCATTCCCCTAATTTAGACCATCGTCCTCTTTCATTTTTTAAGGGACCCCAAAGTGGCAAGGATGCTCGTCCTCATTACTCACCTACCTTCTAGGGCAAACACTCCTATATATATATCAGAAGACAATTCATGTTTTGTCACATGTTTTCATATTGGGTTCGAATTTAGAACACACCTATTTACTCCCCATTGAGGATAAATCAATTAGGATATTCTTTTTTGAATATGGCCAATAGTTATCCTCCTTATTCATGCATCCGTCTCATTTTTCTGAATTTTTGGTGTCATCAATAACACTCACCATTCCCCTTTTTTGGGTTGATTCCAACGACCAAGGCGTTATCCCATTTACCCTTTATATTATTGAGAATGGTAGTGTGGCTACTCCGAGAATGAAATTTTCTGTCTATATCCCCTTATTTAATCCAAAATACTCAAGAAGGATGGTAAAGCCATGGGTGCTAAATGACTGTCTAGTTGTATTATAACCAATTTGAATAGTTATGTGATCGTTTCTTATTTCTCAAATTCTGTGTGACCCATGTGGGCTTCCTGATTAATCATTAGTGGTTTCATATATACAATCATTATGATGTAATCAATGTATTTGATAGGATTTCCATGAACATATTCTATATAAATAGTCAAACATGCAAATGTGATTGTCAGTTCTACCAAAAAACAGTTCCTATGGATTGTCCCCTTCGATAGAGTGTCTCAGTTCATCCATTCTTTGGCATGGGGCATCCATGATATTTGTCATCTCCTAGGCACAAATAATTCCTCCTTGAAACTGGGGAAAAGTTCATCATCCATGATCCTTACTTGGCCCTACATATCTTGGAAATGAAAAACATCCTGATATGCAGGCCTATGCTTCTCACTAGATTCTGCAAAATGAGCTAATAGTCATGATCGGAGTTATAATTTGTCATTGGTGAAAGAATAGATAAATTTAATGAAAATCACTAATTGGTAGATTTCCTTCATAGCCTATAGATTATTTTGAATTCTGATAGGATTCCTTCACATTCACGAGACACAAGATCTATGGTCTCTCTCCCATATATTCTCGACAAGGTAATTCTATATGGCCATATTTGGATTGCATTCATCTACAACTCCAGTGTATAGATCGAAAAGATGAGTTTGATTATATTCCATATAAATTATCCACATTGATTCTGATAGGTTTTCAAAAAAATTATTGATTAGCATCCTTGATCAGCGATAGATAGCTCGACTGTCCTCCACATTAAAATCACACTCATACAGATCTTCTAAGTCAGTGATTTCGTATTCTGGGAACACATCTAGGAGCTCGCAAGAAGGATCTACATCTAGAATTTAAAAAAATGAGATTTATTCCTTGTAATGTGGTTGATATTAATCATTTTATCATGCAATGATATGTTCTGTTTCTTCTTTACTATCGGTTTGACTCAACACCGTAATTGTTGTGGTCTAGTTATTTCGGGAACCCAATTCTGTGTCAACTGGAATTTCCCATAAGATAGGAGCTCCAGGACCTCTGGCTATCCCGAAAAAGAGAATTCCTTTTTTAGGTAGAACTATATATATAATGAAAGTTCTAGTTGTTTGGGTGGGTGGAAAAAATCTATGACTATGTGAGGAAATGGCTTATAATGATCAAATAGTTGATCTCGCCCATGAGTTGTTTTTTCAAGATACCCGGACATGACAACATGTATATGGTGGGGATATTCAATTATTCTAGAAGTTCCACCTCTATTTCCATAGCCATACTCGACACTGTGCACCCAATAATTCAAATCATTGGTCCTAAAGCTTACCCCACTATGCCTATTTCCATGCAGGAATGTGACATTTTTATGAGGCTCTCACCTACAAAACACATAAAAAACATAAATTTATAATCCTAGGTTACATGAGTAAGATCATAACGTAAATAAATGGCTTAGATCACACCTCATGATATTATGTTATATCTCCTACCTCTGTGAAACCTCTCCTTCCAATAGAGGGATTCCTCTAGTCACATATTCCCCCTTGGACCATTATGATCCCTCTAGAAGATGTGTGTGCACTACCAACATAGTAGAAAATTGTTTTGTAATGATTTTCGGTTAATAATTACTTTCAAACAATCATTCATTAGATACGGGATACCCTAGGAGTGCACTATGTCCTTCGGATCGTCCATATATCAATGCACCTATGTTTCTTAAACAATAAAGTTATCCCTGATGTGACCAATGCATGGAATTTCAATCCTAAACTAATTAAAACAGACCCAAATTTCAGGATTACTATATAATATCCTATTAACATCCTATTATTCCCAAGTCTCCATGAAATCAACATCTTCATGTATGTCCACACAACATATCCATATCCTTGGAGCCTGGGAATGTATTCTGTGGAACCCTTTTGATTGCCTCCCTTCATACTAAGTTTCCACGATGGGGACCACTGGGCCCACTATTGTAGCTCACCTTTTACTTCTTGTTGGTGTGTGCCTTAGAATTATTGTCCTCACTCATCCTATTGTTCCTCATACGTGAACTGCATCAACCAATCCTCTATGACGTGTAATTTACATTGTCTGGCCCGGACCCTAGGGTTGAAGAGGAACCCCATTGTCAAATCATGTAGTTTTTTGCTTCTTCATCTCTCCGAGGTAGGCTACCTCCCATTATTTTACATACTCCTCAACTAGACTATATGTGGTAGTATGTGGAGGATGTTTTCTCTATAACTTCACATATTCTCATTTGAACATGATCCATTGATCCCTCATCACACATGGTTAATCCACTTGATGTACCCTTAGGTAATTTTTTTGGTTAACCACTATAGGAAACACAATTTCAATGCAAAACGATGTGGCCTTTATAGAACAAAGATATACATTCAATCTACCTATTTTACTAGAAATAATCCTTAAGAGGAAAGGATATATAACCAATGCTCATCATTTCTCCAACAATCATTGGTGAATACTCTTGTTGGAAATGGAAGTGGGTAAAAATTTAATTCATCTACCCTCCATATTATTTCAGCACCACTAGTGAGTTCAGCATGATTGGGAATCTCCCAACTATGTTAAGGATGCCCAATTGAAAGCCAAAGCAAGGAGAAGAAATGGTGTTTAAATTTTTTTATTCCCTCATGTTCACTTCTACCTAGCCGTATAAATAGTGGAACAAAGAACATATGCATTACAACATCCTCCCCACACAGATGGTACATTGATCTTTATTCATCATTAAAAATAGTTTAACCCCATAGTAGATGCCAGGACCCTTACTAGAATGTCCTCCATATTGAATGTGACTATTTACAATCCCATTTTCACATCTATGACTAGAAATATCAATCCAAAAATTAGTGAGGAAATGATCCCAACCATCATAACAATTGGTTGATTTCCGATGTTAACGTTTTATTTCCATAACTAAAATTGGTTTCCTTCTAGGATCCTCAAATAAGAACCTTCTTTACTACGCTGAGCACCTCTCTAGCATATATGATGCCTCACTAATTGTTTCATGGGTGCCTCTCTTCAGTTATCAGAATGATCTAGATGAAAATTATGGAAATGTATGAACCACTATATGATGTGGACGTCCCTCGCAGACAATTAAACTTTTCATTATGTCATGTCCATTAATACCTTTGCGAGCTATGAATATTATTTGAATATATGTATTAATTCTTCAATGGGAATAATTCATCATACATTTCCCCCAAAATTGGAATCACCGAAATATAGTGGTTGTCCCAAGGGTTGATGCCAACCTCCCTATCATGAAAATGGAATGTTTTCATCCTCAATGACCACCTACTTAACAGTTCTAGTATTATGTGTTTCAGTTGGAAGATATAGAATTTGGAATTCCACACAACCTCTTATAGTCCTACCCACCTCATATCTCATCCATATAACTTGTAAGAAATGCATACCCATTAGCCCCACTTCCATTCATCCATGAAATTACCACCTTGGAATAGGTCCCAATTATCGGTCCACCCATTCCTCGAGTTCCATAATCCCTCCATGGGAATGATGTGATATTGCTGGGGTGATTCCTATAGTTGTAATGAATTCCCATAAACATTGTTGACATTGTTATAAAGTAAGATGGTGGTGATAGTCCTTGGTCATTCTTTTTATGGACGAGAGTTTCTCTAAACCACTAATATTAATACGACGTTCCACTAAACCATTATGATGTTTCAACCCTACTCTCATTGTGGATAAAAACACCATCCCTCATATAACATATGTACAACAAAAATCTCATATAGAGGGGGTAAATCCTTTTTCCCTCCTAACAGATGCTCTACCAAATACTCTTGTTCATAATAAATCTACAAACATTCTCAAATGAGGGAATTTTTCATCGGGTCCACCATTAGAGAATCATATATAATGACCTCCTGAGCAACTTCTTGACTGGTAATCTATTCCATGACATTTCAGTATTTTCATCTCGGATCATGACAACTATACAAGAATCACTATATCATAGAAAACAATTGGTGATCCCTGAAGTACTTGGTGAATTTCACAGAGAAACAAATTTTTTTGATGCATCGATTCTCTAAGAAGAATGTTTGGATCACAAATACAAAGAAACTAGTTTTCAATGTGTGTTCACGGGGGTGCTGGAACATCATGATTCGAGAGCGCAAGCACTAATTAAAGGATAGGAGATGCAAAAAAATATGGTCCCTCAAGTTGAATTTATGAGTGACAAATTTTTGAGCTTAGTAGAACCATTTTCTACCTATGTGATTATGAATATTCCTACCACAATACACATGACCTCATCCTAAGACAGCTCGATTATCTTTAGGTTTTCAGTGATCTACACTCAGAAGCTGACCCTTCATCTTTCCTCAGATCCCAATTTGAGGGGGGGGGGGGGGGGGGGTTGGCGCCAATATTCATGTCTAATGTGAATCTAAAATGGACATAATGTTTTCGGACAACATTGAACTATTATAATACATAAAATTCATAAATGGAATGACTTTTGATGGTCCATATCCATTCCCTTCACCACTGGAAACATCAAAAAACTAGTAGACCGAAACATATGCGACATCCATAATGCATACACAGTCATCTCTGTATGTCTAACAAGCATTGTGAACACTGTAGAGTTGTGAAGGAATGCTCCATGAGACAGACAGTTCCTCCTCTGATTGTGAAGTGTAATATAAATCACAGTTCACCTCTGAGAATCAACATGCCCAATGTCTATAAATGTAAAGCTTAACCACACCATAAATAATTTCTACCCTAACCATTCACCGTCTAAGCTATTGTTTTGGAAATATTCCTATTTCTCTTTGAACCCAGAATAAATTGGATCGCCCACAGTTTTTGTGTATTGTGAAATATCATTATTTTAAATCTTATTTTTCTCTGTATCCTGTTGGGATTACCTTATCAATGAACCATGTCCTAAATGATGGTATGAGTACCTTTGGGGTACTTGGGACATTGTGGAGGATTCAGACTTCATGATGAACCCTCCAAGAAAATGTTCGCTCAATGCATCATCTAGGTCACCATTTATCTTGATGCTTCTTACTACATTGGGATCTGTTTCAACATGCTTCAAAAAGAACATACATTCCCAGTGTTAATCCACTTCTTAGAGCACCAGAGCATCATGATTCCCTTCCTAGAAAGGCCTTCTAATTCACGAACAACTCTTTTATATGGACATCAAGGATGGTAATATGTGATTTCATGGTTCCTTAAGTGGTGATTCATGTTGCATTGTTCTACATCATGCTTCTTCCCATAGGTATGCTAACAACTATTTCTTGTTCACATAGCCACAATAACTTGGGGCCCTTAATTGAAAACTCCTCCATATCACTCCTATAAAGAATTTATTATTGGTTCCCTTTCCAATGTTTGTGTTGGTACTAGTTATGTATTTCCATGGGATTAGGAGTGTGTCCTCATCGTCTGAGCTACATGACGTTAAACATCCATGATTATTCATCACAAACACACGTTGTTAAACTGTGAGTTATCACATACGTGGTAGGCGTGATAAGATCATTGAGGTGATGGGACTGGAGAGAATATTTATTCCCTAATGTTCAATAATCTTTCTTAGTACTTATGTGGTTTGTATCCATGTACATCTCATGGAGTCTCCACTTATGCCTCAAACCACCTTCTTAGGCCTCCCTCATGGTGTATGTTCCAATCTTCATCTCCATAGGCCGATAGTCTTGTGTATCCATCCCCCAATCTCCTGGTGTATGTCCCAATCAATTACAGCCTCTTATTTATCACATTGAGAACGGATTAGATGGTTGTAGATTAAGCTGTGTCCAGGACATTCGATATGGGATAGTGACTATGTGTAAGCCACAACATTTCTATGGGCCTCTAACAATGCATAATTCTCAACTTGACTATGGGCTGCTAACAATTCATTAGCCTTATGCCTCCATACCAAAACACATGAACATTGATCACTTTTGGGTAAGTAGGAAGTCTATCTAAGGTTCAATCCCATCTCCCATCCATCCTGACTCATTCACATCAGTTCACTTTCATCCTGTATGATGTTAAACTGCATGTCCCTTTTTATTTCCAAAGTTCATGGGTTTTGATCCTTGTCTTACAAACATGGTTTGTGGGACATCGTTGTAAGGTTCAACCATGAACTATAGTAAAGACTACTACTCCCTCATAGGATTGTACCCCCCCCCCCAATGTGACATATTCTTTTTTGGGACACATCTCCTAGTTCACCTCCCTGAGGTGTTATTGTCCTTGTGTCTTGGCCAATAACAATGTGTTATCCCCAGCCACACATTACAGCACTTCTTCTAGTAGCACTAGGGAGGCTGGCAATGAATTACACCAATTCACTTCACCATTATCCTCCAAGCATTATTGTCCCTATTTGCGATGGGAAACATATATTTGGAAATCCCCTTTCATTTATATGGATTTGTTCCTTTTGTGTACTCCTTGATTTTGTGTCTTCATCATAAACTATGTCGACTATGACCCCTTTCAGGTATAGAGGAAGCCTCGTGGAGGTGCAAGCCCATATTTCATTTCCCACCCTATAAATTTCCATGCACCTTTGTGTCTCTGGTGGATAATTACCTAAAACAGGGGGGAGGGTTCCACTTATTCTTGGTCCCAATCCATGCGCTCCATTTCCCATGTGGCGCCTCATTAGGTCTCTCACAACCCACATTCAGAACTATGGGGAATTTGATCCACCCACCATGATACATATGAAACCTCCTTGTAGTTTAATCCCTGCACTTTCTTATCACATCCATTCTATCTCATCCTCAACATTCAACATTTTCTATATATCCATTCAGATTTCATCTGGGATTCATAGTCAGGGTGAGAACATTAAATCCCATTGGGAAGTAAACCATGCATAATCCCCATCGATTTTTTCCACAACCTCACATTTATAATTTGGTGCTCAAATCATTCCACGAATATCTAACATTGAATAAGACCCATCAATTCAATTCAGTATATTTGTGGCACCCAGGCTACTAACAATGTGTATGCCCAAAATATTCCATGTCCATCGAACTAAGAGTATTCCTCTTGCATCGGGGAGCAATGAATGTGTAATATATAAAATACCCTCTCTAAATATGTAGGTTTTGATCAATTTATTCTAAATGGGATACGTAGGAATCCCCCATGAGGTTCAATCCTTACCAATGGTAAAAAATATCATCACCTTTTGTGGGGACCATCCTTTCCAAACAGCCATTTTTGGTCTCTATATAATACATCAAGGTGTGATATATTCCCATTTATGGGACACACGACTCGTAGGTCCTCCCTCATAAGCTATTATGATACATTCATCTGGTAAAAATTCATGGTGCCCCCTCTTAGGGATGTACATATAAAATCCAATATAATCTATGTTCTTATCAGACTGATCAATCTCCATAAGATGTTAAACTAATGAAAATACCAGTTTAACACGTGGTAAACCAAGGAAAACCTTCCTAAACAAGAATCTAGAAATGATATACTGCAATAAACATGGGAAGCCTTGTGTTTCTATGTCTTTAAGAAGCCCTCTATCAGGGAATAATACCGGTGTCCCAGATTTCTAGAATCATTGCATGCCTTTGTTGCCTCAATATGAAAACTCTCCTAGATGAATTTTGCTACCCTAACCTGACACTTGGAATGTACTACAAAAGGAGTGTAATTAACAAGCGTCCATAATGATATGGAACTAGGAACGAGTTTCATGAAAAATATATTAATATTTTATGGATACATGGAATATGAGACAAATTCCGAGGAGGATTCCCTAGAAGGAGGAAACGGTGTCCCATAATTTATTATTGATCATAGAGAACACATTGGTGGAGTAGTGATAGATGCCACCGAGGATGGGAATGAAAGAATACATGGTACAATGTATCCATCATCAAGCATCTGAAATGAAACATAATGAGGAGAAACCTATAAGAAATAATAAAAAACATGTCATTTGAATTATTTTGAAAATAAAGAACCATTGTAAAATTAATTGGATAAAAAAATAAAAATATTTATGTAAAACAAAGTGGGTATTACCTGAAATGGGACATTAATCTGGAATTGGTAATAAAACAGAAACAAAAGGAGTCATATAAATCATATATGGTATGTTAGGCATATTTAAATTTCTATATAATATTTACAAAAATCATATATTTATTACACAAGATATTGGAGTGTTCATGAAGGAAGTCAATACATAAAGAATGTTAGTTCTGTATCACTTATATTTTCTTGTGAGACAAGTTCCACATTCACCACATATTTCATTTAAGAGGGCTATATATATCCTATGAATATATTTTATGATTCTTATGGTTAAAATTTTATATATGTATATACTCATTTAGGGATCACACTATTTAGGGGTTTACAATTCAAATTTTAGAAAATTAGTAAGGTATTTTTGTATCAATTTTACGTCTATGAGAAATATTATTATGTTATGCACATATATTATTTTTTGAGGTCTATATACAACACCATTTACCTGTAATATGATGAAATTTTTTTTATAATAATTATAATATTTGTTATATTTAATGATTATCATTAATGTTGTAAAGTTATAATGTTACCAATGTGTTAATAATTTTACGTTACAATATCATCTTTTATCAGTATTATTTGAGATTATATTTTAGATGAAAAACTCATCATATAATTATATAAAAAACTAATTAATATTATTGTCGTTAATTTATTTCATTAAGATACATGTATTTATTTAATTTTCATCAATTTATGTACTTAATATTTAAAAATATATTTTTTTCATGAAAAAACGTCTTTATTTCTCATGTTGGTTAAAAACCCATTTTTCCTCGAAAATCATTTTTTTATAAAAACGATTCTGATTTTTTTAAATTTCTTCAACAGAATTATTAATGAAATTTTCAAACATTTTTTCTTCTTTTAATTTTTTAAATGAATATTCTTGTAATTTTCCAAAAAATTCCTAAATGTATTTTATCGATAATGTGAATAGAATCATTGTTTTTTAATTTATGGAATGAATAATATTTTTCACCGACATGGCCATAATTTAAATTGATTTTTTTCTATTTTATTTAAAAACAACTATACATTCAAAATGATTTATATTTTATAATTTTTTTTCATTAAATAGGGAATTATATTTTCCTCAAGAAATGTTTTAAATGATTTTTAATGATTCCATTATATATATATATATGATATTTATAAGAGAAAATTATATTCCAAAATTTTTAGGAATTTTTATTGCAAAATTTGATTTTCAAAAAAATTTTATTTTCATCAAGAAATGTACTAATTGATCCTAAAAAATTACCCTCCATTTCAGATGAAATCATTTCTTATAACGTATGATTTGATTGGGATATGATTCAAATATTCCATTTCTATTTTTTTCTCTAAATGTTTTATGATGAAATGATTTTAATGAAACCCAATTCACTTCCATGGGGTTTACCATGATAATGTCCTTGTAAAAATACATTATTTTTTCATCGGTTATGCTATTATGAATGATGAGATGAATTTTAAACTTGTCCCATTTCCAAAAGTCATGATATAATTCAATTTCTATGAATCCTATTTCATTTCATGGATTTTAATGTGATAACTGACTTGTGATATTGTGTAATATATTATTATGGATTTCATGAAATGATTAGGGTTAAATATATCTCCCTCTAATTCATTGGGAAATAATTTATGTCTCTTATGGTAGTGACATCTGTTTTCTGTAGTGAACAACGTTTGGTAAGGGAAATTATCTACTATGATTTTATAGGGATTGAACCATGAGTTCTACGATGGTTTGGGGGGGGGGTGGAAACTTTCAGCTATTACTGAATTGATAGTGATCCTTGAATACTTATGCGATGATTTTCTATGCATGTGTTTGCGACATAGTTCTACATCTTATGCCCTTGGAATTCTCAAATTTCTCTTCTTCTATTATTTAATTTTTTTTATGTATTATGATCAGCCATTATTTATTCCATGACTCAGGATTATAATATTTTATTTTATATTTACAGTTCTCATATGTTATGATCATGGTATCATACCCTTATGGTCTTTTTATATAGAAACATATTTCTTTTTCACCCACATTGAGAATATAATCTCACCTTTTATATGATTCCATTCAACATGTTATATATAATGTTTTTAATTATTATATATGTCGAAAAATTTCTAATTGATATGAAATTTTTGGGTGTTGTTGTAGATCATCCCATAAATTCGAACATTATGTTCGCGGAATCCAATGGAACAAAAACATTATGTTCCACAGACATGTGATTGGGAAATTTATTTTATATTCCAATAAAATATGCAATATATATATGAAACATCTAGGTTTATAATATTTTTATTAGAGGAATAGATATTTTTCCATAGGAATCTATAATAAAAACACATTTGAGATATAAAAATTGAAATTTCTTGGGACATGATATGTGAAATATCAATTGATATGCCTCAGGATGGTCCAATATAAAAAAAATCCATTTTTTATCAATAGTGTTATTTATTTCAATGAAATTTCTTCTATGTTTTTATACTGCATGTGGATGTGGATATAGAACATAGGTACATACGGATATTAAAAAATGAAATGGTGTTATTGATATATACCTAAAGGACACATAGTGTATGATAAGGGGCCTTTCTGCACACCTATTTTGACACAACTAAGGTATATTAATTAGAAAATAACTAACACTTTATGAAAAATCATGATATATTTAATTATAAAATGACCATGAATGACATCAATTAAGCCTAAGGATTCCTAAATTTATGGTTTGATTCATGATTTATATAACATATACCTGATATTCAAGGATTTTGTGTCTCCCCTATTTTATTAGTGTTTCTCACACTATGAATTTGGTTTTTGTCAATAGAAGGATATAAAAGGAAATTTGTTAATGTTGACTGTGATAGAAAATGAAATTACATTCCTACAAATTGACTAAGCATTGTGAGGGATGGAAAGTAAAATATTATTGATATTCTCATATAAAATCCAAATGTTATTATTCATGATGGACTTCTAAATGAGAAAAGTAGGGTACAATTTTTTTTGAATCATTCATGAGACAATTCCAAACATATTTTTAGGGTTCTTCAAAACCAGTAGTTACTATGAAATGGATCAGAACTAATAATATAAGTCATACATTTTTTTTGTTCTTAAAAGATGATATAATATTTTAAGTGTAACATTTTATCAGAAAACAAGATTAATGTTTTACTATTATCAAGAATATTAGGAATCATGAAGGGGATGACTATATAGATTGAGATCAGTTCAAGAACATATTTTTCAATATGTAATATCATTTATTTATATGTTTCAAAATTGATAAAGATTTCATTGAGAATAAACAAATTTATGGTGAATTCATTTGTTCATAACATCAAAATTTTAAATACATGGATGGTTCGCAAATGGATTTATCATTCAACCTAAATGTAAGGATGAATTATTCAATAGAAAAATATTCATTAAATTGTATAAGGATAAAAAATGGATTGAAATTGTAAAAGTTATGAAAAACTAAAAATTCAATAAACAAAAAAATCTGAATAGTTGTTCAAATATCAAAAATAAATTGACTAATTATTGGAGAAGAAATCTCTTATCATATATGTCATACATGTATAAATGATCTAAATAATCAAATTCATTATCATTTGGAAATCTATAAAAAATATGTTTCAATGCACAAAAAATATCCCAAAATAAATACAATCAAAACACAGGAAAAATAAATCTATCATAATAGGAATCATTTATCCTTTAAAATAAATATCTGAAAATGAAATCTCCTTGGCCAAATAGTCATAAAAAATAATTAGATACTATAGAATATCTAATGATGGTATTTTATCATGGGAATAAACAAATAATGTTTTGAGAACATCCACTTGTTAAAGACAGTATATTATTTTCATAATGTTTTAGTAGAATAAAATCATACAATAATCATATTGATATTCTAATATAACATTTCCATATAAAAAACAGATATACACAAACCTGATCATCAATTACATATAGTCTATTATACTTCTGGATGTTCATCAGTTGAAAATAATTCAACTATAACATGTGACTGAAAATGTACTAATATAATAAAATATTAAACAAAAAATTATTTAAATAAATGAATTATATTATGTCTAATGTTATTCACCAAAACATTTGAATAGTAGCCTCTATTTTAAGAAAATTAATCATAATTACCCATAGACCCAAGAGTGTGGAAAAATATTCAATTGTTATGAAAATAATATTAATAAAAAATAAAATGAAATAAAGTCTCTCCCACTTTTCATGAAGATATAATTTTAATTCTATAAATTTTATAAAATGAACATGGAAATGTAAATGAGAAAATACAGATGATATATATAATGATTTTGATGATAATAAACTACAAATCATACACTAATTTTATGGAATAAATTTATTATTAGGGGGTATTTCATGTTATCAATAAAATTCTCATTCATGGAATATATTTTAATAATATATCTCCTAGTTTCATATTCTCATTAATGAAATTGATATCTATAAAAATATTCATCAACTGTAAATTCCAAAAATTATTTGCAGCATTATTTTTATCATTTTATTATCACACCCAATAATTAATCTATTTAAACATTCACCATCATAATATAAAATATGGAGCACCTATATTTATGTTTTCATGGATTTTTATTCATCAACAAATTAAAATTTAGTAGTGTATTTGTTAATATATTTTTTCATCTCATGATCTATGAAAAGAATATTCCTCCAAAACCAATTTCTTCACAATATGTTTACTTTTAATATCCAACATACTCTTCCTAATTCATATAATAATATACCTAATGTTTTAAGGAATAATCATTTTAACACCCCATTTTTAATCCATTAGTCTATAAGATGTATCAAAATATTCATCCTGGAACTAAAACATGTGTCTCTGTTGTACATATTTTGATAATACATAGAATCATTAAAAATTTGTATCAAAAACATCTTACCATGTCTATATATAAGTTATAGTAGGTAAAATTTAATCATCTAATTATTTTACTTATAAAAAATTCGTTATTCATCATCCAAGGAAATACATTATCCCTACTTTTATATAGTATAAATGTCCCCCAATTAAAAAATTAAAAAATTACTTAAAAAATTAATAACTCACTTATTATATGATGATAGAACATATTTAGTTTTCATATTATATGTCTGATATAATTTAATATCACAACTCATACACAATATAATTTTTTTCAAATATTCTAAAAAATGTTCAAAAAATAATTTTTGTATTCTTTTAAAAAAAATTCAATAAAGCAATATGATCATAATGAGTGATTTATTATTCTCTCTCAGGATGTGGATATTACAATGTAAATTTCCTAATAAGAATTTCATATTCATTTATAACATTAAAACATCATGTAACATGTTCTGGTAACATATTGAATGCTTGTGACAATGTCTTCTTCATAGAATCTAGAGCAGCAACATTATAATGTAAAAATCAATAATATTGTGCAGTGTTTTCATTTTATTTCAGTTCATAATTCAATATCAATGAATTTATATTTATTTTTAACACATTTCAATATATAATTATATATCAAAAAATAGATTATAATTATTTTATTTTTTTAAACATGAGTAAAACATACATTATAATCCATTACTATAATTTTAGAGTATCATTAATAGGTAATATATGATTCCATTAAGGCCTGCTCTCATATTTTGTTGATAATATTTTTGATAACCAACCATATCCCAATCATATCATCTCTTTGTAATATAAAATATTATCAAGTAATTAAATCTAAAAAATATATAATCTTTCTTTGTATTCGTTTGTGTGATTGATTCATCATGTTATAATTCCTCATAATATTTTTTTTCAACATGTGAGAAATGTAATGGTGTATTAGAAACACTAAGTGTATTTTATTGAATAGTATTGTCATTATATATATGGATTATTCCATAATTGATTTTTTTGGTTATTAGAATGGATCCCTCTATCATCTAGAAAACCAAAACAATTGAAATTTTAATATCAATATGAGATATTGTAAAATAGACAACAAAAATTAGATCTATCAAATTTTATACTATACATTCTACTTAATATAATTCTGTTTCATCATCAATTGTAACTAATTATTTTAATGATTTTTTGATTTCTAGTTATATATCATCTTATTTATCAATGATAATATTATTTTAGTTTTTGAGATAATGATACCTCTTTTCATTGGGTGTATATATAATGAGTAAAAACTTACTAGATCTGTCATGAAACGTGTGAAAATGTCTTCCATTTAAATTGAACTAACAACAGATACTAAATAAGTTTTTATTTTCAGGTTTGGATTCTTTATAAATAATATTTCATATTTCTTAGTCAATAATTTGGTCAATGTGTACCGAAATTTTAGTTAAAAATCTATTTTGTTTGATTGACTCCAACTAATTTTGACCACATGTGGTTGGATAACATACATCATACTATTTCGTAAAAAATTAATGTATTCAATCTCAAACAAAATATTTTCATTTAATATATATCAATGTATATTAATGTTTTATTCCGAAACTCTTAGGGTATCACCTTATATATATATACATATGCACTTTTATTTTTGAATTCTTTATTACTGATACTATTTTGATATAACATCTATTTTGATTTTAAGTACATGTATAAACATTTTTATATAGCTCAAGAGACATTGTGTCACATAAATTAAAATAGATATAAGTTATTTGTGTATAATCACAAAATATAATTATAATGTTTATATATTTATTTGAATATTGGGATCTCATAATATTCAGTAGATGAAAGCACATAATCTTAATTGTTTAGTTCTTTGTTTCATATATCATATTACTCATATTAACTATCATTCTATTATCTAATGTTGCATAAGTGTTATGTAATTCATTATTCATATATTATATATTCATTTTAGAATCATATTTGAGGAGTTGAACTATATTATTTAGATCAAAATAGAATCATGTTTATGCCAAAGACTATATTTCTTTTTGAAATTTAAATGGGAGCTATTTAGATCTTTAAAAATTCAATATAAACTATAACATTTTCCCTATCCCCGGAATGGTAATTTTCAATCTACAAAAAACCGTATAGAAAATTCCATTTTCAAATGATCGCCTTATTCACACAATCATAATGATCTTTGACAAAGAAAATATATCTCCTTATCACGTGGTTTAGGGACACTATACTAATATCATTATTAATATCAATATATTTTTAACTTTCATGTCCATTAACATTGACTGATATATTTTTTCCAAAATTTACATATCCTCTATCAATTATTTTTATATATTTCATTAGTTGTTTATTTTAAATAATATATGATTAGGAAAATTTATCATACATAACTTCCTCTCTATATTTTATTGATTTATAAGGATCTTCAACTACTAATTATTCATAATGATTATTCCTCATATTTATTTATGTTTGTATATTATTTCATTTTAATTGTTCATGTAGAATTGTAAAACCAATTTTGGATGTGCACTCTAATTTTTCACAACTCCCAGAACATTCCTTATAAGAATCAATGTATTATTAAATTGTATATTTTCATTATTATTTTGAATTGAATATATTATTTTAACATTTAGTTTTATAAATATAGGTTTATAATTTAATATTTATTCATCGATTAAAATATTGTATTTTCACTTTCCGGCATATGGTTCAAGGACTCTAATTCATGAATGGTTTCTATCATAATGATATATAATCGGTTGGATGTATGGTTATTAAAATTATTTTCATTGATATAAAATTCATTTTTTTAATAAATTTTATTCATTTATCATCAAAATGAATGAATAATTTATAATTATTTTTATCTTTTCCATTATTTATATGGTTCCTCCACATATACTAAGAAACAATGAAAAAATTATGTCATCATTTATCTTGGAATCACACCATGATGGAATGTATCATTAGGATTCAATGATTATAATGTACAAACTCAGATTGGTTGAATGTATTAATCCATATTTTTTGAGTAAAATATGTATTTATTTTATGAAAAATAGCACAAGGGATGTCATAAAACATTGATCACAATAAGATACATTCATTTCATAGAAATAGTAGGTGAACATGGATGCCAGGAAAGGAGAAAATAATATTTATTGTATATGATATGTATCCACCTTACAAATATCTAAATCCATTCTTACTAGTTCATTGGTTACAGGGTGGTTACATTATAGTGCAAAAAATGGATGGTGTACCTCTAAAATTTGGGTGATGTCTTACCCTTGATATAATGTTTTTACATGAATGTATTCAACTGAATATAATCCATGCCACCATGAGTCATCATAACTGGGTTTCATTTTATATATTTTAGTTACCTTTAGATAATTATTTACTTATTTATATTAAATCCTCATCAGGTTTCTTCTCGGATAATGAATATAGATATTCACGCATGTTGTCCTTAGGAATGATTTCTGGGGGAAAACAATCCGGTGAAAAAAACCTAGGAGAAATAAATTTTAATTCTCTATAATATTTTAAACCATGATTTATCGATAGATGAATTGATTAGTAGGATAGGTGTAAATATTTATTTTAAAGGAATTTTTTGTCTGAGACCCAATGAGTATATGACTTTGATTAATTTTTAAGTGGGATTGGAGAAATGTATTGTTGAGAAATTTGAGAGATCTCATAAACCTCAGAATCCAAGTGAACACATATTCATATTTTTTTACTTTGTGGGTTTCTGGTAATATATAATAACTATCATGAGTGAAATAGTTTGTATATCTTAATATCTGTTTGTTTCTGTTATATTTGATACATTGTAAATAATATTGGACATGATTACACTATTATTTTGTATAAATCCCAACACATACATCCCATATTCCTTGTGCTGGAAGTGGGTTATCTTTCAAATCAATAGCAGAATGTTTAATCCATCTGGGTGGTGTGATTCTTTATGAATCTGATTCATAAAATTTGGAGGATATCCATCTATGATAGTTGGGGTAGATGCAAGGATCCAAATTATGGGTTCAATTTCAACATTTAGGGCTCTAGTTGACACTATTTAATGGGTTGTGGATGGTTTGTTCATGATCATATTGGTTCTAGGGTTATTGACTTTGGATTATTTTATGGTCATAGGGAATCTATTCTTGCGGAGGCCAGGGAACATATTTATGGAATTTAGATATTACTTTTAATTAATATCACATTATATTTTACTAAAAATCACTCCACTATCATCATAAACTCCCTTTACGATATGAAACCACACCATAGTCCTTAATCTACCAAATTTGAATGAGAAAAAGTATAAATAATCGATTTTCAGTTTCAGACACATAGAATGAGGGTAATAATATGGATGAATACTAGAATTGTATTGGTAACAAATATAAAACATATAATATTATTTTCTTTTATGTGATTCCATCCCCCATGTTTGTTAATATTCTTCTGAGGTACTCACATCGGTGTTGGTACATTATGTATCTTTAATATCAATGTTCCCTATACAACAATAATAAAAAAATCATACATTATATGTATATGAAAAAACAATTATTGTTTCCTCATTTTTTAAAAAGTTCATTTTAATTTTATTTATTTTTGTGATTCCATATTTTTTTTATAGATTTATTATTCTAATATAATTTTTCATGTTTACTTCAGATAGTTAATATGTTTCATAAATGTATTAATTTTTTTTGAAAAATTACATAAATAAAACAATTTATTCTTAAAAAAATTGAAATAGTTTTTATTTTTTATTCAATAAATTATTATATCAATAAAATTTTAAATTATTTACATCAAATCCATTTTTTAGAATGTACGGTTACTATGTTGATCTCAAAAAAAATAATATTTTTTATAACGTTTTTCATTTGTTTTCCCCATATTCAATGAGATCTCCTTTTCCATATCAATAATATCCTTTTATTTTCATTCATTGTGAAACTAGCTTAGTTATAAATATTAAATTTTTTAATTCCATTTACCTCTCCATAAAGCATCTTGATTTCTATCATGAATAACATCTGATTAATTCTCAATTTAAAAATCCAGTAGAGTATCCTAGTAAATTATATCAGTTTCACACACATAAACACACACACACAGATATATATATATATACTTCCTCGAGGAATGGATGAATATTTATTATTCATCTTTGAAATATATAATAAATTATCATACTTTGTTTTCAAATACAATTTTGATACCTCATACTAAAATACGACTTTATTTTATAATAGAAAGATTATTTTTATTGTGTTATTTTTATTTCATTTTTATATGATGTTATTTTCTCAAATAAAACCCCTTGTATATTTATATAACATAGATAATATTTCTAGTACTTATTCATATTCCTCTCCATAATACTTCATTTGGGAATATTATGTGTTTTTCCATACATGCCTCCATAAAAATGACTAAAGTGATTATTACCCTTTAATTTTATGTTGTCCTATTTGATGAAAAATTGAAATAATGGGATAAAACCATTTATATTCATGGATCCATCTGAATCATTAGTTTCCTCATTATGAGACCACTTACATTCAAGAGGATTAAAATAATTGAGTCATGGGAAGCATTCTCATTTTTTAGATAGCTATTAAATGTATGTCTATCATTGTCAACATATCACATGATATCTATTGAGTTGATCCTAGAAATTA
The DNA here is from genome assembly GCA_963277665.1 of Viscum album. Taxonomy (NCBI): domain Eukaryota; kingdom Viridiplantae; phylum Streptophyta; class Magnoliopsida; order Santalales; family Viscaceae; genus Viscum; species Viscum album. The sequence continues at coordinate 1,807,204,594 of OY728122.1, read as the reverse complement.
ATCTTTTATGATTTTATAATTAAATCATCAGATACTTATTTCAGATATTATAATTATTTTTTTATTTTCATTTTTTTACTGAAATGAATCATAACATTCACTACTATATCTATTATTTATTATTTATTATTTTCTAATCTATTAATTTATTCTATATGTTATTTCATTTTATGTTTAGGAAATGTTATAATATATTATATAGGCTTATAATGAAATATATAAGGTATTATATGTTTCAATAGTTTTCAATATATTAATCATAATATGAGGTAAAAAATATGGAATTCAATGCCTATAGATGAGCTGATTAGATATTAATATAATATAAACATATAGAAAATACATTGTAGGATAAATATACTTCTTGGTTGTTTCTAATTAGATCATATGTTACTATATTTTGTGTTAATTTTTCTATTTTTTTTTATTTTAATCAAAATATTATAGTCATATCGGGATAGATATAAGTTTTATTGAGATTATAATTTATGGACTATAATTATTAGGATTAAATTTTAAGATATATCAACAATACATGAATCTAATTTTGTTTTCTGTATTGTCAATGTTTGGAATATATCTACTGATATCGTCATGTTATTAAATTTTGGAAGAATGCATTTTTATTAAATATTTAGAATTTGAAAAAGTATTGATACCTATTTAGTAAGGAACCAATCAATTAGAAATTATAGGATTATTATTTCACACATTCCTATGAATATATATAATTATTACTTATGGTATTTGAATATAATTCTTAATCGAGTTATGATTTGTCCTTATAAAACTCTAGATTGATATTCATGCTGATATGCTTAAGATAGATTTATATTTTTTTTGAATTCATAACTATGAAGAATCAATTTTTGATTTTTTTTGTGGAATTTAATTTGAAATTAACTATATTTATCAATTTGTTATGCTACTTGTGGGGAAGAAACAAAATATAATCTGATGTCCTAACATGTAAGTGGTTTGGATCATGCATAAAACCTTGGTTCATCAAATGTAGCACATATCATAGAAAATATAAATCCATATATTTCATGAATGATAATTAATATAAAATTAAATTGAATATCAAATCAATATGATAACATATTTAACTCTCAAATTACACCACTATGAATAGTTATAACTCAACCCTCACACTGGAAATACTTTACGTTTTACTGGGTGTAGATTTCATAATACAACTGATTTTATAACTAATGAAATGATATATCCATTATGATATTATTTTTTTAGAAGCTATAGAAAATGGAATTAATTGGATAACATAGGTCATCTAAAAATCATTTTGAATGCTTGTGATTATACTCAAAATAGGTTTTCTTCCATGATTTCATTGAAAAATTTAGACGTTCATAATTCTGATAGATTAGATAACTCAATCCAATTGATTTTATTGTTTAACAATTGTGTAATTTAATCATATTGAATTGTTTTCTCCAATGTAAAATGATCAAAAATTTTGATATATTAAATTAATATCATAAAATACATCTATATCTACATAATAAGATTGTAATTAGTTTAAATATTTCAATCTAATTAAATTACATCTTTATTATTATATATGGTTTATCAGTATGATTTTAATTAATATATTCTTACGTATTTATATGAATTGTATTCTATTTAATACTGAAAAGATCCATATTGTTCAATGATCACAAATGTGAAGAATAATTTCTAGTGAAAAATGAATTTTAAAATGTGACAATTATATCTAAACATATTCTGATGTGTTTATTCGTATCATAAATAAAATAATGTGTTGGTGATATTTTTAAATCTTGAGATATATATAAGATAAAATTACCATTTACTAATTTCAGACTATTTATTCCCTTCAAATTGGAATGAATTTGTAATTATTGGGAAATATTTATTATTATTATTCAATAGTTAAACTATTTGTGTAGTGGAGATTATTTTCAAATGAAAATATTCAATCAAATATAAAATACCATATAAATGGGAGCATATTTATGAAACTATTTAATCGTTTTTATGAAACATTTTATTGAAATAATGAAAATGATTAATATTGGTTGTGATAGTGTTTTTAATAGATATGTTAATGAAAAAAATACATATTATTTAATATAAATATTATTTCTAAATGAATAAAATAGATGAAAAATTTAATTTATTAATTATATATATTTCTATAGAATGTTTTGATGAACATAGTATTAAAAAACTATTCATTCTATTATTCCCTACAAAGACATTTCTCATGACATTGACAAAACAGTGAGAATAATGATGCTCGTGAAAATGAGAAAATTAGATTCTAAAGATGTTGTTCTTATTAAATATAATTTATAGTTCATCTCTTTTTATATATTTGAATTTATGTTTGGTCATTACATATTAGAAGATTCATTTTGTAAAACCCCGAATGTTTTTGATTTTTTTTATTCATATAAATTAAATATAACCTATATTTTTCATTACACATTACATTGAGTTTATATTTCATTACCTAAAATATACGATTTATCATTTCGTACACACAAAAAAATTATTTTCTTGTATTACACGCTACATTGAGTTTATAATTCATTATTCATAATACAATGTTTAAACAAAATGTGACATAATATTAATTTATACTGATTTAATGTTAACGTTATTATCTAGAACTTAGAATTGTTGTTATGAAAATAATTAAATAAATTATGAAAATATAGTACTATCCTAATTTTTTCAAATGATTTTTTTTGGACCAATTTTATAAAAAAAATTAAACCAATTGGTAAAAGTAATACTTTTTCATTGAAAACAATTTTTATTCATAAATCCATGCTTTACCTGAATAATTTTAAAAAGAAATTTTGGTAAATTATTTAACCAAAAATATATAAAATATATTATATGAACTATTTATTATTATTATTTTTGTTTTTAGACAAGAAATTAGAATAAATCCCTATATATATATATATTAATTTTCTAAAAATAGTATTTCTCCCATTTTTGAATCATTTTTTTAATACTAAATTTTTTAACCATTTACATATATTTTTTAAACTAATAAAGATAAATTTTTAAATCCTAAATTTTAAATTATATTTTTGTGTATACTTGATAACTTCCTAAAAATATTAATTACATTATAAATACTGAAAAATAATGAATTTCAATTGAAAAAAACATTTTAGTTTAAATTATTTATGATAAAAAAAAATTTCAAATTGATTAGATTTTATGAAGAGTTAAATTATAAATATATATATTTAATTAAAATTAAGGTCAACTTATGTAATTATATATAGATAATTAAAATAAAATCTCTATAATCTTTTGAACATTGTCTCTTTGAAAAAAATGCATTCTCGTCGCGTTTAAATGACTAATATTAAAATGAAATTTATTACTTACGTAAATTGACATTGAAAAAAATTATTAAATATAAGGAATAATAATAATATATGATATCATAATTTTAATCATAATCTTTTCAAAAATATATAACGGTAACATTAAAACTTATTTCCATTTAATATTGTAAAAATTAGTTTTTTGATTGTCAAACAATAATGATGACGGTAAAATTGTCCTATAAACATATATAAAATATACTTTTGATAAATATTTACCTTATCATGTATAAATCATGATAATTACCCATTTTTAACCTTATTTAATGATAAAATCACAAGAATACTTTTTTCTTTTCAATCTATTACTTGTGTTCCTATCACTATACTTATAAAATGATACCCACACACCTATCTTATTAATACATTAATACCATTTTTTTCAATAATTAATAAATAAACCCCATAGAAAATCCCTAATGGAATACAATAATAATTATTTTTTTAAGAGATAATATGTTGTAAGGCTTTTTGTGAAATCCTATGTAAGCTATTTCAAGATGATAGAGGGTTTTTCGACGAGCATTTTAGTTTTATTTTTCTCCTCCATTTAATATAATTATAATTATAATGAGAAAATGAAATAAAAAATATTATCCCTATACATATATAGTTATATATTAATGGTATGAACTACGACTATCAAAACATCAATTAAATGGTTTATGATATCATCATTCATGTTTACAGTGGACTACCGCCTACGAATCCATGTCATTCACTTTTCCATTACCACCATTCAGGATTGGGTATGCTGATGGTTCTAATGTATATATAATATTTTTATAGAAAAATGATAGATATGAATTATTTAAATTACACATAAAATTTTTACATTCTATTAAGTAAAGGATATTCTAGCATCGTCCATGTGTATGGGGGAGAAAATCATGGCGAAGCTATGTGATTCGTTTTTCACTAATGCTTTATGTGGAGGATAATTATGATACAAATATGTCATATAAATAAAATAATTGTGATATTTTAATGTATATAATTATTAATAGTTAGTATGTTAGTATATTTGATTCCTTTATTTCTCACTAAAAGATTAATCTATGATTGTGATATGTGGTGGAAACCACCTTCACGATGTGATGACACTATCTTTTCAACACCAAACCACATGGATGTTATGTATATGTAATTTAAGTTAAAAAATTATTTTTATGTTATTATTATAATTATATAATGATCAGATACTTGTTAACTCTTTTACATAATGATCATTGATAAATGGGAACATTATTCATGCATACGTATTCCCTGTCGTCTCTATACTCGTAACACAAATCAATTCAAAAAATCTAATTTATGATTAGTATTAAGATTATAATTTTTATGTAAATATGATAATAATATTAATATTATTATTTTGGATAAATTTGAGCAATTATATTATTTATAGGACTAGAAATAAAAAATTATTTGTTATTTGAATAATAAAATAGTTATTACCCAAAACATGATATTCACATGGAATTATTAATATAAAAAAGGTTTCATATAAATAATATATAATTATTTATAAATAAATAGTTTTTTTGAAATTAATTTATAAAAAACATATATTGTTTATATAATTATTACTAATGTGTATGATGTATGTCAATACATAGGGCATGATAATTTGGTCTCTCCTATATTTTCTGTGAGAGAAGTTCCATATTCACCACATGTTTCTTTTAGGTGGTGTATATACATCCTGTGAATATATTTTATGATTAATACAGTGAATGTCACATATTTTTTCTATATCTATTTAGATATCCCACTAATAGGGGGGGTTATAATTCAAATGTTATAAAGGTAATATGATATTTGAGTCTCAAATGGCCTTCAGTGACACATATGATTTTTTATACATCTATATTATTTTACAAGGTGTATTTATAACAAAATTTACTTGTAATATCATGAATTTATTTATATTGATGTTATTTTTTTCTTTTAATGATGATCATAAATGGGGTTACGTTCTTATGTTACTAAAGAGGTAATGATTTTATATTACAATATCATCATTTTTTAACATTATGTTTGATTATGTTTCTGATAGAAAAATATTAATTTAATTATCTAAAAATATAAAAAGATTTATTGTATTTTTTTATTTCATGTTGGTAAATGTTATTATTTAATTCTATTAACTTTACAAGCCTAAGAGTTAATAATAATATTTTAAGCAAAAACTTCATTATTTTTCACAACGGTGAAAAACAATTTTGCATCTAAATTAATGTTTTATTAAAAAAATTCTAAAAAATTATTATCTTTATACAAATGATTTATTAATAAAATGATTTAACATTTTTTACTTCTTAAAAAAAATTAATGTATTCATTATTTCATTTTCCAAACAATTTACATTTAGATTTTACTGATAATGTGAATAGAATCATTATTTTATCATGTACGACATGAATTTAATTTTTCTCCCCCATGTTGAAAATTTTAATAAAATGTTACATTATATTTTATTAGTTTTATTATAAAATAATATTATTTGTAAAATTATTTATTTTTTTAAAGTGTATTTCAAATAAGTAATGATATTTACTTCATGAAATATTTTTAATTATTTGTAATTATTCTATTATAAGATTAAATATTTATTATATAAGAATATATTATGCAAAAAAAATTATGATTCTTTTACTTTTAAAATTTTATTTTTAAGGAAAAGCTATTTTCCTCATGAAATGATTCTATTTATCTTTCATAATTATCCTCTATCTAGGATGACATTCATTGATGTAACTTATTCTTTTCTAATGATATATAATTTGGATAAAATTCAAATTTTTTTTGAATCATTTATGATGAACTGATATCTATGAAACATATTTCTTTTCCATTGTTTATAATATGATAAAATAAAAATAGAAAAACCTTATTTTTTCATGGGATATTCTATGATGAAATAATTAAATGATTATTAAACATTTCTATTTTCTTTAGGTTATGATACAATTAATTGTTTATATAACCCATTTCATATTATGTGTTATTATATAATAAATGTATTCTGATATTTTTTTATAGATATGTAAGGTTTTCATTATTTGATTGGTGGGATTTTTATCCCCCTGCAATTTATTTGTTATGTATTTATATCTCAGGAGATAGTTAAGAATATATTGTGTAGTGAACCTAGTTCATTGTGGGGAATTGTCTACTTTGATAATACTGAGAGTGAAACTTTACTACTATGATGGATTAGATAGTGAAGCCATTCAAATATAATATACATTAATGGTCCTTGGCTATTATAGAAATGATATAATATTCTTATGTCTATTGAATAGTTACACAACTTGTGACAACACAATTCTCTCATGTCTCATTATCTTTTTATTTCAATTCCATTCATGTCATATGAACATTCATTATTTATGTCGTGACTCATGATTCTAATATTTTATATATACTTTATTTTTTCCATTTGTTATAATCATGGTATCATACCATTATAAACATGTTATACATACAAATCCCACATGTTTACACATACTAGGCATATAATATCACACATCAAATGTTTCTATTTCCCCATGTTAATATGATTTTTATGTAGGATATGGTTCTAAAAATTACTAACCTAAACAAATTTTTGGGTGATGTTTTATATAATTAATTAAATAATAAAATTAGGTTTATAGTTTCTATAGTAATTATACAACTATGGGCCTCATGCATGTGATTAGATAATATTACATATATTCATTAAATATATGTAATATACATATACAGAATCCTAGTTCGATATAGTTGTAATCAAAATAATAATATAGTTTCCATCGAAAAGTAGAATAATAAATCATTTTGGTAATACCAAGAAATATTTATATGGATTCTATGGGAAAATATCTACATATATAAGGATGAGTCAAATATATGAAAATGTATTGAAATTTTGTTAAATAATAGTGCTATAGATTTCATTGAAATTTCAACCCTATCCAATACTACTTATAGATGTGTATCAAGAACATAGGTACATATGGGTAATAAAAATGAGAAGTACATATTAATATGGAATCCACGGTCACATTGTGAGTTGAGAATGAAATTTATGAAAAACTATTTTTAATCACCAAGGAGATATTCATTAGAAATTTACAAACTCTATAGGAACCATCATGAATGATTTTATTAGAAAATTACAATTAATGACATATATTAACTGTTAGGTGTCCTATAAATAAAATATGGTGTAATGATTTATTTTTCATATAAGTGATTTAAATTTTTTTGTTTCTCCCCAATATGATTAGTGTTTCTCACACTATGAATTTCGTTTTATTCAGTTGATGGAAATTACAGGAACAATGTTTTTATTGACTGTGTTAAAAAATGAAATGATTCTCCTTCTACCCAACCAATCATTATGATGGATGGAATGAAAATACATGTTTCTTATCTGAAACAAAAACATAAATTTGTGGATCATGATGGAATTTCAAATGAGAAAATTAAATAAAATATTTTTTGAGACCTTAATGTTCAGATTAAAATAATATTTCAGTGGATCTTCTAGAAAACTATTAACTATAAGATTGGTCAGAACAACTTATATGATACTTTTCTTTTCCCTAGTTTTCATATAAAGAGAGTGTAATTTTTGGCGGTCTATCATTTTGATGATTATGAAAATTTATGTTTTACGATTTTCACAAATATGAGGAAATAGTGTGGGATTCACTATCTGGATCTGGTTGTGATGAAGAACATATTTTTCATTAGGTAATGTATATTTATTCTATATATGAAAATTGATAAGGAGTCTCTTGAGAATAAATAAATGTATGGTGAATTCATTTGTAATAGTGAGTCAAATTTTAGAAAACATGGAAGGTATGCATCTGGAATTATCAACCAACTTCAATATAATAATGATTGATTCCATAGTGGATCAAATCGAATTCTTTGATGGCATTTATCCATTATAAACTTCATTAGAAATGAATAGATTGTTCTATGTGACATATAGGTGGGATAATAGGTTGTAGTAACCATTCAATATTTTTTTTTCCATAATATTATAAACATTTAATTCAAATGAATGACTAAAAATTATAGATAGATGTTGATGATATTTCCATTATACTCAATGAGTGGGATGAAATAGTGAGGAAATTATCATAAGATCAATAGTAAATATATAATGTGTTGAAGGTAAGGTCGTCATGAAATTGATTTTGGATGTGTCTTGATGCTATTTTCTAATTATGTGAATAGAGATAATGATGCATAGAATTATCCATGGTGACCTAGTGTTACTAATGATGGGGGTATTGGAATTATAAAAACCATTTCCATAGTAAATGGTATAATTAGAGTTATAAGACACATAAACCATTGAATATAAGGAATAAAAGGAAATATTATGCAATCAAGATGGTATATATGACTCAAGGTTATTATGTACACCAATCCAGCCCTCCTTATTTGGAAAATTTGTGATTTATTTTTGATGAAAGAGAACTATGAAAATTTAATTTTTCATCATATACTTAAATTTCATGTGATTATATCCCACAACATTAATTCAATAATAATGAAGTCACATTTGATATTATATTGTTTCATGGTTCATCACAAACATCCAATGTAAATGTTTACATAATAAGATAAGATCATATTTAAATAAAAAATGGTGATATATCTAATAGAAAACTATAATTCCTTATGTAATATCAAAATAAAGGTAATGGATACCATCAAGGGTTTGTGATTTTAATTTATATCATTTGTTCATTGTATTTGAATCCACATTGATGTTTTATTGGACATGATATTATTATGGTTAAAGAAATGTTAAGAGCCATTTTGGGAATACAATCCTTTGGTTATTTTCATAGTGAAAATGTATTTGATGGGGACTGCCAGTACACTTTTTTGACTTATAGTTATGGTTATTGATAACCCTAAGGGTTTTTATTATATTTTTTTGATATTTATGGGTTATTGGTGATCACCATACAAATCCAATACACTATATTGGTATTAAAGGATATTTTTCAATGGATCTACATTCCAAATATACATTAACGATGTGGTATGGTTACATCAATTACAAAATTCAATTATATTTTACCATAATATGGAGTATACCTCAAATGTTTTGGTAAATTAACTAGCAATCCCCAGATACAGAGTTTATTTTTATCACTCTTAATCATCCTTAGAAAGATGGTTGGTTTGAGTTAATAATGAAAACCCAATAGAAAATTCCACGATAATTTCTTGTGGATTTCATACGTTGGTGGGATCAAAAACATGAAAAATATGTGTTTTCGTACAATAATAAATATAAATCATGAATTCAATTTACTCCTTATGAATCCACTTATGAAATTAATGTATGAATTCCCAAATAAATTAATGAAGTGAAAATGAATCCCTTGGTATATTGATCCTGTTAAAATACAGGATCATATCAGGACAGTACCTTATTATATAGTGATTCCTCTAAAACATTATAAGGTTCATTAGATGTTCCATGTATCAGTACTAAGTAGTGAAATACACGATTCATGTAATGTACTAAACTTTGACATTGTACCACTATGTATTTATATTTCTTATGAGGAAAAATGGGAAGATAATAATGATTTAATAGTTACTGATTTTGAATAAAAAAACTCTCATGTTTTGTGTTTTTTGGTGAAAAAACCAAATTAAATAAGATTATTGGGATATTGAGGATGTAATCAGAAATATCCTTCCTCATTTTATGGTACTATGGGGAAAAATTAAGATGTATAAATTTATTTTTATAGGGGTCTAATGTAACACGCAGATATTTAGTGAACTATTTTTTACAAATAAATGTAGTAATTTCAATATCAATTAATATGATCCATATAATGATTATATAGCACTAAATGAAATTTTCTATTTATCATTTATTATAAGAAATACTAAATTTGGATAGTGTTACAAGTATCATTGAGTTTATCATTTATTACACGCAATACTATGTTTAAGCAAATAGTGAAAAACTATAAAAATATTATTATTTAGTGTGATAGTTATCACCCATTCGTATTAAATGTGGCTATGAATAGGATTGATTAAATTATGAAACAATATGGTTTAAATATTTATATAAACATAATTTTTTGTTGACCAATTAATTAATAATTAAAATAATCTCTATTTGAACAAAATATATTTTTTTATGAATTATTTTTCGAAAACAAATGCATTTTAACTCATTAAATTAATGATTACAATTATGTTGATTTTTTTATTGAAATTTTTAAATTAAATAATAAAACTACATTTTAAAATTCATTTTATCTTTTTTCTATATATTATATATGATTAAAGGAAATTTTACTCTTAAAAACATAATTTTCCATAAAAAAATATTTCTCTATTTTTTGTAAACATATATTAAATAAATATATCTTTTTATTATGAAATTTTTATTTGAAAAAATTAATTTCTTTTTTGAAATCAATATGTTCATATCATCTGATAGTGAGTTTTCGATAATTTTATAAAAATATAAATTTTATGAAGAATAGTGAAAAATAAAAATTCTAAATCAAAAAATAAAACATCATTTAAATACATTATAAATTTAATTTTTATGCTAAATATATATAGTAAATTAAAATTTCATAAATTCTATATCTATTTATAAAATTTAGGCCATTTCAATCAATTATATTTTGAAATAGTATATAAAAACATTGATATTGTGTAAACATTTTTATTTAAAAACATATTCTCTCATCACAACTATGGGGTTAATTTTAAATAAAATTTTGAAACATAAGAGATATTAGTATAAATAGGGATTCTATATTTTTAATAATAAAATTCTTAAATCATATAATAATTTAGTTTTTTTGTATACAAAATGAATAGTGAAAACTATAAAAATTAATTAAGATAGTGAAGGGAAAAATTGATTTACAGGCAGCGTACTATAAAAATAGTTCTAAAAATGACATAAAATCTTTTAAAAAATATATTTTATGACCAAAGGATTACCCCATAATTTATAAGGCTCGATATGATTCCTTTTTTCACCTTATGTAATGTGAAAAATATTAGTACAACATATTCTTTTCAAAACATTACAATTGTGCCACTCACCTGACTTATAAAATGCCATCGAGTCTACTATCTTCTTAACACATTAATACTATTTATTATCAGCCAATGACCAACTAAATCCCTTTAAAACATCCCTTATATCCCTTAAAACCCTTATTTTGTTATTTAATACAACTGAGGAAGAATTTGTTTCGAAAGGATAATGAGGATACTTGAAAAAGAGGTAACTCTATTCAATGAGTTTTCTCTTACAATTTATTAAAAAATATATTCAATGTTTTAATAAAAAATTATTATAAAAAAATAATTTTATATAATATAAAAGCATGTCTTTAGTTATGTTAATGACCCACATCTGACTTCAACTTCAATAAATTACAAATGAAGTCATCATTCATGTGTGTGGTGAAGTACCATCTAGGTAGCCCATGTCATTCACATATATATTACTACATCTCCCAGTTGGGTATCATGATGGATATAAAGTAAATATATTAGATTAATATCATATATATATATATATATGTAGTTACTATATCATAGACACCCTTTTTTACATTCCATTCAATAGAAGATATAATTACATTATTCGTGTGTATGGTGGACTAGTGACTCACGAAGTGATGTGATTTTGTTTTCACTAATGCATTATATGGTAGAAAATAAAGATATATATAAATTATATAAATGAAATAATTTTTTTATTTATGAAATATTTATCATTATGAAATGTTATTATATCATTATATTTCTTACCATTTCACACATTGAAAATTCATCAAAATCGTTTTTGAACATGTAGACATCATTCTTCACGAAGATATATGAATCTCATTTCATCACCAAAACACATTTATGATATATATAAGTATACCTATATTATTATTATGGTATTTATGATAATATTATAATTCTAAAAAGATAATATATTACTTCCCTAATTTCCATAATGGTCATTGAAAATGGGAATGTTAATAATGTGTACGTACGACCTATCATCTTATGGATCATAGCAAACTTCATTTATCAAAATCATATTTCCTGATTGGAATTAATAGTTGAAGGATGTATAAATAGTATATTTATTTCACAATTTATTATTACATAAATAATCAAACCATAATAAAATTACCAGGATAAAAAAATAATGAATCAATAATAAATAAATAAACATCTTTTCCCCTAAACATAAAGTTAATATATAGTTATTATAGAACTAAAAAATAAGGCTTTAAACATGGTTTTAGATCACGGATGTAGCTAAAAAAACTATGGCTATATTATATATCAATGTTTTATTCAATTGTGGCTGGTACTGGCTTGGCTATAGGGTAAACCCAGTAGCCATGGTTCAAAACATTTCTATAAGGATATATCCACGAGTCAAATCATGGAAACAACCTTATAGCCATGGTTTAAAAATCGTAGCATTTGTTAAAATCACGCATGGTCTATAGAAATAGTTTCAAACCTAGTTATAGGACATCACATTCACTAAAAACCCAGCACCAATATACTGGTGTTGGCCACTTGCATCCTCCCCACCGCCACTACAAATTCCACCCTCCTACACCCTACCTACAACCTCCCCCTGCATGTTACATGCCCCCACTCCCATTCCACCCTAAAAGCCCCCCCCCCCCACACCCACCACTCCCCCTAGATCCCCCTTTCCCCATGATAATCCCACCACTACTCTCCCTAGACATATTTCTCAATTAGGGACTGCACCCAGTTCCCTTATAATGCCCCCTGGAAAGACCCCCTCCCTCCCACTCTGTCCTGGACCCCCATGGAGAGTACCCCCTCCCACTTGGAAACCCCTTGACAGACCCCCCTCTTGTACATATCCCTCCCCATACAAGACACCCCATACTAAGAAACCCCTCCCTTCCTAGACACCCTCTTGACAGAACCCCCTCCCTCTTAGACATACCCCTCCCCCTGTACAAACCCCACCCTTCTAGACACTCCCTATAAAGGCCCCACCCTACCCACGGGACAACCCCCTCCCCACCCACCCTTATAGAGGAGTTCCCCCTATACACACCACCCCCCCCCCCCCCCTCCCATGAAAAACCACCTAGATAAACCACCACCACCACCTCTAAAAAATAAAACTCAATAATCAGTATGAATAAACCAATGAAGCTATAAATATCCCCATTATTTATTTAGTTATATCACCAACAGAATTGGAAATTGATAAAATGAAAGATGAATTAGATAAATAAAGTGATAAAGGAAAGTATTGTATTCCATATGAAGATGGTGAATAGAACCCTCATGAGGGATTATAAAAGGTATCACTCCTATAACTCATGAAATGTTGTGTGGGACGTTCAAGCAGGGTAGTCAAAACTCAACGAGTTTCTTAAAAATTTAACCAACCCAAGAAGTAATAATTTCTAAAATAATGAATCAAGTACATGATGATTGTGATTTTATTAGAAATGTTAAAAAGAAGACACTCCCAAGAACCCCCACACCATCTTGAAGACCCCCACCACTACCTCTTGTACACCCCTTACCTCTAGGGCACCCCCTTGGACAACACCTCCCTCCTCCCACCTAGCCACCTCCAATAGACCCTCATAGACACCCCCTCCTCACACTGCCCGGCAGACCCCCATGGACACCCACACATTTACCATCCCTCTTGGAAACCTACCTGATGACCATCCTAGACATCCCCTATATCCTCTCTCTTGAACTCCCCCTCCCCTCGAAGGCCATCCTGGACACACACCCCACTCTCCCCCTGCAGACCCTCATGGTAACTCCCTTATATAGACCCTGTTAGACACCCTCTCACTCCTCCCTCTAGCAGACCCTCTTAAAAACCCCTCCCACCCCTGTAGACCCTCCTAGACACCCCCTACAGGCCATCCTGGACACCCCCTCCATCCTCCCACATACAGACACTCTTGGATACCCTGTCCCTTTTATACACCCCCATTCACTCCATTGAACACCCATGACCTCTTGCAACCCCTACACAACCATACCCCATGAACCGCCCCTAGATAGACCATTTTTCCCACCCCCCCTGAAACAGCCCTCCTTGCACCACACGTACACACCCCTTACAACCCCTTTCCTATTTCACACCCACCATAACACCCCCACTACAACCCCCATGCACACCCCTGCAATGTTCCCCGACAACCCCAATTCAGACACATTTCACACCCTTTCACAACCCCCATGTACGACCTATGTCCCTTTGCACACCCCCTTATACCCAAACTTCACACCCCACTGCGCCCCCTCCACCCCAACCCCTCGCACTCCCATATAGTTGGAATTTGGGAATGGCACTAAATCTATAATAATCGGGTGTTTTGGTGTCCTCATTATCTCATGGAGACCTCATGTGTACGGATTCTTAGTGGCATTGGTGTGCATGAATTCCTTATTGTTTGATTTTAGGTTCATATTGATATTTACATTCCAAACTAAATAAAATTATCATTAATAAAGTTATTTTGTTCAAAAGAAATCCAATTTCATCCCATACAACCAACACATAGTGGAATTAGTAATCTCTAGATTCCACAAACCACGACATGATGGATTTTACAACATCATGTCATATACATTGGAGCATATTTACAATATTCTTCCACATTGAAATATGCAATATAGGTTTTATTCAAATCATTGAAAATAATTGTGAAATGACAGCAGGTATTTTTTATATGATCATCATTTAAAGACCCTCAAACATTGAGTGAAAACATTGTAACAAAATTGTGAGAATCTGGAAACTCCCAAATGGAGTTTTGGTGGACATATTAGTGTTGTGAAAGATTAGAATATATGTTTAGGATGTGGATGAATAAATATTGATGTGGCCATGGGGAATTTTGTTTTTTCTAATGAGTAACTAGTCATTTCTACAGTGTCATGAATAAGGGTATTTCATTGGGATTGATGTCCTGAGAAGCACTTGATAAGATATCAAAATTGTGGTTTTGTTGTACAAAATTGATGATCTGATGAATTATGATGTCATATATAAATGTTTTTCAAAATCCATTCCTAGAAATATTCATATATCTAAAATATGACGTTGTTTTACTATGTGATTAAAGAAGATATGTCAATATAGTCTCATAGGTGGGATTAACTATACCCTTACCCCACCACCCACCATCTTGCAACATAACCCAAAACCCCTATTCGCAGCACACGCCCGACCCGCTCCCATGAAAACCCCCATTCTCACCACCATCACACCAATTTCTCACCCCATGCACCCCTTGAACAGACCTTGCACACACCTCTTCTCACCCCATGCCCCCCTACACACACACCCTACACACCACACCCCCTACCTACACCATAAACCACCTTTACAACCCCATGTTCACCCCACCCCCTACCCACCACAGGAACCCCATGCACACCCACTCCCATGACCCCAATACACCCCATGCACCTACTCCCTCCCCTATTCACCCCCTACCAAACCCCCTTCCCACACTACACCCCTACACACACCATGCACCCCCCACCCCCCCAATTTCACCCTCAATGTTTCATTCCACTTAAATCAATCTGTGAAATGAAAAGAATATCAAAACACAAAAATACCTTTCATTTATATCATGTAAGCATAACTATTCATTTCTTTCAAACAATGTCCTATCAAATTAAACACTCACAAAAAGAATTTCCACCTGTACAATGCATTCCCTCAAAATCATTCTATTTACATTATCCAAACGAGGTGATTGGATTTGATGTGGAAAGAAAACACTTAGAATGGGTAGTGGTCAAGGGGTAAATTACCTACATGGGTTATCCTTTATACAAATCTAGTCAAACAATTATGAGGTGTTTTGTTATAATTGGTCATTTACCACATTCCCTTAAGACATCTCAGTAGTGGAGTGCAAGACACCATGAATAGGCCACTCTATTTAATTCATGAAATCCAATTAAACTTTATAAATGAGGCATATCTATTAAATAATTTACTACATGAGGCATTACTGCTCATGTGCCATGTTGACCATGTTTAGTTCCATTTAACTTATTCGATTCATTAAAACATGGAAATTCAATTTATAAAATCAAAAGGGGTCACTTAGCGGTGACTTGGTCATTACAACCCATGCCTACGTGAGAAATTACATCTTAAATGACTAATGACACTTAAAGGGTGTTTTGGTTCAGACAACAGTATTAATAAAAAGATGGAGACCCCTATTTGGGATATAAAAATTGTTAAGTACAATTTATTCTTTAATAATATCAATTAAATTATCTATAAGGAAAACATTACACCAATAATGTAACACAAGGTATACCAATGTTTGTTTTCGCAGACTGCGCACCTCTGTTGGAGGGGATTTGAATCAAAACCATGAATTATTTATAAAAATAATTATCTTATCTAAAACTTATTCATGTATTGAAATTTATTATAATAAAAGAATTATATGGGAAACTAAATTCAATTTAAAAAATTCTTAAATTAAACAGTCTTGTAGAGGGACCCTACCTCCATAGTGTCATGACACAATATATGATTGACCTATTTTTCAGCGAAAACTCAAAGTTACTTTATCCATATTCTAGGAATATGCACTATTTCATATAAAAAATGGACTACCTAACCCCAAAGTATGTGTCTACATAGCAATGGACTCGAACAACAACATTCTTATATATATACTCACATGCATAAGCTCGTTATCACCCACCAGCATATTCATTTTCATAATATATTCATAAGAAATCCTCACCCCATATATGTAATTTCACTTCTATGGGATGATATACTTATAATTGGGGGAAATTATTATATATATTCTTACCTATTCATACATGGTGTGTCACCTTTTACTCTGGTATCCACAACACACGTGAATGGGTCTAAGGATACTTTAACAAAATGCCAGTGATATGATGAATAATTGTTAATTGAACCAAAAAATTGGTGTGGGAGGAACATTATTAGTGAGAAAGGAAAATAGAACAGGTGATGATGATAACAACATCAACATGCATCATCGTCAGCATGATTACAACATCATGAAAATAATATCTTATTGAAGTCAACACAGTGTCACATGAATGCATGGGTGAAACGAGATATTTACATAAAATTATTCTACCATGTAACAACTCATACAATGTTTTTATTAACTAATTATCCAATAACTTATTTTTTTTAAAATTATATAGTTATCATGCATGATTTATTTTAAATAGTAAAAATTTCCCCTTTTTCAATATCTCTTGATATCTGAAGAATATATGTGCAGAATTAATTTTGTATGAATTATAATGCGTTTTTTGGCATCAATACATTCTTAGTTGATGTAAAACTGAACGATGTGTGGTTCACTATCTATTTAGGAAGAAAATAAAGATGCACTTGAACAAACGATTCAACAATTGTAATGTACTGAAAAAAATAATTCTTTTTAAAGTTCTCTATGGAATTTCTAATCTAAAAAATGAAAGCCTATATAGAAATCCTAATCTTTTATACTTATAGAGAATGTTATATCACATGATTCTACAATAAGATTAAAAAATAACTGTTATCAAATATGTCATCAAAATTAGGAATGAAAAATAATTATAATAGACCATAACATCAAAAAAATGAAATAACAAATTTTCAATAATAGGACATAACACCAACTGCAATAACAAATTATCAAATACTACATAAAAAATTAATTTCAACATTATTAGAATAAAAATACTCCTTTATCTAAATTGACACAACCTCATAAAATGTCCAAGGGAACTTTTTAAGAGTAATATATTTTTAAAATTGAAACATTATTAATAGAGGGAGAACCATTAATATCCCTTTTGATTGTAGAGGCATGGTTGAATGATCACTGCAGATAGGAATGAATTGCATGGGAGAAGATTGGTCATTAATGATTAAATGAAACAATCTTCATAGAAGTGGTCACATTTCTATTAAATAGGAATCACTATACACTAATTTTTTTAACAAGGGGTTAACTATAACACCACACACCAAAAACGTATTTGATACCAAAAATAGGATCACCAATCCAATTCACATATCCATTAACAATACTGAACCCAAAAAAAATACATACTTATTCAATAATATATATCACATCAAGCATATCACACTAAAAAAAGGGAAATTCTCATCAAATACAAATATTATATGACAAATGTAAACCATTCACATTCATATTTACATTAAAATGAGATCTAAATACCTATTTTATAAAAATTTGGAAAAGTATTCACATTTCATATTACTCATGTTATTCCCATTGATAAAATAAAATAAAATTTTCATTTTATTTCCTCATTCAATTTTGAAATATAACATCAAATCATATTAAGGAAATCATATGATTTATGTTAAAATACCATTTAAAAATATATAGTTGTTTAAAAAAATCTTAAAATAGGAAACCTCTTTATAATTTAAGTAAACTAACACCACTAATGATACATTAAAATAACCACTAAAACATATTATTCCAATCATATAATATCAAACTGTTTAAAATGAAATGCATTCCATGTTAAATGATGGGAGAACATATTCCCATATAAATTTATTGGGATAAAATAAACATGACAATGAAAATGAACATAATAAAATATAATTATGGAACATGAATATAAAATTTCCAAAACAAAATGAAACATAGTAAAATCATATCCATCTACATCGATTTAAGACCTTTACTTTGAACAGAAGATCATATATAAAAACATTTAAATTAACAAATTAAACTTCAAAACCGAATATACCAAAACTATATAATTCATTCAAATATCACTAGTTTGAATCATGAAACCAAATCCAAAAGTAATAGGATTAGACAAAATCAGAAATAAACCTAGATATAACACACACAAAATACATAATTTACATCCTCGAATCAGTGTTCCGTTTATTATAAATTCTCCAATTACCCTTTAATATGTAAAGTGATAACTGGATATCAATGTGAATGATGAAGTAAAAAATAATAATAACCTCAAAGTACCTCCTATAAAATCGACACACCAAATTCCCATGATGTGGGATGATTCCACCATGCTTCTGAAAATCATTTCTTTCAAACCCAAACTGAGAAAACCAATTCCTATAAAGATAATATAAAAGGAAGAAGGAGGGTCGGCGGAGTGATCACCCCACAAATACATGTGAAAAAAATTTGGAATGGTTTATGTTATTGAGAAATATAAATAGGAATGTATTGATCCAATTTGTTCGTTGCCTCCCTCTTTCAGTCAACCAAAATGAAGGATCGACCAATGATGTGGTGGGATCCTAGGGAGAATCTGGTGAGGATCGGATGAGGTAAAATCGATAGATCAGTTATAAGGGATAACAGTTATCGAGTGGGAGATGAGTCATTCCTCTATATGAGTGGTTGAGGGTTCAAAGGACCACCGATCTGGGGATTAGTGGTGGTGTTCATCGGGGAGGAGGTCATGGAGAGTTTGAGTGAGGAGGAGGGAACAAAGAGGTTGAAGGAGGAAGATGGGATCAGATCAAGGGAGGAGTGGTGGAATTTGGTAGTGAGGAGGTCACAAAGAGCATGAGAGTGGAGGAGTGAATTGAGAGGTTGATGGAGGAGGGGTGGAGTATAAGGGGAGGAGGAGCCCGATGCTTATGGGAAAAAAATAATTTTCACAGTTTTTTTATTAAACTCTGGATAAAGATCTTCTATAGCAATGTATCTATAAAACTTTGGCTATTGATATGTTGTTATAGCTTAATTTTATTGTAGTGGCAATTATTGGTTAACAAAAGAAGATAAAAAAATCACGTATACTGTTGTATATATAAAAAAATTCTTTTTTTATTGAAAATAAAATAATATTTATTATATAGGAGTTTCGATTGTGGATGATGGAATTTGAGATGTTAGGTAAGAGATTTTCCTCTCAATTTTATTTTATGTGAGAAAAACGAAATACTTAGCACAAGGTAGTTTTTTGGTTTAGTATATATATTCAATTAATAAATGTTGTTATTATTATATTAAATATACATTTTATCTATATTTATATTTTTGGATCCCTTGTTCATTGGGTTTATGGTACACATGTTAATAAATCAGTAAGGGATTTTTTCCTCAAATTGTCTTCATTGAGACATAAGATTATATTATTAAACATCTCATATTTTAAGAGGTGTATTTATATCATTATTGAAATTTCATATCTTCAATTTATTTATCCATAGTATATTTTGATTTATATTTGATAAATTTATTTCATGGGGATTACAATATAATGTTACAATATTTATAAATATTTACTAAAACAAGATCATTGTTTTCCAAAATTGTTTAGGAATATTCTATCAATAATAAAATATTATGACCAATATCTGGAGAATATCATTAATATTATTCTCTTATGGTTATTTTATTAGGATATATGTTTTCAATTTTTTACTCACATTCTTTATTCTCGGGTATAGTGTAGTTTTTAAAGAGAGACCATCATTATTTATCGCTTTGTTAAAAAAACATTTGTTTCTGCCAAAATAATGTCTCCTAAAAATGTTCTAAATTTTTTTTCAAGTCATTGTTGAAGTGAATTATTAATGAAATATTTGCCCATATTTTAATTTTTACAAAAAATATTCTATGTAATATTTATTTAATTTTCTAAATATAGCCTATTTGGCTTTTACTTAAAATGTTAATGGATTATTTTCATTCAAATGTTCTTCATAAACATAACATTCCACTAACAAGACCATTATATTCAATTAATATTCCTTTATATGTTTTCATTATTATTTCAATTGAAAAGTATCTTGAAAATTATTTCTATTTAAAATTGTGTTTTTTCAATGTGAAAATGATATTCTCATCAATGTAATGTTTTAAATTATTTTTAAATATTCATTTATATGTTTTAATGATATTTGTTTTAAAAAAATTATTTCAATATGTTTTATTAGTTTTTATTTATAGATTTTATTCCCATTTAAAACAATTTTCTTCGCCAAAATTTCATAGTGATCCATCAAAATCATTATCCATCTAACATGCCATCCTTTCACATAAGTTATACTTTTCTTTTTATATAAACAAATCATAATATTCTTATTCAATTCCAAAGTGGTTTCTAATGAAAATATATTTATTAATCCCATTTCTCTTCTAAGAGTTATATCATGATAAAATATTTATGAATCATTCTTCTTTTTCCATGTGATGTTCTATGATGAAATGATGAAATTATTAGGAGGAATGTCTATTTATCATAGGTTATGATTAGTTGAAATGTTAAGGAAATAAGTTTAATTTAAATTGTTATGACATGAAAAATGTTTAATGATGTTTTTAAAATGTTATATATGATTTTCTTTTTTTGATGTTTGGAATTTATTTCCCCCTCCAATTAATTGTCTAAATATTTTTATCTAAAGATATAGAAGTGACCATAATAGGAACTAAACCTTGTATAGTATGATAATTCATTCTCAATATGTTTATGAGGAGTGAACCTTGAATACTATTATGGTTTGGGGTGTGAAACCATTACACTATAATTTCTATGGTAGTGTGTATTGACTACTATGTATATTATTTTAAATTATAATGTGTATTCAAAATATCCATGTATTATTCCAATGTAATGATTTCACAACTCATTTTATTTTATATTGGATTACCCTAAATCCTAATTTAATTGATTTTATATATCCCCCATTTCAAGGGATGATGGGGAACCATTTAAAATCCCATAATCATAGTGGAATACCTGAATGAATTACATGTATTAATCCAAGATATGAGTACTTATAAATGAACCTCCCCAGTATCTAGATCATGAAGTCATCTTCCCACCTTCACATTTCATGTTCACCTATCATTGCCTATTGAGACGTTTATAGGCCTGGTCTACAGTGAATGTTTCATACCATATCATTCGTCGATATCTGAATAGCTTTGTTCAGGTGAAACTACCTACTCAAAGTCCTCATCTGGAGCTAATTCCTTTTGTCTATCGAGTTTTTTCTCTACATTATGATCTATATGAGATGTCCCAAAGGACATGAGGTGGACTAAAAGTCTTGTGGTGCCCTAAAATCCTTAACTACCATGAAGGCCATGGGTGGCTCGAAGGTCTTAATGACCCTAACCCCAAACCGGTAGCCTGAATGTGAATAGTTCCTGATGCTACAGTACTGAACATTAACTGCTACTATAACATAAAAATATTACTTCACCTATATTCCAACCTAGTACTTGTGGATGCACATAAAAGTCCTCACCTACCAGGGTGAGTCTCATCTATAACTCCTGTTATTTCGATTTTCATATGAATCATGCCTTATAAACTGCCATTCCTTATGAAATTAATCATTATATAGTATTTTATATGCGTGTTATGGGTTTAATATTTAATTATAAGATCTAATACCCTTTCCAAAATTTTATTCATACATATATCCATAATTTAGGATTTATGAGCATATGAGATCACCATCTCTTATGTTTCCATTTCAAGGACATTATGAATTGTTTTACATCAAAATGTTAGTAATGATGTATAATAGAGATGATATTTATGGGTTATGATCAAGGTATTTCACTAGATTATAGGATTTAGTTTGTTTTTCTCAAACGATAATAAACTATTACGGTCTATGTATCTTTGTTTGTGTAATTTACCGAATATTCCTATAAATATTTATTTTCCATGTATGAAAATATTGTGACACTATACATTTAATATTTTCTGTATAGTGAAATATCATTGATTTTTTATTCAGTTATATATCTAATATTATTATTCTATTTTACAACTACATGTCGTCAATTGTGAGAGAATTGTCGACTGATTACACGCAGTCATAGTGGATGTGTAAAAAACCTTTACGTTATTATATAATTTCCCTATAATATGAAATATAATCATAGAAAAAGAAATTTTGTATTATTTTTTATATTATTTCTCTCACCTGTTAGATCCCTATGAAATAGGATTTTCATAATATTTAGTATACTCACATTGAGTGTAGGTGGAGTAAATTAATGAATTATATTGTACCCACAAAACAAAACAAAATATTTTTTAATCATTCTATCATTATTTATTTTTTTCTATCCACTGCATATATGATTATAGAATGAGGGGAATAAATCAATCTAATTTACGTGGGATGTTCTAATTTTTTAATATTATTTAAGTAATCCAATTAAACCCCACATGAGACATTTTTTACAAAAAAAAGAGTGAATAATTTTAATCTAAAAAACTATTGATGATATTTTACGTAGATAATAAAATTATTAGGAATTGAATTCAAATAGGCCATCCTTTCTTCCTTTGAAATCTATATTTAATTATCCAATATATAATGACCAAATGATATGGATTTTATTAGATATGGAATGTTAATTGTCTATGATCTTTATTTTTATTATTTGGAATATGGTTTCAAGATATATTTTATGATAATATATTTAAGAAATATTCAACTAAATTTATATTTAAATGTGTGGAAACCATATAATAAAAATATAAGAGAATCCAAAACATGAAATTCTAGTCAAGAAGATCACTACAATTTGAAAATAGAGGCTATGGATTTTATTGTTCCCAATTTATGTCTTCATGATTTTAAAGTGCTTCTCACTATGCTACGGGATATGATATCAGGAAAAAAATTAATGTTTGAATTGTTTTCTATAATAATATAAATCTAATAATTTTTCCTAATTACATATTAATATTAGATAATTTTAATCATTTTTATGGAGAATTTATAGTACATATGAATAGAATTTTTTCATAGATTTTAAAATATATATTTGAATTGGGTACTAATATTCTTAATTCTAATCAAGAACTAAATTATTACATAGTAATACCATCAAGATGGTACTGAATAACATCATATATCTATAAAAATAATCCAATTAATTAAATTATAATGAAGAAATTTTTTTTTTGAAATCTACAACTGAGAAGTGAGTAGAGGGTAATGATAAATTATTACTCATAAGGGATAATACTATTGTAATGGTTTTATATCCAATGGTAAATGATAATTATCTATCTTTATAAAATGAATATTCATTTAGTTTTTATTCCAGTTAAGTTAATTTAAATATTTATATTAAATTTCAATATTCTAAATGTTGAGAATTGAAATTTTTTAAAATAATCAAGTCATTTTATGTTATGAATGCCTTAAGAGGGGAAGTTTTTGAATTAATTCAACCATAAAAAATATAAATGAATATATTGAAAGTCATGTAATAAAAATTATGGAAATAAATTTATTAAATCGACAAAGTTTCTTCTAATTAATATTGATGAAATTTAAAAATCATAGTTGGGAATTCAATTAAAAATTTAAATCTATCTCTTATAACTGTAGATGATGATGTGAAATAATTCTGTACATCATAATTTTAATATGAAAATAGTTATTTGGAGTTTTAATATATATTATTGTATTACTAAAGATAAAAAAGGATTTTATATTTATAAGTAATAAATATATAACAAAAAATTATGATTATATTTTTATTAAATGATATTTTCTATGAACAAAATTGTTTGTTTTAAAGTGTTTATTAAAATAATGTTTAATAATTTCTTGAGATAAAAAAATTTCTCATCTGAGTTGAAATTTCAATAAAATAAATAGACTACTTAAAAAAAGGAATCTTCAAATAAATAAAATAAATAAAATGAAAAATATTAATCAAAGACCTCTTAGAAGTTAATGTAATGTAAAAATTACATTAAAATGTAGATATTATTTTGGTCCTAATTTTCGTTAAATCATGGATACTATAAAATGTATTTAGTTTGTAATTAATGGAAATTATGGAAGTTAATTTATGTCTTCTATTAATGGATTTTAGTATAGTGTTAAGGAACATTATATGAATGAATACTATTTTAATATTAATTAACTTATTTATGATAATAATTTCTACTTTTCTAAATATATTTCAAATATAAATGTTGGAATTTTTATAATATATCAGTAGATTTAGATTTCTATATCTTTAATTTAATGTACTAATATAGCTAAATTTATGAGATTATCAGTAGTTTTTTCTATTCAAAATGGAATTAGGGATATTAAAAAAGGAATTCAATATTAAATAACATTGTCATCACTCATTTAATAAATATTTGGAAAATTATATAACTAATTGATGTCATGAAATCATTAGCTGGTAATTCATAAGATAAATGACATCATATTTCTACAAATTATTAAATTTATTTATATATCTGTTACATTATTTTTCTATATACACAAAATATGGAATATTGGGGTGTTTATTTTATTATTTTCAATATTTTTCCCTCGATTTTTTTGTTTCTATAAATATCATCAATAATATTTTCATTTGATATCACACATTAAATAGTTCCATTTCACATTCTTAACTACTTATTTATTACATTTTTATATCTATTATATAATGTCATGATTTTTATACTTGAATAGTTTCATGGAAATCATACATAGAATTCAATAGTATAATAATTGTTAGTTTGTATTGGGTTTATTTTTATTTTTTACATTTCATGGAAGAATATGTAAAATAGTTTTTAATTTTTTGTACGAGGATTTATTATACTCATTGATTATGATATAAACTAAACAATTAATTTTTTTTCATCATTGTTTTTTAATTCTCTAAATATATCTATACTTTTATTAAAATATTATTATCATGAATATCATATAATATATATATTGTTAACAAATGTTGAAATATTATTATACATATTTATTTTAATATATTTAATAATTTGTTTTCTCATTTATTAATCATCATTCTATAATTTATAATGAATTCACTGATATATGGGACATAATATAATTTTGTTTAAAATACTTGATATTATTATTAGGGAATATGATTAAAATAATATATACAATAAAATAAATATATATTTAGTAATTTATTAAAAAAACTATCACATGGTTCTTGGAGAAATGGATTAAATGTGTGTATACATTGTGAGTTAACATTTATGAAAGATAATAAATACATGTTACAAATTATTTTTATATTTTAAAATTGTATATATTAATTTATTTGTCAAATAATGGGGAGAGAAATTTAGATCATTTTGTGCATTATATATAATAGGTGTTTTCATATTATGAATCAATACATTTTTTTTAATTCGGATTCTCACAAATTGATATTTTTTTCTATTCTGAATTTAATGAATAAAATATATCTAATGTATCATTGAAAATAATATTGTTCATCGATTAGAGTTGATGAATGAAATTTCTACATAATAATTCATTATATATTTATATTTTATTTTAATATAATTCATTTATTTATTTATTATTTATAGATTTTTGGAGAATATATATTTTTATGTTCTTTTATTTTATAAAATTAATTCGTGGAAAAAATGTATATTTTTCTATTTGTGTTTTATTAATCCGAACATAAAAATATTATCTACTTTGAATATTAAAAAATGTGGAAATTATAATTATAATTATTGTTAGGTTTTCTAATTATCATTATTATGAAAAATGTTTTTTTGGCTAAGTACTATTACACATTTATGTTTTGATAATTATATCGAAAATTATTTACTTTTTAAATTTTACCTTATAGGTTAATATATTAGTTAATTTTATAATGATTCTGATCATTTATCTACATATATATTATTAATATTTTATCATTGTTATGATAATTATTATTTTATCATAGATGTACTGAATTTTTTTGTTTGAGAAATTTTCAAATAGCTTTTATTGGATGAAGAATAAATCATGAAGGCTTCTTATGTTTTATTATGTACATGTATTTTGATAATTAAATGAGATATATAAAACTAAATTTACCTTCTATTATTAATTTTTTTAATAATTAGGATTATCTTTAGTTTCTTCATCATCAATTATAGTAGAATCAATTTTCTTACATTTGAAAATTTTGGGTTGTAGTAATTGCATGATATATATAATATTTATATAGTTTAAAATTCAATTTTTCCTTATTATTTTGATTGATATCATTAAAAAATAATTATACCTCATGGTTGGAGTAATAAATTTGAAATTATATGAAATTATAAAAATTCAATTCTACAGGAATATAAGAAAATTATTTTTTTAGAGGCATAATTGTTTTAGTTGACATAGTTATACCAATTTGTTATGTAATTATTGAAATTCAATTTAGTCCTTTAGTTTTTGTAAAATTTACTATTAAATTAACCTTACACAAAAAATAATTCATCCTTCAAAAATATTATAATGAAAATATTAACATCCTTTTGAAAATCATTGATTCAATCCTATGTAAATCATGGATGCTTATTACAGAAGAAAAATTTGATGATTTCAAAACTCTAGAATTATATTTACATAGGAAATATCTAAAAATACCCATCCATATATTGGTTTCATACATACCAAGATGAAAATATGATAAAAAATCCATGAAATAGAATTTAATACTTTAATATTATGGAAATGACGACAATATATTTTTTGGAGAAGAGAAAATCAATATAAATTCATCATATGTATGATGTTTGGAAAATTTAGAACACATTGTATATCCATGTGATTAAGTTTTCAAAAAATATCATAATGATTCAATTAGTATGACACCTATTAAATGAAATTCAAGAGAAACTCAATATTAATGAATATTTCACTAATGTAGTACAATACAATGAAATTTTACAAGTAAACACACACAGAAATTGTGTATTGTGTTTCGAAGGATGTACAATACATAATTCTACAAATAAAAGAAATAAATAATATGAAATATTCATTATTATAAGAATATTTTATAATTTATGTAATCTGTAGATAATAACATAATGGAGGTCGTGTGATGAATATATAAAAATCCTGATAAATCACTAGTATTAGATTTTCAATATTTATGTAGTATATCTGTTATATTTCAGAAATAAAATAATATTTTTAATTCAACCAAAATAATATCATAGATTTATATAGGAAAAAACATTATTTATAAAAAATATTTTTATACTATAATTTATATAATATAATATGAATGATATGGATTCTAGAAAATATGATGGCTTCATGATATATTTTTTTCCTTTAATATTTCAAATTGTTGAAATAATATATGGATTACTTTATGTGGATTATAAATTTAATTTTTTTGTGGAATTGTGATTAATATTATTGATGTTTATATGTGGTATTTCATATATGGCCATGTGGTATTTGTGATTTGATATGAAAAGTAGAATATTCATAGAGTCTGTTGGACATTACATATGTATCGATAATGAATTTTAATATTATGCATTATTTTGTTTATTCATTATAATTATTAAGAGTTTGGAATCCTTTTAAATATTTTGAATTAAAAAATACCTTTCCCCTAATAAATTATGAAATATTAATTCTGTATAAAATTTAAAAAAATATATAAAATTTCAATTTATAAACTATGTTTTCATGGATATAATTGGATTAAATTTCAAAAAAAAATTATGAATGAAAAAATGAAAAATATTTTTTGATTCTGAAAAAATAGAATACAGTTGCAAATAAATTAAAATTATTGTTCAAAAATATTATTTCATGATTTTTTTCTAATTTGAATGTTGGAAATGAGGAAAATATTTTTATAAAATAAATAAATATGGTTTTGGATTTAGTTATTTTGAATTTTATTATCAAAACATGAGAATGCTTGTAATGAATATCATTTTCATGATGTGCATTTCCCAATATATATATCGGACACAATAAACATGAGAAATGTAAATTATATTATTCCATTAAGGTTACGATAGCTATAATGTGATCAACCATGATGTCCATAAAAAATTTATATCATTATATGAATATGTCCTCCAAATATATCTATAGAAATTTGTACATTAATAGATAATTACTTTTTCTGGGTCATTTGGTACTATCACGAGACATGAAACCTGTCTATCTCAAATATTATAAATCATATATTATGAAATAAATTTTAACCAATTGAGATTAATAAATCATAAATAATTCATTTTTATTGATCATACCACCCCTTTTAACATAAAATATAATAAAAATTCATATAAAAAATCTAGTTAAGTCATGGGACTGGATTTCATTAAATTCTTACATGTGAGAAAACATTATATGTGTCAAGAAAACTCAACAACATAAAATAAAATATATCAATTCATCCCATGATTATGATATCTACAACAATATTTTAAGAAATGTGTCAATGCAGGAATTTTCTCAAACTATCATAATTATTATTTTTACATAATAATGATATATGTATATATTGCATACATACTTCATTTTACATTAAAATAATTATAAAATTTCATGAAAAATAATATTCTATGATATAAAATTAGAAAATTCACTTTATACACATGAATGATCTCGATATATAAATATGATAATTAACAAATTTACATTAAAATATATATTTTAAATTTTTAAAAATAGTTGATAAAATAAACATTATAATTATCTATTATTTTTTAAGGAATAATTATCAATACACACTAATTTATTAAATACATCCCACATAAAAAATGATATCATTATAATTTAAATTAGTTTTAAAATATAAATATATTTCATACATAATATTTTACCATTTTATGAACCTGAATTGGGTTTTATCAAAAGAAAAATACATTATATATAATCCATAGTATGTATAATACCAGAAAATTTTACCTACCCATCATGTTTTTTATTAATTAAATTTTTTTACTGTAACTAATAAATTATCCTTAATATCCTCTTACAAAATCATATCCTTATCTAACTAACATTTTTAAATAATAAAAAACTATTTGTGAAATACATTTATATCTCCATGGGTGGAATAAGGTTCCCTTAAGTGCATCACATCATTTTAATTTTTTTAAATAATCATTATCAATCATAAAATACTATATACTAATATTAATTTAGATTTTTTGTAATTAATAAAAAATTATCGTGAGTAAAATATAATATAATGATGTATTTTTTTTGAAGTATCAAAATTATTTTTTAATATAGAATAAAATTTTGTAATTTAAAAATTATAATATAAGAACAATAATCTATGTTATGTTTTATAATCATCAATCTTAGTTTTCATTACGGAAGGCTTGTTTCCCAAACTATAACCTTAAATCAAAAGAACATATTAAAAAATTATTTTAAAAAATTAATGGAGGGTACTCAATATGAATGAGTCATTTGTTATTAATATTTAAAACCACCAATATGATAATCCTCAAACTAGTAGGTATTTGTAGATAAAAACCATGTATAAAAAATCATATGTAATTACAAACACATGGACCCATATGTGATATGATTTAAAATTATACATTATTTATAAAAAATTATTACCCTACTACCATTTTCCATAAAATAATCATAACTCCAACTTTATCACCATTAATAGTTATAAAAATTCTAATATATATAACAGAATAACATATTCAAAAATGGTGTCCCCTATGGTTATATCATATAACATGATGTTCCATTGGGACTATACTATAAAATATATATACTTGTATATATATATATATATTTAATGAGAATAAAGAGATATGGTTATTTGAGTCTCGGATGGAGGAATATTACTTTTTTTCGAAATCCATCACAATTGGATTCACCTCATTATATATACGACATTGTGTTCCCAATCCAACCATCTATTTAATAATTCATTTCAACATACATATAAATTAATTTTTCAATAATTTTTTCATTATAATTATATATTTTAAACCTGAAATTCATTGCATTATATTTTAAATTTTCCTTAATTAAATCATACATTAATAATGAATACTCTAAAAAATAACATTTGTTTTCTTAAATAAATCATAGATCATTTATATGGGTGGAGTAATGGTACTCTTCGGCATTTAATGAAAAATTTATAAGATCCAAGAATATTAAATTATTTAATTACCTTATGATATAAACTATAATGACATATGATAGATCCTTGTTAAATTACATTGATGTGGGATTTAGGTTATATCTATGATGCTACCTAGGTCATTGATTTGTCTTCCATTGAGAATTATTTTTGTTAGTTCAAGTAAATAATGTTTTGGATGTGTTTGTTGAATTAACACCCGAAATACATCATTTGTAAAGACATTGATGTGGTACTAATGAATCCATTTTATATTCACCTTAGCCTCCACCATGTCATGGTAGTGTCCCTATTGTCTTCTATCAATTAGAAGAATCCTAGTGATCTTTACCATATTATGTGCCCTCTAGATGGATTTTTTATTGATTATAATTTAACAAAGGAGTCCCAAATTCACACAATTACTCTTTAATGGACTCATTAGATCATGTATTTCACCAAACAAAAAGTCAACCTACCATGTACCTCATACAAATTTGAATCCAGCACCGTCCAACAGAAGGCACAAAGGAAAACATAACCATATCCCATAGGGAGAAACATTTCTCCACACAGTAAACCCATTTTTTCCCAAAAATGATCAGGATCAAGAACCCAAGAAGAGTAAGGCCCATTTAGGAATATTCAAGATGTTGTACTCTCATGTATCATGAAATTTTATAATACACTACCATATTACTAAATCTAATGTGATCATATTTTATAACAACAACAGAACCTACTACACCTATATTAAAACATTACATCCAACAAAATAATTTCATATTCAATTTCTGTATAATCCAAAAAATCATATGGGATTGATCCTGTAGATAATTATTTCATTGAAAATCATGGAAGGCATCATGTATATGTGTCAAATTAATAGCTTAGACTATCTGATAGTGTTGATTCAATAAAGTTTCATTTGGACTTTATCATTACTCTATTTTTGAAAATTATAAACACCTTGTGAAAAGGAAAATTATTTTTTCCCTATGAATTATTCTCCAATGGAAAATATCAATTCCCTAAGAAATTTTCATTATTTTCTTTTCTTCATTTTTATTTTTATAAAATATCTTAATATAAATCATTTTATTTTTATGCATAAAATTTGGTTTCACATATAATACATCACAATCTTATACATCCGTAGATATAGAGTATTATATTTTCAGGATATGAATTCTCCGAAATTCAGACTCTGAATCATGTAAAATTCAGTTTTGAATTCTCTAAAATTCAGACTACAAACTCACTGAAACTATATGTAACTTACTGGTTCTAGAAGCCACCTAGAGGTTCCCCATACTTGGTTGGTCACATGGTCTCAAGCACGTTTTCCCTAATTCCAGAGGCTGCAGACTATCAGCGTGGGACTTGGGTGTGATAGGGGGGAAACTATTCCATCATTGTTAGAGTAACCCAGAATAAGAGAAAAACAAATAACAGTAATGGAAGCAGTTATAATCCATAAAAAAGTAAACCATGGAAGTATGAAGAAATAAACAGTTGGAGTGTACATATATAGAGTGGATTCATAGAACATATGTCTAGGAAAACAACAAAATACATCACAATGTTGGAATAAAGAACAGTACTAAGCCAATGTACAAAAGAAAACAGATAAACATCTACTCTTCATCGCATGCCTCAGCATGGTCCCATGCTCTCCATCTCCACAGAAATCATGTACATGAAGTAGAAGGGAACTTTCCCTAATCTATAACTATAATAATATAATCTCATTGGGCCCAAATGTATATCCCAAATAGGGTGAGAGAATAAGTCATAGTAGGAAATCACCACTAGATATCTGTCTAAGAGACAGTGAATATATGGCAGGTAATAAACCAATGAAAGCAATAAACAGGGAAGTACTCAGTAGTAACCAGCCCTACAGTTTCAAAGAAATATGTTCCATACAACAACAACAAAATCAAGGATCCTTCTGGGTAGTTCTGTCAGCCTAACCCCACTAGTTCAATCAAAACAAGGATACTATAGAGAATCTATGAGGAAGATCTCTCATTTAATTTCCCTTATAGTACCATGCATTTAAAAATACTCTCTGAGGAAGATCACACTGTCAATTCCTGTTATAGTCAATGGTAGTCAATAACCCTCTTAGGAAGAACACACGGTCAATGACTCTCCGAGGAAGCTCACATGTCAATTCCCCATATAAGCTATGGTCGTCAAGGACTCTCTGAGGAACCACACATGGTCAATTCCACTGAGATCCCCATGTGGTAAAATACTATTTGAGGAAGATCTATCAGTCAATCCCATTCATAGCCTAAAGTGATAAAATACACTATGAGTAATCACACTCGGCCAATTCCCTATATAGTCTCCTACACCAGGTTTTCACGACCCAGTGTAAAAAAACGAGCATAGCAATGCAAAATGGACAAAGTAAACCTCATGAACTACATGGCTAAACATTCTAAACCATCTCAAGCATGTCAGATGAAATAATCACACAATCAAATAGTACTAGGCATTGAAAACATCAAGGAATCCTAATCGCTAAAGAGAAACAAATGGCCATAAACAGAACAATCATGGGAAAACACATCAAAAGAATATAAAACAACCCAATTCACATCCAATTAACCACTATTTACACATACCAGCATAGCTAGGAATTAACAGGGTTAAAACGGTAAACACACAATACCTCGTTCTGGGGTATTAGGAAAAATTGCAGATAATACTCAATGATATTCAATGGAAAGGCACCAACCACATACCTTGGCATTGTTAGATCGATACACTCTGGCATCAATACTTTGATCAACCTAGTACATGGTAGATCTAAAAAAACATGTAAAACATTCAAACTATGATATCTCATGAGAGTGGAGAAATTAGTTGATAATGCTCTTGGAAAAGAGAGAACTCACGGATGCGATTCAAACACAATCGATGGAGTTCAATTCAGAGGAAAGATGCTCTATCGAGGGCTCGTCAAAGATATGTGTTCGTACGGCACTCTTGGACGAAGATGTCGAAGAAGAAAATGTTTCTTTTGATAAGACGTGACCCCATTCCATTTAATGATGAATAAAAAATCCAAGGTGTGTACTTTTTATGTACATGGAATGTGATCTCCTTTTCTTTACTCAGCTTTAAGTAGCCTCCAGGTCACCCTAACATGGACATGTGTGTGACTGCTACATGGCCTCCACATGGCTACATGTGGTAACCATGTACACTACATGTACTCATAAAGTACACGATGTGTACTATAAAAATTTATAGAAAAGTTCACATCATGTACTCATAAAGTACACGTCGTGTACTTCAAAAATTTCCAGAAATATGTCTTTACTAAAAAATGACTAGAAATGTAAAACACACCTGAAAAAGAATATCTGGGATCTTAAAAACTTCCCCCCTTTAAAGAAATCCATCCCTGAATTTTCTTAACAATGAGGAATAGAAGAAGAAAACATGAAAATCTTCATCCATTGTTCTCGTACATCGGCCACCCTCTCCCACATCTCGTCCTATACTCGCCCATGTTGCCATAGAACACGTACCAGGGGAACAGACCAGCCATGAAGAAACATCTTACATTGATCAATGATCTAGATAGGATGATCCTCAAGAAATGAATCCACTTCCAACTCTACCTCCTCAGGTTGAAAGACATCAAATGAGTCTGAGAAGTAACATCTAAGATAATAAATGTGGAAGGCGTCGTACATTCCTCGATAAATCTGAGGTAACTGCAACATATAGGAAACCACCCAACTCTCTCCAATATCTCCAAAGGCCTGACATACCACAGTGAATGATTATCCTATCATCTTATCCTCCTATGCCCCATCCTCGGTGTGACATGCAGAAAAACCTGATCCCCTAACTCAAACTCAAGAGCACTTCTCTGTTGATTAGCATAAGACTTCTGTTGAGACTGTGATGTAGTCATCCTATTCCAAAACAAATATATCAGCTTTTTGGTCTCCTAAACAAGATGAGGTCCCAACATAGCTGCCTCTTCTTCCTCCAGCCAACATAAGTTTGATTGACATGGCCTACCGTACAAAGACTCATAAGGTTCCATATTAATAGTCATTGGAAAACTATTGTTATAGGAAAAATCTACAAGAGTTATATACATCTTCCAAGAACCTCAAAAATCCAGGATGAATGCATGAAGCATATACTAAATCACCTGAATCATATGCTTGGAATGGCCATCTTTCTGGGGATGGTAGGTTGTACTCAAAAATATATTTATACCCAATGCGTTTTGAATCCCCTTCTAGACCTGACATGTAAAACGGGCATACCTGTCTAAAACGATGGATTGTGGAACTCCATGTAAATGTAAGATATTGTGGATGTACAACTATCTCATCCCATAAACAAAAAAGGACACTTTGATCGGTAAGAAGTGAGAAATCTTTGTGAGTCTATTAATGAAAACCCAAAAAACGTCATTTTCTTGACGTGGTATTGATAAAACTATCACAAAATCCATCATGACATCATTCAACTTCCACTCTGGAATTGGAAACTGCTACAAAATCCCTGAGGGTCATTGATGCTACTCTTCCACCTACTGACATGTAGAACACTTCATGAAAAAACTAGTAACATCACTCTTAATACCTGGCCACCAATACTGATGGTGTAGATCACAATGCATCTTGGTGACACCAGGATGGACTATCTAGTCTTTGGAATGATGGTCTTGCATCAGCTCCTCACGTAAACTGATGACACCCATGCGCGCCCCTAGAAACTAAAGATATCATCTTCACCTATGGTCTATCTCGGAATAGGGTCCTCTCCTGACAAACTATCTCGTAGGACTAGGACTTCTAGATCTGATAGGTTCCTCATTCTCATTCGATCAAGAAGAGTACATGTAACAACAACAGAAGAAATAAAAGTGTATCATTGTCTGTCTTGCACATCCAAATGCATCTAAGAGAACTGACCCATAAGCTGCCACTCACTACTAGCCTCATGAACTTCCTGTATATGAGTTCTCCTGCTTAACTCATATAATATTGTGTTTCCTTTTCAAGGCCTGTAGGAATGCTCAAAGTCAAAGGAATGAAGGTACTCAACACACCTTCGTTGTCTCAAATTTATATCATGCTAAGTGGAGATCTACTTGAGATTCCTGTTGTTGGTGAAAACCACAAAATGATATCTTAGAGGATAATGTCTCCAACCGTGCTAGGCATTAACAACTACAGCCTACTCGAGATCATGCGTCAGGTAATTCCCAGTCCAATACCTCATGAATCCCAGTATAAAGTATAGCAATTTACTGGATTTGGAAAGTCTAGTATTGGTGCTGAAATCAACCTCCTTTTCATCTCATGAAAGTCTGACTCACAAGAAAATGACCGCAAGAACATCACACCCTTCGTAGTCAAACCATTCAGTGGTGCTGCTTGGCATGAAATGTCCTGTATGAAACTCCAATAGTATTTAGCATTCCTAGAAACTCTGTACCTCAAAGACATTCTTCGGCTTCTCCCAGGAAAATATTGTTCTCAATTTCTCTAGGTCTGTAGATACAGCTGTCTCTGAGATAACATGACCCAAGAAGTGAATCTGGTCCATTCAAAAGTAGTAATTTGAGAGCTTAACATATAACAGATGCTATCTCAATGTACTCAAAACGATATCAAGATGGGTGTATTGGTCATGTAAAGAGTGAGTGTACGCCAAGACATCATCCTTAAACACCACCATGAAAGAATCCATGTAAGGATGGAACACTTAGTTCATCTGTTCCATGAAAACTGCAGGCACGTTAGTGAGACCGAACGACATAACCACAGACTTGTATAGACCATAACTTCTCTCCGGAAGGTCGTGATAGGTATATCATATGGTCTAATGTGAAAATGATGATTAACGGATCTCAATTAAATCTTCGAGAACACCAGATCTCCTCCAAGATGATCAAAGAGACCATCAATTCTGGGTACGGGATATCGGTTCTTGACCGTCAACTGGTTAAACATTTTATAATCCACATAAAGACTAAGGGTACGATCACAATTTTTCACAAATAGGTCAGGAGAACCCCAATGAGAAGTATTGGGTCCGATGAAACCCTTTACTTGCAACTCCTTCAACTACTTCTTAAGCTCCTACAACTATGGTGGATCCATCCTATAAGGAGGAATGGTCTTCAGTGCCGCTCCTGGCATAAGATAAATAGAAAATTCTACCTACTGCTCAAGAGGAAAACCGGAAAAGTTTCCAGGAAAGACATCTCTAAAATGATCCACCAATGGAGAAAATTCTAACTGTGAATTCCCCTATTCATCCAGATAAAGACTATCACTTTGGCATGTAACACCTCTTAACCCATGATTCTTGGTCCCCGCTCTACTCGCATGGACATATCATTATCCCTTATGGAGAAAATATCTTCCCTCTAGTGATGTGAAACTCACCCTACAACGATAGCAATTGACAACTGCCTAAAGGGGAACTGACCAGTCCATACTGAGAATGAAATCATATCCTATCATCTTTAGAACATAAAGGCCCCATAAAAAGTGACACCCACCAACCTCTAGAGGGAAGTATTTTCACTAACTTATGCTCTCTGTTCTATTCCCCAACAAAGTGTATAGTGTCAAGATAACAACCGAAGAAAATATGCACATCCCAAGGCTCTCCACAACCGCAAAAGATATAAATCTTTGGGAAGCCACGATATCTAAAAGAGTAGAAGCTAAAACTGAAGCTACTAAGATCGTACCACGAACTGTAGATGGTTTGGGATCCTGTTCCTACTGGGTATGCTCCACTGCAAAGGTTTGTCCTGTATGACTGCCAGGTGACCCTGCGTGACTACTCCGTGCTGATCCACCCTGATTTCATTGAAAATCGGGTGATTGGATTCCATGTCCATGACCTCCACCTTGGCATGAACAGCCAAAAGAACTCCAATTCCAATGATGGTGAGAAACGGGTGCTGCTACTATTGAAAGTGGTGTCACAGAGCAACCCTTTTCACCAGATGCTAGTGGGAAGAACTGACAGAAATGCTAATGATAACCCATCTTGCCAAAGTATCGGCACTCTACTAGGTCCCTCGGGCAACGGGGCCTCGTATGCCCACTCCACCTGCATTTTTAGCATACCACCTGGCTACCAGAAGATGCATCTTTCCTTCTCTGATCTCCTCGTGAAATCTCCTTGTGGCGCTTCCTTCTATCTGAAGGCGGAGTACTAACCCTGGATGCCTAACCACCATAGCTTACAGCTCCATAATCTTTCAGATTACGCTCAAGGATCAGCTCATGGTTCACTATTCAAGAGATATAAGTCAAATTGGAGATATTCACCTACGATCGGATTTCATGCCTCATACCATCCTTAAACTTCTTTTCCAGGAACAACTCATCACCTCTTGGAATAGGCGTGAAACATTGTAGCTCTATGAAGTGAGAGGAATACTCCATGACAGAAAGAGTACTCTGTTAGAGACTCATAAACACTCGGGCTTGATCGGCCCTCAACATCTCTAGGTAGAAGTAATCATAGAATATGTGCTGAAACTCATCCCAAGTAATATTTTGCTGGCGTCCAACTTGTGATATCACATCCCACCACCTCTTGGTGGAGTCTCGAAACATGTTGGTACCAAGCTTCACCATCCTCTCCAGATATATCTCAAGATGCTAGAAGATCATCAGCATGGATTCTAGCCATGACTTTGTTGTCTGGGGGCCTCCATCCCCTTTGAAAGTAGGAGAATGCTACAAATGAAACCCCATATTAATTTTACCATCAATGGGGCTGGTGGCGGAGCTCTCTGGAAGGTCTACATCATCCTCATAAAGACATCCCTAAACTATGCATTGGCACCTTGTTTGGTATGACTACTGGGGCCAAGATTTTCACCATTTGAGGATTTTCTGGTTGTCCCTGATCAGCAATGTCTGGTGTCTGATCATTGCCTTGCAACTGGCGTACAACTGAAGGACGTCTCAGTGCCATGACTCTGTAAGGTCAAGCACACACCTTAGATTAAGATCATCAATGACTAAAATCTATAAGCGTAATAAGGGAACTAGAGAATGAAAACATTCAATATTTACCAAACAAGACAACACGGCGTGTATAATAACAACATGGTGTGTTCCTTTAAGTCATTCACATGGGCGTTTACTTCTGCTAGAACTGGTCGTGCAATACCCCAGACACACGGAGTGTTATATTTACACACGGTGTGTACGTGAATTTTCTTCCCCTTCCCGAGTCCTTCAACATGGCTAAGCCATATGGCTCACCCTAGAAGAAGGTTACACAGCGTGTTTGTAATAGAAACGATGTGTACACTAAGGGAAAAATCAATATTTGCAACGAGGATCATTCCTATCGCAAATAACCCATCGAGGAAGTTATTTGCGGCGGGAAAGTTGGCCCG
Organism: Viscum album; assembly: GCA_963277665.1. Lineage (NCBI taxonomy): Eukaryota > Viridiplantae > Streptophyta > Magnoliopsida > Santalales > Viscaceae > Viscum > Viscum album. Next base: position 1,807,164,800 of record OY728122.1, on the reverse strand, counting down.
TCGCAAATAACTAAGTATTTGCGACGGGATTTCGTCTCCTATCGCAAATAGTGTGGCGCGACTTGCGCGCCAAACCGCACAAGGGTATTTGTGACGGTACCCATTGCAAATACCTAGCCGTGGTTAATACCTTTTTGCGACAGGATGTCGCCCAATCACAAAAGGAGTGTCGGTAGGAACTATTTGCAATGAGTCCCATCACAAATACCCTTTTAACCGCCGACAGTAATTAATGCGGGGGAGGGTATTTGCGGTGGGACTTGTCGCAAATAACCCTATCGCAACTAATCTAACCTATATATACCTCACCCGTTTTTTTACAAATCACTCAAATCTTCCTCTCCCACTATCTTCATTTTTCAGTTTCAACAAAAAAGTTTACATTAGTGGAAAATTTTTAGACGAGAGCAATTGAAAGGCGCCAAAACTTTTAACAAATCAATGTTTAAGGTATTTATCTTTTATTTTTTTATATATTTTTTTATGTTAATTTTAATTGTTGTTCATTAGTTGTAATTAAATTATATTTCAATTGATTTTTATTTATTTTTATTTTTATTCAGAAATTGATATTATTAGTGATAATCCCAAATAATTAGACACAATTAGATATAATTAGATATAATTAGATATAATTAGTAATAGATATATATATTTAGTAATAGATATAATTAGAAATAAATAGATTTTGTTAGAAATAAATAGATATAATTAGCAACACATAGATATAATTAGCAACAAATATATATAATTAGCAATAAATAGATATAATGAGATATAATTAGATATAATTAGTTATAATTAGTTATAATTAGATATAACAAGTAATTATTAGATATATTTAGTAATAATTAGATATAATTTGTAATAATTAGACATAATTAGTAATAATTAGATATAATTAGTAATAATTAGATATAATTAGTAATAATTAGAAATAATTAGTAATAATTAGATATAATTAATAATAATTTGATATAATTAGTAATAAATAGATATAATTAGTAATAAATAGATATAAATAGATATAATTAGTAATAAATAAACTTAAATAGATATAATTAGATATAATTAGATATAATTAGTAATATTTAGATATAATTAGAAATAAATAGATATAAATAGTATTAAATATATATAAATAGTAACAAATCGATATAATTTGTAATAAATAGATATAATTTGTAATAAATAGATATAGTTTGTAATAAATAGATATAATTTGTAATAAATAGATATAATTACGAATAAATAGATATTTTTAGGAATAAGTAGATATAATTAGGAATAAATAGATATAATTAGTAATAATTTGATATAATTATCTATAATTGGTAATAATTAGCTATAATTAGTAACTATTAGTATTAATTAGTAATAATAATATATAATTAGTAATAATTAGCTATAATTTTTAATAATTAGTAATAATTAGTAATAATTAGTAATAATTTGTAATAATTTGTAATAATTAGTAATAATAAGTAATAATTAGTAATAATTATTAATAATTAGAAATAATGATTAATAATTAGTAATAATTAGTAATAATTAGTAATAATTAATAATAATTAGTAATAATTAGAGATAATTATATATAATTAGTAATAATTAGTAATAATTAGTAATAATTAGATATAATTAGGTAAAATTAGATATGATTAGATATAATTAGTAATAATTAGATATAATTAGTAATAATTAGATATAATTTGCAATAATCAGATATAATTAGTAATAATTAGTAATAATTAGTAATAATTAGATATAATTAGATATGATTAGATATAATTAGATGTAATTAGTAATAATTAGTAACAATTAGTAATAATTAGAAATATAATTAGACACAATTAGATACAATTAGTAATAATTAGTAATAATTAGTAATAATTAGTAGTAATTAGGAATAATTGGTATCAATTAGTAATAATTAGTAATAATTCGTAATAATTAGTAATAATTATTAATAATTAGGAATAATTCACTATAATTAGTAATAATTAGGAATAATTAGCCATAATTATTAAAAATTAGCTATAATTAGTAATAATTAGCTATAATTAGTAATAATTAGCTATGATTAGTAATAATTAGCAATAATTAGTAGTAATTAGCAATAATTAGTAATAATTAGTAATGATTTAAAATAATTTGTAATAATTAGTAATAATTAGAAATAATTAGTAATAATTAGTAATAATTAGTAATAATCAGTAATAATTAGTAATAATTAGTAATAATTAGTAATAATAAGTAATAATTATTAATAATTAGTAATAATTAGTAAACATTAGTAAACTTTTGTTATAATTTGTAATAATTTGTAACAATTAGTAATAATTAGTAATAATTAGATATAATTAGATATAATTAGTAATAATTAGATATAATTTGTAATAATTAGTAATAATTAGATATAATTATATATAATTTGCTATAATTAGTTATAGTTAGCTATAATTAGTAATAATTAGCTATAATTAGTAATAATTAGATATAATTAGATATAATTAGGAAAAATTACAAATAATTATTAATAATTATTAATAATTAGTAATAATTAGTAATTATTATATATAATTAGATATAATTAGATATAATTAGTAATAATTATATAAAATTAGTAATAATTAGATAAAATTAGTAATAATTAGTAATAATTAGTAATAATTAGTAATAATTAGTAATAATTAGTAATAATTAGTAATAATTAGTAATAATTAGTTATAATTAGGGATAATTAGTAGTAATTAAGATTAATTAGTAATAATTAGTAATAATTAGAAATAATTATTAATAATTAGTATTAATTAGTAATAATTGGTAATAATTAGTAATTATTAGTAATAATTAGTAATAATTAGTAATAATTAGTAATAATTAGTAATAATTAGTAATAATTAGTAATACATAGTAATAATTAGTAATAATTAGTAATAATTAGTAATAATTAGTAATAATTATTAATAATTAGTAATAATTAGTAATAATTAGTAATAATTAGATATAATTAATAATATTTAGTAATAATTAGATATAATTAGTAATAATTACTCATAATTAGTCATAATTAGTCATACTTAGTCATAATTCATCATAATGAGTCCTAATTAGTCATAATTCATCATAATTTGTCATAATTAGTCATAATTAGTCATAATTAGTCATAATTAGTCATAATTAGTCATAATTAGTCATAATTAGTCATCATTAGTCATAATTAGTCATAATTAGTCAAAATTAGCCATAATTAGTCATAATTAGTCATAATTAGTCATAATTAGTCATAATTAGTGATAATTAGTCATAATTAGTCATATTTAGAAATAATTAGTCATATTTAATCATAATTTGTCATAATTTGTAATAATTAGTCATGAAAAAATATTATATTATCAATATTTATGAAAAAACCATATTAATATTATTAAAATAATAATAAAATATATAAAATATTCAAATTATCAATATTCGCAACAAGATTTTCATTATTCTTAACATGTTTAAATCTCAGAGGGTCGCCATTTGTCAGGTCATGTGCGATAAAAAGATTGTGTCGGCCATGTCCAATGTAAACTCTATAATTTTCCATGCATGGTTGATCGCCTCGAAAGTAGCATTGAAATAGGACAACCCGAGTCATGCCCTTCTCATCTATAAGAATAATCTCACATAACCCTTTATAGAGACCATTCTTCCTTTAAAATTTAAGGAAAATATACTGATATCACCTCAAATTTTTAAGGAAGAATGATCTATGTAAAGGGTCTTGTGAGATGATTCATAGAGACGAGAATGACATTACATTGGTCATCCTATTTCAACACTACTTGTGAGGTGATCAACTATAGACGTACAATTCTAGATTTTACATTCGACACGGATGAAACTAACGTTTTATTGTGCATGACCTAACAATTGGTGACCCATTGAGATTTGAACATGTTAAGAATAGAGCAATGTCTGTTGCGAATGTTGATAATTTTAATATTTTTTTATTTTTTTATTATTTTAAAAATATTAATATTGTTTTTTCTTAAATATTGATAATATAATTTTTCTATTAGTAATAATTACTAAACGAAATCTACTGGGATAATGAAGGGAGAATTTGTAATCATCTCCATAATGATGATTACAAATTTTTCGTTCATTATTCAAGCAGTTTTCATTTTTCTAAATATTGCTATGTATTTATAAATTAGTAATAAATATTAATAATTAGTAATAATTAGTAATAAATTATAATATTTAGTAATAATAATTTTTTTTTCAGATAATGTTTTTATAATTTCAAATTATTCAAAAACTGTGATGATTTTATATTTTATATAGAAAAATATGGAACAAGGAAGTCAACATCAGTGATTATTAGATGATTGTGTTTGGATAAATCAGCACAGAAATCCAAATGGTTATGTTTTAAATCCTGTATATATTGAGGGTTTTGAAGCTTTCTTATCATTTTCATCAATAAAACTAGAATATGTTTCAGAAGGCATAATTAATTGTCCTTGTAAAAAATGTGCTCTCAGAACGTTTGACACATTTGATAAGGTTGGAGGACATCTCTTGCGATTTGGTTTTTAACCAGATTATTTTTTTTGGTATCCAAACAGTGAATGAAGTTCCAGAGAAGATCTTAATAACTTGATTCCAGATCCATCATGGATTCAAAATTTTGTACATGATGTTGCAGGTCCATCTGTTCAACAAACTGAAACTCACGATGATATTTATTTAACTCTTGAGATGGCCCCATCCTAATTTTATCAGTTTTTGTGGTCTGCTGAGGATTCATTATATCATGGTTGCAAGATAAGAAAATTAGAAGAGGTTGCAAAATTTATGGATATTAAATCAAATAATTCAATTTCATCAACTATTTTGATTAAATATTTTCTTTGGTTAATACACTGTTACCTGAAGGAAATGTGTTTCCTTCAAATTACTATGAGAGAAAGAGGCAAATTAGTAATCAGGTCCTTCGATATCGGAAGATTCATGCATGTCCAAATGATTGAATCATATATTCTGGCGAAAATGATTCATTTGATAATTTTCCCACATATGGACAATCGAGGTATAAAGAATATAAACTAGGGAAGTCTAGATTGATTCCAGTAAAATAGTTGAGATATATCCCCTTTACACCCAGATTGTAGCATTTATTTATGTCTCAGAACATAGCGTCAATGATGTCTTGGCACAAAACCAATATTTCAACTGATAAAAGCTTGAACCATCCATCTGATGGTGATTCCTGGAAACATTTTGACATTATTCATACGTCCTTTTCTATAGAAGCCCAAAACGTATGATTGGGTCTTTCTACTTATAGTTTCTGTCTGTTTGGTTTTATGGTAGTCAGTATTCATGTTGGAATGTCTTTATAACTCCGTACAATTTTCATCCTTGGATGTTGATGAAGGAGCCTTATATCTTCTGGACTCTATTTATCCCAGGAAATCCGAAAAAGGATATTGATGTTTATTTGAAACCATTGATTGATGAGTTAAATTCATTGTGGAGTGATGGTTTTAATACATATGATTTTTCTGCAAAACAAAATTTCATATTAAAAGCTGCATTGATGTGAACGATTAGTGACTTTCCGGCATATGGAATGTTATCTGGTTGGAGTAAACATGGTCTGAAATCATGTCCTCACTATATGAAAGAAGGCAATGCCTTTATGCTCTTCAATTGAAAAAACCTTGCTATTTTGATTTTCACCATAGATTTCTTCCAACTGATCATCCTTTTCATAGGAACAAATCTCATTTCAGAAAAAGTACAATTAAAAGGGATGAACCTATAAGGATGATCTTAGGTACAGAGTTAAAAACAGTTGTATTTTCATTAGTCCCCATCACATTTGGACGAACAGTAAACTAACGGAAAATTCATGGCTTTGGGAAAGAACATAATTGGGTAAAACGGAGAATTTTTTGGGATCTTTCTTATTGGTCTGATTTGATGTTCTGCCACATGTTGGATGTTATGCATATTAGGAAGAACTATTTTGACAATTTATTTCATACAATTTTGGATATACCAGGTAATTCCAATGATAATGTAAAGGCATGATAAGATCTTTCCCTAATTTTCTGGCAACCAGAATTTGAACTATTTGAAAATGTCAGATCATAGAGGTTAATGAAGCCAAAAGCTGCTTACACACTTTCCTAAGAGTGTTGCTTATTATTTTTTCAGTGGATTGAAGATTTGAGACTTCTAGATGGCTTTGCTTCCAATTTGGGCAGATGTGTTAAGAATGGTTATATTACTAGATTAAAAAGTCATGATTGTTATTTTATAATGGAATGACTTATGCCAATTGGATTTAGAGGGTTGTTTAATTCTATGATTTGGGATTCGATAAAAGACATATCATATTTTTTTCAAGACATTTATGCAGTGACCACAGACTACGATGCGCTAAGAAAACTGGAAGAATATGTTGCTGTAATTATATGTAAAATGGAAAAAATATTTATGTTGGATTTCTTTGACTCAATGGAACATCTGATATTAAATATTCCACATGAAGTTAAATGTAGAAATCTAGTACATTTTCGAAGGATGTACCCATTCGAGAGATGCATTTAGAAATTGTAGAAAAAAATACATATCAAAGCATCAGTAGAAGGCTCAATTGCAGAAGCATATTTTCAAGAGGAAATTGCTTTTTTCTGCTCTCATTATTTTGATTCTAAATATCCATCAAAAAAAAATCTAATGGGATGAACCGAGCAGAATTATAATGACAAAATGTACAATCAATTAATAGTTTTTAATCATCCAAATCATGGTTTTGGTGGTGTTTATGAATGATGGCATTCAGATGATGAAAATCACAGAGCACATGCATACATTCTGCTCAACTGCGAAAAAATGACATCATTTGTCCTGTGAGTTATTCTATCACTTATTCTATATTTTAAGTTAAATTATTTAAAAATATTTTATTTTTAGGTTATATAATAATAATATCAAGAAAAAACATCCACAAATTACTACAGCTGCTCTTGAAGAACGCAAGAAAAAAAATTCAATGGTTTCAAAAACTGGTAACATAAATTATTGATGGATTAATATCAATTCCTTTTATTATTTATTCATTGATAATTGTTTTACCAATTTTTAGGTGTATCAATATTCTGATAAAATTGACAAGTGACTGTGTATATTGACTAACCCACCATCCAAAATGGTTAAATCTTATAATGCATTGGTGGTTAATGGTTTTCGATTTCATACACATGAATATGGGGAATCACAAAAAAACAATGAACAGTCGAGTTTTCTTGAGAGGATCACATCACAGAGAAACAAAAGATGACTTTTATTGCATTTTGGATAAAATTATTACGATGTGTTATCTAGGACAGAATAACATAACAATGTTTAAATCTTGGTGGTTGGTTATTGAGAGAGGCTCATGTTCATCCGACTCATTGAATCGTTGATATTAAATATAATAGACGTCTTGTAGTGAATGAACCATTTTTACTAGCTCAACAGGCACATCAAATTTATTATTCAAATTACAGTGTTAATTCAAGAGACTTGAGCAATTGGTGGAGCATAATAAAATTGAAATCTTGAGAAAATCAGTTTTCTCTAAATGAATGTTGTTCCACTAAAGTGGAAGGAATTGAAATTTTTCATGAGACTGCTCAAAATCCAACTGATTCACAAAGTGAATTTAATATTAATTATGACACTCCACAATTATAGATCGATGGTGATGAAGATGTTAATGATGTTAAAAATGAATTTTAAATGACAAGAGATGCCGAAAGTGAAACTCATATGGATATTGATGATGCTGAGGAGGAAGATGAAGACATTTACATTGACAGCTATGGAGAAGAGGATGAAGATGAACATTGATATAGTTAAATTATAGTTATAATCATAACTAATATGTATCTATATATGATAGTTATTTTCAACTATCTTTTAACAACAATCATTTTGTGTTTCAGATGGACTCTGATATATTGTGTGAGTTAGAGGAGGTAGAGCTACCTTTGGATGATGGGGATGTGGGATCATATGACTCTCAACCTACTAGTGGTTCATGAGGTATGTGGAGGGGGAACAGTCTTGCATGACTAATTATTCCTGACCCTATCCCCGAGCGACGCCCACGTCATGTCTTCGATCCACGCACACAGAGGTATGGTAACCTGTATATTTTAGTTAAATTTCATTAATTTATTTATATATATACTAATTGTTTTTATTATTTATTCCTTTTTCACAGTTTTCACCATGTAACTATTGGACAATGAAGTGCTATCTTGTGCAATTATTGTTCTCAGTCATGGATCACATGGGAACAGATTCACTTTGATGTGCGACGTGACATGTTCCATCATTGGATGGTTTGTAAATAAATGAAATTTATTTTGAAATTTATTTTATTATCAGCATGATATAATATATTATTTGTAGGTTTTATGGTATCCTATCGATGATAGAATATGTGATGCTATCCACGCGGCATGGAAGGTTTCTATGTGTGACTGTTACCATCAGATTTTTCACAATTTGTGAAGGACAATAATTACGAAAGCATGAGTGACCTAACTTGATGAGTCGTGTAGAGACAATCAACCAGAGTAAATTTCATCTTAAATTTGGGACGGATTATGTTTACAGTAGTTGTGTGGTGGATTTCAGAGGATATCTTCAGTGCGACGAAAGAACAGGGGGAGACAGGACGTGGCGCATTGAGCTGGTAGCCGTACATTTAGTTAACATAGAGTGCTTATGGTAACAGTATATTTTAAATATTATATATAACCTTAAATATAAACAGTTTATTTTATATTTTTGTAGGCAATCGAGCATCCCGATATAATGGAGTTTTACATTTATCAGAGGATGTACAGTGATCCAGCCACTGGAGAGATTAGAGGTGATCGCCAGCGTCAGATTGTGGTTAGTATTATTTTTTCAGTTTGATAATTAACTGCATATAATATTTTCAAAATTTAAATTTTAAATTGGAATTAAAGGAGTCATATGAGGCTGAGACCTCTCAGACACAGGCTGAGGGTCCGGACAAGACCACTGAGTAGACCGGTGTTCCCCATTTCGATGAGGCGTCATGGATGCAGGTGACTCCGTATGGATTTTAGAAGGTAAGAGTATTTGATATCAGCTCTCATTTGACTCCGGGTACTTATTATGGTACTTCTACGATTCTGGTGTCCATCTAAAGAGGATCTTGTGGGGAGGAATCATCTTTTGGCTCACAGTATCAGGAGTAGCTGTGAGCTCAGGCTGAGCTTATAGAGACTTTGGAGAAGTAGAAAGAAGAGATGTGTCGGCGGAAACAGTAGGAGGAGCAGGATTACGAGGTGTCCTATAAGCACAAAACCATTTAAGATGAGGTATCCTATAAGAACACAACCATTTAAATATCCTTAATACATTACTTCATTTCATTTTTATCAGTTAATTCATTTTAAATGTCCTTACTGACAGGGTGGATTAGGTCATAGAAAAACAGAAATTACAGGATATACTATATCTCAAAACCACACAATGGGAATAACCTAGTCATAGACTCAACTACAGCTAATGTCTCTCAGACTCTGGCTTCTAATTCTAAGATTAGGTATCCTATAATCACACAACCATTTAAAATATCTTTAATGCATTATTTAATTTCATTTTTATCAGTTACTCATTATGTTAATTAATACATTAATCATTAATTAACTAGTAACAATTCGACATTAATGTTCATTAGAATCACACCCAATGTACACAGTTCCTTATAAATTATAACCTCATCATTATGTTCTAGTAAAATCAAACCCCATGTGTTAACACCATTAATTCAATTATTCTTTACAGAATTACTTTCACGCATTCGTAGGCATTCTTGAAAAACATTCTATGCTACTAAACACAAGGGGGGTGAACACGGTGTATAGATGTACTACTTTTCGAGTCTTTTACACATTTGGAAAGAGCATAGACTAATCCTCCCTTGAGAATCTAAACAAAGAAATCAAGTGGCATACCCACGAATCTTCTCCTCTTTCGGAGATGGGTAAGCAAGACCTGCTATATTAGGCAGTGGGAAAACGTAAAAAAGGTAATCAACCAAAAAGAAACATCAAGCTTCCACCAATCACATCCTTCCCATTCCATCATCCCTGGTATCCTCCCCAACACCCACATGCATAAACTGATGTATCTCTCTACCCTAGGGGTCATTTTCTGCCACAACCAAAAGGTCTCCATGCCCCCACATATCACAACAGCCATCCAGGATAACATTACAACACACGCCGTAGGAAAACAAACATCTTATAAATTTGGCTCTTGGACCTTTAACAAATAAGAGTGTAACTCAAAACCCTACAAGGAATTATCTTTTATCAAACAACTCGTTCATTAATACATCAATGGTTAATCGATTAATATTATTAGGTTCCTAATTTGGGAAACCTAATTAGTATGTTATCACAAATAATTGAACTTTCTTACTGCACCAATTTGATTAATATAAAATTTTAACAAAAAGAACCAGATTCATTTATGTGCCACTTTATCTACAACCAACAGTTATCAATTAATTTTGGTTTACGTTCCTTAACAATTTCCATCACGAAATAATAGATGAACGAAGCAGGCATGGATATCACACTATCTAGCAAAACAAGAGGCAATAACATACGATCGATATCATTTTATTTTACCCGTTAAAATATTTATTATGTCAATTCCATTGTGATCCAATGGGATATAACATGATAACAATACAATTTCATGTAAATGAAAAGAGAAGAAATGAATAAACTACCTAAAACAATTAATGTTGTTCTTTATATGAGAACAATCCACACAACGGGTCACGATCCACCTCTCAGGACAACTGCATCCACCCGAGGATGCCATGGTACGACCGCACCAACCAAACCCCAAGATAAATCTATTAGAAGCATTGAGATTACATGCTATAATATGTAGAGGAGAAGCATGATAAGATGTTAACCAAAAAAAGACGATAAAAAATTCCTTATATTGAAGAATGGTCGATACTTCTTGGTTGCACATAAATAGGGGGTGCACTTGATGCATGAAGGGCATTGAGGATACTAATCCATGGGGAAACATTTTATATAACGATTCCAACGAGAATGAAGGAAAGGTTCGAGCATCTCGCAATTGAGAATAAGGAGTAATAACAAGGGGGATGATATCTTATCCCATTTAAAAAATAAATAGAGTGATAGTTTATGAAACACTCAATTTTCCATTAAAAGAGGATCACATTAAACCACATGGTTAGGCCATGTAAAAACATCTCGAGCATTAGTAATAATTAATATAGTCGTTTTGGCCTTTGAATTAGCCTTAGAGTCCTTATTATAATGATTAAACACATTTTATATCATAGGAAATATCAAAAGGAAGAAACTGTAGGAAGTTGGAAACACAGTTCACGAACTCAAATTTTCTCAATGGAAAAACACTGTTCATAAACCTCACCATTAAAACCTCACTGATAGAACACTTTTCATGAACCTCACCATTATAACACTATTCATGAACTTCACTAACAGAGCACTGTTCATGAACATCACCGTTAGAACACTGTTCATAAACCTCACCAATAGAACACTGTACACCTACCATTCTGGAAACACTGTTAAGAGAACTCAAAATTTGGCAATGGAAAAAGAGATTACCGATAGAGGATACCAATAGACCTGTTCACTAATGGAACTGTTCATTGAATTGAAAATTTGTAAAAGGAACGAGAGGTTGCTATTAGAGGTTACTGATTAAACTGTTCACTGATGGATTTGTTTATAGAACTCAAAATTTGGTAATGGAAAGAGAGGTTACCATTAGAGTTCACCGATAGAACTATTCACTGATGGAACTGTTCATGGAATTAGAAATTTGGGAATGGAAAGATAGGTTATCGTTAGAGGTTACTGATAGAACTGCTCTATGATGGAATTGTTCATAGAACTATAAATTGTGCAATGGGATGAAAGGTAACCAATAGAACTCACCGATGGAAATGTTCACATAAGGCTACTGATGCTCTGTTGACAACTATCTGCTGTTGGAAATATTCACTGAAGAAACTGTTCATAAAATGGTAAAATTGGAAATGTGTTGTGGATAAGTCACATTGACCACCCAGAACACCTCAAACACTGTATTTTCACAATGGAATGGACCGGAGAGGTCCGAACCATTATATCTGATACCTCTGAAAACCTTCTCGTCCCCGACAATTCAAAACCCACATAAAGTGAAAAAAATCGGGTCCGAACAACCACCCATCGAGATACCTCCCAAAAGAGTGAATTCCACAAAATAAACAAATTGAAGCCATATCATAAATATGAATGGTTTATGACCACAATGGTTGCATCGATACATGAAATGAGTTAAACATCAAACCACTCTGTGTATATTCTACGAATCTTTGAATCAAATTCCCAGGTACTCTACTCCATGCCACATTACCACCACATGACACAAAACAAGGGGATATAACTCCCACACAACACCTTCCCCTTGTGGTCTTGGATATCAATAGTTCACTCCCCATTGGTTGCATCATCATTAACGTCGATATATCCCCAATTGATGACGTGAGAGACATCATGATGATAATGACAGATTTTTGATACATGGGAAACATCATGTATCTGACTCATCTACGGGGGAAGTTCTACTCGATATGCCGCAACTCTAACAAGATCTAACACCTAGAAAGGCCCAACAATGCTTGGAGAAATCTTACTCCCACAACCAAACATTCGCTTCCAACGACAGGGAGTCACTTTCAGAAACACAGGATCCCCCACATTAAAATCAAAGTGTCTCCTCCTTTGATCAACATATGATTTATGACATTCTTTCATTGTCTTCATCCTCTCACAAATCTCCTTAACCATATCTGTTTTATTCTGCCCTTGTTCCAGTCTGATAATTACTGACTCTCCGACCCCAGTCCCACACAAAGGAGAACGACAATGTCGACTATAGAAGGCTTCAAATGGAGTTGTACCGATGGTGGTGTGAAAACTATTATTTTAGGAAAACTCCATCAATGTTAAGTGCCTCATTTATGAAACTCCAAAATCTAGGACATAAGAGCGTAACATGTCCTCAAGAGTTTGGATGGTTCGCTTTGTCTGACTGTCCGTTTGAGGATGAAATGCAGTGCTAAGGAATAACTGAGAACCAAAGGCAAGTTGGATACCTCTCCACACCCTATAGGTTAAACGAGGATCAGGATATGAAATGATAGTCCTTGGGACTCCATTAAGTCTCACAACCTCCTCTAGATACTACCCCAAAAAAACATCTTCTATGCATGACTCCTTGATTTCTATAAAGTGGGCCTATTTTGATTTTCTATCCACTACCACCCAAATAGAATCAGGTCCTCCCTGGTGATCATGGTGATCTAGGAACAATGGACAATGAGATGTCATCCCAATTGCACTGAGGAATCTCTAATGGTTGGAGCAGACCACCATGAACATGGTGTTCGAACCTCATGTTCTAGCAGACCAAACATCAAGACACAAACTCATCCACTGCCCACTTTATCCCAGAAAACCAAAATTGGCTCTTCGAGGCTCAGTACATCATTTTCATGCAAGATTGTTCCACTAAAGGAGAACTATGAAAATCTCTGAGAACCAGCTAACACATCGTCAATGGAACAAAAATAATTTTGTGATTCAACCCTCAGTGGTGTTCATCCTCTGACCAACCATCAAGGGCCTCAATACAAACAACTCAATCTCTCGACAACTCCACCTTAAGATCGCCCAACTGGGAATCTTCCACTTGTATCACAAGACATTACTGCACCATCATCTAAAAAATACCACCTCTACCCCCAACTTCTCCCATATCAAGATGTAATGCAGATTGTTCTTCCATTACTCTCTAGGAGTCACGATATTCACACACTGCATCACTATGCAAATTCCGACTCAGCACGTCAGCTACAACCTTCCCATTTCTAGGTGTATACAATTTTTCGATGTTTTAATCATGTAAAAACTCCATCCACCGATGTTTTTGAAATATCAAGTCACACTGTCAGAAAACATACCTCAAAATCTTATGATCGGTGAAAACCAAAAAATGCTCACTAATGAGTTAATGTCTCTGCATATTCATAGAGAACACCACTATGCCTACACAAGATCATTATTGGAATAGATACGTTCATGTGGACGTAATGTCTGAGTCGAATAAGAAACAACTGCTCTTTTCATCATTAGAACACATCCCAACCCCAGATGCAAATAATCACAAAAAACATCTAACTGAAATTCCTCAACTGGAATACAAAGAAATAGATCACTTACAAACTTCTAAATTAGATACTTGAATGTTTCCGAACATTGGCTAGTTCATATAAATGCCAGGTCCTTCCTGGTCAAAGTTGTAAGAGTAGTCACATCTCATGAGAAATTAGCTACGAACCTCCTATAGTAGCCTGTGAGACCATGGAAACTTCACACCTCCAACACTACCTTGGGGGCTTCCGTAGACACAAAAACTTAAATAATTGATATATTCATAGATAATCCTTGATGGGACACAACATACCCTAAGAAACAGACTTATTGAAAACAAAACTCACAATTCGGCAACTTCCTGAACAGATGATGTTGATGATGAACTCCAAAAATAGTTTATGGATGCTCTGCATGCTCTTCCTCATACATGGAGTACAGAAGGATTTAGTAGATGAAAACTACAATAATCTAGTCCATGAACTCACAGAACATAGCATTCATCAATCCCTTGGACATATATGGAGCATTGGTCATGCTGAACGTCATTACAACAAATTCATAATGCCCATGAAGACAACCAAAAGTTTTCTTTGGGATATCCTCATCAATCCCACGCATATGATGATATCCTGACCACAAGTCTATCTTTGAGATCAAACATACCCCCTTTAGTTGATCCAATAAATCATCAATCTACAGATGAGGATATAGATTCATTATTGTCACTTTGTTTAAGCAACGAGAGTCGAGAGACAACTACAAATTTTCATCATCCTTCTTCATGAAGAAAACTGGCGCACCCCACGGTGACACACTTGGCCGAACAAAAACGCACTATAACAGACCATCAAGCTGTATATGTAGCTCTCGCAACTCATATGGGGCAATCCTATATGGATACATATGGATAGGATATTCTCTTGGTGGTAGCTCAATCCCAAACTCGATCTCTCATCGGAGGGAGGGTAATGCTACAACCTCTTCTAGAAAGACATCAAGGTACTCTTCTATGACCATATAAAATTACAACTACTGATCCTCTGAAGAAGTCAACATCATGTCATCCATCATGGATGATAAGGATGGAACGTGCCTATGACCCATCTGAGGATCTTTCTCACCAACAAACACCACCGGCTCTCTAACTGCACCAAAGAAAACGTCCTTCTTCTTGATGTAATCCACGATAGCCGACACCAAATTCAACCAATCCATGCTGATATTGACATCATATGGTTGTATTCATAATCATAGTAAATCTCCCCATGTCTGGTGCTACCCCAACACTATTTCATTGTTTCTACAAACATCTAACAAGTCAGCTCGACCTCCAACTAGTGTAGTCAACACCAGGGGCACTGGAAGCCTCACTACCTCAAGTCCCAATGCATGAAAAAATGTAGGTTTTGGAAATTAGTGTGTCTCTAATGAATGAAACAAGGAATACACCATGATAGAAAACATGAAACGGGCACCTCGAACGATGTATGTCTCACCTGGTGCTATTAATGCTAAATCATGAAGCTGACCACGCCCACCTCCATGACCTCTATGACCCTGACGATGACCACCACCATGGTCGTGCTCACCTCTCTAATGATGGGGAGCTTCATGGTGCTATCCTATGACTGACCCATCTAACCTCTATGGCTCTATAGCTGGTGAAACCTGTTGTTGCTTCCTTGGCTGGAACTACTTCAATGGAGGAACCTAGTGTGGAAATCTTGGTGCATGATCACTGCTCTGAATGGTCGGGCACTCTCACTGGTGATGACCTCAAACACTACAAGAAAAACTAGAACCTAATACTTTATAATAGGCCTGAGAGCTGCTGACCCAGGTGAAATGAGATGATGATGGGTGGGACATACCCATGGCCAAACAGAAACACTTCATTCCAGAAAACCAAGAACCCTGGACCACAGCTTAACTTCATGAGGAATCATGACGACTCCCCACTCATAATGATCTGGTTCTAGCCAAAGTGTTCTCGACAACCACTTCACTTGCCGTAACATCAAGATATGTCATCGACATGAGTGGGGTGACCGGGTTCTGGATCTATGAATGCAATGCCTCCTCGAAATTCCTCGCTCTGGCCTCCTCATCTGGCCACAGTTCTGAAGAATATCATAAAAAGTTCCTGAAATGGATTCCAAACACTCTCACATTGAAGCTCTACTATCGAAGTGTAAGAATCTCTTGAAAACTAAATTACTACATTGTCGACCAAATAAATTAGACTCTACACTTTTTTCGAAACTCCACCCATGGGAATGTTGAATTCTCGCAATCCCTAAGGAACATGAACCACCAATGTATCGCTACTCCATAGAGCATCTTCACAACCATGGAAACCTAGTGATTATTCTGAGAAAGCATCGAACTGAAGCCTATCATGACCTCCTCTAAGAAGTCTTCCATGAATACATCTAAAAAGTAGCCCGTAAACATCTATAGACTTGGGCACTAAAACTCTCACAGTCACATCCTACAAGTGTCATCGCTGTCAACATCTACCCTGTGGAAATCTGCTAGAATATCTTGCTGAACATATCTTATGTGATCTTGATGATGACATCTTCCTAGATCTATAAATATAACATAAAAAATAGTTAGGTCATCTAAGCCTATAATATTGAACACTCAACATTAATTAATTACTTGTTTTCTTTTATTTATTTCTGATTAACCCATTCCAAGGTCTACCCATTAAAACATATCCACAATGAAGAGTGTTGTATTATCATTTCCTAGGTCTCTACCTTGAAAACTGTATCACCTATTTTAGTAGCCATTGTAAACATAATGGTATTCACATCACATCATAGGGGTCCCTAAAATCCTATTTCTTAGCTGGTCTCCAGTTATTACATCACTTGCTAAACCTGAATGACACTGTTTCCCTACCAACCCATGCAACCTCACCTGCCTAACTCCAAACTCCATCCTATCCCTCATACAAACCTCTGATACCACTCTATATTGACCCCCTACCCAGAATGTGTACCCCACCTGGGCCGACAATGTGAGAAGGGTGATAATCACCCCTGATTCCCACCTCCAGTAGGCCCCAGGTTGGTGACTTGCACTGAGGGTATAGTGAACACACAAATGGGATTCATTACCCTCTAAGAGAACACATGCAGAAGAGATAGAAAATCTAGACACAAATCAAATCCAATTCAACCAGTAAGATAAAAGGAATCCCAAGTACAAATATGAAATTTCATGCAAAAATACCAAAAACGAAACAATAAAACTTCATGTAACCAAAAGATAGTAAAATAGTAGCAAACTGAAGCTTGAATAGCTCCTTGAACAACAAGCTAGTTGTAAGAATCTAGATCACCAACCTAATCCAACTGACCTGAAATGAATCTTATATATACATAGGGTGACTATAACAGTATACACGGTAATATCCTCATTGAAGCCTCTCAATACAAAGTAAAGAAAGAATTCTAAAGCACAGTGAACAACAAGTGAAACTGACTCGTCACCTAAACAGGTATACTATGTCCCCAGACTCACCATGGATTCTCTCACCAAGTAATGCAAACAATAATATATCATATAATAAGGATTATCAAGGGTAACTCACTACTACTTCCCCAAGGGTTTTCCGCTTAGCCCCAATGTCGCAGGTCATGAGCATCTATGTCCAAATAGGCTTGCCCGTGTACACCTGGGTGAAGCACCACAACATGCACCTCGTGTAACAAAACCACCACGTCCACGTAAGAAAATTAACCAGGTAGTTTCTGGGAGCCACCAAGGCCCGCATAACGTGTATCATATGTTGGGTACTATACCTCATGCTATTAAATCCCATATACTGAGTAAGGATCCTTAAGCCATCAAAGCCTATACACATTACACCTATTATAGTCCATAGAAAACTGTATACAATATACATGTGTATGAGTAACCCCAAGCCATTAAAACCCTCTACACTAATATATGGGGATAACTAACCAATGTGCCTGCTATCACAAGTATCTACAATGATAAGAGAGCGGGGCCAAAGGGGATAGTCATCCATTCATCCTCCCACAAAATTGTGGGGAAAACACCCTCCAGGGCTCAGAATCCCCGGGATGTCAGTTACCCTTAATGACATGGTGAATTAGCATAATGAAACACAAAATGTGCAGGATATAATATATCTCACAACCACACTATGGGAACAACCTAGTTATTGAATCAACTACAGCTAAGGTGTCTCGGACTTTGGATGCTACTACTAAGACTATGTATCATATATGAACAAAACCATTTAAAGAGATTTAATACATTACTTCATTCCCTTTTTAACAGTTACACATTATGTTAATTAATTCAATAAACATTTATTAACCAGTACCAATTCCACATTAATTTTCATCAGCATCACACCCAAAGTACACAGTTCCTTCCAAATTACAACCAAATCATTATGTTCTAGAAAAAATCCAACCCCATGGGTTAACTGCATTTAGTAAATTATTCATTACAAAATTACATTCCCACATTCTCAAGTATTCTAGAAAAACATTCTATTCTACTAAATACATGGGGGCTCAACACGATGAGTAGATGTACTACCCGTCGATTCTTTTCCACCTATAGCAAGAGCATAGACCCATCCTCCTTTGAGAAGCTAAACACAGAAAGCATGTGGCATACCTTGCGCATCATCGCATCTTTCTAAAGAAGGATAGGATAGACCATCTGCCTTAGCAGTGGGGAAATGTAAAATAGGTAATCAACAAAAAAAGAAACAGTTAGAATGCAACAATCACATCGATACCATTCAATCATCTCTGGTTTCCTCCCAGACACCAACATGGATAAACTGATGCATCACAGCACCCTAGGTGTCATTTGATGCCACAAAAAGATGTCCTTAATGCCCCCAAATATCAAAATAGCCATATAGGATAACATTACAACACAAGCTTCAGGAAAACAAACATCTTATCAATTTGGATCTTGTCCCGTTAACAAACAAGGGGGCAACTCAGAACCCTAGAAGAAATTATCTATTATCAAACAATAGGTTCTTTAATCCATATTGGTTTAACTGATTATAATTCATAGGTTTCAAATTCGGAAACGTAATCAGTACGTTATCCGAAATAATTAAATATGCTTACTGTGTTATTTTGACTAACATCAAATTATAACAAGAAGAAACAAATTCATTTATAGGCCTATTTATCTATATCCAATAGCTATAAATTAATTCTTGTATACGTTATTTACAAATTTCCATCAAGAACTAACAACTAAATGATGAAAGCATGGATATCACACTATCTATCCAAAAAAGAGGTAATAACATTCGATAGATATCAATTTAGTTATCCCATACAAATATATATTTTTTCGATTCCATTGTGATCCAGTAGGATATAACATACCGACAATACACTTGAACATAAATGATAATAGATGCAACAAATCAACTACCTCAAATAGTTCTTGGTGTTCATTATACAATAACAATCCACACAATGGGTCACGATCCTTCTCTCGCGACAACTGCATCCACCCGAGGATGCCATGGTACGACTGCACCAACCAAACCCCACGAAAACTCCATTAGAAGCATGGATATTTCATGATATTAAATGTAAAGGAGAAACTGGAAAAGATGAACCCAAAAAGAATGACAATAAAAAATAACATATATTGATGATTGATTAATACTGCATGGTTGCACAAAAATAGGGGGTAAACTTGCAGCACGAAGCACATCAAGGAAACCAATCCATGGGGAAAAGATTGATCTCATGATGCCTATGAGATGGAGAGAAAGGCTCAAGCCTCTCGCACCTAAGAACACAGAGGGAAGAATAAGGGAGGAATATAAAATGTCCATTTTGAAGATTTAATGGAGTGACGGTTTAAGATATACTTAATTTCCCATTAAAATCAGATAACATTAAACCCCAGGGTTTGACTAAGTAAAAACATCCCGAGCTATAGGAATAATTAATATAGGATTTATAGCCTTTGAATCAGCCTTATAGTCATTAAAATAAGGCTCTAAATTCATTTTGTTTCAAAGGAAACCTCAAGGGGGGGAAACTATAGGATGTTGGAAAAACTATTCATGAACAGAAAATTTGGAAAAGGAAAAACACTGCTCATGAACCTCACCATTAGAACCTCAATGATATAACATTGTTCATGAACCTCACCATTAGAACGTTGTTCATGATCCAAACTGATAGAACATTGTTTATGAACCTCACCATTAGAATATTGTTCATGAACCTCGCCGATAAAACATTGTACACCTATAATTTTAAAAATATTGTTTATAAGAACTCAAAATTTGGAAAGGGAAAAAGAATTTACTAAGAGATGTTATCGGTAGAACTATTCACTGATGGAACTATTCATAGAATTGTAAATTTGGATAAGTAAGAAGAGGTTACCATTAGAGGTTACTGAAAGAACTATTCACCGATGGAACTGTTCATGGAATTAGAAATTTGGAAATGGAAATAGAGGTTACTGTTAGAGGTAACCGATAGAACTGTTCAACGATGGAACTGTTCATAGAATTATAAATTTGGAAAAATGAGGTTACCATTGGACCTCACAGTTGGTACTGTTCACATAAGGATACTTATATACTATTCACAACTATGTACTTTTGGAACTTTTCACCGATGGAACTATTCACAAAAAGGGGAAATTATCAATGTGTTGGTGATATGTAACCTTGACCTCCCAAACCACCTCAAAATCCATATTTTCTCAATGTAATGGGATGGAGAGGTCTGGTCCATTACAGATACAATAGCCACAAGATTTTTTAATTATGGGTTATAATGTATCATTTTTATATTTTAATCGTAATTAATTGTTTTTTATCCCAGTTCTCTTGGATTCCATATCTATTGTGTTCTTGGAAGTTGTTTTGGTAAATCATTAATGTAAAATAAAGCCTCCTAGTGTATATTATAATTCAAATAATATTTTCCTTTATAATATATCTTGTGAATACTTTTTGTAACATAATTTTTGATAACTTCAAAACCCTTTTTCAAAGTTTTCTTCAAGGTTAGCTTTATCATATAAAATATTATACATTTTTAAATACCTATCAAAAAATATTAGTTTATAAACACTAATACATTTATGTAATAGATATCTTGGTAAAATAACATCTATATTCAGAAAGAATAATTTAAACCAACAATCCTGTATAGTGTTGTGAAAATATATGAAAATATAATTTCCATTTTTTATAAAACGTGTTACCTCTAGAAAATAATAAGTTCTAATAAAGCTATAAATTTATCATATGTGACCTATATCAATGAAAAATATTTTTATAACTATGTGTTGGAATTTATTACATTAAACTAACTATATTAAACATTATATTTCTTGTATATTACTCTATTTTAAAATTAATAAATACATTATAGCATATTAATGGTTTTGGTATGCAATATTAATGTGATATTACATAGATTTTCTATCACATTTAATTTTTAATATCAGTTACCAATATGATGTGACCCATTATGTTAAATGATAAAAATAAAAATCATAAATTATTCGGTTGGATACAATTATATGAATATACACATAGTGTGTTGAATATCAGGTTCTAGTACTCAAATGTTTATGAGACTATAAGTGATGAACATTGTACCTATGTATTCCCTATGAGAGGATGTTATGAGATGTATAAATCTAGTATGAATTAAAAAATATTAACTTTTTTTATCACATCATTATTGTACGTGTATCAAATTACGATTGAATTATATCAAGCTGATTTAATAATTTATGATAGTCACCTATTTTCTATAAAAGATAACCAAAATTCATTATGTCATGATACACCATCAATATCCATTTTTAAATGAAATAAGGTTTCCTTTGATTATACAGTATGTTAAATAATATACAACACATTCAATTCTAGTACAGTAGAATATATATAATGATAGATAGATCCACATACGGACAGATCCACTATTGGAAAGATCTAATATCAGACTGATCAATAGGCATACATATATTCTTCTAGTTAGATCTACTAAAAACGTTTTATTCTATCAAGCTATAATACCACTCATATCTTCTAATACTGCTGGAAAACCAATATCTTCTACCATAGTTATCTAGAAAATTTTCATAAATTAATTTTCAAATTTATATTTTAAGGATTTTAATTATTTTATACTCATCTTTATTTTAGAACAATTACAGTTAATCAACACCATGGATTTCATAATGGAAAATTCAGAGCATTCCAAATCTATCTCTAATTTTTAGGATCCTTGATATTCTAATATTATTCTATAATAAATAATTGTACTATCATGAAGAGTATAATTTATAAGATCCCTTCGTTTGTGAATAGTTTGATATATGTGCATGGATATTAGAATAAATATCGGCATACATCATACTATTTAAAATAATTTATACACTTATGTGTGGATGAAAATAGTCAAAAATTAGATTGATTTTACAATTCTGAATGAAACTCTATTATACTTAATTCAGTGAATAAATAGTGATATATTCATAATTATAAATTCAAATACGTATGTGAAATCAATCATATTTTTATTTATCTTCACAAAATTATCGATCATATAATTAATTTTTCTTTGTTTTTCCTTATAATTTTGAGCTATGTTTTTTTTAATATTTTAATTTGAAAACACATTATTTTACCATTAACAGTAGAGTGACTGACATACTCTATCAATTATGTTCAACTGTACCCCTATATATAGTTGTATAATAGCCTTTGTGAGGCTTATAGTTTTTTTCGTATATTAAACTAGGGAAGTGGAGATGTTACTAGAAAACCTTAAGTGATTTTTTTATAAAGTTTAATATAGGATGTTTATTAGATTATTTTTTAATAAACCACATGGTTTCAAGTTATTTCCATATGGAGTGTATTAAGTATTATTTGGCTAAAGAATAATTTTTTTCCTTCTAGATGATTTTTTCCCATTGTGTAAATGAAACCAGTATCAATTTTCTGAAACAAAAATAACAAATATACATTGATAGTTAGCATTATGATATGTTTTATATACTTTTTTTGAAGCTGATATATTATCTTCTTAAAAAAAATTAATTCATTATATTGGAACATTGGTTGATTTTTTTGGAATTTCTTTCAATTTATAAATTATATATATATATACACAAATATACACAAGTGGGAATTTTATCAAATTTTAAAAATACCTTTTCAAAATATTTTTAACAGATATCATAATTGGAAACAAAATTCATCCATAATCATATGTTATATACCCATACCATCATTTGTAATTAAATGGCATTGAAAACACATATTATTATTATCTATAATTACCTAGAGATCGTAAAATCATATTTTATCCCTATTTATATATTTATGTGTAATACAATGATTATAAAAAATCCCTTAATACAAAAATTTGATTTAATAGAACTAATTATTCTCAGTGTAATATTGAAATAAAAATCATATAGAACCACGGGGATTGATATTTTTACTATTACTGAGGCTAAATATGAGAAATATAATACTCCCAGAAAAGAATGGAGTGATGAAACTAAGGCTTCCTATGATTATAATTGAAATGTAATGAGTTTATTTCACTCTTCATTAAGAGGGAATAAATTTATTGTATTTACATTCTACTCCAATTATTTTGAAATATTATATTCAAAGTTTACTTATCATGAAGGAACATTGAATTTTAATTAGTACATTTTAATACACAGACTATTAAATATAATACATTTTAGGGGATTCCTAAGGAATCCTTTTTTGAAATGTATATCTAGACTAATGAGATATTGAACACCATTATTGAACATAGACACATGAATAATCACACATATAAAGTGATTTTATTACTCAAATTATTACATAATAGATAAAGTGTATCTTCAATCTCAATTATAGAAACAAGAATCATTAGTACCCTTAAATTTATAGAGAATACAAGAAAAATAAAGATATTGAAGGATTAAAAACATGTAAAAATCGAATTGGAATGCTCTAAAGCGGATTAAAGTGCCTCATAATACATCATACCAAAAACTAAATGAATTGATAAATGTTTTTAGTTAAATACTTTTCATGCTGCCTTCTAAAAATGATGATTAAATGGAACATTTTGTTACAATTTTAAAGATATTCTATTTGAATATACAATTATTCAATAAATAGATATGCATATAAATTTATGACGATAGAGAAAATTGGAAGAAAGAGTGGATGAATGCTGATTTTTAGAAAGAAGTGACACAATTTGTATTTAAATGAAATATAAGCATTAATATAGGGTAGACATAGTTAATGTATATTGAGAAATATAAGGGAAGTACTAAAATTTATTAAAAGGTTTTGAATTTCAAGTAGTCTGGCTATTAGGATAGATCACATGATTTGAAAAGTAGATGATAAGAGAAAACATACTATGTTAAATGTGTTTTCTGAAAAAGAAACATTTGAGGTAAAAGAATATTTTCCATGTATATATTGAACATATTTCCAACCATTCATTAAATGATCGTTGTGAATAAAATATCTCCAGTAATTTTGTTAATAAATTAATATGATAAAATGGATAATGAATAAAAATTAGGATAAATAATTTTTTAAAGATGTGTTATGCCATGTATCCTCCATTTATAACGGGTTTTTAATTTGAATAAAATGATAATAAACAATATATATAAGAGTAAAATGATTATTATTAAATTAGAAACTTATTAATGATATTAAAAGATTCAATAATGGAGGAAAACATTTACCAAGTTGATATGTAAATAGATTAATACTATGTTGACTACAATAATTGGTTACCAGCCTTGACATAGGGAAAAATATAAGATCTTATTTTTATTGAGATTTAGTTTAGATTTTTCTTCAAATAATTCATATTGAACTGGACCAAATAAAATTTCTATTTACTAATGTTTGATTTCTTCTTATAATAAACCACCAAAATATATATGGATTATTAAAGTACATCTTACTAACACATATGGACCCATTAATATATTTGTACAAAAATATTTCATATTTAAAAATTGTGGCATGAAACCTTCAATAATACAACCCATATGCACATAAGGTATAAGGATAGAAGATATTATAGATATATGACTAATTTATACTCATGATTCAATAATAATATTAATTTTTTTATTAGGGATATATCACTTTTTGTGAAAAATTGATATGAAAAATAATTGGACTAATTAGAATACATAACTCTAGTTATTTTTTAATTTAAAAATTATCAATTTTATATGGAATAATGTATATTATTCCTATAATTTGGTAGTTATTTGATAATGGATATAATGATATGTTATAAAAAAACCATCAATGGTTGTGAAATTGTAATATTTTTAGTTTTTAATGCATTGTAGAATGATAATTAATAAGTTCTTTATTTAATAATATTATTTTCTCAAAAATACTTCTTTTTTGAGATCCTAAAAATAAATTATCACTGATATGTAACTTGAGAACACACCACAATGATCTACAATCACATTGGAATATATATGTTAATGAATATTAATGGATATAAATAATCTATAATTTCTAATAGTATATTTCTCAATTGTAAGTAAAAAATGAGAGTAACA
The DNA here is from genome assembly GCA_963277665.1 of Viscum album. Classification (NCBI taxonomy): domain Eukaryota; kingdom Viridiplantae; phylum Streptophyta; class Magnoliopsida; order Santalales; family Viscaceae; genus Viscum; species Viscum album. The sequence continues at coordinate 1,807,138,842 of OY728122.1, read as the reverse complement.
AAAAATCTATTTTAACCGACTATATAAAGACCTGTAAATTTCAAGGAATTTTTTTTCTTATTTTCAATGAGATTTTACGAGTACACAGTTTCAGACGTCACCTGATTCCGAGGCCCGGTGTTGCGGAAATCAATTTCTGATGTTTAGCTCGGTTACTTTCAGTGAACGAACGAGCAGGTTTTTCTATCTTCTGAACCTGTTCTTGGAATTGAAATCTGAGGGCACCGATGGAACCGCAACGCCATATATTTCTTAAGAGGACCATTACCGAATATGCGTCTGCTCTGGAGGAGTTGATAAAAAATGAGGATTAAATAAAATGTAAAATAAAATTGTGTTACAATTTTATTTCTTTTTTCTAAGTGGTTAGATCCTTGGTGTGGGAGTTGGGGTGTGATCCACTAGTTACTAACTTATCATGAGAGGATTAAGGTGATTTGGGTCCCACACGATCCCAACCCTTAACATTACCTAACTTCCCCTTTATGTGACTAACTCCTCTCTCTCCCCCTCATTAAACATGCCAACATGACACCCAATTAATTAGAAAACTCAAGTTTAATTAATTATGTGAACTTGTTTTTGAATTTTGAGTTTTTGAAACTCATGAAAAAATAATAAAATCAGGGGAGGAATTATTTTATTTTTTTGGTTGTAGTGTGAGTATTTTGGGAGAGAGTTCTAAGTCCCTTTGAAGAACTTCATCCTCCTGGGAAGAACGACACCATTCGACGAAAAACGCCGTCACTACAAGGAGAGATGACATGACATTCCTTCCTCTATTCGCAGCTAGTGTGAGACGTTGTACCCTCCGTAGATGCACGCCGATGCCGTCTTCAAAACCTCACCCTGTGACACCGTCTTATGTGTCTCTGGAAAATGACATCATTGAGGTGGGGTTATTTACGTTCATGATTAAATTAACGTTCTTCATTAATTAATTTGGCTGATTGTTATCAACATAATGGAAGAAGATCGAACTGCACAAACACGGCCGATCCCCCTCACTTTTTTATTTTTTGATCCACATTGAACATTGCGGTGAAGGTAGAGTGGTTGCACGGCGCAGATACGAAAAGGTGCGCGACCGAAGCGGGCCACGGTGAAGGTGTGCAGTGCCGTCGCGCCGCGCCGGTGAGGCTGAAGGAGGCCGCGGCTAGGAGTGGGCTGCGGAGGAGGGGAGTGGCGGCATTGCACCCCACCAGAGATTCAATGGGCTGCGGCCGTGGTGGGTTGCGGCAGAGGGGTGCGGTGCCGTCGCGCGACGCTAGTCGGACAAGGCCTGCGACAGCCTTCAAAGGGGCGGCCGGCAGAGCCGGCCGTCGGTGCCACCTTCAGGCGGGACCGAAAGGGGTCCCGCAGTTACAACAAGGTTGGCCTTTATGTATGTCCATTTTGGATACAAGGGTGGGGACCCCCCTTTGTGCCCCGCTTGGCCAGTGCCACACCGCAGCCGCATGCCGCACGGGATGGGCCCACCGCGCCCCGCCTGGCCAGGACCCCCCGGCCGCGGGCTGGGCCGCCCCCGTCGGGCCACGCCCAGCAATGCCACACACGGCCTGGTCGGTCAGTGCCAAAATGGGCCAGACACGGACCCGGGTCGGTTTGACCCGGTTCGGGCCGACCCAGGGGGTATTGGGCCGGGTCAGACCGGGCCCCAACGCCCTATTCTAGGACAAATTCGTTCAAATGCCTATAACATGGGCTACGGACCTACGATCGATGCACCGTCAGTTATGATGGGATCCTTGGATGGAGATGGTCATTTCGGTATATTACAATCAATCATTAGGTAATGTTTTGGTATAGCCGGGTTGGTTCGACCTGAAACCAACCGGGCCCTTGGAGCCGAAACGCTTATAACATAAAGACCGGACGTCCAAAAGATGTGTCGTCGAGCACGTTGAATTCCTATTAGTGAGATGGTTCTTTTGGATTACTCCACTTGAGGTTTGGATGTAGATGGACTACGCTCCGGTTGGTTTTAACTTAAAAACCAACCGGGCACATGGGAAGAAAAATCCAATAACTCTCAGACCGGGTGTCTGATTAACGCGTCGTTTGTCACATTGTGTTCATATTGACGGGACGGAACATTGTGATACATAAACTCTGGAATTAATGACAGTTGATATATTGACCCCCTTGGCTCGTAGATCGGACCCTCCCGGTATCGAGCATGCTGTGTGCGGGAACCCTAGAGCTGGCTGCGACCGCGATGACGATGACGACTGTACTTGCATCCTACGTGGGTTTGGCAGCGAGGATGACTGTACATGGATCATACGTGGGTTCAGAAGTGAGGACGTCTGTACTTGGATCCTACGTGGGTTCGGCAGTGTGGACGACTGTACTTGGATACTCCGTGGTTTCGGCAGTGATGACGACTATACGTGGATCATACGTGGGCTCGACAGTGATGGTTACGGTACTTGTATCCTACGTGGGTTCGGCATCAAATACTTCTACACTTGGATCCTATGTGGGTTCTACAGGGGAGGTGATTCAGAGACTACATCTATCATCTCCACCCCTCTTCGTGAGTAGTATACCAGTGTGAGCTGAGTCTTGACTTCCAATCATTATCTGTAATATGATTTACTTGCTTTCTTGTGTGGATTGGGTTGAGTTTTCTTGTGGGGACTGGGTTTTAATTGTGCTTGTGAGTTGGAGCCGAACTGGAAATGAGGAATTAGGTATATGTTTGGGCAAATATCTAAGTATTGATGGTTGATACATCGTGTTTGTATCTTTCTTTTGTGGTTTATCCTTTGTGGATTCTATGATACCTTCGGGGGTCTCGGGGTCCCTACTGAGTATCGAATACTAACCCCTGCACAGGCTATGCCTGCACTACGTTGTGTTGGTTGCAGACGACGGACAATGCTGATCGTGTTTGAGGCTTGCGAAGTGGGACGATACCCGGTGTTGGACTATCAGGCAGGACGTACACGGAGCGGACGACCGGACCTGAGGAGATGAAGAGACCATCTATATCTTCCCTTCAGGTGGGACTGCCGATGGATGACACGGTGGTTGCTGATTTACTTTACTGCTGTTGTACATTCTTTTTAGTTGTACTGTACTTTCAGTTGGGTTTGTATTCTGGCCCATTTACTTTTCAGCACTTACTTTTGTACTCAGTTTACATAGTGTTTACTTCAGCTTGCATACTCTGTGGGGTTTGTTTTATTATATAAAGGCAATTACCTCCCTTTTATCGGGATTTACGCCTTTGGTGCTGGTCTTCATCCCCTGGCCTATGGAAGGCGGGTTTGGGGTAGTCACGACATGGGCCCCGAGGACGGGTCGTGACAAGTTGGTATCAGAGGAATCGGTTCTACCGCCGAACTCAAGACTCTAATAAATTCATCAGTGTGAATCAATAGTGTTTAGGGTATTGAGTGTGGTTATAAGTCGAGGTATTCCAGTGTTGGTACGACGGCAGACATATCCATTCACCAGGACCATGACTTCTGATTTCTGACTAAGTGCACAAAAACATTGATTGCATGTGTCTTTCAAAAGTTTTCTTTGTGATTACTTTGTGTCAACTCACTAGGTATAAAATATAAACTATGTCACACCTGTTTCTTTTCAGGATGGCCCCACGATGGTATCCAGCAAGGGTTCAGAGTTTTGTGCGAGACGATAGCCCACCGAGTGACGAGGCCTCAGTGCAGGGCCCCAATACAGCGGAGGCACCGGCGGTACCTCTACTCGCTGAGCCACTGATGCCACCAGCCCCAGCAGCTGAGAGTGCATGTCACCTGAGTGCACAAAACGAGTTTTAGCGTAATATACCGACCAGGTTCCGTGGGGAGACGAACCCTCAGGCAGCCGAGGATTGGCTGGAGGCTGTCGCTCGAGTCTTTAGGTTGGTAGGGACACGAGCAGACCTCATGGTGATCCTTGTGGCGAGTGTCCGGCACACGACATCAGGTAGATGGTGGAGCCTGAAGCTCCAATTGCATGACGAGGAATCTCTCCTTTGGTCGGACATCGAGAGCCTTTTCCACTCGGAGTTTGTTCCATCCTCCCTCCGTGCGGTGCACATCCAAGAGTTTCTAATGCTGCGGTAGGGCAGCTTGACATAGCCCAGTAATTGGAGAGGTTAAACAACCTCTCGCGCTATTCCACTGACATGGTACGAGACCCATTCATCCGGGCCCATCCCTTAAAGCATGGACTAAGGCATGAGATCAGGGCATTAATGATCTTCCTCAGTATTCTGATACAGGTAGGAGTACTGAAGTGATCCCTTCTTGTAGAGATATTTCTTGCTGAACCTACACCAGCAGCGAGACCTACAGCAGGGCAGCATGTAGCAGAGTCTTCTGCAGCCAGGAGTAGGTAGACATCACAGAGGTCCAAGCGGACAAGACCATCTAGTGGGTGACCTCAGGATACTGGTTTGGAGTTTCGGGGCACACGTAGCAGAGCCAGTCATACGAGAGGTAGACAGTGATATGCATGTGGTGGGCAGTGCCACATTGCCCATGACTACCCGACCCGCCATGCAGAGGAGCAGCAGACTGTTGAGGGACCACCCAGTAAGATACAGAGGTTTGACCGTGGCGGTCCGCAGGGAGCAGGAAGACATGGTAGAGGAGCTGGACGAGCAGCAGGTGGTGGACGACGCTAAGGGGATCTACCACCACCACCACCAATAGGTCCACCCCGACCACAGGGAGCTGGCGGGCAGATGCAGGCTCAGCATTAGGAAGTGGAGGCCTATGGCCACGGCGCACCTGAGATTATTTGAGGTACTATCTGTGGCTACTCCACCCTTTCTGCAATTCTTATAGACACAAGAGCGAGTCATTTTTTTATTGTCGCTGCCCTTGTTCGGAACTCGAAGATTCCAATAGAGCCGTTGGATCGATCCTTGCGGCTAGAGACTCCTACGGGAGCAGAATCGATGATTTCGCACTGGTGCAGGTAGTGTGAGCATACTCTAGGAGGTGAGAGTGTCATCTGGGATCTTCTTGTAGCGACGTCGTGGCCTTACAAAGTCATCTTGGGAATTGATTGTTTATTTACAGTCCATGGTCAGATCGATTGTATTAGGCGCAAAGTGCGGTGTGTCTGCACAGATGGGGGCAGGTTCAACTTCAACAGCGAGAAGGGAGCCTTTGCAGCATAAGATAGACTTATGTAAAGGAGAGGGCAGCCGATCACCCATCAGTTGGTAGGTATCATCCTAGGAGCAGTTGATGTGCGGAGTCTAAGTTTTCATGTTGTGGTGGATCAGTATGCAGACGTTTTTCCTGAAGATGTTCTAGGACTACCTCCTCGCAGAGAGGTAGACTACTATATTGAATTGTACCTCGGGACAACCCCGATATCAACTCTATCATATCGGATGGCTCCCGCTGAGCATAGAGAGATATGGGGTACAACTGCAGGACTTGTAGGGAAAAGGAATCATTCGACCTAGTGTTTCACCCTGGGCTTCCCTGATTTTCTATCCACGAAGGCGGTCGGGAGCTTGAGACTATGTGTCGACTACCGTTGCCTGAATCGGGTGACTGTGAAGAACAATTATCCACTTCTGAGGATTTATGACCTCTTCGATCATCTCAAGGGATCACAATGGTTCTCGAAGATAGTCCTCAGGTCATGCTATCGTCAGCTCATAGTTCGAGACGAGGATGTGTAGAAGATGACCTTTAGGTGTCGTTATGGACACTATGAGTTCTTGGTTATTCCTTTCGGTGTAAAAAACTCTCCAGTAGTGTTCATGAGTCTCATGAATAGGATCTTCCAGGCTTACCTCAATCGATGTTTTGTAGTCTTCATCGATGACATATTTATTTACTCAACTACTGAGGAGGAGCACACCTATCACTTGCAGGTTGTATTGGATACACTCCAAGAGAACCAGCATTAGGGTAAGCTCCCAAAGTGAAAGTTATGGATTCGAGAGGTCCACTTCTTGGGACACGTCATCTCTGAGGTGGGAGTTGCAGTGGTTCCTGTGAAGATCGAGGCAGTGCTAGCTTGGGAGCCACCCAAGATCATGATGGAGGTGTGGTGTTTCCTAGGATTGGCTGGGTACAATCGGAGATTTTTTCCATACTTCTCCAGATTTGCAGAACCACTTTTAGCTTTGACGAAGAAGGGGAAACCCTTCGTGTGGTCGGATATATGTCATCAGAGATTCCAGGTGCTGAGACAGAGATTGACTAGTGCACCCATATTGAGGCTACAAGTGGAGGGAGTAGGGTACGTAGTTTACTACGATGCATCAGGGAATGGACTCGGGTGTGTCCGGATGCATGAGCGGTTATTGATCGCCTAGGGGTCACGACATTTGATGCAACACGAGAAGAACTACACTACCCATGACCTGGATTAAGTACCAGTGGACTTTTCCTTGAAGATGTGGTGGCACTATCTGATGAGCGATCACTTTACAGTCTATTATGACCACCAAAGTCTCAGGTACATCTTCTCACAGAAGGACCGAAACATGAGACATAGGCGATAGCTCAAGTTCTTCTAGGACTATGTCTTTTAGATAGTCTATACTCTTGTAAAGAGGAATGTAGTATCAGATGCTCTTTGCAGGAGTACGGTCATTAAACTACTTGGAGAGGTGATAGAGTAGTTAACCGCTTTGCAGATATCCTATATGGATAGAGATGGGGCAACCTTTCTATAGTCACTCACAGTCACTTTTCCACATCTTCAGCGGGTCAGAGAGGCACAACGTGGGGACGTTGACTATGAGACACGACGTGCACATATATCCTCAGGACATGCACCTGATGGATTCTATGTAGGAAGAGAGAATGTATTCCTTTTCATAGGATGTACCATGGTACCAGTTGCATTACAAGAGGAGGTTCTGAGGGATTTTCACACATCCCCATTGGTGGTACATCCAGGAGTAGTGAAGATGTACCAGGATCTCAGACGACAGCACTGGTGGCCAGGTATAAAGAAGGTTGTGGCAGAGTTCTTTTCACGATGCCTCACCTGCCAGTAGGTGAAGGCAGAGCTCCAGGTACCAGCAGGCCTGGTACAGCCCTTAGAGGTCCCAGAGTGGATGTGGGATGGGATAACTATGGATTTTGTGACAGGGCATCCATGTAATTCCAGAAGACCTGACTCCATCTGGGTGATCGTAGACCGACTCACCAAGTCGGCCCACTTCTTACCTATCAGAGAGCAGGGATCAATGGAGAGCTTGGGACGCCTCTACATTAAGAGATTGTTTTTCTCCATGGTGTACCATCGTCTATGGTCTCCGATCGAGATGCTCGTTTTACTTCCCGGCTATGGAAGGGGTTGCAGGAGGCATTTGGGATGCAGCTATGCCTGAGCACTTCCTTTCATCCTCATACGGATGGCAAGATGGAGACGACCATTCAGACTCTTGAGGACATGTTCTGTGCATGTGTCCTCGACTTTGGTTACAACTGGGAGGTTCACTTACCCTTGGTGGAGTTTTCATACAACAACAACTACCACTCCACCATCGGGATGACACCATACGAGGCACTATACGACAGACCTTGTAGATCACCTATGTGCTGGATAGATCCTGGGGAGTCATCACTTGTAGGACTAGAGATGGTCCAGGCCATGACAGAGAAGGTTTAGATCATCCAAGAGCAAATGGGGACTGCTCAGAGCCAACAAAAGTCCTATGCTGATAGGAGGCAGAGAACACTAGTGTTCGAGGATGGCGACCACATATTCTTGTGGGTCTCACCTCGATGTGGATTACTATGATTTGGCCGGGGTGGAATGTTATCTCCGCGCTTCATCAGACCATTCCATATTCTCAGCAGGATAGGAGAGGTGGCTTATCACCGGGCTCTTCCACCTTAGTTGCACTGGGTTCACAACCTCTTCCACGTATCTCAGTTGAGAAGATACGTGCAAGACCCGACACATATCATTGATCACGGGGAGCTGGACATACATGACGGGGTGACTTTTGCCGAGGTCCCAATAGAGATCGAGGATCGACAGGAGCGGGTCCTTTGTGGACGGTCGATTCCTCTAGTGCGCATCAGGTGGAAGAACTGGAACCTCCCGGAGAGCACATAGGAGCGGAAGGCTCAGATGCGTGCTCAGTACCCTCATTTGTTTCCTTAGTTTATGATGTAGCTTTATGGGGATTTAAATCCCTGTGTTGAGAGTAGTGTAATGACCCATAAATTTCAAGGAAATTTTTTTCTTAATTTCTTTGGAATTTTACGAGTACACAGTTTCTGACAGCACCTGATTTTGAGTCCCAGTATGCCCGGAATCAATTTCTAAAATTTAGCTCAGGTACGTTCAGTGAACGAATGAGTGGGTTCTTATATCATTTGAACTGGTGCTCGGAATTGAAATACGAGGGCACTGATGGAACTGAAGCGCCAATTATTTCTTAAGAGGACCTTTACAGAAGTTGCGTCTACTCGGGAGGTGTTGATAAAAATGTGGATTAAATAAAATGTAAATTAAGTTTTCATTACAATTTTATTTCTTTTTTTCTATGTGGTTAGATCCTAGGTGTGGCAGTTGGGGTGGGATCCACTAGTTAATAACTTCCCATGAGAGGAATAAGGTGATGTTGGGCCCACACGAGCCCAACCCTTCACATTCCCTAACTCCCCCTTTATGTGAGTAAATCCTCTCTCTCCCCCTCATTAAACTTGCCAACATAACTCCCAATTAATTAGAGAACTCATGTTTAATTAATTATGTGAACATGTTTTTGAATTTTGATTTTTTGAAATTCATGGAAAAATAATAAAATAATGTGTGGCTTTATTTTATTTTTTTGGTTGTTGTCTGAGGATTTTGGGAGAAAGATCTATGTCCCTTTGAAGAACTTCATCCTCCTGCGAAGAACGACATCCTTCGATGAATTACGCTGTCACCACAAGGAGAGACAACGTGCCATTCCATCCTATCTTCGTAGCTAGTGTGAGATGTCGTCCCCTCCTTGGATGAATGCCAATGCCGCCTTCGAAACCTCACCCCATGACACCATAATCCATGTTGCCGGAAAACGACATCATTGAGTTAGGGGTTATTTACGTTCATTATTAATTTAACGTTCTTCGTTAATTAATTTGGCCGATTGTTATCAACATAATGGGAGGAGATCAGACCGCACAAACATGGCCGATCCTCCTCCCCTTTTTATTTGTTGATCCCCATTGAACATTGCGGTGAATGCGGCGTGGTTTCACCATGCAGAAACGAAAAAGGGTCGCGGCCTAAGAGGATCGCGGTGAGGGTGAGCAGTGCCGTTGCGCCGCGTTGGTGAGGCCGAAGGAGGCAGCGGCCAGGAGAGGGCTGTGGCATAGCGGCGTGGTGTCAGCGTGTCGCGGTGGTCTTCAAATGGGCGGCTGGCAGAGCCGGCTGCCAGCGCCACCTAGAGGTGGGATCCAAAGGGGTCCTGCGGTTAAAACAGGGCCATCTTTTACGGCCGACTGTTTCAGAAATAAGGGGGAGGCGCCCCCCTTTGCGCCCCGCTCGGCCAGCGCTGGGCCCAGGCCGCAGGCCGCACGGGCTAGGCCGGATGCGGGCCGCCGGGCTGGGCCACGCCAAAATGGGCTGGAACCGGACCCGAGTCGGGTCCCCCAGTTCGGGCCAACTAGGGGGTATCGGGCCGGGTCGGACCAGGCCCAAACCCCCTACTCTCAGACAGATTTTTTCAAATGCCCATAACATGGGATACAGACCTCCGATCTACACAATGTCAGTTTTTTTGGGATCCTTGTATCGAGACAGTCGTTTCTGTATATTACACTCAAGCTTTCGGTAAATTTTAGGTACAGCCGGGTTGGTTCGAACCCGAAACCAACCGGGCCCTTAGAGCGGAAACACATATAACTTAACGATCGGATGTCCGAATGATGTGTTGTCAATCAAATTGAATTACTCTCAGTTAGATGGTTCTTATGGATTACTCCTCTTGAGGTTTGGATGCTGCTGCAGTACGGTCGTGTTGGTTTTATCTAAAAAACCAATCGCGCCCCCTGGGACGAAAAAGCCAATAACTCTCAGACTGGGTGTCCAATTGACGCGCCGTCTGTCACATTGAGTTCCTATTGATGAGACGGAAATTTTTTATACATAAAATATGGGCTTCATGATACTTTATGTATCGACCCCCTTGGAACGTGGAGCGAACCCTCCCGGTATCGAGCGTGTTGTGTGCGTGAACCATAGATCTGGTTGCGACTGCGACGACGATGACGACTGTACTTGGATCCTACGTGGGTTCTGTAGCAAGGATGGCTGTACTTGTATCCTATGTGGGTCCAGTAGAGAGTATGGTTGTACTTGGATCCAACGTGGGATTGGCAGCGATGACGACTGTACTTGGATCCTCTGTGGGTTCGGCAGTGATGACGACTGTACGTGGATCCTACGTGGTTTCCGCAACGATGGTTAATGTGCTTATATTGTAACACCCCAAGAATTCATAATGTGTTATTTCTTCAAAATAATTCAATAACTTGTACTACACGCAACACCGAGTTCAATCACACCTTGACTTACAAAAAAAGGCCATTAAAAGAGGTCATGAATAGTATTAACTAAATTTTAAACTTTATATAATCCTTATAATTTTAGAATCCACATTATGAGTTTCTTAGTCATAATGCAAGAACAGATTCATTTTCAGTATTGCACTTTTATCAACATTTAATAGTGAAACCTTTTTAAATACAATATTTTAAACTTTTTGACTAAATGGGGACATCAAAAAAATTTAAAATGAAACATCCCAAGCTTCCACGGTACGCTTTCCTTTGAATAAAACAGTAGCGTGTGTTGTACGCAACTTCGTGTTTTAACACGTGCCACAACCGATCAAACTTGCCGTTATGAATAGTAATACCTAATTTTTGAAATTATATATATTTTATTTTTAAAATGGACTTCATTTTTGGATTCGGAATATCAAATTTAGCCTAAGGTGAAATTTTGGTACTTTTCGGATAACTTTAATATTTTGATGAATAGTGAAAATTACTAAATTTTAATTAAAAACAACTTTTTTAATCAAAATAATTAATAGTGATAAATTATTAATTTGAGTGGTTTTAAAGTATATTTAGAATAAATTTTTACCACTTAATATAATGTTGGTCATTGGACATAATTTTACAATTAAACCGAACATAAACAAGTGTCAATCTTTTGATAGTTATTATCTCTTAAAAACACGCTTTTTGTTTTGACAGCGGGAATTAATTTTAAATTAATTTCTGCCACTTCTGTGTTTTGAATTTAGAAAAATGGATTCCATATTTGGAATCAGGATGTTCAAATTGTGTAAATAGGTAACTTTTATTTTTAGACATTTTGAATAATTACTGCGGTAAATATTTTATTTACCATGGTTAAGGGTAAATCCGGTAAATAAGGGTTAAAAATATAATATTATAATAATACTAAATTACCCTAAAAACGTGTCTTTACCCTATTGGTTGATAGATGGTCGACCATGGGCATCTTTTTGTCAATTTTGGGACCCCATGGATCCACTTGTAAGTGATAATGACACATTATATTAATAAAGATAAAATAAAAATAAAAATGGCATAAGCTTACATCTTTTAGAAGAACAATTTTTACATAGGGTTATACATGTTGGATTTTCGATTATAAATATTCATTAGAAAGATAAAACGATTTCCTACATAATGATATTTTATTTATAATTTTTAGACATTAAATAATTTATTTTATTTATGACACAATGATGATGCAGTAATTACTAAAATAGTGAACAATTAAAATAATTGATCTTATAAATACCCAAATAATTATAATATGAAACTTTTAATGAATTAAACTAATTTTCTATGATAATATGATATATTAGGATTGCTTTAATTTACTTTTTTCGAAGTAATCAATCTGTTAGGAGTTTCACAAAAATCAACTATTGAATAGTGTCAAAATTGACATAAAAGAATTATTAAAACAAATATTATATTATTAATTGATATTAAATTCCTAAAAATATAAGGTTCGGCCAAGAGACTTATATTAGGCTAGGTTCCTCATTAAGGGACCACTTGGGGGTCGCTTGGATGTATATAGTAAGTTTATTAACCATATTATATAAAAATACAAAGAGACATTGTAAAAGTAAAACTAATTAACTTAGAGTTAATACTTAAAGATAAGGTTAATATAAGTACCCAAAGCTGTCTAAATTCTATTGGATGAGTTGTTTTCGACCTATCCCCACCTCATCCTTTGAATAGTCAACTTTGGAGCCTTTGGAAACCGAATATGAATTTATTATAAATTAATATTTCTAGCTTTTCCAAAGGTGCCCCTCACCCCTCTTATAAAAGGGCACTCCTCCTTCTCATTTCTTCACACCTTCAAAGCCTTTTGGTTCGGCCAAACTCTGCCCAAATACTCTCCCAACATCCCTCACTACAACCTAGAGGCCATAGTTTGATCAGAAAGCCAACCTAAGGAGCCCTTTTGATCAAATCAAAAGGAAGAACCCGAAGAAGAGGTAATGATTTCACCACCCTTTTCTAAGTTCATTTCTTCTTCCACTTCTTCTTCCTTTGTTCTTACCATTCTGAAATAATAACTCCAGTATCTCACATATACTGTGATGTTATTATAAATATGGTACAATCATATTCAGTATTCTATCCACCCTTTGAATAACATGTCACCATACGTGCGTACGTACGGCTTACCGTCTCCACGTCGTGGTGTAATTGTTATTCAATATAATATTATTTGGATGGGTATAATAATGATGTGTAACTCATGTAAATAATAAATATAACATGTTAATGATTCTTTATATATGATATAACATCCATTTATATATTATTTTAATATCAAAAGAATGATATTGTCGCTCGTGCGTACGTACGGACTACCGTCTCCACGAACGCGATGAGATTCATTCTCCATCGTATCCATTCAAGTATAATTATCATTTGATGATTTAAAAATGATGTTTAAGGACTGTATATCATTCTGGATATGAATAAGATACAACAACCATGGCTTATGTAACAAAACATATAAAAGAAAATGAGTAAGTTAACTCCCGAAACGACGATAATTCTAAGATATTATTAACAAATCAATGTTAAAAGATCATATATGATATCATATTAATATATATGATTCTTGTATAATTTAATAACAACTATTTCACCATTATACAGGAGGTTAACCTACCCCAACCAAGGAAAAGTACAAGGTAAGGGTTATTTCACAATCTCTTCATTATCCGAGGTTGTTTATACGTAATAATCTACTGGGATATCTTTATCATCCACATCCATGTTTCTTAAAAATGTATTTCAAAACATTTTTACTATTTAAAAGAATATGGGTTAAAGTCATTTATACCCTTGTTTGACTTTTTATAAGAGGTTTATAAAGGAATCTTTCCGTCGTTTTCAAAACAAGGTCCTTTTTAACCTTTTCGACGGAATTGAGGTAAGAATGTTTTTTTAACTTATACGGCGGGTGCGGTTATTTTACGCCGTTATAAAATCTTCAAAGATTTCCTTACAAGCTTATAAGAATATTTTCAAAGAAAATGTTTTATTTTATATGGATCTTAAATGATTTCAAAATAAAAGGAGATATTTCTTTAAAAAGAATTTTGATTTCATCTATGTCAACATCCTTTGATGGATTTTAAGATTATTTGAAGTTGATTTATTATGATACAAAACTTCTATATTGTATTGAAGGTTTTGTGATATGTTTGACTGTGGATGTGCTATTTTATACCATTCATAGTTTATGGTGAAACTATTGACATTTCGTATGCTAGTTTTAATCCGAATGTTTATGTTATATTTCAAACTTTTCTTCAGATGAATGTGCTAAACAAGTATGTTCCGGGTTGGGGACCGGTAAAATTAAGCCCTCCAGGTTGGGGACTGGTTAAAGTAAGCCCTCCAGGTTAGGGACTGGTAAAAGTATGCCCTCCGGGTTGGTGTCCGGTTATTAGAGGCACTCCGGGTTGGTGTCCGGTTATTAGAGGCACTCCGGGTTGGTGTCCGGTTATTAGAGGCACTCCGGGTTGGTGTCCGGTTATTAGAGGCACTCCGGGTTGGGTTCCGGTTAGAAGTAACCCCTAGGTCTTGGGATGAGGCCTAGACAAAGAAATTAACGTTTAGCATTATGCATTCCAACATTATGAAAGTGGTTATTTATTTTTGCATGTGATTATTCGATTAGTAGAATATCCATGTGAACAAGTAAATGGCATTATTTCATTTTATTTATTCCACACTATGTTGAAGTTCAATTTTAAAAGGCTTTTGTTTTAGTAATTCATTGCCTTAAATGTTTATGCTTATTTTTAATGTTTCGCTTTATTGTTATCCTTACTGGGCATTTGAGCTCACCCCTTTTCTATGTTTTATTTTTCCCAGGATGTGAAGAAATAAGTTATGAATGACATGCAGGGATAGTATGGGGGGATATGAGTGTGAATTATGAAGACTTTGTTGTTGTAGTAGTTTTTCACTTTAAAATGTAATGTAAAACTTTATGAATATATCTAGTGTTTCCAAGGCTACTAAACCAATCGGTCTTTCGAGATTTGATCTTCTTGTGATCATGCCAATGTTACGAAGTAATGCACCGACTCTAGGTAGCTGGGGTCGGGGCGTTACAGTTGGTATCAGAGGAAGTTTAGTACAAACCTTGGAAGCTAAGTTTAGATAAACTCTGATTAGAGCACGTAGACCTAAGATGAACTTTGAGGATTAGTATAGAATAACATCCTAGAATTTTGGTATTGTAGAGATTTTTTGAGTTTTCCAAGCAATACATCCCTGTCTGGATACGAGCAGGTAGAGGCGGCTCTGGCACAGATGTACCTAGGGGTAAAACCCGAAAACACCGCTTTGAGCTAGACTCGAACGGGAACTGGTGCACGACAACGGGCCTTGCTGCACTCTTGGTTACGACACTCCCGGGGGATATGCTTAGGATAACTCTCATTTTCTTTACAAATCATTTTGAAGGGATTATGAGTATATACTTCCTCAAAGAAAACATTCTTATGATTATGGATTATATCCATAAATAGTTCAATTTATGTTAAGTGTTTTATAAGTATGGGATTATGTATTTTGATTCATAAACTGATCTAGTGTATGCCATTGTTTAGAAATGGCGCCCAGTAGAAGGAATGAGAACTCCAGAAATGCAAATGATCCAAAGAGAAGGAAGGATCATATCTTTCATGGTCTTAAGCTAGAATTTATAAGGGAAATAGTCTCCCATGTATTATCATCATATGAAGAAATAATATCTTGTGTTGATAAGATAAGTAAAGAGTTTACTGAGTCCTATGGCTTTGAAGGGAAGCAAGAGAAGAAAAGGATGGAAGAGAGAAAGATGGATAAAAGTAAGAGGGAAAAGAAGAATTTTCCCATATGTGGTAACTGTGGAAAGAAACACCCTGGAACTTTCCTGAAAGGAATGGGAGTTTGTTATAAGTGTGGAGGAAAAGGGCACAAAGTACGTGACTGCAAGGGTGAGAAAATGGTTTCAAATGTACAATGCTTCATTTGCAAGGAGTTTGGACACTACGCGAACCTATGCCCCAGTCATCAGACTATGCCTCAAATGATTCTATTGGATAATAATCAAGTTATGATACTACCACAGATGAAGAGGAATGATTAGAGTTCTTATGTTGATTATGTCAATTGAGTGTTGTATCAATAATGTACTTGTTATAATAATTATGGAGTATATAAGGATTGTACTGTAGTACTATTTCATTAAGGACTTGAGATTGTGTGGAACAAAGAAAAGTGACTCAATAGCAGGATAAATTTTTGGAAAATATATGGTTGAGAGAATGATAAACCATAATATAGTTCTGATACCGAGTTAGTGATTTTGGAATAATACATGATTGTTTTGGATAAATTATATTGGATATTCCTGACTACCTTGGAACTGATTAATGATCTGTATATTCCATTATTGTTGGGGTTTAAAACATTTTTGGATTGATGAGGTATATCCAGCATTCTATATGGAATAAGGGAGCATGAATGTAATCAATAAGGAATATGGTAATTCAGGATGTTTCAGTGTATTAAAAGAATACATGATGAAGGTATTCATATGCTATTACGTGGTAAAAAGGATCTACATTATTTTTAACTTCCTTATAAATGTTGGACTGTGAGTTTGGTCAGAAATATTTTGGATAAATTCTTGTTTGAGATTAATTTTGGATGGCCATAAAAGGACAACCCGGAGGTCGGGCGGCAACCCGTCGCGTCCGGCAAGGCCGTGAGACTTGAACCCGCAACCGAAGGGCGACAAGGGTGTATCACCTACCACTGGCCCACGAGATGTCCTGGATTAAATAATGCAGTTTTTATTAAAAGATCTTGTAGATGAATTATAAATTAGTTTATTTTGTAACCCTATACGAATAGTGTAAATAGATTTTTTTTTACATTCTATTATCTTTTAGAGTGAAAGATGAGTTTGTGGTAGAAATTTATTAATGGATAAAACTCTAATTATAAAGTATGTATACCTCCTTATGATCTTATCCAATCTAATAAATAAATTCCACAACGTTAAGAAAAGGAACTTAGAACAAAAATGTTGTCCTAGATGGTACCTTAAATCATCACTAATTTATGGCTTTGGGATTGTTGGCCCTTTCATAGCCATGTTCTCTACCACTCTCCATCAGATAATTGATGGTTAGATTTCTCCTCCATATCCATATTTACCTACATGGAACCCTAGTATGTGTTATTTTCGGTAATCTTCATACTTTCCACTCTTTATTTTAAACAGAGGCCTCATTAATTCATTTTTCCGATGTGGGTTTTCCCACAAATATATTTTCTATTTTCAACCTTTTATTTTCTAAGAACAATTTCAAATTGCGAGGACGCAATTTATTGAAGGAGGGGAGAATGTAACACCCCAAGAATTCATAATGTGTTATTTCTTCAAAATAATTCAATAACTTGTACTACACGCAACACCGAGTTCAATCACACCTTGACTTACAAAAAAAGGCCATTAAAAGAGGTCATGAATAGTATTAACTAAATTTTAAACTTTATATAATCCTTATAATTTTAGAATCCACATTATGAGTTTCTTAGTCATAATGCAAGAACAGATTCATTTTCAGTATTGCACTTTTATCAACATTTAATAGTGAAACCTTTTTAAATACAATATTTTAAACTTTTTGACTAAATGGGGACATCAAAAAAATTTAAAATGAAACATCCCAAGCTTCCACGGTATGCTTTCCTTTGAATAAAACAGTAGCGTGTGTTGTACGCAACTTCGTGTTTTAACACGTGCCACAACCGATCAAACTTGCCGTTATGAATAGTAATACCTAATTTTTGAAATTATATATATTTTATTTTTAAAATGGACTTCATTTTTGGATTCTGAATATCAAATTTAGCCTAAGGTGAAATTTTGGTACTTTTCGGATAACTTTAATATTTTGATGAATAGTGAAAATTACTAAATTTTAATTAAAAACAACTTTTTTAATCAAAATAATTAATAGTGATAAATTATTAATTTGAGTGGTTTTAAAGTATATTTAGAATATATTTTTACCACTTAATATAATGTTGGTCATTGGACATAATTTTACAATTAAACCGAACATAAACAAGTGTCAATCTTTTGATAGTTATTATCTCTTAAAAACACGCTTTTTGTTTTGACAGCGGGAATTAATTTTAAATTAATTTCTGCCACTTCTGTGTTTTGAATTTAGAAAAATGGATTCCATATTTGGAATCAGGATGTTCAAATTGTGTAAATAGGTAACTTTTATTTTTTGACATTTTGAATAATTACTGCGGTAAATATTTTATTTACCATGGTTAAGGGTAAATCCGGTAAATAAGGGTTAAAAAAATAATATTATAATAATACTAAATTACCCTAAAAACGTGTCTTAACCCTATTGGTTGATAGATGGTCGACCATGGGCATCTTTGTGTCAATTTTGGGACCCCATGGATCCACTTGTAAGTGATAATGACACATTATATTAATAAAGTTAAAATAAAAATAAAAATGGCATAAGCTTACATCTTTTAGAAGAACAATTTTTACATAGGGTTATACATGTTTGATTTTCGATTATAAATATTCATTAGAAATATAAAACGATTTCCTACATAATGATATTTTATTTATAATTTTTAGACATTAAATAATTTATTTTATTTATGACACAATGATGATGCAGTAATTACTAAAATAGTGAACAATTAAAATAATTGATATTATAAATACCCAAATAATTATAATATGAAACTTTTAATGAATTAAACTAATTTTCTATGATAATATGATATATTAGGATTGATTTAATTGACTTTGTTCGAAGTAATCAATCTGTTAGGAGTTTCACAAAAATCAACTATTGAATAGTGTCAAAATTGACATAAAAGAGTTCTTAAAACAAATATTATATTATTAATTGATATTAAATTCCTAAAAATCTAAGGTTCGGCCAAGAGACTTATATTAGGATAGGTTCCTCATTAATGGACCACTTGGGGGTCGCTTGGATGTATATAGTAAGTTTATTAACCATATTATATAAAAATACAAAGAGACATTGTAAAAGTAAAACTAATTAACTTAGAGTTAATACTTAAAGATAAGGTTAATATAAGTACCCAAAGCTGTCTAAATTCTATTGGATGAGTTGTTTTCGACCTATCCCCACCTCATCCTTTGAATAGTCAACTTTGGAGCCTTTGGAAACCGAATATGAATTTATTATAAATTAATATTTCTAGCTTTTCCAAAGGTGCCCCTCACCCCTCTTATAAAAGGGCACTCCTCCTTCTCATTTCTTCACACCTTCAAAGCCTTTTGGTTCGGCCAAACTCTGCCCAAATACTCTCCCAACATCCCTCACTACAACCTAGAGGCCATAGTTTGATCAGAAAGCCAACCTAAGGAGCCCTTTTGATCAAATCAAAAGGAAGAACCCGAAGAAGAGGTAATGATTTCACCGCCCTTTTCTAAGTTCATTTCTTCTTCCACTTCTTCTTCCTTTGTTCTTACCATTCTGAAATAATAACTCCAGTATCTCACATATACTGTGATGTTATTATAAATATGGTACAATCATATTCAGTATTCTATCCACCCTTTGAATAACATGTCACCATACGTGCGTACGTACGGCTTACCGTCTCCACGTCGTGGTGTAATTGTTATTCAATATAATATTATTTGGATGGGTATAATAATGATGTGTAACTCATGTAAATAATAAATATAACATGTTAATGATTCTTTATATATGATATACCATCCATTTATATATTATTTTAATATCAAAAGAATGATATTGTCGCTCGTGCGTACGTACGGACTACCGTCTCCACGAACGCGATGAGATTCATTCTCCATCGTATCCATTCAAGTATAATTATCATTTGATGATTTAAAAATGATGTTTAAGGACTGTATATCATTCTGGATATGAATAAGATACAACAACCATGGCTTATGTAACAAAACATATAAAAGAAAATGAGTAAGTTAACTCCCGAAACGACGATAATTCAAAGATATTATTAACAAATCAATGTTAAAAGATCATATATGATATCATATTAATATATATGATTCTTGTATAATTTAATAACAACTATTTCACCATTATACAGGAGGTTAACCTACCCCAACCAAGGAAAAGTACAAGGTAAGGGTTATTTCACAATCTCTTCATTATCCGAGGTTGTTTATATGTAATAATCTACTGGGATATCTTTATCATCCACATCCATGTTTCTTAAAAATGTATTTCAAAACATTTTTACTATTTACAAGAATATGGGTTAAAGTCATTTATACCCTTGTTTGACTTTTTATAAGAGGTTTATAAAGGAATCTTTCCGTCGTTTTCAAAACAAGGTCCTTTTTAACCTTTTCGACGGAATTGAGGTAAGAATGTTTTTTTAACTTATACGGCGGGTGCGGTTATTTTACGCCGTTATAAAATCTTCAAATCTTTCCTTACAAGCTTATAAGAATATTTTCAAAGAAAATGTTTTATTTTATATGGATCTTAAATGATTTCAAAATAAAAGGAGATATTTCTTTAAAAAGAATTTTGATTTCATCTATGTCAACATCCTTTGATGGATTTTAAGATTATTTGAAGTTGATTTATTATGATACAAAACTTCTATATTGTATTGAAGGTTTTGTGATATGTTTGACTGTGGATGTGCTATTTTATACCATTCATAGTTTATGGTGAAACTATTGACATTTCGTATGCTAGTTTTAATCCGAATGTTTATGTTATATTTCAAACTTTTCTTCAGATGAATGTGCTAAACAAGTATGTTCCAGGTTGGGGACCGGTAAAATTAAGCCCTCCAGGTTGGGGACTGGTTAAAGTAAGCCCTCCAGGTTAGGGACTGGTAAAAGTATGCCCTCCGGGTTGGTGTCCGGTTATTATAGGCACTCCGGGTTGGTGTCCGGTTATTAGAGGCACTCCGGGTTGGTGTCCGGTTATTAGAGGCACTCCGGGTTGGTGTCCGGTTATTAGAGGCACTCCGGGTTGGGTTCCGGTTAGAAGTAACCCCTAGGTCTTGGGATGAGGCCTAGACAAAGAAATTAACGTTTAGCATTATGCATTCCAACATTATGAAAGTGTTTATTTATTTTTGCATGTGATTATTCGATTAGTAGAATATCCATGTGAACAAGTAAATGGCATTATTTCATTTTATTTATGCCATACTATGTTGAAGTTCAATTTTAAAAGGCTTTTGTTTTAGTAATTCATTGCCTTAAATGTTTATGCTTATTTTTAATGTTTCGCTTTATTGTTATCCTTACTGGGCATTTGAGCTCACCCCTTTTCTATGTTTTATTTTTCCCAGGATGTGAAGAAGTAAGTTATGAATGACATGCAGGGATAGTATGGGGGGATATGAGTGTGAATTATGAAGACTTTGTTGTTGTAGTAGTTTTTCACTTTAAAATGTAATGTAAAACTTTATGAATATATCTAGTGTTTCCAAGGCTACTAAACCAATCGGTCTTTCGAGATTTGATCTTCTTGTGATCATGCCAATGTTACGAAGTAATGCACCGACTCTGGGTAGCTGGGGTCGGGGCGTTACATGTTTCCTATGTGGCATCAGCAATGATGACTTATATACTTGGATCATATGTGGGTTTGGTAGGGGAGGTGATTCAGAGGCTACAACTATCATCTCCACCCCTCTTCGTGAGTAGTATACCTATGTGAGCTGAGTCTTGACTTCCATTCATTATCATCGATATGATTGACTTGCTTTCCGTTGTGGATTGGGTAGTGTTTTCTTGTGTGGAATGGGTTGATCATGGGATCATGATTTGGAGCCGAACTGGAAATGATGACTTAGGTATATGTATGGGAATATACCTTAGTAGTGTTGGTTGATACTTCATGTTTGTATATTTATTTTGTGGTATATCCTTTGTGGATTCTGGGAGACCTTTGGGGGTCTCGGGGTCCCTACTGAGTATCATATACTCACCCCTACATGGGCTATGACCGCACTACGTTGTGTTGGTTGCAGACGACGGACAACGCTGATCATGGTTGAGGCTTGCGGTGTGGGATGGTACCCAGAGGTGGACTATCTGGCTGGACATACACGGAGTGGACGGCCAAACCTGAGGAGCTAAAGAGACCATCTGTATACACCAATCAGGTGGGATAGCTAGAGGACGAATGAGTGGTTGCTAATTTACTTTACTACTATTGTACCTTCTTTTCATTTTTACTGTACATTCAGTTGGGTTTGTATTCTGGCCCATTTACTTTTCAGCACTTACTTTTGTACTCAGTTTACTTAGTGTTTACTTCAGCATGCATACTCTATGGTGTTTGTTATCTTATATAAAGGAAATGGCTTCCCTTTTATTGGGATTTACACCTTTGGTGCTAGTCTCTAGCCCCTGTCCGATAGAAGGCGGGATTGGGGTAGTCACGACATGGGCCTCGAGGATGAGTCATGTCAGATTGAATGATGCATCAACTTCTCAACCATTAAAATTATTTCACATGGATTTGTTTTGAACTTCCATAGTTTTTTGTTTTGTGAGGAAAATATATTTATGTTATTTTGATTTATTATTAATGTTATAAATGGTTATTATTCAATATTCATTAAAATGAATCTTATTCTTTTTTGACTAAATATGATAAATTTTTATAAAATAGAAGAGGTCTTAGAACTAAAACATTAGAAAGTTATCAAGTTCATGATTTTTAAAATTATTTGTTTTAATATTTATACTCCAAATATGGATAAAATTATAATTTTCCCCCTCCTAGATAGCCCTAAAAAAATTGATTACATAAATAAGGAAAAGAACCATTAATAAATGATTCAATTTTTTTTAATGTCTATGATTTACTAGTTTATTTTTGAAATGAATCTATTTGTAATGCCAGTTATATAATTTATAGTGTTTTAATAAGGAATCATTCAAAGAAAAACCTCTATTATTTTTGAAATTATATGAAAATAAAATTTAATTATTTTAGCATTTTTGGCTGTAATGTATTTAAAATAAATACAAAGGATAATTTAGAAAACAATACCATCCAAAATATATTAGGGAGTTCCAATGGATATTTTACATCGAATAAATCCTATAAGATTTTCAATAAAAATTAATTATAATTTGGATGAATATGTATATGTTATGATTGATGAGATAGATTCACATAAGCCTAATAAACCATTAAATAATAATTAATATTGTCATTATTATTTATATATAAATTATAAAATTATAGAATATTGTGTAAAAAAATATAGAATGGTCATATAGTACAGATGAACTATTTGAATATGTAACTATAGAAGATACTAGATTTTTAAACAGATCAATTCCTTATATAGTAAAGTGCAATAGATATCATCCCTCATATTCACTTTTTGGTGACCTTGATATGGGAATTCAAACTATAGCCTCTCTGTGAAACCAAGAATATCATCATACTTTCCTAACACAACATGATCCAAAGTAGATAATAAATAAATTGTTGATTAATTTTGGATAATGGAAATGGAATATGCGATAAATTAGTTTGAGGTAAACAGAGTCTAGGAACTAGATGGAAGACCCAATATTCACCAAAAAATTAGAAATAAAATGGGTTTTAGAAACAAGGTTGATGAGTGAGGGATTATAACATGAAATATAGAAATATTGGTACTATGGGATTATTTTTTGGGACAATGAGTTTACTATGAGGATTCCCTTTGTCTATTTTCTATATATGAGACAATCCAATTCTTCCCGGTGTACGTATCACATTTGGTAATAAAATTTTATCAAATGGATTTATATATTACATTAATGAATGGTTATATAGATGATAATGTTTTTCCTGAGGAAAACCCTTGATTTATATATCCTCAGATTAGTAATTGTGTCTTCAAAATAAAATATTTATGTCATAAAAAAAGCTTCATGTTGTTGGTAAAATAGTATCAGCTAATTTTTAATATATAAGGTATTTATTAAAGGAATATATAACACTATATTATTTTTTAAAAGAATTCCAAATTATGTTTTAATATTATATATATATGATAATGATATTATGAATTGATCACCAAAACAATATGTATGTGATCAATTTTAAAAATTAAAGGAAAATTAATTTCTAATGAGATTAATGGGAGGGATAAAAATATTCCTTATTTTTCATATATTATAAAATAATGATGGAAATATTTTAAATCAATAAAACACTAAATATACTTTTAAAAAATATTTTTATGGTTTTTGTTAATGGTAGTTGTACTCTCATTAGTACAAGATATAAACAAGAACATGAAGAAATTGGGAAAAAATTATTATAACACACAATGTCCTGATTATATGCATTATATGACAAATTATATCATTGAATGTTATAATTTTTAGTTCGTGTATGTGTAAATATTTTCAGGAAAAACCAAAAGAGTTTGTTGGGAAAAAATCCCTCAAGGTAACATTGAAGTGTTTTTCGGTTGATTGTGTTTACAGACAAAGAGGGATTCTTTAGTATGTTGTGGTCTTCTAGATATATTTTTGCAACATATGATGACAAATAACCATGAAAAATTAATGGACAATATAGGGGTGGTACAAAAGTCCAGATACAAGGTGGTAACATTTTCTAGTGTTTGCTAAAAAAATTATCCTCACAATTGAGAAAATTGATATATGTTTTTTTAGAAATGGATGTTTTATGAATGATTAAATATGCTATGGAATCTTACTAGCAATGAATGTTTTAGAATCAAAATGAAAAAATATGGCAAAGGCATGAAGTGCGTGAAATATTTGGAAATGAGAGTGAATGAAAGGGTGGTAAAAATGGAATTTTGTGTCCAATGAGACTTCAAATATTGTATTCTACACAGAGAGGGTGTGTTGTGAAACAAGTCGATTATTCCGCGCATGTGTCAGTGATGCCTAAAAAAAATAGGCAAACCCCACACCCCATTAAGAGATGCACAAAACATAAATAGAATCTGAGCTCTGGATTTTATATGAATATAGTGTAAAGGGTGTTTCACGAAATAACTTGGTTATAACATAATATACGGAATTTGAGCATATGATTTGAGATACATGTAAGATTGAAGTTATTCAAAAGAGGTGTTTCATAATAGATGTTTAATATTGTGTGAAAGCCACAGTAAGGGTTTTACCAATATTTTTTTTTCACAATACAACTATTGTAATTAGTTAATCATCAAATGAGGAATTTGGTATATCTATACAAAATATAAATATTTTGGGTGTTTCATTCATTAGAGATAATGAAGGGACCGACATGTCTATAAAATATTAGGGTATAATATAAATATGAAGAATGAAATAATTATTTTAAGGATCAGTGAGCTTTTAAATTCTGATTGGCTGTAAACCTAGAGGGAAATTGATTCCACTCCGAAGATTGAAAGCAACAGTATGCTTTTTGAGGATTTGGTAAATTGGCACATCAGTCTGGTTTAATCCTTGGATCTAGCCCAGTTAGGTTTAACCATGGAAATGTTTTCAGTCATGTTCATGCTATAATTTCTGTTCATACGTTTCAATGGGAAAAAGATATAGGAGAGATTTGTATACCAATGAAAGAAAATAAAAAGGGGACGCTTTTAATGTTTTCATACCCTGATTCCCCCCCCTTCTGGGTATTTGACCTAGTGATCCTAATAGAGTGATGTTTACATGCAGTCAAAATAATTTTCTAATAACACAATAGTTTACCAAAATTGGGATATTATTATTCTAAAGGAGAATGATTTTATTTAGTAATTTATGCATTTGTTCAGCATTTAGTTGTACATTATATAAAAAAAGTACCTATAGACCATGTCAGTTTTAGAACATGTATCTAATTCTTGGGTGTTTTATAAAAAATTAATTTCTATTAATTATATAATATTAAATCTGACTATATATCTATAAGAAATTTTTTTCATTGATCATATGGATAAAAAACACCATTCTGTATTAATGTATATTATTTTCAAAAGGTCCTTCTAAATTGTGATTTAAAAATTGATATAAATATTTTTATGTTTCCTTATTCAAAATTTACAATAAAAATATTTATATGAGTTTCCACTTTTTTAATCCCCATTTTAAAAGGGTGATAAAACTATTTATTTCATTGGAACATAACATTATCTTGTAGATATATTCACAATAACTTTGATTTTTGATATAATGAGCAATATCAAACCTGAAAATGAAATAAAAATTCCATTTCTGAGTTTTATTCATTAGTTTATGTTGTCTCTAGTAAAAAAAATATCTCAAGTCCTATACAACAATTTCATACACACTATTAAATTCTATTATAGTGTGATCTATTGTTAAAATATACCATTATGTGATCTAACATTAGACTCTATTGTAGTTCAACTACCATAACTAATCTACCAAGGATAATGTACCATCGATGATCTACTATAAGGATATAAAAATAATTGGTTTCCAAAAAATTATATTATATTATCCATAGTAGAATATTAAAATTTTAATCTATTATGAAAATATATGATAGATTCTACCACTCAAAGTGAAATACTATCATTTTTCATACATAATATATACAAATATATACGATAGATTCTCGATTTATCTATTATTGATCTACCATAAACCCATTGACCATTGAATATTTTTTTATTGAATCATACTAGGTAATCACTTAATATATCACATCCTTTAAATAATTTTGTAGGAGATTCTATTCTAGCCATAGAACTGAAAAATTCCAATCATGAATCTTATGTTATTTTCTATAAAAGTTAACTTGTTTCCACATAGTTTTCATACAGAATGTAACTAATAGTTAATTGTATTTAGGACTATGTATAGGTACAATGGTTCAAATGGAATTATCACACATTCTACAATACATTGGATGATGATATATATCAATTATAAGTGTATTAGTTTAGAGAAATGGAATATGTTATCAAAACATTGGGCTACAATAATGATCTTTTTTTTATTCATATAAATTTGATAGATGTGTAAACTTTCCTCACAAAGGTATATAAGATGAATATAAAGGATTTATAACTATTAACGGAAACAATATTATAATGTACGATACTCTTCTGGAGTTGAATAGAATTCAGGCTTCTCAATGTCCATCAATAGAGGAGTTCGAAAGAGAATTTTGATTAATGTTTATGTTCATCCAAAATATTCATTGGCTCTAGAGGTGGAATTTATCACATTTATGTAGATGGAAATTTTATTATGGTTTATTATGAAAATTGGAGAAAATATAAATATTGTAGATGTTAAATGTTGTATTTGATTGAATTACGTAATGAATCATTGATATCACATTATATTTCATACTTGAAGAAGATATTTGATGTGTTGTATTATAGTGGTATTTTGTTTAATTGAGATTATAAATTTACTATGTGTTATATATTTTTACATACATAGGACATAGATATGTGAATTAATTTGAAATATAACCCTGGTATAAAAATTTGGGTAGTGGATAATAATAACATGTAAAATATGTTAAACCTAGTTTTTTAGTTTTTTCAAAAAAAAAAAATTTGGTTGACCTTATCATGGATACATATGAAGTTGTAGAGTAATTTTTAGTTAATGAATAAAATTTTATTACTCGTGATACAATTAATGTGGAAGATGCTACAGATAATGATTAAAAATCAATACATATTTTAGTGGAATATGGGAGTGAACCTGATGTTGTTAGTTATCCAAATTATTCCTGTAGATAACCTAGTCCAACTATTTTACTTAATATAAAATAGTATTAGTATGAATAATAGTCTGAAATAAGATATTTTCAATTCCTTAATAGATATAATATTGAAGGATCTTTTTCAATGAGTATATATGATTCAGTTGTGTAATTTAATGATATATAGCATGATGATAATGGTGAAGGAAAGGATGAGGATTCCATTCCTATTTAGATAGTAATGGAATACATAAATTCTACCAATAGTGGGTGGTAGGGAATATCACCATCTTCATCCGCTAGTTAGGAATCCATTAATATTGAAGATTCAACTATAATATATGGTTAGTATTCTAGAATCAATGGTTATTTGAAACAAAAAAAATTGATTAGGAAGAGGCTCCTTCTAAGGGGGATGTATCTAACATCATTTTTTATTGGTCTATCATATATTGATTTCTCTAATGTTTGTGTTACTAATGATGTGGAAGATAAATAAAATCCACTATATCATGGTTGACCTACAATCTTGGTTGAATTGACAGATTAAAATGGATACTAAAGGGAGAGTGTTTATCAGGAAGATAATTCATAATAATTTCATCCTAATGCACCTATTATGAAACCTGGACATGATGTTTATCTAGTGGATTTAACAAATATAACCTCTCCTCCTCTTCATTTTCATCCCCTCCTCAACCCAACTATGTAACCATAGGTGATCTTGATACCTTCATGGATGAATTACTAATATACATCTTTGAGATTCTTATATCCTCATCCACTGAAGAACTAAATCACAATGAAGTTGTTACACAAATGTTATTGGATTTGATAAAATCTAATATTTATCCATTATTGTGTATAATGGTGAAAGATATATAAATTGAGAAAAATGATTTTATTAAATAAATTACTACAATTACATTTTCATTAGAGTAAATAAGAGTTAGTTAATAACAAAGAGATTTATCTTTTCTTTAAAGGATGAAGAACTTGTCTACAAATGGAACTAATTATTCCACATCCCCACGTTCATCCTCTCATGATTCAATTGATAGTCATTTTATCTAATCCCTAGTGAGCGAATAGATATAGACTATGATGGTTAATTTCTCAACTTCTCATCAGGAAAATCTTTTCCAGAATAAATCTCAAGGTGAAAAAATTTATATATTTCATAAATATTTTTAAAATTTGGAAATAATTTATAGGGTAACAATGACTAAATTTATTATGTATTACCTATCAAGGTTCCATACTGATCATGATCATGACTCCCATTTTATATTGCCGGATGAAAATTTTGGAGTGCCACTTTTGAAAAGGATCATCCTGCCACCAGTGACCTAATTGAATATTTTGGAACCCCGAATCATGATATTCATGGAAGATAAAAGTGGCTTCGTCAATACAATATAACATGTTGGATGTCAGGTTATGTTATGCAATGATGTAAGAATTTCTATAATACTCTAAGAGAACTTTCTTGATAGCTCCAGAAAGACATATGACTGAATAACATCATTCAACTTTTTCAATAGTTGTGTAGACCTCCTCCATTATAGATAGAAAATTTGTAAATACCCCAGTTCAGCCTACGATGCATCTTAGAAATGTTTTATTCATTGTATTTAAAAAAATTTATCCCCTTTTCCCGGATGTTTTTCGGGAAAGGGTAAAAACCAAGTTGATCCAAACTATAGTTGGTCTATGGATTTCAAATCATCCTCAAATTAGTATTTTATATATGTTTTGTTATTATATTTATGCAATATATTGATGTAATATGTTGATATTACAAAATCAGACCTTACATAATTCTATTTATACATATATATTTTATTATCTTTATCTTTCTCATAATCCCATATGGGGGAGTAATTGTATGACATTAAAAACAATGGACATTCATTAAATAATAATAATAATGTAGTCATTTTATATTCATCTATAACGTAATATATTCATATGTGAAAATGTTTTCTAATATAGTTTATATGATTATTGATCATAAAAAATTATAATATTGTTGTCATAGTTCATAAACCACTTTATTTTAATGATCTCAAATATTGGGTTTTTCAACATAAATTTAATTCAATTTTATATGATAATAAACATTATTCTCACAACATAATTAAAATTTGATAATTATTAATCTCCCAAAATCATCTACCATTAGTTGAAATAGGACGCTATTTGAATTTACCATAATTTCAAATATCAAAAACTAGTTAAAATATTATATTGTTAGATAGATGTCCCATTTGGAAATTCTACTTCTAGATTGATCTCTATCTAGACAGATCTACTATCCACATGATCTACCACAAAACATATCTAAATCTAGATTGATCTACCATAAATAAATAAAACTCCATATAAATATATTTTCATGTTTTTTTATTAATATTTCCTTCTAACAAAAGGATATGGTACCACAATGTTCTAAAAACAGAGGCTACAATATCCACATAGACGACAATAGTAGTGTATAATAAATTTCAAAATTCATTATCAATTGTCCAATTTTAATAATTTAATTTATTCATAATAACCTATCTTATATAATGATAATACATAATGAAATCCATGAATTTTTTAATATAAAGTTATACATTTTAATATCTGTCTATCAGTGAATGGATATAGTTTATTCTATAGTTATTATTCAATTGATAATTGGAATTCCATCAGGGGTTAAACTCATAAGAGGCCCTATCCACATATTTATTGTGATGTACATGAATTGAAATATGATAATGATATATATACGATTAAAAATGGTTCATTTATATAGTAGGGTCTGATCGAATGCATCATGATTAAAAGAATAATTTTTTTCAATTTTTCGATGACAATCTGTATTACAGTATTCCCATGAAAACACTATGGAATATTCAAAATGATACATTCCATTAAATCTAAAAAAGAATATATTCATATTTATATGTTTTACATATTTACATCTTTATGTCATCTCTCATCCTATTTTATAATTATTTTGATCTTTTTAATTTGTTTACACTACTTATTTTTAAAATGTTGTCTATTGTACTAAACTGTAGAGTTCTCAAAACACTCTCAAATTATGTTCAGTTGTACTTTCTTGTTTCAATGTTTTAATGGTTGGTTGTGAAAAGAATTTTTTAGTCACACATAAAAAATGGACAAGGATATATTCTAGGTTAAACATATGTTATGTTGCTTGTAAAATTTGTTACCGGTTGTAGATCAGTTCATTTTATAATATACATAATCATAGTGGGGGGTGAATAAGTAGAGTTGATTAATAATTTTCATGAGTCTAAAATTCTTGTTTATTTATAGCCTTTTATTTCACTTTTTCATTAATGTAATGTAGTCTAGAGAAATATTTTAAAACAACATTTATTATACTTTGACAGTTGAATTTTATCTATGTTTTATATAATTTTTTATTACGAGAAGATATTATTCCAAAGAACATTTATTTTCAATGTCATTTTAAAAAATATGATATCTATGTTTTATGAATCCATTTTTAAAATTAAATATAATAATTATATACAATTTGGTACCAGTGTGATTTTCAAAAATTAGTGTGTTTTTAATAGATGGAAACTCTGGGGGAGAATTGTGTTCCTAAAAAAATTAACTCCAAATTTCATGTTTAAAAAATATTTAAAAGTTCCCCATTTAAAACAAAACAGCCTAGTTAACCAATGTATCAATTTTAGAAACGTTTTTTGGATCAAAATATTTCCCAATGATTTATTAGTTCTCAGATAAATTAATATAATTTATTATTTTTACTTTTTAAATAACTATACTAAAAAAATTATAACATATACACTATTTATGATTATCTATCAATGTATAGTAATCATTTCTAAAATATTTATAAGAACAGTGAAAACAAAAGATGAAAACCAAATGGAAAACTATAAAGATGCTCAGTCTCAAAAAGATTCCTAATCCTCTGAACATGGTGATCATCTTCCTCCAATCAGTTAATATTAAATAACATTGATCCAAACCTTGGATTGGAGTAAAAATAGTATACAAAATTTCCAGGTCACTCGAGAACATTCATGATATAAGTGGGAGTACAAAAAACCCGACAAAAATTCCACACAACAACAAATTCTACTATTATCATTGGGAATGTAAATTATTAAAAGATATAGTGGTGAATATTTCTATGTATCATCCATTTTTGCAAAACAGTTAGTGTTTGATTATTAAAAATAGATACACTCACTCGTCAAAATTTGATTAATATTCATAGGGAGTGGAATATAATGAGAATATGTAATATAATGATTTTTGTGATGTTCTATGTATCTTTTGGTCTCCATAATTATAGTAGAAGTGATGTTTGAGTTATCCTAAAAAAATTACAATAAAACGGACTGTATTTTATTTCTTATGTTATATATTCTCTATGAGCCTCAAACTGTTTTTGTCTTTTAAGATATTTTTATGAGAGTGATGGTCTTTTGGTCATTATTAGAATCTCCATGTAAGTATACTGGGGTTAGTTTTCTTTTTCTATAAGGTACGTGAATGGTTTCTTATAGGTCACTTATTTCTAACATTCGTGATTTTGGATCCATATATTCCCTTCATATAGACAAGAGGAAAGTTCTTTAGTACCTCATACCTCATACTGGTCTCTTGTGTTATTAAATGTTGTCTATAAATGATAGACTAGTTTATTAATATAATAAGAAATAATAAATTTGATAAATTTGATCGTTATAGGTAATTTAAAAATTAAAATGTTGATCATTGATGAATCCATCTATCCGTAGAATAGAAATTCGGTGTCTCATAATATCATTATCTCATTCTATGGGAAGATAATTTCTTTCGATATATTAGACATGAATCAATGAATCAAACTATAGTTAGATGATGCCTGAGTAGATCAGTTTTCAGTAGCTCATACCTAGTGAAAATAAGTGATTAGGTCAATAAATTTGTACTTAGATTAGTCGTTAATAGGCCAGGCTTCGGTAGATCAAGTGTCTGTGGGTCGTAGGTCATGGAATATGGGACTCAAACATAGAGAAAATTCATTATCTCTCTTTTGTTGACTTAATTTATCAGTAGATTATGTCATCAGCAGATAATGTGTCAGGGACATATGTATCCGTATGAAAAGTATTAGTAGATCATACATAACCAAAATATTTAATGTTTTCATATAATTTAAACCCATAAATCTTAGGATAAAATTATACGTGAACATGATTAAACAAAATTTATCATAATTAGCATAGTTAATCATTAATTGTGAGCATCAAAACCATATGAAGCCAATAATCTCCCCCATTTGATGATAAAAAATAACGGAATTATATACCACAATAATTAAATTTATTTATGATAATCAATTCAAAAATCTTCAAATCATATTACATAGATTATTGATATTAATTTTTAAAGTGAACACATGAACAAATTACTTGTTATAGGAACATTGTCAATTTTATGTTAACTTTTTAACTTTCAATTATAATATTATAATCCCCATAAGATATATTCTATATTATTTTTCCCAATATATTGGATTATCAATAGGGATATATTGAAAAAAGTGATTATATAAGGAACTAAAAAGATGATTAAATGATAGAAGGAGTTCCATTAATAAATATGTATAAGGAATATCAAGAAGAGTACAACAAAAAGAGTAATTCAAATGTCTATCAAAAAGTGACCAAATTAGTTAGAGGAAATTATAGATTCAATCACACACATGACTTTATCAGAAGAAGATGAGGGAAGTGTATATGGTTTAGATTTAGGGGTTTAAGGATCAATCTAGATAGATAGGTACAAAAGAGGAACTCTAGGAAAAACTAAAGGAGAATGTATAGGTCTAGTCAATGAAAGAAGACATGTGAGTTCCTAATGGATTCGAAGAAAAATATACATAAAACCTAAACCAGGGGTCATGGTAAAAGGTTCCATTGGTGGAGATGAAGTGGTAGAAGTAGGGATTACTAGTCTAATAAGATCACCAATATGAGAAAAAATATTTTTCCTGTAATAGTGATCGAATGGTTTGGGAAAAGTTATAAATTCCTTAATGACCTAAACACCATATTCCATCACCTACTCAAAATCATCATTATTTTCGTTGAATTTCATAGGGGTTGGAGAAAAATCTTTCAAATAACTAACTAGATCATTTAATTCTTGATTCACTGGTGGTAGACTCAAATTCTCAACCAAATATTTAACGTTAATGGTCAACTAGTTTCTGGTGTAAATTATATAGAAATTGAAATTTATATTCTTAGTAATTTCCACATGGTCCTTTGTAGAACAATTAGAATCAAAAAAAAGTATATAATAAATATGATCATAGTTTCTAATGATTATTGAGATACTATCCTGGTCAGTTCTACAAATAATAGTCTAAAGTGACTCTCTAAAAACATTTCAAGCCATCTAAATATCTATGGATTGCGTAAAAGGAGCAATTAATTCTAAGGAAACATGCACTATATCATGAATATCTAATCTCAACTGAGCAAGATCAATATTTGGAGCCTGAGAAAGGGTAGTTTTATAGATGACTTAGCTGTGGAATCTACATAATTTTTATGTCATTTTTCTAATGAAGTTATATAATCATGTTTATGTACATTAATGGAATAAACCATAGAAGGAAACTCATTCCCATCTTCTAATTATCTAAAACAACAACTTCTGAAAAATTGATCAAACATGGATTAAATTATGTTAAAACTATCTCAATAATCAAATCAGTATCTCTGTCACTAAATATGGAAACATGAGAAGGTTACTATGAAGGGGTGTATCGAAAAACATCCAATATATCTTCATTAAACGAATTAAAATCATCTTTGGTGATATATTCAATAGGTTCTGAACCAACCAAATGAGTTGGAGAAGTCATCTCCTCTACATAAGCATAATTCAATCAATGAGTCCCAAAATCATAGGAACCTCCTATATATAGGTACCACAATATCATCCAAGGGAGAAATCACATCAAACATTTCTCTTTTATCTTGTATCTCTCCCTCAAATGATTACCTCATTATTGAATAAACCAACTCCCTCACTGGATTCATAGTTACAATCTTTACAACCTGAACATCATCCTGAACAAGGACAGTTGGAGATCCCTCTTCTACCACAGCTGGTTCAACATGAACATCATGGGACCATTCCTCAATCACAAACTATTCAATTGCTTAATGGGTATCTACAATAGGATCTTATTATCCTACATGAGCATCAACAATACATTCATTCACATTAGGTTCTAATGTATGACCAATAGGGTCAGCCTCAAGACCATGATCATCACCTGAATAATCGAATTCACTATTATATCCTTCCCATTCCCCATTTCTCCTTTCACTGCCATCTTCTCCATTATCCTCTGTATATACTAAATCTTCTTCCCCAACTCTACCATCATCCTCAGCTTCATCATCATCATAAAATTCATCTTCTTCTTCAGAGACAAATTTTTCTACTTAACTAGAATATTCATTACTACTATATCTACTATCACACTTAGTATTTTCGGATTCATATGTCTCATCACTATAATTTTTTATGTAAAATAGGTTACATAGAATGTAGTGGTCTAGGTGGACATGCAAGACCATAAGTCATCCTCATTGGATTTTTAGCAATATCAAGATCACTCCTATCATCAATATGAGACTCAATTCCCTGAACATAAGAAGCCACATCATCATTAGAATCACGACCAACATCACATGGTAATATTCCAAGATCAACCATGGCCATTGTCCTTGATGGATGCTCTACCGGTTCTAAATATTCATACAACTTTTCATTATCCTCAATTCACATATTATTCTCAGGTTCCAATTAATTTACATCTTGTTATAGATATTTCTATTTAGAAATAATTCCTCGTAAGAAGATATTGACTTTTAAACCTAATTTATAAATCAATTTTTCTTCAATGTGGTATAGATAATTCTATTATATAATGTTGATCTATTTTGTAATAATTCTTGAACATCTCACAGATATCAACCATCATGTATCTTCCCATATTAACCATATAGGATTTATTCAATAGATACTACATTTAAACATCTTAAATCTTAAGAGAAGGAAATTACCCTTTCATGGGACATAACAAATGCCAGATGAATTTAAACATAATCCTACTATGACCATCGAGCACTGTAGAAATATGCATTTAATGCATTCCATTACCTTTCATCTTTTCCAAAATTGCCTCATAACTGACAAGGAAAATTATTGGTGGAGAACATAACTTATGGTCATCATAGACACCCTCATGGGGTACCATTATACATTCTACACAATACAAGGATGAAAGAGACATTATCATTGCATTAACTATTGAATTTATCTAGAACACCTCAGATACTTGAAGTAGAAATTCAGAATATAGGTAAAACTCATGGATCATCCTTCGATAATATGGGCTCTCATTGTTGGAGAACCACTCTAAACACCCTGGGATTTGCCACAAATTAAAAAAAAGTGATGTACTAGTCCACAACCAATACAAATGTAATGCAATATTAAGGGTTATGATACAGTTCTCGAGTTCTAGATGAACATGATCATGATTAGTCATAGGACGACACGATTTTCCTCAGTGCTTCTTGGTTGGAACATAATCATCCCCTCATCATTCGGAATGATTCATGGGAGGTTCCCTTGAATGAGGACTAACGGTTTGGTTCGAGAGGGAATGGTAGAATCCTTTGAGGGTAATTTCTTGGGTTCAGATTCAGAGAGTAATATACTGATGGTAAAAAGTATTGGATTCACCCTTAATTTTATCATTTTGGTATTTGAAAACATAAATAATAAATGTAGGTTAAAATAAAATAAAAAAATAAATAATTGATGTTTAAAATTCTAGTCAGATAAATAAAATATATGTTATTGAGACAGATTAGTGAGACCTTTTAGTGAGAAATCATTGGCATGTCACGTTGGTGATACATCATCAGTGAGTCACATCGGTAAGACATCATTAGTGAGTCATGTTGGTGAAACAAAATTGGTGGGTCACATTAGTGTGATATCATCGAGGAGTCACATCCGTGTGAAATCACTAGTGAGTCATGTCGGTGAGACATAATAATTAGGTTCTAAAACCTTGATCAACCCTAACTCATGTCTTATTTAACTCATCCTAACACGACATAAAGTTTTAGTATAAATATATGTACGTTAAGGTTTTCTACTAATGTATTCAAGAGTTATACCACTTTTTTTAATGATATATTATCATGTTATGTATTACATCAATATGTTTTGTTCTATATTGAGAAACTGTATTTTTTGAAATAATAATTGCACTTGTATTTTAAAAATTTATAGGAACATTCCTAAACCGATATCCATAATCCAGTAATGTGTGTTTCATACATAAAATGTAAGCACAATAACCATTAGTAGATATGTATTCATATTTGCTAGTTTTTAATGACACACCATTTTTCTTTTTAATACATCATGATATGAGAGGCATTACAAAAAGTGACCTGTTATAGAGGTTCTTATTCTATGCAATAAGAAATCACCAAAGTCACTATTATAATAACTGACTATGTCAAAAAAATTTACTCTTAGATAAAATAATACTATGATTGTAGTTTACTTGAGGTATTTTAAATTTTTATAAAATCATTTAAATTAGATTCATTATGGTTTTCTTGATAAATTACCCTCATACCCATTATAAGCACTATATCAGGCTGAATATTAGTTAGGTACAATAGACTTATAACCATTCATCTACAATTGGTTTCATCAATAGATTTCCATTTTTTCTTCATGATTCAATTTTAAGGTGGTACACAATGTGGTATCAATAATTTTCATTCTATCAATGAAAAAATAATTCAAATGATATTTAGTGCACATACGTTGATTTAAAATACATCGTTCTGTATTTAAAAAATTAGTAAATCCATTAAATTATTTTTTATCACCCATTAAAATCATTTCAAATTAATAATCCACACTTTTTGAACAATGATAACATAATTTATATTTTGAATATCAAAAAATAATGTCCTCAATATTGACATTAAAAAATAATTTTTTTTAGGATTTGTTTTTATAAAAACTGTTTTATTAGGAATGCCCTTTATAAGACCTTTTAAAATTAATAAAATTTTGAGCCTATCATACAATGATCTGGGATAACTCTTCAAACCATACAAATATTTTGTCAATTTGGAAACATGATTTCAAAAATTGTTTTTTATAAAACATTGTGTTATTCAACAAAAAACAACCTCAACTATATACAAATTTAGGAAAGAAATTTTGACATTGATTTGATATTGTTTGAAATTGAGATTTTCTACATATGCTAACAGAAATGTTACAACTTCATGTCTAGAAACTGGTGAAAATGTTTCTTCATTATAAATTCCTTCTTCTTGATTATATCCATTCCCAACCATTCCAGCCTTATTTCATTGTGTGATACTAACTTCATATACTTTATTTCTAAATACCCATTGAGTGCCTATATTCTAGGATTATTTTTCTAATTAAAAATGTTTCTATAAATTATACGTTTAAACTAATGCCACACTTTTTTCATATCCATTACCCAAAATTCATCAATGATTTCATCATTGAAATTCTTATGTTTAAGTAATGACCAAAAGGATTGATGTTCAACATGGTTCCTTAGAGAAGCTTCCGTATGTGTTCCTTATCGATGTATCCTACTACATCATCTATAGTATAGTTTTTATGGGTTCAAAAAAATTTACAAAAAGAAGGTATGGAGATTTCATGTTCATATAGAGGTTTCAGTTCACTATTAATAAAATCTTGAGAGATTCTAGAACTCTAGAATTTTTTTTCTTTCTTAATATTAGATTCATAAAGTTGAGCATTTATTTCTTTTTTTGGACAAATTATCCTCAATATTTTCAAGGGAGGTATTTGGATCATGAGGATTTATTTCATCAAATTTGATATATTCTAATTCATACACACACTTGTTTCTTTTATTCAAGACCCTATATGTTTTTATAGAGGTTGAATAACCTAATAATTTTTTAATCAATTTTGGAAGAAAACATATCAAAATTAACATTTTCATTATGGATAAAGGCATCATAACAAAATACTTTAATGTAATTAACCATAGGTTTCCTAATGTTCCACAACTCAAAGAGAGTTTTCATAATGGTATGTATAAATAAAATGTATTTAAATAATATAACAATATTTATTCAAAACATTTTCCCAAGTGTAAATTGGTAATTTAATCCCCTAAATCATAATTTCGGAAATTTCTTGTATATTTTTATTCCTTCTTTGAATAACTCAATTATGAAAAGGATTCCAAGGATAAGAGATGTTTTGATTATATCCATTTTGTTGATAAAAATGATTCATGTTTATGATTTTCAAATTCATTATTACGTTCACTTCATAAGGATTTAATTCTCATACCACTTATGTTCTTTACTGTTCAAGCATTCATAGTCAAGTAGTCACAATCATCAAAATTGTGAGATAAAAAGAATTTCCAAGTATATCTAGAAAATTAATCTAATAGAACATAGACATAGGGACTCCCATTTTATCTAGATACACTATAAGGAATAAAAAAAATACATGTTAAACATCTAAATAGATTTAGATGTAGAAAATACTTTCATTATTTTTAATGATATTTAATATTGTTTTCATTATTGAAACATATTACTTACATTTTCATTTAGAAACTCAACATTAGTAAGATCATTGGAAAGTATTTTCAAAGTAATCATTCTAAGGGATTGAATAATACAATGTCATAATATCCTATGATATATCCAAGACTCTTTAAGAAATTCACATAAGAATGATATAATTTGATAAACTAAAGAATCCAAATTCCCAAGATAGACATTTTCAATTATGAAAAGAGTGAATACTAAATAATTTTCAGAAATAAAAACATTACCAGAATCATTTTAAAATTTAACATGAAATCCATCATCTCATAATTGTGATATGATAAGAAAATTTTACATAAGATCATCATAAAAAATATAAAAAAAATATAAATATAAATATTTTTACTGATTTGGAGAAGGACAATAATTTTCCTTATATCATTATCATCAAAGATGACCAGCCCAACATCAATTTTGATATGGATTTTTAACCTGGAATAATACCATGTCATATTTCCTGAACACACCATATCCAAATACCCCATGCTTTTCTGAGAAATAATTAAAAAAATACCTTTAATGTGTTTTTTATGAAATAAATATTTCTTTTGGTAGCCTTCTTATCATGTGAAGATTGAAATTCAACGGATCTATCCTCATAACTACTATAGGGGGACTTAATTTCTTTTTTTAATTTCCATCATTTTCTTCACATTTCCTATTTTATTCTAAACTCAGACACTTGTGATTTACATGTCCTATTCTCTTAAAATCATAGCAGACTATCTCATTATTATTATCACCTCCCTTCATATTCATTTTCCAGTTCACATTATTTTCATAATTCCTTTTAAGATTAGGATTTATGAAGAACATATTATTTATATAATCCTTTTAAAATCTCCCGGACAACCGAGTGATTTCCCCATCCCTATCAATTGATGAATAGTTATTGCCTGAAAATTCAGCAAGAACTTGAACTTTCTAATTTTTTAGAGGTAGTGGTTTTGAATTACACTAAATTTATCTGTGGTTCATCAGCTTATTCTCTTTTGACCCTAATTTATTCCACGTACATAATTTGTTTACATATAATATCCTTTACAGTTAGAGTGTGTTTTTCACTGGATTCGCTTATTGATACTGAGGGTTTTCTCCATCTTTCGGGAAGAATATGAAAATTCTCTTTATAAATTCCTTGGCTGTAAATGTCTTTCCAAGATAGTCTTAAATATTTATAATATTATATGAAAAGAGATTTATTTTAGAAATGGGTTCATCAAGATTCATCTTAATGTTATCATATTTAATAGTGTATGTATTAAGTCTCGTTTCTTTAACAATAGTGGTTCCTTCACTAGAAAAATCCAATGTATCCAGAATTTCTTGTGATGTTTTACATAAATAAATATTATGAAATTGTTCATCATCTAAAGAGAAATAAATATTGAATTGAAAAAATATTATAAATAATTAAAACACAACAAAAATCAAATTTGAAAAATATTTGTGAGAAATCCTTTAATCAACCTCTGATATAAAATTTTGATCAATATTGGACACTCAGGGGGGTGAACTGAGTTCCTATATTTTTTCTTTTGAAATAATTATGTAAAAAATAATTAAATGTTGCACCTTATGAAAAAAATTCATACTTTAAAAAATTATAGTATTTATAAAATTTTGGCATGTTCAAAATAATTCTAAAATACTTATTACTTCTACGTTAAAGTAATTTAATTTATCATTTTAAATTTAAATAATTCTACTAAAAACAATAATATAAATAGTATCTATGATTAACTATCAATTTAGTGTTTGTTTTTCTGAAATAGATACATGAAAAGATAAAAAATCATGAAAAACAGAGTAGAAGAAATCTAGAGGTTCAGTCAATAGCCACGACCGAAACCTCTCCCCTTGGTGATCACTTATCTCCAAATAGTTTATATTAAATACACTTGATCCACAACATGGATTGGGGTAACAATGGTATAAAAATTGTCTTAGTCACTATAACTCTTCCACAATATAAGTGGGAATATAAAATAAACAAATAGATAAGACACATTGGGACCACTTCCACTGTTACCTATGGGAATATAAATAATTAAAATATAAGTCGGTGAATATATACATATCTTCTTGTTTAGAATAAGAGTTGATATGTTTTTATAATATAGAGGTTCACAAACTGCTCAATATGTAAGTAATATGAATAGGTAGAGCCATATAATGAGAAAACAAATAAGAAGTATTGGTGTTATATTTAATGAATGTTTTGGACACCAACACTCTGGTAGAAGTAATGTTGGAGTCGTATTGAGGAAATAGAATGAAAAAAATAGTTTTTTTTATTATATATTCTTTTCCCAAGGAGTTTCAATTTGTTGTTTTCTTATAATTCATTGATTCATGGATTTTTGGACTTTTAGTTCTTTTGTAGTATCTTCGTGTAATCAAAGTATTGAGATTTTTTGATTTTCTCTAAGGTATGAGAACATTTTTTTCTAGGTTTCCTCTTTCTCATATTATTTCTTATTGAACCATATATTCACATTATATAGACATGAATAATGTTCCACGGTACCTCATACCTCATACCAGTCACTGAAATTATTAAATGTCGACCAAAAAATATATACAACTTCATTAATATGTTAACTCTTACTAAATATCATTAATATAATAGCTAGAGGTATTTTCAAATTTAAGATGCAGATCATCAGTTACTATGACTCTCAAGAGCTCAAACTATTTGTGTATCATACAATTAGTAGGTCATTTTGTTGTTATCTCATTATATTGGGAGGTTATATCTTTTAGAAGATCATTTATGTCGGTAGATCAGACCTGTATTAGTCAATGAAACTATCAGTTGATGATGTGTCTGTATCCCTGCTACCGGTAGATCATGCTTAGTGAAATTCTTACTTTCGGTCAGCTACTCTTTCGGTAGTTTAGACATCAACATGTTAGGTGTCATCTGGTTAGGCGTCGATAGGTCAAAGTATTAGTGACTCGTACATAGTGAATATTCTAAATCCCTCTGCCAGTGACCCATCTTATCAAATGATTATGTCATCGATAGACTGGATATCAATAACATTTATATCGATATGAAAAGTATCCTTAGATCAAACTTATCAACAATATACAATTCATTCATTTCATGTAAACATTAACACGAAGTTTTAAATTATACATGAAAATGATTAAAAACAATGTATCATAATTAGCAGCATTCTGAATGATATGTGAGCACAAAAATAATTGAAGGCCAACATAGTGGATTTGTTTTTTTATCGTAGAGGTAATTTGGAAATCAATTCAACATCCCCACACCCTCATAAAATATCCAACCAAACCATAAACCATACTTCATGTTATTGGATATTATGGGATTTTAATGATTAATATGATCCTTAAACATTAGATTATTAATATTGTTTTATTAAAGGAAATGAAAAGACCGTTTTCTTGAAAAGAAATGAATTAAAATTGGATTTGGTCATACAAGATATTATAGCCCAATTCTAGGAAAAAAATTAATCATTATCAAATTTGTATGAAGAATCATTGTCATCATACCATTCTAATTTGTATCCAATGAGTCCATAGGACCATGTAGCTATAGTTGTCATCATGTTTGAGTGGACTTTTTAGTGTATTGATTTTGTAGTCTAGATTTCTTAAAAACTTCATTATCCACCAAACCTTGTATTCCTTGAAAAAAATTCTATGTAATGGAATGATTTTTTGGGGTGTCATATTCTTCCTAATCTTATTTATAAGGATTTTCTCTAGTTTCTATTTAACTATTAATTTACTCTTGGATATCTGAGATCTTTTCAAATTTACCTGAATTTGAATAACACTCATTTATAAGTGGGATATTATGTGGATAATGCTCTCTAGAAATCTAGAATGCCTCTTACTCCTTGATTTACTCATGATTTTGGGCATTATCCTAAGAAACATGTTCTTCCTAGATCACCGATTCATGCTTCCAGGAAGACACAATTTCTATTTATGATGCAACAAGAATAATATGATCAATTCTATTGTAAAATGTGTGTGTATATCCAACAAAGGAGACGTTATTCTATGTTTTGTAACTCTTCAATTTATTTTTATAAGAAAATTCATGATTCCTTTTTAAAATAACAAGGTAAAACCATATTCTTATACAGTTATTTTTAACAACTCCAATAATTTGAAAATATTAGAAAAATTTTGGAATTATTTCATACTCCAAATTTAATGAGATATCATCATCAAATTATGACATAACTACATTATAAATTAAGAAAGAGATAATATATATCTACAAAATTATGCTTTCATAGTTTACAAATTTTTAATCCTTGGTGTTCTTATACATTGTGTTTGAAATTCATATTGTATATTCAATATAAAAAAAATGGATAATAGAAGATCCAATAGAGTCTAATAAGTTTCAACCAAATATAGGGTTGAAATTTTTTAGAAAATGTATTAAAAAAATTGCATTCATGAAAGGAAACCATATCCTATTTTAGATTGATTAACCCAATCCCCCATGTTATTCAATTTAGATCCTCTTATAGGAAAAAGGTGTGAATGAAGCTATATACGTTGGGAATACATATCCAGTCAGAAAACCAAATATATAAGTCAACATTAATAAGATAAAATTTATTTTCCAATTCATTCCTCTAGAAGTAGGAATGAGGCTTGGAATATGAGAATGTTCACAAATTTTAAATCCTTAAAAAATCACCTTTTTATTTACAGTCACACTAGCAGTGTTCCCTTCTTCATGGTCCACTCTAAAACATAATTATTTTGAATAAAAAATATATTAGAGTCCCATTAATTTTATGTAAAATAAGGAATTGGTAAAATCATCGATCTGGACTCCTTTTCACTATTCCGATCAGAATGGTTCACCACAACAGTTGTACAACCCACAATCACCATTGTCATAGTACTTATTTAGTTTATTATTCCTAATTCATCATCAAATGTAATGGAACCTTGATTATCCAATTTCATGTTGTTCACATCAGATGAAAATCAATATCCAATGTAGTCTCACTTGTCTGGATCGAAGCATTGACCTTGTTCATGAACTTCATCACCATTCACAAAATCCCTAACAAAACCACTATGGATTGGTGTGTGTTGATTTCATTAAAACTAAATATACTTTCACATTGACTTCCAATTTTATGTCCAACCAAAACCCATTAAACACAATGGGAACATTTTGATCCCTCATATCTTTCAGAAGCAAGCCAGTTCTTCTCATCCTACACAAACTGTCCATAAATCTAGATATGTCTGATATTTCCACTAAGACTATTGTTTTAGATTAGCCACTACAAAAAAACGGGTTTAGCGGCGGTTTTGTGGCGGCAGTTGACAAAACCGCAGCTAAACGTTTTCGCCAAAAGATTTCGTGGAGGTTTTTAATAAACCGCCGTGAAACACATAATTTTTTTTAAAAAACCCGTCCCTTCCAAATCCCACCCCAGTGTTTCCCCCTAACCCTCATGACCTCTTATTACCCTAACCCCCCGGGCTCGGCGACCC
The DNA here is from genome assembly GCA_963277665.1 of Viscum album. NCBI lineage: Eukaryota > Viridiplantae > Streptophyta > Magnoliopsida > Santalales > Viscaceae > Viscum > Viscum album. Next base: position 1,807,094,295 of record OY728122.1, on the reverse strand, counting down.
CCATGCATCCGGCGACTCCCGCGCCCTCCCTTCTTCCCCTAACCCCTCAGCCCCTGTGACCACCAACCGTCCGGCGACCCCCAACCATCTGGAGACCCCGTCCGGTGACACGTGACCTCCAACCATCCAGGGACCCCACAACCTCCGTCTCTAGCGACCCCGCGACCTCCATCTCCAGTGACCCTACGACCTCTGTCTCCGGCGACCCCTATCATTTCCAGGTATTAATGCATTTATGTTATTGGATAAATCACTTAGAGTTAGGTATCCTTTCATTTATTAAATTTCAATGGTACTGGTTATCATGTGTTCATGATGTATACAATGGGGCCATTTTTGTTTTTTACATGTCTATTAAGACAAATTGGTGGGACACTATATTATACAACTAAGTGATGAATTGGGTATGGAGGCATGTTATTTCACTCATGATTTTATAAAATTCTGAGGATATTTTGGATGGTGAATACATTGGTTGGGTACTTACATGGATGTGTGCATTCATGATATGATTTCTCACAATGGTGTGAGATACTTTCACTAATTTTTTATTGGTATCTTATTCACTAATTCATGATATTCACTCATGTTATATATATATATATATATTATGTTCTGACTTGTTCATGTTATTGGGAATTGTGTGGGATGCATCATGTATTATCTATTAGGTAGTATAATCATGCCATTTTTATGAACCATAATGAATATATAGATGTTTCTATTCATGATACATGAAAGGTAAAGGTATCCCACTTCTCTAATGGTGTATCTTGAGGCTACATCCATGGATAATGGGACCAAGATCTTGTATATGGTTAAGGGGTGGAGTTTGGGGTGGTTTCATTGTGGCACCATAATTAATTTTATGAGCTATTGGGTTTTGTAGACATATATGATATATCATTTACTCTCAAAACTCTTATCTTGGTCATGTTATATCAATTGTATTTGGTTGATATTCTATCATGCATCATATTTATGTTATAACATTTTTTTGTTCTAATTATGGTTATGTTGTGTTTGAGAGTAAACCACCACAATGATTTCATATACCATTGTAATTTATAGTCATCCTCTAGTGTCTGTGGGATGCACCTATGTTTAGTGGAATTTTGGCCCTACCCAAGTCAATAGGTTGGGGTCGAGATCTTGTAGTGGAAGTCCTTACCATTTAGGATTAATTACCCTCAATTAAAAGTTCCATTTTTTATCAGTTGTTTAGGAATGAGATATCTCAACTATGACTTGATAAATTAGAGAAATTTGATGAACACTATTTTCCCACACTTCACATCCTTGAGTTATATAATAATAATATTATATGATAATTCCATAAGAATTCCCACATATTATTATTCATCAAAGGAGAACTAGTATTTTCTATGAGAACACCTATGATAACTAGGAGGAAACCTATAAATCTAGAGTAAAATCGGAAGGGACATACAAAATACAAAAATTCTACTCCAATAATGCCTAATCCATGATTATAATGGATTCGTAGCATATCATGTATACCACCAACATAATTATACTCAAAGAAATAATTTTTATAACTTCACAACGGGGATTTGAAAGTCCATTTTTAAATACTTTAAACTTCTTATAGATGGTTCCATTCATAAGACCACAAACTGTAAGACCCAAAGGATCTTTTTGTAAGACCATAAAATGTTTGAAACTCATGTCATTTTCATAGAACATATGATACATCCTATAACAGTGTAAAATAACTTGAGTGGTGTATTTTTTATGAACTTTTTACCTTTTATATTAGACATATATATGTAATAGTTCTTAGTGTAAGGGCTTACATGTATTCAGGGGTTCTTCACCAAAAAATTTACACTATGATGAAACCATTTTATTATCTCATATACATAATCCAAATCTAAATAAAGACTCTTTTTCTATAAATACATATGGATTGATTCATATTCTTATAGGATATATAGTGGTTTCCATATCTCTTATATGAAAAATGGTTAATGATATATTTCATTTATAATCATCTACACTATCCTAGTTTATGTGTTTTTTCATTCAAGACAGCTTTCCTCCTATTTCCATACACATGTATAAAACAATCCTATATTAAGAACTAGGTGTTGATTAATTAATGTTAAGTCCATATATATAGTTATGTCCAAATCATTTATATTGGACCAAACAAAATATTTAATTCCTATAAAAAACCAACCTCATCCTACTATTCATGACTTCATCTATTCAAATAAAATTTTCTTTATTGACTCGAAAATAAGACTCAATAATTTCACTTTTAATAAAATCCAAATATACAGAAATCCTTCTTCACATTGATCATAGTCATAGGAACTTAAAATGAATGACATAAAGTTCCTCACCATACCACATTATACTACATTGAAAAAAGTCATTTTTTTAATTATATCATTAAACTAAATGACATATGGTGCCCATTAAATTACATTTAATCCTATTTCTTAAATTCAATATATACAATATAATATCCTTACCTGAGATAAATATCCATGTAATAATCCTCAGTGAAGAGTTCCTTCCCAAAAAACCTATGAAAAAATAAAATTCCACAATTTTTTCCTTGGATTATATCATATGGGATTCATGGATTCGCATCAAACCTTCCTTTATATAGCTTGACACTGGAAAACATCATTTCCCCTTCACAAGAGATATATTTGTGATGATATATTATAAGAACAACATGTGACATGATCATTATTGTTATGGGATATAGAGTGACACACGAATTTACCATCCTAGGACATTATGTAGTTCCCATTTAATTTCCCAATTCTTACACAATAAAGATACATTTAACAATTCAAATCAGTTTTCATCCTTTCAATTCCCACCAGGGCACCCATACATGTCTCCCTTTCTCTCATATACAATATCTAGATATTTTTTGAGACCTTATAGAAATATATAAATCCATTTCAGGCAATTATGTGAGAAATCTCTACATCCATTTCAGCTTGTCAACCTCCAGGAGAGGGTTGTATTGACCCTTTGTGAAATGGATATGACCTTCCTTCCATCATTTTTTACTATCATGATGCATTTAACTGTGTATTTTGTTGAAGAAGCTAAATTAGGGGGGCCCATTCATTATCGATGGATGTATCCAATTGAGAGGTATTTTATTTATATGTTTCCATTTATGTAAAAAAATTGGAATTTAAATAAATGCATAATATTATTATTTTATTTCAGAGATATCACGGTCATTTGAAAGAATACACGATAGATAAAGATCAACTAGAAGGCTCTATTGCTGAAGGCTATTTGGATGTGGAGTGTCTCACCTTTTTTTCTAGATATTTGGATGATATTGAGATAATATTTAATCAATTTGGATGTATTGACGACACATCAACTCGATCTCAAATGCATCAGAAATCAATAATATTTCAAAAAATTGTCCTATTAGTTGGGAGGACATCAAATATGACACTGACAGAATTAGAATTATTACAGGCACATTGATATGTGCTGCTGAATAGTGAAATTGTAGATCCATTTATTGAGTAGTTTAGGATACAAATAAAGAGATGAATGAGAGGCCAAACATGAAATGTGAATGATATAATGAAATATGTGAATAAAGTGAAGGTAGAATGGTTTGCATGATGTGTAAGTTTATAAATATTGCAATAAATATGAAAATTAGTTTGACACATACAATTTGTAAACCTATTAAATTATATTACTTTTTTCTGATCATGAATATTGATATTCGAGTAGACTTGTCAGAAGATTTGAAGTTTCTTGTAAGAGGTCCTATAAAACAAGTTAGAAAGTTAGACGCTTATAATGTGAATGGCTTTAGATTTCGTACAGTTGACTGAGAAGTGGTTTTGAAAACACAGAATAGTGGTATATTTAAATTTGATGAAGTGGGATACTATGGAATGATGCATGATATTATTGAATTAAACTTCCATGGGCATTTCTCTGTTGTTTTTTTCAAATGAAAATGGGTTGATATTATTAGAGGTGTTAAAAGAGATTCCTTTCAATTTACTTCTATAAACTTCTCTCGCTTGATGGATGTTGGCGATCGTGAACTGCATGATCCATATATCTTAGAATCGCAAGAAAAAATGGTATATTATGTTAATTATGTTGTGGATGAAGGGTGGTGTGTAGTTACTCATATAATACAAAGAGATTTGTATGATATGGGTGATGAAGTGAATGATTTGACCTCAGCAAAAGAATTTCATCAAAAAAAGGAATCATATTTATTTTTCCATCATGATATTTAAAATATTAGTCTAGTAAGGATGAATGAAGTGGATGAATCAATGTAGTAGGAAACCGACATGATTTAAGGGAAAAATGATTGTATGTACAATTATGTATTCATTCAGTAACCACTTGTTTCATTTCTGTAGTCATTAATTATCATTGTTATTTTTTTTAGTACTGGGCATCTATTATCATTTTAAATTTTTTTTTGCATAAATTATTTAAAATATATATTCTGAAGATAATTTTAATTGATTAAATGACAGGAAGGCCAAGGAAGAAGCGGTAAACTATTTTATCTAGTTCTGTGACAGATGACGATCTGTCTGTCCCCACGGCATATGAGGCACGAGATGCATACACCCCTGCACCATCTCCCCCTACATGATCTCTGACACTATCCATGGATGTATCATTAGAGGATGAGTCATCGAATCCCCCTACAAGAGCCTCAACAGTGGGGCAGCGACACGCCCCTTCCAGTTTATCATGAACATTCTGGAGGGTCACAGTCGTAGGTAGAAATTTTAATTAAATAAATTTATTTCATTTTCTTTATACTAATTGTTTTCTCATTGCATATGAAAAAAATGCAACCCTGGAATAACACATAAAAATTTCAGATGTTTGGAACATGAATGGAAATAAGATAGTTGTGCCATTAAATTCTTATGGGGTCCCGACGAATGACGCTGCATGGTTACTTGGACAGATTATAGGTCAGCTGGCAGCAGAGCCCATTTCCTTGCTTATTTCATATAATGATTTGAGGCATATGCCTCCAAACTAGAAAAATAAAGTTTTTGATTCTCAAATAAAGGTAATTTTATTAATTTATGGTTTAATTGAATTTCATGTTACTAATATGTTCAAAATGAATTTCTTTATACAGATGTTCTTCCACTTTACCGTTGTTGATGTGATTTCACGGAAGTAGACACTGACAAATCTTGGTAAAAAATGGAACGATTTCAAATGTAGGTTGTGGTGTGATGTCAACGATACTTCGTTGACCATGCAACAAATGTATGAGAACCTACCCAGTGGGGTACCGAAAGAAAAGTGGAATGTTTTTCTTGATAGACATCATGATGAGAAGTGAATGGTATTGAAATATATATTATTATATTATCCGAATTTTACATTTATACATGTATATTAAGAGGATATGACATTGAATAAATAACTATTAAATTGAATTTTATTTATTTCAGGATTTCTCAAGACAGAATGCATCAAACCGGGCAAAGCAAGTCATCCCGCACACAACGGGCTCAAAATGATTTTCTTGAAGCCGAATGTCATTGATAATCTTTTAATTAGTTTAAATATTTATAAGAAAATATTATCTATTTAACATATTTTATTGTTGATTTATCTTTGTTTAATATAGTCACATAGTTTAGGGCATGAAGCATCCCAAACATAAATGTGGCTGGATGTTCATAAAAAAACAGATGGATGTTTTGTTAATGATCCTACCAAAGAAGTTGGGGTATGAAGTCAATTTTTTATTATAATAACTTATTATTTGTTTTTACTGTGTTAATATATATTGATATTTGATTTATAGGTACAAAATAATGAAACATGGGATGAAAATCCTGGGCAGTCCTACTCAGTCTCCCTGGATGACCCAGTTGCTAAAGTCCTTGGGAAGGAGCATCCTGGTAGAGTGCGCATGATGGGTTTGGGACCCATACCATCTGAGGTCTTGGGCAGGACACCAGAGATTCTAGCTGCATCTACTCCTTGTTATAGTCATTTCATACCTGAAGATGCTCAGAGGGAGATATCTTCTCTACGAAACACAGTTCACCAGCAGGGGGATCAGATATCTTCTTTGCAGAAAGAGTTGCTTCAAATACATCAGCATATGAAAAGATATGCACCCACTGGTAGTGAATCGACTAGTGGTGAGAAGGTAAATCACAAAAAAACAAAATCATTTAGTTTTCAAACTATTATTGGTTTTAAGTTTAATTATAAATATGCAACAATATTTAATTTTCAATATTATATTCTTACAGGTTGCAGCAGGTAGTAGAGATGGAGGTGGAGAGGGTGACGATGCATCATCAGACCATGAGTATTAGTATTGTTGATATGATGACCAAATATGAGAACAGTTGGTTTGTATATGTAACATCTATGAAACATAGTTTCCACCAACCATTTCCATGTCCTAACATTTTCTTGATTTCTCAAGATTCCTTCTATGCAGTTTTTTGATTTATGATCTTTCATTTTATGTCTTGATTTCTTGAGTGTGGTATACATCATTCCATTGAAGCCTATGTTTGAATTGGTAGTCGAGATTTTGGATGACTAAAGAGTGATCCTTTTGTTATTTTTTTCTGGTTATATAAATTGGAACCTAGAGGGATGTATAGAGACCAAAAATAAGAGGATGATGGGAATGTGGTTTAGCCTAATCATGTGTTATGAATCATATACTCACCAATAAAATTAGTTTTAAACAAAAATGGTGAACCTAACATGGAACCTTAAACAAAATTCATGTGTCACCCAAATGTTAGGCTCATTTCTCTCTCTCAATTAATGAAATGTGGAAGAACATGGATCCTATACAATTGATTATACATGTGTGTATTTATTGATATGATGATTTCCTGATGATTTCTTGTAAATTTTTTTCATAAGTATTTTGGAACATTCAACTAGAACCCCTTTTGATACAAATGACATTATACTACATTAAGAACACATATGCTTCGACTACTGCACATGTTGGATCCTCATTAAAAACTATGGAACTATTATCAACCTTGCACCCTCAACATTGGGTCTCAAATTCACTAGTTTGGGAGTCACACCGAAATGGTACCTTTCCATCTTCAGAGGAAGCTAAAAAATCCATTCATCTCAAAAATCTCTACTAGATGTCTACTCGACAATGACTAGTGGAACATAATTTGTTGTAAATAGTTTCCATGTCAATCCATTTCATGGTCATATCCATGGAAGGAAATAACATGTTCCTCTCTTATCTAGGTAGGTTGATCAAGAGGTCACTTATGGACTCATCTAGATAGCATAAGGGACCCTCCAATGGGCTCCTTCTGGAATTCACTATCACCAATGCTACAACGCAATAAAACCTCGATATGATGTGTGTGGTTACCTCGGGAGTCTGACCTAAGTCTCCCAAACCTAGGTAGTCAGGAAAAACTAAAGAGGGTAGTGAAAAATTAAAAAAGAACATGGCCCTACATCTATACTGTTGGGAAAAAATCCCTCAAGGTATCATTGAAGAATTTTTGAGGTGATTGTGTTTGTTGACAAAGTGGACATCTGCGTGGTGATTGTTGACAAAGCATAACTATGACAAACAAATTAGTTGACAAAGAAGATTTCATGGTGGAATGTCAAGTTCAAGAGCTGAGGTCAACGATCCATGTTTGTTTCAAGAACGTCGATAAAAGGAATGGATGATCTGGAGGAGGTACAAAAGAACAGATAAAAGGTGGCGCCGTTTTCCAGTGTTTGCCAAATTTTTGGGCCTGAAAATCTGCAAATGAAGAAAAGTGTTTTTGGAAAAGGGACTTGCGCACCATGAACTTGGTGTACAGGAAACTTGCGCGCCATATGTTTTTGAAGATCAGAAGATCAAAATATGGCTAAGGAAATAGGTTCGCGCAAGTTTGGGAGTTGGTCGCACAAGTGTCTAAAAGGAGAGAAGACTTGCGCGCCAAGACTGGGTCGCGCAGGTGACTTGCGCGCCATCGCGCAGGGGGTCAATTTGCCTATAAATATTGCACCACCCCTCCTTATTTTCTAACGGAGTTCAACACTTTGAGAAATCAGAGCTCCCGTCGCGCAGGTGTGGTGGTCGCGCAAGCGGTGTCTGTGGTCGCACAGGTGGGACTTGCGCGCCAGAAGTTGAAGTTGTGCGCCGGTGTTAGAATTTACGCGCCGGTTGGCAGTTGCGCGCCAATATTGGTTTGGGCGTAAATGGAAGAGAGTCGCGCAAGTTTGGGGTTGAAGAAGCTTGAGTCGCGCAAGTTTCAGAGGAGGACATGCGCGTCCGTTGTGACTTGCGTGTCGAGGTAGACTTGTGCGCCAAGTAAGGTTGTGTTCCAGCAGTGTTTTTCGGACTACGTGGAAGCTGGAAGTTTGATCGATACCTTCGGTGCAAAGAGATATTCATCTTCAGGTGAAATTTGTACTTCAATAGAGCATCTACACACAGAGAAAGATGCATTCATGCAAATGAAGAGACCTACAGGTCTATAAACTGTGAGTGGATTCCTTCCAAGAGCAGTGAGATTAGGAAGAGGAAGAAGGTGATCCTCTCCACCGGCAGTGAGCCAGAGAGAGAGAAACAGTGAGTGACCCTTGGGAAAGCAGTGAGCTGACCCTAAACTTGTAAAGGCAGTGAGCCTGGGCATAGAAGTGATCTATCCCGAACATTGTAATCCACAGCTAGTGAAGTATAGTGGAATTTGGTATGAACCGACAACTTGTCGGTGTATGCTCCTTAGTCGTAGCCCTTAGCGGTGAACCAAGTAAAAATCTCTATGTATGACTGCTTACTTCCCTGCATTGCATTAAAAGCATCATCATCAGGTAAAGGAGACATGTGATCACAGTAACCACACAAATGCAAACAAAGTGATCCTTGTAACAAAGAGGTCAAGATCCAGTGGGGAAGAAAGAACTTTGAAAAAGAATATACATACCCTGATTCACTCCCCCTCTCAGGGTATATAGGCCCCTATTGTCCCTAACATATACCCTCCAAAGAATCCCACTAACTAAATATGGTGGCAAACTATGAGCAAGAGGACACATTTTCCCACATTTACTAAGCTTGTCGGTATAATTTGGTATTATTCAAAGAAATTACAAATAATATTTTGGTAAAAAATATAGGGAATACCCATATCTTTTCCCACTGTCTTGATTAACATCGGTATATACTATTATGAAATAGAGGACAAGATCAGGCCCATACACAATCTCCAACAATAGAATAAGAAAATATGCATGTTCTGGTCATTGAAGTCACATAGAATATTCTAAAAATGGTTAAATGGAAGACACACAACTATTCTACCATAATTTGGGTGACTCATTAACACAAAATGAGGAGATTTAGAGAAGATACACATCTTTTCTCCCAATGTACGTTGTATCTAGTTGAATGAAGAGGTTATAGGATTTTGGGTCATATCTTGCACATCTTCAAAACTTTTCCACTAGTTCCTCCTATGGGGATAATATATTTACGTATTCCACATTATTATGTGGGTCCTCTTAATTTTTAGTAGGTATGTAGCTATAATACCACATACTGCTAAGGATAAGGTGGTAGTCAACATAGTTGATACTAGAATCAAGAATTAATGTGCACGAAATGTGATCCCACTTAGAATAGTCAGGTTGTAGCATAGATTCATGGTATGGGAAAACTAAATGACGTTCAACATATGATAGGGAGCATAATTCAAATTCATCGATTGTTTGAGGTACTAATCTAGTAACTTCTACTATAGATTCAACATTATTTGACGCAAGTTCATATTACAATGTTATATTTGATACATTTCTAGAGTTTCTAGTCCTTGATATAGTGTATTTATGTGTCATTAAGATTCTGTAAACATCATTGGTTATTCGATCAATGATTGTTCATGGATGGAATTATTTTCCCCATTAGATAGGAAAATGTTTTTTATATAGAATTAATTCTTTCCCATAAGGAAACTTTATGATGTAATTATTGGAATGGATTTCATGCTTCCCTATAGATCCATTATTGATTATTATCACTATAGAATTATGGTCGACTATTTGTATGATGTCTCTTATTTCATCATGTTGGGGATACCAAGTTAGAAATAACATTTATTTGTTTGTATGATGTCTCATGTTGCATTTTCTAGTTTGATTTTTTTAGGGAAGTGCGGTAGTAGATGCAAAACTGCAATTTTTCTCTTCTAGTCAGCATTTCATGGCGGTTTTAAACGCCGCTAATTCTTTACTGGTGAGAATTTCGCGGTGGTTAAAACCGCTGAGACATGAAATCGGTATATATTTAGTGGCCATTTTTAACGCCGCAACAGAGGCGCAGAAAATGCATGAATATCGTGGTTGTAAAAACCAAAGTGAATAGAAAATATCCGGAACCCGTCAAACTGCCGCTAAAGTCACGAAAACTGCCGCGAAATGAGGCATCTATGATGCTTCCCTTAAACTCAGTGACATGGAAAAAACCACCGCTAATAGATTGTCGATGCCCTATTTAGAGCATGTTTTTGTAAACTGCCGCCAGAACATATAGAGGCGGTTTAATCCATCGCAATATGAAAAAAAACCACCGGTAATACCCGTTTTTGTTATAGTGAGCTCTCCCCATTTCATTCTTAACCTCCTGATAATAGAAGTGATCCAAGGTAATGTTGTATCCCTATATCATATATTCACAGGATTTAATTTATAATATATAAATTGAAACATATGAATGATATAATATATGTAATGAACCATATTGTGATATAGACTATAATAATGAAAAAATATTACTAATATCCCACTATGATGACTATATATACAAAATAAAGAACAAAAAATAAATACAGTAGTCTATACCACCAATAATGATATTAAAAAACCATGTCTCCGTGATGCATGAGTTGATCGAGTCCTATATAGAAACTTCACACGAGTCACCATGCTTTATCAATGAAAATAAATCTTGCATCCCATACAACAATAAACCTTTAATACATCAAAAATAATACTACATGTATTTAAACACACCAATGTTCATTTATATGTGTTAAAAAATAAATTTCATTAGGCCACACCAAAAAGTGAACCTATAATCTATTGTCATAACAAGTGCACACACACATGATATTTTCACCATATTAAAAAAAAACAAATACGGAATAAAATAAAAACTAAAAAATATGAATTGGGATACATAAAAAACATCCAGATGTGCGACCTATTCTAATGAATGAGGTATGCTTACCCCAACTATATACCCCCCCTCACCAATGGATTTAGAAACTGTGGGTCACCAAACCACATGAATACTGGATATTATATAATATCCAAATAGGATCTAAAAAATATAAATGGAATTGAATAACTTCCAATATCCAAGGAATAATTATACCTATCTAGATGAAAAATAGAATACAATGTGATTTAGGATTTGAATAGAATAATCATAACTAGTATAAAATCTCCACTCAATAAATCTATGAAAATTTAACATTATTAAAGTCATGTTTATCAAATTAGTCTCTCTAATAGAATTGAAACCCTCACTATCATTTTGGATCACTCGTAATTAACTAAAAGAATGTAAATCTATATAGATATACATCGATATAACTACTGTCACTGATAATCCAAGGTACCCAGATAACATCACCATCCATTGCTGATAGAACCATACCAAATCATGGAGAAATCTCAATCAATTACATCCCAAGGGTCTCCATGTGAATGTAAATTCAGGAAAAAAAATCTACCTGAACGATCATGACCCATGGCTAACCAATCCAAGGAATATCCATCCTCAATCCCAATATTCAAAACATTGGGACTTGAAACACCAATAAAATCTTGGAAAATAATAAGTCAGACTCTCCAATGTCCTATAGTTTTCACCATGACATTCTATTTTTATAAAATAATAGGCCTTACAACATTTCTTTTTATACTAGAGACCCCCTGTAAGAGACCATTTATATCATAGGTTCTGGTGATTCATCTTCCATTTTTGAAATTCTTATCACTAAAAAAGCTATGCAATGATCTTAGATTTATATTAGTAACTCTAATAGAATTTACTATGGGAACAATAAATTTATAATCTTACTGAATACAAGAATGTAACAAAGAAGAAGAAGCATATTTATATTGGTGGATAGACTTCGCTGTAACAACAGATTTGATATTTTTTATCATCCGAAATAAACAAAACAACATGAATATTATATGTTTTGTCAGATATTTTGTGACCCTCGGGTGTTATAATTTATGTGATCTCATCCGGATCAAGAATTCCTATAGTAGTAATAGATGATATGGGATACAAGACAAAATAAGGGGAGGCCTAAGGTACAGTCACATAGGATGTTTCACTTTCATGTAATGCAAGAACAAGCTCACTGATGGAATTTTAATATTCTACATAAAATTAGTATCCTCCAATTCCTTTTCCATATAGAAGGGAAAATTATAAATATCCTTTGAGATAAAAAACCAAATTTATTTTCATATTTGTGATGTAAGTACCCATTTTCACACATTATAGAGCCTTCACATGAAAGTGGACTAGGTAAATCAAAGATTTTTCTATCATCCTCTTCTTCAACAATATCATCCCAAGGCATTTTAAGATAAATCTTAATCTTGGAGGGACTAGTTTAATTTTAAGTACCCAACATCAACAAATATAATCTTGTGATTTTTATTTCTTTTAACTTGTTTCCAATATATATCCATGTGTACTACGTTCGCCTTCTATTGAAGAATTTTACTGTTAACAATAGAATGACCAACAATTTTGAAAACATACCATAAATGAGTGACACACCCATATTCAATTTTCACATCTGTTTTGTTTCCATTATCAATAAAAGTAACACTGTCTTTCTTCTCTTTTTCAAGATTAAATTCAACAAAATATCAAAAAAATACCAAATATCCCTTTCAAGGGTTTTCAGATCCATTTTATAGGGGTTCCAATGTAATAAGAAATATCATTAAGAATTTATAGAAGCCAATAAATCAAATTAAAACGATGATTCATTTCCCATATATTTTCATTGGTATGTTACAGAATGAAGGGATTGAATTTAATATCCCATTAAAATTACTCAATGATCCAGGATTAAGATGAAAACTTCTAACATCCCTTACTCTATTAAATTCACCCTTAGATATTAAAACCATGTGGTAGAATCCTATCATGTTATAAATAATCTTTAAATTGTGAAATCTCAAGCAATGAATGATTTTTTCATTATGATAAACAAAAGATCTAGGTTTTTTTACTTTAGAGTAGATAACACAAACCGATATTTAGAATTTTCAATGAACAATCAACTACTATAATGCCTCTAGATCATCCACTATATAAAACCCACCATTATCAAGCTTGTCGGGGCTAGAAGGTCTGGACGACCCCTCCATGATCATATCATTAGATCCTGAAAGAGACTCCACAATGAAAATAGCCTTCTTTCTCAATGTTTAAGGATCAATAATTTCTGAGGGTGAACAATTATTCTACCACAAAGGTCAATCATTTTAAAAAAGTAATTTCCCAATTACGATTTAAAAAAATTCATGAGAATGACCAAATAAAAAACCAGGATTATGAAAAATCATTATTGATATGTTCAAAGAATATTGTTCCCATTCTCACCATCCCAACACTATGAATTTAATATAACAATAAATACATAAATACAAATTGTTGATTTGAATGTAATTATTTAAAAAATCTATAATATTTCATTTAGATCAATAAAATTAATAAGAATTATTAAATCAATAAAATTATATAAAATTAATATTCTTGAATAAGTATTTATGTTTTTTATAAAATGGATGAATAATATATTAGTGGTTCTTAAAAATTATTTCTATTATTAAATTACTTATATTTACAGATAAATTTAGGTCAATAATCAAATTATTCTATTATCAAAATAAAGACATATATTAAATTATAAAATTATTTTTTCATTATGTGGATAAAAAATATATATTAATAAATGAGATTGAAATTTTTAATCATTATTTTAATTAAATAAAATATAAAAAATGTCAATGGACATGTTTCCATTAAATAAATAATTTTAAATCCTATGATGCTATGTTTATATTTAGATAAATCCTATAAGAAAAAAGTATGATATAATGATTTATCTATTCTTTTTTAACCCAGATTAACTCGATTCATCCTTTACAGAGGTGATAAATTATAGAATTATTACTACTAATTTAAAAAAAATATAAGGGGACCCTATTTAACCCATATGACCATCATGATTATAAATGTTTATTTCATTTTATATAACTAAATTCTAATAAATGGATGGATGTAATATAAAAATATCAACAAAAATAACCTTTTATAAAAAAATCATCATAACACCGAAGTTATTTTTATCCCATAAAAATAAAATGAATAGAAGAATGGTAAAAAAATTATTGATTATTTGAAATATGAATTTCATTAAAATAATTCACTATTATGGATCAATTTAATTTTTTAATTATAATCACATTATCCGGATAAAACTATTTTCCAAGAAAATTCATATTTACTTTTTAAAATGTATTAATATTAAATTTAAATATAAAAAATATATTAATCAACTTAATTAAATTTCAAAAAAAATTTAAATAAAATTGTTAATTGAATAAGTTTTTAAAAAAAAATGGATCTTTATTCATACAATATTCTATAAAATCATCATTTATTTGTTCATAAGAAAGAAAATATGTTCTAAAAATTGTGAACACTTTATCCAAATATATTTTTATTATAATTATTTAAAAAATGATTGTAATTATATAAATAAATATTTCTAATTTTCTTGATATTAATCATAATATTTTCTCACAAAAATAATAAAAAATTTTATGATCTCAACTATTTTAACGATAATATGACTTTACTATAATATGTATGATTATTTAATAATAAAATACCATTATGTTAAAATTGTATAGAAAAATATTATAAATTCCAGAAATTAGTTTATTTTTTTTCTAAACATAAAATTTAATGGCATGATTTTAGATGTAAATGAGTTTAATATTTTGAAAATATATCGTGGTTCATTTAAAATATGTTCTATGTCTATCACATGTTATCGATGAAATTAAATTTTACTAATTTTGTTCCTAAAATAGTGTGGTGTTGCATTCTCCCACATTAAATAAAATGATGCCTCATAATTTTTTTTGATCATTAATTGTTTAATATTAAAAAAAATCATTTATCAAATATGAAATAATATAATATAATTATAAAAAATTCAAAAAAATGGAAACCATTAAATGTAATGGATTCCATAAATGACATAAAATCGGGTTCATAGACAATGAAACCGTTGGAGGGATGTAAAAATAAGGATATAGAAGGGAAAAATTAAACCAAATGACATTTTTAGTGAAAAGGAACATGATCATGGTATATGTAATAACCCCATTACCATTAAATACTGAGGATTTAAATAACAAAAATTCATACGAATTATAGGTTATAGGTACTCATTTTTTCATTAATATAATTTGACATTAGTTGATTCAAACAGTTACGTTGTAGACATATAATTTGAGGATATATACAAACTTTAAAATATTATTTTCATCCATTAAGAAAATTACACCTTAGTATAATCTATTTCTCTAATCAATGAGTATTGATTATTTTTTTATTCCCAATGTAGAAATATTATCTTTTTAACAAACAAAATACTATTTATAGAAATTCCATGAATCAATAGGAATTAACCAAAAACAATGGTTAGCATAATATAATTATAAAAAAATAAACCCTTAAATATAGATATACATAACTAATATCAGAATCCATAATTAACTCAATAATCATGACCTTTTATAATTTTTTTACCTCACGATATATAAATTTTAGAGTTAATATTTATAAATTTAATTTCAATATTTTAAAATATTCATTTAATTTAAATAAAGAGTGAATCATGAGGGTTATATTTACCACATCATAATTATTTTTAATTATAAATTATTATATAATACTATAATATACTAAAATTTACCAATATTTCAAGAATTAAATTTATATACAAGAATAAATGAAATTCATTACATGACCATAAATATTAGTAAAATAATTACATTTTTAATGAATATATTTTCATACTTTAGTATTTTTTATATTCCAATATCAAGTATCCTGTACATATATTACCATCAAATTAAATACAATCCCCATGGAAATTTATACCTAAATAGATTATTCATTCTAAAATCAATGAAAATTTTAATGTTGAACTTTCATTACTAAAAACATTAAAAAGGGAGTTCTGGAGCCTTTTAACTTGTTATCAACCATATATACCATCCCAATAAATAATTGATACATTTTATGACAGCTATAAAATAAATCCCACGTGATTACAAAAGGAAAATCCCCCTTAATACAATAAATTAGCTTATATAATAATAGAATAAAAAATTCCATTATATATGTTCATTCTTCCTAGAACAAAGATAGTATCATAAGCTATTTTATATGATCAATAGTGATTTCACAATTCTAAAATCATTATATACAAAGGTTATCAATGAAGAGAGTCACATAGAATATCAATAGTTGAATAATAATAAAATTTTATTCACATGAATTTATATAAAAATCAACATGAAATTTCAACCCTAGAGTGGAGGGTAAGTATTCCATAATTATCATGATTCACATAAACCATTATGATTTCATAAGTCTACACATTTTTCAATTGTATATGATGGTTTTTTATATTACTATTCTTAATATTCATTATATTATGGAACTTATTCACATAAAAAAATATAATCGAATTTATAACACTGATGTGTGAGTGGTTTATTCTTTTAAGCTCTCTCTTAATTAATTTTATTTACTGAACTATTTACATCACATAGAAATTCAGATTCATCATAGCCATGCTTCCTGAAATTGAAATATTATATTTTCACATTAATGTATTCACTAGAGTTCACCTTATTTTTTTGGAATTTTGGATGTTGTAAAATATTTTTCCATATATGTTAAAACACAGCAGAGCATCCATAAAAATCCATTAAACATTTCTTATCACCGGAAAATTGACGGTTTCTATCTTCTATTTTAACTTCTAGAACCAGTATATATTTTTCCTAAAATCTTAAAATGCCTTTTATGTATAATTATTTAAAAACATTGTTTCAAGAAAATAAATAATCAATAAATTTTCATTTTAAGGATAGTAATAAAACATTACGAATACCGTTATTATATAGTAAAATATTTTTGAAGGGTACAAATGGATTCCTCATCAATATCCTCAAGATTAATTAATTCTTTCTCATTTTTTTATATAGAATACATAGAATTATTAACTATAAAATATTCTCTTAATTTCATCTCATTACATAGATTCAATTTCATACTTTTTACAAGTACTTATATTTTGATTCATCTATTAGTTTAATTTTTCATTAAAATAATAAAAAAATAAGGAATTTTTTAAATGACTAATATATGAAGAATAAAAAATATATTGTCATTTTTATTGAGGATTTTCAATATATAATGGATCATGAACCCCATAAAATTTGGTTGGAAATTGTCACATCAATTAGTGAACAATATGTTTCTACATCTATGGTGAAATTGGATGTTCACCATTATCTATGTTGGAACAAATATATATTGAAATTTGAGTGTGAACTAACTAAATATATTTAATACCAACACATAAATCATTAAGTATATCAAGAAAATAATTGATGTATATTTTATCACATTAATTTTTCACATTATTCATTTATCTTCCATCCAGTTAATAAAACCCAAAATAATAGTGTGAGAAACAATAATCTAAGTGGATAAATACATTATTATTAATGATCATTATTTGATATATATATATATCATGAAACATTATTTCAGTTCATATATCCTTAGGGTTATCATATTTATCCATGTTTGTTACCAAATCATTAAAATTTTATCACATACATGGCCTATCCTCAATATTCTCAATTATGGTTTCTCATCCCAATATCCAATGGTTAAATATACATTGATTTGATACCAAAAATAGTGACCCATAATTTTCACTTATTATTATTACATATTAATATATTTATATTCCTTATATAACATAGTGATCCATGAAATAATTATATAGGTCTAGTATCTAAAAAATATCAAAATATTAAATAAATGTTTATATGGGGTCTGCCATTACGTTCATCATAATCAACCCAATTATTATTCTTATCATTTATAATATATTTTTTATCTATGGTAATGTGAACATAATAAATGTTAGGATCATATGCTCAGTAATAATAAATATGAGATAATAATAATTATATAATAATATAATGAGAAAATGGTGTAAGAACCGAATATTAATACTTGAAAACCATACCCTTAATTAAATGATCATAACATTGTTTAAATAAATAAATAATGGTTTTTTATAATGAAATAATAATAATGTAATAAAATAAAAATAGAAATATGAGTACAACCTTACAATAAAATATGAGTTTTTTCCATACACATAAGCTTATGAAATTTTAAATGTGAGTGAATAAAAAAATTACAAACGTTTTGTAAAGGACATGAATCCGGACTTAAAGAATAAATTTATGGAAATAGAACTAGGTTTTAACATAATCTTATACAAATGAATGATGGGTCTTGCATAAACAAATTGGAATAAATTCAAGGTCAATGCATAAAATTATGGACATCAAGGAATATCCCACATATAAAATATTGAATGTGAAATATGGTTCATCCAATACTTATTTAACTCCCATGATATCCATATATACCCAATAAATTTGATGGAGGTAATTTTTGGACATATTATATAATGAAAATCATAAATATATATGCAGAAATAACATAAATCATCCATCATATTTGAACCCATGATAATAAATGGTTTTAAGAAAAATATCATGGAAACATTACCCATGGGAATGAAATAGAATTCATTACCATTTTTTCATCGTATTAATAAATATTCCAAATAAATAAAAAATATGTTATCCTTGGATAATAACCCCAGTAAATCATAATTTATATCAGTTGTTTTTATTATAAATATAAGTAATAATAAAATAATAATAAAAATTTATTTATGAAATTATCATTTCATTTAGAGATAAAATATTAAAAATAAAACACAATTATAAAGGGATGAATTATATTAGAAGAAAAATTTATAAAACTATAAATATTATTAAATATATAATACCTATGGATGGATAATCTATTCATGTTGAATCATTTAGAAAATATTCCTCCCATTATTTTTTAGTAAAATTTACCTCATTATGAAAATTACAACATGATTCCCTTAATTTTTTTAAAAAAAGTATATCATGGTTGAATATAAAATAAATAAATAAGAGGATAATATTATAAAACATATTTAAAATTTTATGTGGATAATCTGTATTTGGATGAAAATTATTCTTCTACTGAATAATGAAATGATTTTGATTTTTCATAAAAAATAATCACTTAATATCTTAAATAATTATATAGATAGAAAATGGAAAACACAAAGTCTCATAAAATAAGCAAAGGAGAATAAAATTATAGTATTTAATGACATATGTATCATATAAGTTTCTCAGTGGATGTTTATATAAAAACAATCTTAATTTAAATTGGATATAAACATAAATCCCTTACATCATGTATTTTATTTCTATATTCAAAATAAAACATTTAGTATAATAAAAACATATTTTAAATAAGTACCTTAAATAAACACAATCATTTCAATCATACTATGTATAATATACTTATGAAAAATTATCGGCCATTTATTTTTAATGTTTTTTAATAAAAGAATTTTTTCTAGGAGAAGATTACTTACTTTTCTAAACATGTTTCGTATATGAAGTCCATGTCAATAAATTATGATCATGGTATCATCACCTCCAAAATTTAAATAATTATATATAAATAATATACATAAATAATTTAAACAACCATAATCATTCAAAAAAATTGATTGTAAAATTATTTACAATGAGAAGGGATGTGATAGTTCATACATACACATGACTGGGATTTTCATTTTTTAACGAATGTAAACAAAAAATGTAAATAACAATTCATATATAATGGATAAAATTTATAATATTTATTTAAAATAATAAATTCTACATATAATTATTTTATCCATGTATAATGTATATGATGGATCAACCATATATCTTCACGGACGTGGTTGTACACTCATAGGAACAAAAAATATCTTCTTTTTTTAATAGTTGTGGCGGTTAAATAACATATATGAAATTACCATTATTAAAGTATAATTATATCATATTTTTCATATATAAACATTAATAACATCATGGAAAACATCTATAGATGTTGGTTTTTGGAAATTAATTATATCATTATCTGATGATAGTAAGTCTTATATAAACACAAGTGTTACATTCACTTCTCATTTTGCCAAAAAGATGCTGAATAATGGTGTTTTAATAATACTAATAAAATCTAATCATGTTAAGGATATTTATGTGGTTGTTTTTTGATCAATACAACATATTTAGATGATATAAATAATATAATAATATAAATTTATCATTTATGGAAATTTCTTCTTCATTTAAAAGAATCCTTTTGGTAGCATCTAAATGGCTCTAGGGTTGGTATTCTTAGAATACTAGAACATCTATAACATGGATAAGGATTCTTAGTAGAGAAATTTATAGAAATTAGATGATATAGAAGTTTCAGTGTAGGGTAATTCAGTTAATGATTATGTACCGATTTATAATTGAGGGGAGGGGTAATTTCTTATTGATTAAAAAGATATAATTTTATTAAATTCAATACCAAAAAAAATCATAAAAATGTTAACATATTTTATAATATGGTATGATACGGTTGTAATATCAGAATTATAAATAATTAGGAAATCTTTTTGAATCATTTTAAACAATATCATTTTTTCTAAAAATTAGTTAACAAATATTAATTCTAACCAAAAATATGAGTTAATTAATATCGCGAAATTAATTTTTTTAACAGCACAAAATATACATATATTCATTCATAAATAGTTTTTCCCAATGATGAAAAATAATATTTACTAATAATACCGATAGTGACATTTTTTAGTTCTTTTTTATTTAAATAATATTATGTCATTTTCATGGTAATATCCCCATTAAAAACACATTTTCAACACTAATGAGTTAATGGTGGAATTACCTTAGACCAATAATAAATATGATAAAATATAGTATGGAATTATCAGTTAGTTTTATATTGAAAAATCTTATTAACCCTTTACGAAAATGAGAAATTTTACCACGGTAACAATTCATATTTAACAAAAATAAATATGGATAATTTATCAAATTAGAGTCTCATATTTATAAATATATAATTTTTTTATAATATTTAATTAAATTAAATAAAATTAATAATCATATTATTAATGTAATAAATTAAATAAATACTATTTTTTAGAAAAATTAATGATTTAAATAATAAAATATTTATATTTCAATCTCAATCCTTGAAAAATATTAAATGAATGTTAAAATATTTGATTGGGATTTTAGTATCAAAAGTTAATTAATAAAATCCCAAAATAATATTCAATTTAATTTAATTTCCTAATAATACATTGTCTATATAAAAATATTTTTCAATAAAATTATATTTTTGTTATTACTTTTTATACTAAATTCAAACACAAAAAAATTATTCTAATGAATATAATTAAATTATTTAAAATATATTAAAAATCTATTTACCTAGAAATAATTAAAAAAACATTATTTTAACATAAAATTTTAAATAATCAAATCATTTTGTCTATTCTCTATAAAAATATTTTTTTCAGAAAATTCGAAATACAACATTTTCAGATAATATTATTTTATTGTAAAATTTATTTTAAATTTATAAAATTATATTTTAAAATTTTATTGAAATATTTCATAATATTTTTTCATGAAATCAGAAACATTATTTATTAATGAAATAATATTTTAAATGGTTGAAATCATTTTACTATGAATTCACTGATAATTAACTAAGTATTAATAAATATATTCAAATTGCCTAATTTTTTATATATTTCATATATTAGTTAATTCTTTTGATAGAATACTATTTAATGTCTAAGGAAAAATTTCAGAAATAACAATATATTATTTGTATATAATGGTTCATATGAAATATTTGTTTCATGTAACACAATATATCAAATCAATTATATTTATTTTAAAATAATATTTCATAAAATCATCTTTTGTTACAATCAAATTGGTGATACAAGTCAAGATTATGAATGTACCCCAACATCTAATGCACTGGAAATATACACTTCCCATTAGAATATATTTTTGTGACACCCTTGTAACACCCAGAGATTTTATGAAAAATATTCTTTTTACTTCATTGATTCCTTGTGTTGTAAGCTACAACAAGATTTCCTTGTGCTATACGCAACACCGTATGAGCATGTAGTATACACAACACTATTCTTGGATCATGTTACACACAATTTTGATAGTAGTTATTCTATGAAACATTGAGTGTATATATATATATATTCAAAGTATAAATGAAATATGGTTGGATTCTATTATACGAAAAAATGTAGGAGACTTGCACAGAACGCAACCCTAACTTGGCTTGCATTACACGGAATCACGACCTTCCTC
The DNA here is from genome assembly GCA_963277665.1 of Viscum album. Lineage (NCBI taxonomy): Eukaryota > Viridiplantae > Streptophyta > Magnoliopsida > Santalales > Viscaceae > Viscum > Viscum album. The sequence continues at coordinate 1,807,071,579 of OY728122.1, read as the reverse complement.
GATAGCGTGTGTTGTACGCAATACTAGGTTTTACTAAACAACAATTTATTCTTATAATATTATTATGGACTAGCTATTTTGAATAGTATTATCTAAATTTTGTATTTTATAACCTTATTATTCATCTAACACATTTTTTAGAATATGGTATTAGAACAAAATAAATTTCTCGTGTAAAATATGTATTTTTAAAAAATTGCAGTTTTCAAACCTTTTGATGAAGCACCCACCTTAAATGTTGTTTTTGAAATTTCTATATGTTCAATTTGAGAAAATAAATTTCTTCTCTGGAATCAGGATATAAAATTTTACTTTGGATAAATTTTTCATGTAATTATGATAACTTTCATATTTTAATGAATAGTAAAAACACGCTATATTTTAATTAAAAACAACTTTTTTCATCGCCATAATTTATATGGTTAGATTATCTTTTTAATTGGTTTTAAAGTGTAATTAGAATATATTTTTACCATTTAATCCAATGTTGTTCATTGGAAATAATTTCACTTTTAAATTCGATATAAACAAGTATCAATCTTATGATTGTTTTTGTTTCTTAAAAACATAATATTTGTTTTGATAACGGGAATTAAATTTAAAATTAATTAATTCCACTTATATGTTATGAATTTTTCAAAATAGGCATCAATTTTGAATTCAGAATATCAAATAATATGTAGGCTCAATTTTTGGTATTTTTCTAAAATACATCAATTTTTGATTAATAGTGAAACCACTATGTGGTAGTTAAAAAACATACTTTTTTAATTTAAATTTAATTTTAACACTTCTGTGAATTGAATTTAAAAAATATGAGAGACACAGATAATATCAAGGACTAAAATGAGGTTTAATGAGATGAAAATAATTTTTGGTGAATAGTAACCATTTACTTTTATTTACCACGGTTAAAAGTAAATAGGATAATTAAGGGTGAAAATAATATTATTATTATCCTAAAACAAATACTAATTCTATTAGATAAATTTAATTTGACCAAAAACAACCTTAAGAATAAAATATGACCGTTTAGGCCCACTTGGATTAGATTAGGACATTTAATATTAATTTATTTAAAGAAGGGTTAAAATAGTTAAAATCAATGTTTAATAAGTAAATCATTTTTAATATAGGGTTATACATAAGATAAATTCGACTATAAATATTCATTAGAAATAAAAAAAGATTTACTACATAATTATCATTTATTTAAAATTTTTATACATTAAATAATTTATTTTATTTATGACACAAAGATGATGAAGTAATTATCTTATTAATGAAATATTGACATAAGTGATGTTATAAATACCAAAATAAATATAATTTATACTTTTTATGAATTCCACTAATTTTACAGGTTAATATGACATGTTAGTATTGATTTATGTATAGTTTTTAGAAATAATAATTCTGTTATGAGTTTCACAAAAATCAATTACCAAATAGTGTCAAAATTGACATAAAATAGTTCTTAAAACAAATATTATATTATTAATTGTTATTTTATTCCTAAAAATATATGGTTTGGCAAAATGTCTTAGATAAAGTTATATATATTAATAATAAACAACTTGTAGTTTTTTTGGCTTGTTATAGTAAGTTTATTAACCTTATAGTGTAAGAAAACAAGAAGACACGATAAAAGTAAAATTATTTATCTTAAGGTTAAATCTAAATGATAAGGTTAAAATAGAAACCTAAACTTGTCTAAATTATATTTAATGAGATTCTTTCGACCCCTACCCACATTATCTTATAAATAAATCAATTTGGTGCTATTAAAAATCGAATATGACTTTATAATAAAATAATATTTTTAGTTTTTCCAAAGGTGCCCCTCTCCCCCCTTATAAAAGGGAACCTCCTCCCTCTCTTCCTCAAACCATTTTTTGCCATCATGATCGGCCAAACCCTGAAAAATTATCTTCCCCACATCCATAGAAACATCCTAGAGGTTCTTATCTTCTTCAAATACCAATTTTAGTTCCCTAAGAGGAGGTCTCAAAGATGCGCTTCAAAGAAGAGGTAATGTCTGTTACCGATTCTTTCAACATTATTTCTTCTTCCACTTCTTCTTCTTTAGTTGTTTCATTATGAAGTAATAACAAAAGTATAACTAATATACTGATATGTTATTATAAATATTAAACAACCCTATTTATACATCTATCCATCTTATGGAAAATGAAATCACCACGCGTGCGTACGTACAGAATACCTTCTCCACGTCGTGGTAAAATCTGTTTTTCCACCAACCCATTATATGGATGGGTATAATGGTGTAAATAATAACTAGATATGGTTATTATAACTTCATAATTATTCTGATATATTATACCATCCACTCCAATTCTATTCAATAATTTTGGGAACGACATCATCTCTCGTGCGTTCGTACGGACTACCATCTCCACGACGCGATGAGATTCATTCTCCATGTTAACCATACATGAATGATAATAAAGTTTATATAGTGAATAATAATGAACTATATGAAATAAAAATGATACTTTATTTATGTATATATATATGTCATCTATTTAGTTTCATTCAATTCAATAAGAAAACGAAAACAACATTCATGCGTACGTACGGCCTACCGTCTCCATAAATGGTGTATTTCATTCCTTTTATCGATCTATAATATATATATGTATATGATGAATATATATTATATATAAATAATTTTATAAATTCTGGAATTATTTAAATAAGGATATATGTAATAATATCAAGAATGACAAGTCGAAACACACACGATAAATGAAATGATTTTACCCAAAACGCTGCTTTAACATGGAATTTACAAAAGAACGGGTAATATAAAGTCATAAGTGAAACATATATGATATAATAACAAAGAATATGATTCATTAATAAGTCAATGACATTATTTAAATCATTATACAGGACGTTCGGATATGTACGAAGCATATCGGACCTAAGGTAAGGGATAATTGTGTAAATCTCATTATTATCCGAGATTTCTTATTCGTAAGTATTTACGGGGGTTATTGCTATCATCCATGTCCATGTTTTATAAAATTGTATTCATGTATGTTTAATTTCATCTTTACCCATTTTACCTTTACCCCATGGTATGGAAGAAATCTTTCTTTTATTTACCGTACAAGGTACTTTTTGACTTTTCCGAAAAAAGCAAGAGAAGAATGTTTTTTTACATATACAGCATGAAATGATTTTTACAGTCTTATAAAGCCTTATTTTCATGAAACATACTCCAAAATATTTCATGACTATTTTCAACAAAATCATTTTCTTTTATAATTTCATAACATTTTTTGAAAAGAAATTTATTTTCAAGAAGAAAGGATATTTTCTTCATGAATTCATTTCAAGTGTTTTATCAAAATCATTTTACATATAAGATGACATTATTTCATATGAGTATGTTTCAAATATAATGTCTCTATTATTTACATGGTTTCACTTTTCTTATGATGAAATATCCATTTCTTTTATATGGATTATGTGATGATGGGATGATGTTTATGAAACACATTTTATTCGTTGAGTTATTATGATTGATGTATGTTTATTTTGTGGCACAAGTAAGAATGATTTAGTTATGATATGGGTGGGACCTATATCTCCATCCAATGCATTGGGAAAATATTATATATCTCATGAGATAGACATGGCTAAAACGGTATGTTAATCCGGTTCAGTGATACAGGACTGGATCGAGGAGTGAACTCGATTCAGAAAGGGATTTTGTCCACTAAGATGGTCGTGGCAGCAATGCCTTGGCTACTATAGAAATAATAACATCTGATGAATGGTTTCCACAATTACATGTTTTATTCCCATGCTATTTTATTTTGATTGATGTTCCTTTATAATAAATTCCTTACTTACTTCCATGATTTATGCCTTTGATCGATGTTTTAAGGTTTAGATTTCATGTTCAAGTTTATGATTTCAAATTTTTTTGGATTGTTTTATATTCTCTATGTTTTCCCTAACTAAGCATTTGAGCTCACCCTTATTATGTTTTATTTTCCCCAGGAAATAAAGAAAGTTTTTAGGTAGGGAAACAAAAATGGGAAGATCATTATGGGAGATGTTAACGATCTTTCAACATGATTAGAATTTTATATTTTGAGTTTCCAAAGACATTATACTCTTACGGTCCTTGTGTGTCTATTTTTGTTATGTATTAAGTATTCTGCAAAATTAATGTAATGTCCATGTACGTCATGATTTGGGTCTCTACAGTTGGTATCAGAGGAAAGGTTTAGTCAACCTTTGGAAACTAGGATGCGAGGACTTTAGTGAGATCCCTAGAGATATTTATAAGGTATGTCAAGGGATGTCCCTGAGGTTAAGTATAAGTATAGGTTATAGTCCTAGAATTACGGTAATGATCATAGAATAAAACCTAAGATGTTAGATATTGATGTTACTCACCCTTGATTATGATTTTTCTCTCTCACACTATTCTTATTGGGTTTTAGAAAATGGATGGGAACAAGATGATTCACGATAATGGAGGATATGATGGACAATGGAATGATATTCATCCTGAGAAACTAAATGAAATGGGATTTGGAAGTCCAAACATCATTATTATGCCAAATCAGCAATCTCATAATATGATCAATAAACTCAAATTTGGTTAGTTTCCTGACTCGGCTAATAAGAGAAAGATGGAGTTTCATGATGATCATAGAGGAAATAAAGTTCAATTTCCCCTATGTACATCACGTGGGAAGAGGCATCAAGGAGAATGTTTCAAAGGAAATGGAAGATTCCTTGGGTGTGGAAAAGAAGGACACAAAGCCAGTAAGTGCAAAGGAAAAGGTTCAATAATCACAATGGATGAGGATAATGGTATTTCCATGACATCGACAATGGTTAAATATTTTAAATGTGGAATGTACGAGCATTATGAAAACCAATGCCCTAAGGGAAAGTCCCATAAAGAGAATTACTATGGTCGTATGGGTAGTATTTATGTTGATGATGACGAATAGACTATAAAAGATATGTCAGATGAATGAATTGTTGAAGCTCGGTCAATGTTTTAAGAAGGTAGTGGAATGATTACATGTTTATCATGTGTAATGTTGTATAAGTAATCTCATGGTACTATGGAATAAAGAGACATCTAAGGATTGTAACACTATTTTCTTTCCTTATGTTTTGAACGTATATGATGAATGGTACCAGTGACCATGAAATGTTTTTCAGATATTTTTGTAATGTAGATGATATGTGCATAATGAAGGTATAAGGAGAAAATTAAATGTTTGATATTATTCATGAGCTCATGACTGATATAAGGAAATAGTTATATCATGGTTTTAGTATATATAATTTTGGCGTTTTGGTGTGCGGAAACAGTTAACTTTTGACAGCACTCATGTTTTCACTAAGATTCAATGGGTTTTCATTTTTCAAGAGAATACATGATTAAGGCTTTCAAATGTTTGGTATGTGACCAACAAGATATATCTTATGATATATGGGGATCAACGATGGTATTAACATGCTTGTTATATGAAATCTCTGTTAATCGTTTTCACTATAATATGAGAGTGGAATGCAGCACTATGGATAAGCCTAAAGATTCGAATGGATTATGTTGGACAAAAGTTAGTATTGTTTAAGGATTGATGTTTTTTTGATATTATAGATGGGATTGAATAGTAATGTTGTTTTAGAAAAAGGACAACCTGCAGGATAGGTGATAGCCCATCATGTCGGACAAGGCTGTGGGAATCAAACCCCCAACCGAAATGTGACTGGCCTTTATTCCCTACCACTGTCCTATATGAAGTCCCTGCTTAGGAGAAACTATTTTTATTATATTAAGCAGTATGATATATGAATTATAAGTCCATTTTAGGAACCATATATGATTAATCTCACTATAGATGGTCTTATGTAGTTTTGATAACTTTTATAACCATCTGTTTGGGATAGATGGAATGACCCATCATTCTATCACATGATTTTCTAACACTTCATGAATGACAAATTCAACTTTATTTCTTTAAGAGATGAAGTGGAAATTGTCCAAAGAACTACCAACGGTGAGACTGTACCAAAATCACGAAAGTATTTCTTCTAATTCCAATTTCATCAACTTTAGGGAAATGATCTTGAAAATAAAAAATGTTGTCCTAGTGCCCTTACATCCGATGAATCAGATGGTACCTTAGATCATCACAAATATATGGCATTGTGATTGATGGATTTTTCATTTCCATGTTCTCTACCACTCTTCATCAGAACATGATGGTTAGATTTTTCTTCCATATACACATTTTCACCAATCTTCTCCTATTTGGAAACCCAGTGATGAGTTTCTTTGGGTAATTGTTACATTTCACACTTTAGTTTTTAAAATTAAGTTTTACTATTCCTTTTTACGATGTGGGTTTCTATAAATTGTAAACGATTTATAACCCTGACGAATTTCGAGGGCGAAATTAATTTTAAGGGGGGTAGAATGTAACAGCCTGAGATTTTATGAAAAATATTCTTTTAATTTCATTGATGTATTGTGTTGTAAGCTACAACATGATTTCCTTGCGCTATACCCAACACCGTATGAGCTTGCAGTATACACAACACTATTCTTGGATCATGTTACACACAATTTTGATAGTAGTTATTCTACAAAACATTTAGTATATATATATATATATTCAATGTATAAATGAAATATTGTTGGATTCTGTTATACGAAACAACGGAGGAGTCTTGCACAACACGCAACCCTAACTTGGCTTTAATTACATGCAATCATGACCTTCCTCAATAGCTTGTGTTGTACGCAATACCAGGTTTCACTAAACAATGATATATTTTTATAATATTATTATGGACTAGCCTTTATGAATAGTATTAACTAAATTTTGAATTTTATAACATTATTATTCATCTTACACATTTTATAGAATATGGTAGGAGAACAAAATAAATTTTTCGTGTAAAATTTGTATTTTTCAGAAATTGCAGTTTTCCCGCCTTTTGATGACACACCCACCTTAAATATTGTTTTTGACATGTCTATAAGTTAAATTTGACCTAATAAAATTCTTCTTTGGAATCAGGATATAAAAATATACTTTGGATAAAATTTTCATATTATTCTGATAACATTCATATTTTAATGAATAGTAAAAACACGCTATATTTTAATTAAAAACAACTTTTTTCATCGCAATAATTTATATGGTTAGATTATCATTTTAATTGTTTTTAATTTTTAATTATGATATATTTTTTCCATTTAATACAATTTTGTTCATTGAAATTAATTTCACTTTGAAATTGGATATAAACAAGTATCAATCTTTTGATTGTTTTTGTTTCTAAAAAACACGCTATTTGTTTTGATAACGGGAAATAAATATAAAATTAATTAATGACACATATATGTTATGAATTTGGAAAAATAGACATCAATTTAGAATTCGAAATATCAAATAATTCTTAGGCTGAATGTTTGGTATTTTTCTGGAAAACATCAATTTTCGATGAATAGTGAAACCACTTGGTGGTAGTTAAAAAATAACTTTTTTTAATTTAAATTAAATTTTACCACTTCTGTGAATTAAATTTCAAAAATCTGAGAGACACGGATAATATGAAGGACTAAAATGAGGTTCAATGAGGTGAAAATAATTTTTTGGTGAATAGTAACTTTTTACTTTTATTTACCACGGTTAAAAGTAAATAGGATAATTAAGGGTAAAGATGATATTATTATTATCCTACCACATGTAATAATTCTATTTTATCAGTGTAATTCGACCAAAAACAACCTTTGGAATGAAATATGACCATTTAGGCCCACTTGGATTAGATTAGGACATTTAATATTAATTTATTTAAAAAAGGGTTAAAATAGTTAAAATCAATGTTTAATAAGTAAATCATATTTACTATAGGGTTATACATAATATTAATTAGACTATAAATATTCATTATAAAGATAAAAAGATTTCCTAAATAATGGTATTTTATTTATAATTTTTAGACATTAAATAAGTTAATTTATTTATGACACAATGATGATGCATTAATTATCTTATTAATGAAATATTGACATAATTGAGGTTATAAATACCCAAATAAATGTAATTTGAGTCATTTTATGAATTAAACTAATTTTATAGGTTAATATGACATTTTATTATTGATTTAATTCGAACTAATCATTCTGTATGATTCTCACAAAAATCTATTACCAAATATGTCAAAATTGACATAAAATAGTTTTTAAAACAAATATTATATTATTAATTGTTATTTTATTCCTAAAAATCTATAGATCAGAAAAATGACTTATAAAAGGTTATATATGTTAATAATAAACAACTTGTGGTTCTTTTGTCTTTTTATAGTAATTTTATTAACCTTATAGTGTAAGAAAACAAGTAGACACGGTAAAAGTAAAATAATTTAACTTAAGGTTAAATCTAAATGATAAAGATAAAATAGAAACCTAAACTTGTCTAAATTCTATTGTATGTGAGGATTTCGACCCATACCCACAGTAGCTTCCAAATAAATCAATTTGGAGCTATTAAAAACCAAATATGAATATATAATAAAATAATATTTTTAGTTTTTCCAAAGGTGCCCCTCTCCTCCTTTATAAAAGGGCACATTCTCCCTCTCTTCCTCACAACACATTGAGCCATCAAGCTCGGCCAAACCCTGAGAAATTATCTTCTACACTTCCATAGAAACATCCTAGAGGTTCTGGTCTTCTTAAATGACCAATTTTAGTTCCCTAATAAGAGGTCTCAATGAAGTGCTTCAAAGAAGAGGTAATGTTCGTTACCGATTCTTTCAACTTTATTTCTTCTTCCACTTATTCTTCTTTAGTTGTTTCATTATGAAGTAATAACATCAGTATAAATAATATACTTATATGTTATTATAAATATGAAACATCCCTATTTCACCATCTATCCATCCTACGGAAAACTAAATCACCACGCGTCGTACGTACGGAATACCGTCTCCATGCCGTTGTGAAATCTGTTTTTCCACCAACCCCTTACATGGATGGGTATAATGGTGTAAAGAATAACTATATATGGTTATTATAACATCATAATGATTATGATATATTATACCATCCACTACAATTCTATTCAATATTAATGGGAATGATATCTTAGCTCTTGCGTAAGTACGGACTACCATCTCCACGACGCGATGAGATTCGTTCTCCATGTTAACCATACATGAATGATCATAGAGTTTATATAATGAATAATAATTAAATATATGAAATAATAGTGCTACTGGATTTATGTATATATATATTTATGTCATCTATTTAGTTTCATTCAATGTAATAAGGAAACGAAAATATCATTCATGCGTACGTACGGCCTACCGTCTCCATGAACGGTGTATTTCTTTCCTTTTATCGATCTATAATATATATATATATATATATGTATATTACAAATATATATTATATATAAATCTTGTTTTACATTCTGGGATTATCTAAATCAGGATATATGTAATAATATCAAGAATGATAAGTCGAAACACATACGATAAATGAAATGATTTTACCAAAAATGCTGCTTTAACATGGAATTTACAAAAGAACGTGTAATATAAAGTGATAAGTGAACCAGAAGAATGTGTAATATTATTTAAATCATTATACAGGAGGTTAGGATACGTACGAAGAATATCGAACCTAAGGTAAGGAATAATTGTGCAAATCTCATTTTTATCCGAGATTGCTTATTCGTAAGTATTTACTGGGGTTATTGCTATCATCCATGTCCTTGTTTTATAAAATTGTATTCATATATGTTTAATTTACTTTTTACCCATTTGACTTTTACCCCATGTTATGGAAGGAATGTTTCTTGTATTTACCCTACAAGGTACTTTTTGAATGTTCCCACAAAATTAGGAGAAGAATGTTTTTTTAACGTATACAGCATGAAAGGATTTTTACGGTTTTATAAAGCCTTATTTTCATGAAGATTCCTCCAATAGATTTCATGAATATTTTCAACAAAATCCTTTTCTTTTAATATCATGAAATTTTGTGAAATGAAATTGATTTTGAAGAAGAAAGTATATTTTCCACAATAATTCATTTCAAGTGTTTTATCAAATCATTTTTCATCTAAGATGACATTATTTGATATGTGTATGTTTCAAGTATAATGTATCTATTATTTACATGGTTTCAATTTTCTTATTATGAAATATCCATTTCTTTTATATGGATTATGTGATTATGGGATGATGTTTAGGAAACACATTTTATTCGTTGAGTTATTATGAATGATATATGTTTATTTTATGGCACAAGTAAGAATTATTTCATTATGAGATGGGTGGGACCTATATATCCCTCCAATGAATTGGGTAAAGATTATATATCTCATGAGATAGACATGGATGAAACGGTAAGTTAATCTGGTTTAGTGATACATGACTGGATCGAGGAGTGAACTCAATTCAGAAAGGGACTTTGTCCACTAAGATGGTCTTGGCTGTAATGCCTTGGCTACTATGGAAATCATAACAAGTGCCGAATGGTTTCCAAAATTACATGTCTTATTACCAGGATATTTTATCATGATTGATGTTCCTTTATGTTAAATGCTTACTTACTTCCATGATTTATGTCTTTGCTCGAGGTTTTAAGGTCTAGATTTCATGTTCAGGTTTTTGCTTTCAAATGCTTGTGGATTGTTTTATCTTCTCTATGTTTTCCCTTACTGAGCATTTGATGTCACCCATTTTATGTTTTATTTTCCCCAGGAAATAAAGAAAGGTTTTAGGTAAAGAAACAAAAAGAGGAATATCCTTATGGGATATTTTTATGATCTTTCAACATGATTAGATGTTTGTATTCCGAGTTTCCAAAGAAACTAAACTATTACGGTCCTTGTGTGTCTGTATTTGTTATGTATTAAGTATTCCCCAAAAGTAATGTAATGTCTATGTAAGTCAATCTTTGGGACTCTTCAAAACTTTTTTATATCCATCATATGTTCTGACACATTGCAAGAAAACCAATCTTCCAAAAATACAAGTCAAGGAACTAGAGAAAAATGATTAAATGTCACAATAAACCATCCTAGGTAGCCATAAAATATCACTAGATATGGATCAAAACAAGGCATAAAGAACACCTCCTCAAATTATAGAGGTTTTCCAGTAGTTGTGGGGTTATAAAATATACCCAAATGATACATGGTCTGAACATGTTAACCCTAATAATTTAAAATAAAATGTAAAAATAAAATTTATATCATTAGAAGGAGCTTTCAAAATATTGTAGTCTGAAACACCCCACATGTCCGTATCGATGAGTCATAGAATGTTGATAGGTACCCGGAAGGACCACATGGTACTCATATCCACAATTTATCACTTCGATTTTGAATCATCCACTTGGTTTTCTTCACAATAAAAATATGAGAGAGTCAAATTAAAAAAATCATGAATGAGGTTGGAAATCCATTAAGAATTAATTCTCCAAGGGAAATCCCTTTTTATTTATCCTTGGAAATTCACTTCATGTTAATAATGTGATTCAATTTATAGTGAATTCGATTTTTGGTGGAAAACAGTTTTAATAGCATTAATGATGACCCAAATATTAGCTTCATAAGAAATTCCCTACCCAATAATGTGATGGAATAAACCTTTCACAAGAACATAGTTATTTATAAATACACTATTGAACCAAATTCTCAAGGAATATTGGATTAATATCTATGAATATTTACCATAATAAAATAATAAATTTAAGGAATCCGTCAAATAATGTTCAGCATAATATGTTTCATTATCCTTCCTAATATTCGAAATATTATCTGGTTATTTTTATCCTTAAATGTGTTATTCATTATGCACAGTTCTTCAAACAGTGATACATGAATATCATCATGTATAATAGTATAACCTTTACGTAGATATTGATTCTTATTATTCAAGGGGATAATCTTCCATGTTTCCCAAAAAAATTTTGAAGACTAATTATAATTCATGAAAATATTCACAGAGTATCTAATAACATAATAAAATCCTTTTTTATAAAAATAATTTATTATATTAGATGCCTTTATAAAAATATATTAATATAAAACTGGATTCCAACATATTTCCTTAGATAGTGTTCAAATTTGTATTCCAAAAATAGGATTTGAACATTTTCTTCCTCTCAAAGGAATAGATGACATGCTGAGACACATTATTTCTATAAAAACCCATGTTTTTCATTAGTAGGATATCAGTTTTTCCATTTCCTCTAATTATGTAAGAATATTGATTGGTGAACAAAAGTATAAATGAATTGAAGAATCTATGTTAGAGTCTTAGTAGACCCATCACACTACATCATGTAGTACACCATTGAAATAATGTGTCCATTCCTGTTAGGTCTCTGGGTTAAGGTATCATCATCCATAAAGATATATATCATTATTTCAATTCCATCCTAAGATGAAAAAATTTATACAATATCATTATTGTGACACACTACATCATCAATATTCATATTGGTCATGATGTGAGGCCCATTGATGATGTTAAAAATCCTAACCATCAATGGAGTTTTCAAGCAATTCAGATTGGCCTCCCTACTAACTATATACATACGGTTCAACATTATATCATTTAATTAGTTCTTAAGTGAGTTCCAATAGATGAAGTATGATAATTTGATATCATAGTCAACAACAACTCTCTAAAACTAGATGATATGAAATCAATCGAATAGTCATTCACAACTAAGAGGTTCCATTTGAATTTATTAGTATTACCATCATTGAAGTTCAAGAGATCATCTATAATAATTCATTCCATTTCCATGGGTTTGGTATAGTCCATCAATTCAACTAATATCCTCTTCCATTCATACACAAAACAATTTTATAAGATATTCTTTATCTTGTATTAATGATAATTTTACTACTTTTTTACTATCTATTGAGTGATAATGTGTAGTCAAATATTGATGTGATAACTATGATTATAATACATACCCTACCCTTTTATGAAATAACATTTATCTTTCAATTAGAATGATTATTAGTTATTCCCAAGGAAATACCTATATGATATTAGCTTCTAACATTATACCGAAACAATGGAACACCAATGTAAGTAAAGGGGTGGGAGATCCTCACCACTCCATGATTTCTGGTAATTCAAAATTTCCATCCTATCAAGATTACATAACTAAACAAAACTATGGGCATACTCTAGTTTATGAAATCTCCATCCATCTCCCCATAATGAGAATAAATGATTTAATATTAGAGATAGTTTTCCTTGAGTGATGACCAAATAAAAGGATGTCATCATCATATTAGTGGGGATATGGCATGAGATTATCTATACTATATTTTTTTACTTTGATTCTATATTTGAGTGAGTTCATCAATGAAGCTACTAATATAATCGTAAATAATAGTAAACATGAGATTTGAAAGTAGATATCCTTGTCTAACAACCCTAGTTCATTGAAAGTAACCTATGGGGGTTACATTTATAATAATGGAAAACCATGCAGAGCTGAGGATGGTATAAACTAATATCATACATTCATGAGATATTTCATAAATATTAAGGATAGAAATAAAGAAGATCAATCAAATTTTATCACAGGCCATAGAAATATAAAATTTGATCAAAAAACTCCCTTTCACCAATGTTCATTTCATTATATTGACATATTTAGATTGAATAATTAATACATTTTGGATGATTCTACAAGGTAAAAACCTTAAATATTTTCAATAGAAATGTACATTAATTATTCCTCCCATTATTTTCTTCATGCTCATACTAATTACAATGAGAACAACATTCCTAAGGGTAATTGCCCTGAAATCTTTAATGTAATTTTGATTCTATTTCATGGGAACTATAGAAATGAAATTCAAATTAATCCCAAAGGGAATTGAGGAATTATTATAAATATATCACATTACCTTATTCATATCTCCGTGATGAATATCCCAACAAAACATGACGAATATTTTTGTAAAATCATCTAGACAAGCATAATTATCCATGTGGAGGGAAAAAATAGCCTTCGTGTCTTCATCTATATAAGGGGAAATGATAAGGGATACATTTTCATGATCATTAATATAAGGTTATTTGTTACCAATATTCCTATATTTATTTTCCACCCATAATTATAGAATATATAATTAAAAAAATATAGTACATCATCTTAAATTTTACCTCTTGAGGTTTCCAGCCACAAATTAATATTTATGAGCTGAATCCCAGTCCTTATTATCTTTTCATTGTGTAAACTTTGAATAAATTTTTAGTTCTTATCACCCATATTCTCTATTATTAAATTTATATGTATTTGTTATATCATTTAATTGATGTAAATGACCACATTAATCCTTTATATAGGTTGAAATTGTTCTTTATGGGGACTTACTTATTCCCACTTTATGATTTTACATCCTACATGATGTTCAGTAGCACCGTTAATTTGATGATAATGGTTGGAAAAAAATTATACTCCATTACCTTAATAACAATTTATTGTTATTAAAATTTTCATCGAATTAGTTAGGTTTACTAAAATGTGGATTCAACCAATATGTCAAAAAAATTATTTCCCCACATATATGGGTGACATTCCAACCAATGATGAAACAAAATGGAAGGGGTGGAGGAATTTCAATGTGAGGGAACAACTGAAAAATATTTTTATTATGATCAAATTGATTCATGGACAAGGTGTGAAAAAATATTCCAATGTCAAAAACACCCATAATCTATTTTAACAAAATATATCTATGAAATTTTATCTCTTATATTACATTTATATTATATCTACTCTAGGTGATTTTAATATCTACAATTGGAACCATAATATTGTTATATTGACCAATGCATGTGGACAAATCCATTGAAGCTACTATATTGATGTGAAGTCTAGTTCATTCCCCATGATTTAGTATGGTGTTGAAATCACCCATAATCATCCATTGATGGATTATTTTTTTTCTGAATTCCTCAAGATATTTCTATAGCTCCCTCTATCAGTTTCCTAAAATTGAGATATATACAAATGAGATAGAGAGAATGAAACCAAAAATGTTGAAAGAAATATAAATACACCAAAATTTTCTAATGATTGCTCCCATGGGAAATATATCAATCATTAAGACATGATGATTATCCTTGTTTATGTTACGAATGTAATGGGACATATAATTACACAAATGAAAGGGTCATTTGAAAGCCAATAGTTCTTTGAAGAGCATTTTAGGCTCTAAAAGACCAATAAATTTTTATCCATCACTACATCATCAAATATTCCAAACTATTAATTGGATTCATATTTTATTTCCCATTATCTATACGTGAGTTATTTTCAGACTGTATAGTGGGTTGTTATACCTCAGTCTCATCATATCAGAATATTACATTAAGGGGTGTAACATTTTTATACGATATCAACTATCTAGGTTCACTATAATTGTTGGTTCTCTAATGAGTAGACATAGGATAATGTAATTGATAGAATGCTATATTCAACTGAAATTTAAAAAATAGATGTTTAATTATTCCCATCATTTTTGATATTACCAATTGAGATGGGTGTGTTTAGTAAACAATCTTCTTTATTCTTGATAGATTCTACTATAGTCAATGCATAACTCTTGATAATACCAACAGAGATGGTGGGGTGTTCATATAGTGACCCCGAATTTTCATACATTACTATTACATCATTTAAAAGATAAAAAAAAGAATTGTATAACAAATAGATGATCCAATGGTTTAGTGTCTTGGGAAAACTAGGACCATATATAACAATTAATACATCAAGCATAAAAATTTATTTAATTCCTTCTTCTATAAATTGGTACTGGAACATAACCCATCCTTATTACATGTAGTGACAGAAGGACATACATAAAAAGGGGTGAGATAAAATATAATTAATATGATTGATTAGAAAAATATATCATGGTGTGAGCATAATCATAAAGATGCAAAAAATCATGATCATGTGAGGAATCATTAATAAAAAACATGAAATGTGAAAATGCATAGAAAATGAAACATCAAGTCTTAATGTATAAATACCACACATAATTATGATCAAATCTAGCTTCTTTTTCACAAATCATTTCACATTAACTCATGATATTCATCAATTTTACCAATTAATTCGAGCACTGTATAATTTTTGGTGCACCAATCACATTGAAACATACATATTACGCTATATAATTCTGGGAGCACACGTCACATCATTACATTATCATTAATCATGAATTCCATAATGAACATATATAAAAAATGAAAACAACTAACCCATGTAAATAAATGGGTTAATTATCATAATACCACATTCTTAAACATAGTGTTCCCAAAATTTATTAGGAATTACATACTTGATGCAATAGTCATCAACCTTGAGTGAGAAATAAAAGGTGTCTTTTTGAAAGAATAGTTCTAATAGAAAACATTTTTTTGACATTAAAATCTTTAGAAAACATGTATATCAATGAAAATTTAATATAATTAGGAACAAATAATTTTAATGGAGAGACCATATCAAAAATGGAGTGAAAGTTGGAGAACCCAAGGAATTAAATTTGGGTTCGAGATTTTCCCCCTACCTAGTATCTGAACAAATTAATCACCTTAATTTTAGTTTATGAACATTAGATTAATTAATTTACAAGTAAATAACCTTTTTTATGTGAATATGGTTTATTACAGTTTCATTAAGTTATTTTATCAGCTTCTGGATGAGTTATAATGTTTACAAACATTGTTCGGGTATGTTTGTTTTTATGGGATTCCATGAGCGGTTCACATGTATTCCGAAATGGAAATTCTGGTAGAAAATATGTAAAAATCCAAAACTAATATTACATATTATTAATTATCTTCCAGTTTTTTAAATGATCTTATAATTTATCATATTATATACCATGTGGATAATCATTAGATAATAATTAAAAGATGACGGTTTGAGTGAATTTGGGCGGTTTTTCAACTACAATGAACTTGTTTTGTTTAACCATTCAGTAATATGTATATACATTTGATAAAAACAATAAATATGATAAAATAAATATAAAATAGTCCTTTTCCTCCATAAAAATGGTTTCATGACCATATTTCTATGTAAAAATGGAAAAAATATGTCATTTTTGAAGGTAAAAGATTAACACCTCACAAATAACGTTTTCTTTTATAAATTAAAAGGATATGAGGAAGGGTGTTGGATGGTATAACATCAAATTAGTATCATAAATTTCCATTATATTTATGATACTAGAGTTTCCATAATATTTGGATAATTATTTATGGGTATAGAATAATAAAAAAACTAGAAATCGAAAAGAAATTAACGGAAAGTGGAAGGGATATTACCTCTTGAATCATTCTCTTGAGATCAACCTTAGGGGACCTAGGATTGATATTTTGAAGTGAACAGAAGCTCTTGAACGTGGGGAAGGGGATTATGAAGACTCTTGGACAGAGTTTTGACAAGTCATCAAGTATGAGAGGTAGGAGGAAATGAGGGAGTGAAAGGTTGTATTTATAGTGGAGGGGAGAGGGGATTTGTCAATGTAATATTCATTAATTTAATATTTCCCCACATGAAAAGGAATATTTCGGATTCCATGACCAAGAATAGTATTTTTTTCATGTGA
The DNA here is from genome assembly GCA_963277665.1 of Viscum album. Lineage (NCBI taxonomy): Eukaryota > Viridiplantae > Streptophyta > Magnoliopsida > Santalales > Viscaceae > Viscum > Viscum album. The sequence goes on along the minus strand of OY728122.1, from coordinate 1,807,053,880 downwards.
ACATGAAAAAATTGGTATTACATCATCATAATGTCATGCATGAATGTATAATTAGCTTATTTATCCTATTTTGTAAATTATGGTATTTTACTATTCATTTATATTTCAAGTATTTCAGAAAAAAGCCCCAAAAATCTACACAATAATATTTTGATAGGTAGAATACAAAAATGAAGTCCATTTTTCAAAAATAATTTTCATAATATGATTTTTCTAATATTTAACTAACTCATAAATTTTTTAATTTTTTTTAAAACATTCATTTACTCATTCAAAAATATAGCTACATCATTCTTTCACTAGAATATTATCTCTATAATATTATAGGAATGGTTAATATTCATTAGGGTATATCACTACTAATAATGGTAAGTTACTATTTATAAGGGTAAGTTACTATTCACCAAAATTATGTTTTTCTTATCAGATTCCAAATAACTTAATGGTCACAACCATGTGTGTTAGATTTTCAAAAATCAAAACACAGAAGTGAAAAACTTATAATTAAATAGAAATTTATAGTTCATTATTTTTTTCTTTCATTTTTTTATAGGAAATATATATAATATTTCAATTTCCATTAAAAACATAGGGTTGTTACATTCATCCCCCTTATGAAAATTCTCCCTCAAAATTTAGTGTTACATAAACAGGAGACGGTACTTCTATTTCATTGCATCGTCTAGTTCCCATGTTTCTTCCTCAAACATATGGTTTCTCCACAAAAATTTTAAAAGATGGATTGTCTTGTTGTGTAGAACCATATCTCTCTAATCTAGAGTCTTTGTTGGATGCACCTCATAAGAGAGACTATCTTCCAACTGTACCACCTCTAAGATCAGTACGTGTGAGAGATCAGGTATATACTTCCTCGAGAGTATAGGTGAAACACATTATGAACATGATCCATATTCAGTGGAAGTGAATGCCGATATGCCGAAGCTCCTATACATTCATGGAGATCAAAGGGGAAAATAATCCTTGGGATTAGCTTACATTTCCTTCCAAATCCCTTGAATCACTTCCACGGTGATATTCAAAGGAAGACTTTATCCCCAACATTGAACTCCTAGTCCCTTAAAAAGTTTTCAACATAACGTTTTTCTGACATTGAGCAGTTTTGACGTGTTTCTAGATGACATGAAACATCTCAATCATCTCTCGCACAAGATCGGGTCCGTGTAGCTTTCTTTCTCCAACTTCATCCCAATAGATTAGAGTTCTACACTCATTTCCATGTAGAGCGTCATATGGAGACATCTGAATACTCGAGTGGAAGCTATGGTTTTATGAGAACTCAACCAATAGGAGATGCTAATCCCATCCATATTTTAATTCTATAGAGCAGGATCTTAGGATATCTTAAATAATCTAAATATTCCTTTTTGATTAACCATCTGTTTGGGGGTGATAAGCTATGAAAAAATTTATTTCAGTACTCAAATCATGTTGAAGGCTCCTCTGGAATTTAGATGTGATCCATGGATCACAATCAAATATAATTTATAGTGGAAATCCATGAAGTCTCACCACATCTTTCATATATATCTTTTGAAGTTGTCTAAGTGATAGGTCCTCCCTAATAGTGATAAAATGGGAAGTCATGGTGATTCGGTCAACCAAAACCAATATCTATTTATATACCTTTTACATCTTCAGGTTACTTGTGACAAAATCCTAAGTAACTTTTCCTATTTCCACATGGGTATAGGAAATGGAAGATTCATCCATTTGGACTTTTGTCTCCCTACTTTAACATACTGGCATAATAAGCACCTTCATATATATTCCACAATATCCTTCTACGTGTTATCCCACCAGAAGTATTCTCGGAGATCACGATACATCTTTGTACTCCCAGGATGGATAGAGAATGTTTTGATCTATGCATTCATCAATAGATCCTTCTTTATCGCAGATTATGAAGGCACCCTAATCCGCGTTCCAAACTGAATCTCTCCATCATCATCGATATGGAACTCATGCAGCTTTTCTCCCTTAACTGCATTCACCCTCTTATGTGTCTCCACACCATCCCTTCGTGATTCCTTATTATTCTCTTGGATGGATGGTTGCACCATCATTTGGGAAAGGTAGGATGTATCCCCTACCCCATGTATTTCCAAATCCATCCTTTTTATATCAAGTATGATATGTCCTTTCATAATCCATAACATAGATATATTAGAAGTTTCATTTCAGCTTAGAGAATCATCTACCATGTTCGACATTCTAGGATGATAGTGAATAGAGCAATCGTAATCCCGAATTTTCTCTAACCATATCCTTTGACGCCTGTTGATCCTTTTTTATATGAATGCATACATTAGGATCTTGTGATCTGTGTATATGTCACACTTCTCACCATTAAGGTAGTTTCCCCATATTTTCATGGAAAAAATCATGGCTACGACCTCTAGATCATTTTTTGGTAGTTTTACTCATTGATCATCAATAGGCATGATGTGTTGGATTTAACATTATCATTTTTCAATTGTAATCAACCTATTCTATTATTTGAAGAATTACTGTATATCACAAAACATTATCCACTTTTTTATATTGTGATTACATGTGATGTGATCAGCCTTCTCTTTATATCTTTGAAGCACCCCTCACATTATTCCATCATGACATACATTTCACCATTCCTTGTAAACATAGTTAGCAGTCTTGACAATCCTGAAAAATTTATCACAAAATGTCAGAAATACCCAGCTATTCCAAGAAAATTATAGATTTTTGTGACACTAGGGCTTTTTTCATTCATAAACCTCCTTTTTTTTAAGGTTTCATACAAATTCTTTCACTTGTGATCACATGTCCAATGAAAGTGACTTGAGTCATCAAAAAGTGACAGTTTCTGAAATTGGAATACAACTTGTCCTTTCTCAATGTCACCAAAACAAGTCTTAGTTTTTCTTCCACATCTCCGCAATCTTGGAGTTGATAAGAATATCATCAATTAAAACTACCAAAAATTTTACTAGGTAATGTCTAAAGGCTCAATTCATCAAAACCATGAATATTACAAGGGAATTAATAAGTCTGAATGGCATCACCATAAAATCATAGTGCCCATACCTTCTATGGAAGGCAATATTTTGAATATTTTTTTCATCACATTTAACTGATTATATACAAAACAAACATCTACCATTGAGATTTATTGAGATTATGATAACTGATCGAACAAGTCATCAATCCTTGGAATAGGAATCTTGTTCTTCATGGTGATCTTTTCGTGTTCCCGATAATTGATTCACAGCTACATTGTTCCATCCTTCTACATCTCAAAGATCAGTGGCTCACCCCATGGTTATGCACTAGGGCGTATGAAACCTTTGTTTAGATGCTCTCGTAGATACTTCTTTAACTCCTCCAGTTCGATAAGCGCCTTCCTATACATACACATTGAGATAGGAATAGATCTATGTAAGAGTTATATTATAAACTTAACCTCACAATTTGGGGGATGTCCGGGTAACTCTTTCGTAAATACATCACTGTATTCTCTCACGATAGGAATTTCTGCATGTTTGGAACTTTCCTTCAACCAAACCATTTGCGAGAGGTATGATTATTCATAGGGAATCAAAACTCACACATTTGATGGATTTTCAAAGAAAATTCATGATCTAACTTTTATTTTTGTTTGAGCCTAGGATGGGTCAGAATATGAAAATATATTTCCTCTTCCCAACAGTTGATACGTGCTCTATAGAATTAGAGCTAAATCATTCCCATTATAGTGTCAAATTCAACCAAGGGAAGTATCAGCAGATTCACTGGAAGAATCTTCCCACATATGCCAAAAATAGAGGAGTAAAATATATGGGTAACACTGATTACATAACTTGGTGTTTTTAAAGATATCTATACATCATTTTTTCGGGGCTTTGAGTATATAGTTCAAGAAAACATGAAAGATATAACGGAATGTGTCGAACCAGAAACTAAAACAACTTTTTCCATTATAGAGTGAAATTGAAGCGTACCATTTATGACTTCATTATCTTTCTCCACTTTTGCAGTAGTGATGGAATAATACTAACCTTGATCCTATGTATTTGGTGGCCGAAAATTCTAATTACCCTCGAGAACTTGAGGTTTAGGTCACTGGCTTGCATATTTCCCGAGCTCACTATAGTTGTCACATTCAACCATGGGTGGTTCAATCCTTTCTTTCAAAACATTATCGTTCATTTTAATTTATTTTTGACACTCTTGATCATGGTTTCCTTATTTAACACACATGAGGAAAATCCTTGTTTCTTTGAGGAAGTTAATATGGTGCAACTTCCTAGATTTCTGGCATATGGGTCATTGACTTTTCTTCTCACCTTTTTTCACAAACTGAATCTGGTCGCTCCAAACCTGGACACAAACCAATCCTGTGACAAGGCCCGAAGGGAGATCCTAATCCCCACGGGCTATCACAAGTGCTCGGGTATCATATAATGAGAATTGGGAATGCTTTACCCAATTTTATAAACATTAAACATCAATCAAAATCAATAAAACAAATATGGATTTTTCAACTAAAACCAACTTTTACAAAATTTCAAAACTGAATTACACAAGTAAAAACTATGTTTAAAGACCATTACAAAGTATCAAAACAAAATAATGACATCCAAAGAACCTCCACATGGAAAGAGGCACCTCCCTCAATCCATCCTTAAAAGACTTCACCACCAAGAACCTACTAGAAACCCGAACCACTAGCACTAAAAATTGTAACCAACCTGCGAGAACAAAAATAACCAAGTATACTTACAACCAAGGCTATAAGTAGGGTGTGGGAAACTGCCCAGTAATATACCACCACTAAGAGATTCAATGTGATAAACATTTAAAGATTAAAAGAATTCCAATTTTCAAAAACATTAAATGTTAGTTTCAATTTCTAAAAGATGAAACATTAAATAAAACAGTTTTTAGGTGGACTAATTTAAATAATTAACTCTTCTAAAATGAATACCAAAGATACAGAATTTTCCAGCCACTCATACCATATGCCGACGGTAAGCACAAAATATCTAGTGAGCACAAGAAATGGGAAATAACCCCTATGCACTAGCTTGTTGTGGGTCCTGGGTACCTTGTATCTCGGTGAGATTAACCATCACAAATATCTATTCATGTGCACAAGACAATAGTAAGTAACATACACATAACCTAGTGGTCCCCAATCATCATCATCATCATATTTTATTTAGAGTTTTACGCATCAATCATTCTAATTGAAACTGAGGCCAAACCCCACAGATTCACTAGCATACTAGTACACGTCCACCCAACTAGACAACCGGGTATTCCCATTGTGCTAAAACAAGTTCAACAAGTCAATGAATATAATTTTCACATGAAAATATCATTTCCAGATCATAAATTCACCAAACAACCCACATGTATAAAACACAAGTCACAAAAGTCCACTTTTCATTCAAAATGATTTTGAAATCCGACTCACACCAAAGGAGCCCACAACACATTTCACATTTATTTAACACTTCCAAAAATCCATTTAACAATTTTATAAAACCATTAAAATATATTAAATCTCTCATAACATCCCACTCACTTGTTACATAATACCCTTATTAACTTCAAAATCATTTTATCATCCAACTTACAGGAAACAAAACACAAACAAGTTTCGCCCCAACATCAAGATTTAATAAAACATTTCAGAAATTAAGAAAACATTCTAAAAATGTTTGACATCTTAAAACACCACTTCACATTTCTAAACACCATCCTAGGTGAACACACATACCAAACAGTACATATGAACCCTTTTCCCACTTTGTTTAACCAACTAAAACATCTACAATTTTCATAAAAATAACCCATGTGTTGTATATTTTTCTTGCACACAAAAATCATTTCAAAACCCCAATTTAAGACCAAAAAACATACCAATTCCTATCCAGAACATAATTGGAATCCCTAGAGACATTTATAAAACAAATTTCATGTTTTATATAATCACCTTGAATAATACTACAAATGATCCAAATGAAAACACACATTTTCATAAAATACTCTCAAGAAGTATTATAATGTTTTACACATAAAACCTATTCAAAAACCCTCTTTTTAGGCCCACATGACACTAATACATTACCAAACCAGAATTGGTATTAAAAAAATAATTATTAAACCAATTCTATATGTTATAATATAAACCCAAATAATACCCCCTGAGTTACACACGAAAGCACCCGATTTCACGTTAAAATGAAACTATAAAATTAAACACTTATCTAAATTAATCATATTTAGTTTTTGCACCAATCCTGACATATGAGTAATATGAAAAATGATTAAATACAGAAAGCTAACTCATCAATAATTTTTTACAAATGGAACCACATACCAAAAGTGTCGAATCCCTCAAAACATGGTGCGAAACATCAACTGCACCACCACCGCAACACAAGGAAGATAAATCCAGCCCTAAAACACAATATTTGACCTAAAATACAACAAATAAAAACCTAGTTTCGAACCCTAACTTATGTAACTTCTGTAGATTCTATAAATTAATGAAATAGGATGGGAACCCTAAAGAAAAGGGAGGAATTGAAGAGAGAAACACTTACATTAAGCAATCTTGAACAAAACCACCCAAAATCCACCAGTATCTGAATTTAAAAACATCCCAAAATTCATGGGAGGTTAGAAAAAGTATTAAGAGATAATGTAGGAACTGTAATGGGGGAAAAAGAATTAAAAAAGAAGGATATATGAAAGGATCATTTTACCTATCCAATACAGGGTGACTTCTAAAATATATAGATTCCTTAACCACTTTCATGACTCTATTGGGCTCTAAATTGTCGGAGGAGGTAATGGGGGCGTTCCTTAGGTATGTGGGATCGAGTGATAGTTGCAATCACCAAAAATACACAAATATTAAGGTAGGTATTAATGAATTGAAATTTATTTTTTAATGAAGAAAATTGGCTTTGGGGAAGGCCCAATCCCTTAAATAAAAACTCATATCCACCATGATTATGGATTCCTAAATAGTTGAAATTAATATGGTGGTGTTAAAAGGTCATGGGATGACAATAATTAATTAGTATGGATGAAAAAAATTGGAAAATTAAGGATGTATAAAGTAATTAAAAATTATTTTTGAATCTGGAATTGGGCTCACGGTTTAACCCAATTCATGATAACTCACCCATTCCTCCATAAAAGCATGGGAAACCATCAAAACAAAGGATAAATGGAAATTAAAAGGAATTTAAATTTAAAATAATTCATGTATGTGTCACTTTTCCCCACCATGAAAAATTTCCGCCCCAGAAAGTCACATCAAGGACAAAGTAACAACCAAACCCAACTGAGAAACCAAGAGGTACTCCCTTGTAAGGTTTCACCCCCAAAGGCCAAAACACATCTAGTGATCAATTAATGATGGATTAATCTCACAACCAAAACATAATCCACATTCCTGAAATGATCAATCACATTCATCCATTATCCCAAAATAAAACTCCGTAAAAAAAATCCAAACAAGACTCAAGCTATTCACCCAAACGAACAACAGCATCAAACAAGGTTACACTTACATTTCTATAACTAAACCATTGGTCACTCTCCAATCTCAATGTTTACCCAAGAAAGATATAGGTAGCTTGATATCTCCACGTGAGACTACATACCAGCAATCCAAGATCATGGATAAATCTGAGTTACTGATACGAGGGAAAAAAATAGGCTTCGCACCATAAGAGACAACCGATATTTTTCCCGAGACAGAATCAGGACACTAATAGGGGGAGTCCTGTAACACCCGAGACTTTTATGAGAAATATTTTTGTTTTTATAAATCATAAAAGGAATCTTTCACTACACACAACACTATCTTGGCTTGCTTTACACGCAATCGCGACCTTCCTCGATAGCTTGCGTCGTACGCAATATTGAGTTTCACAAAACAATTATATTCTATTAAAATATTATTAAAACTAGCCGTTATGAATAGTAATAACCAATTTTTTAAATTTTATAAATTTCATTTTTCAAAATGGACTTCAGTTTTGGATTCGGAATATCGAAATTAGCCTAGGGTGAAATTTTTCTATTTTTCTGAAAACTTTCAATTATTGATGAATAGTGAAACCACTAAGTGAATGTTAAAAAAACTGAATTTTTCATAAAACGTAATTTTACTAGCTTATGTGAGTGAAATTTTAAAATTCTGAGAGACACAGTTGATGTCAGTAAGTAAAATGTGGTTCAATGAGATGAAAATAATTTTCGGTGAATAGTAACTTTTTTACTTTTATTTACCACGGTTAAAAGTAAATAGGGTAATTAAGGGTAAAATGATATTATTATTACCCTAACACAAGTACTAATTCTATTGGATAAGTGTAATTCGACCATAAACAACATTAGAAATAAAATATGACCATTTAGGCCCACTTGGATTAGATTAGGACATTTATTATTAATTTATTTAAAGAAAAGATAAAATAGTTGAAATCAAAGTTTAATAAGTACATAATTTTTAATATAAGGTTATACATAAGACAAATTCCACTATAAATATTAATTAGAAAGTTAAATAGATTTCATACATAATGGTATTTTATTTGTAATTTTTAGACATTAAATAATTTAATTTATGTATGACACAAAGATGATGCAGTAATTATCTTATTAATTAAATATTGACATAATTGATGTTATAAATACCCAAATAAATGTAATTTTAGAATTTTTATGAATTCCACTAATTTTATAGGTTAATAACACATGTTAGTATTGATGTAATTAACGTTTTTTGAACTAATAATTCTGTTATGATTTTCACAAAAATCAATTACTAAATAGTGTCAAAATTGACATAAAATAGTTTTTTTGAATGATATTATATTATTAATTGTTATCATATTCCTAAAAATCAATGTTTCGGACAAATAACTTAGATAAGGTTATATATATTAATAATAAACAACTTGGGGTTTGTTTGTATTGTTATAGTAAGTTTATTAACCTTATAGTATAAGAACACAAGAAGACACGGTAAAAGTAAAATTATTTATCTTAATGTTAAATATAAATGATAAGGTTAAAATAGGATCTTAAACTTGTCTAAATTCTATTGGATAAGAGGATTTAGACCCAGACACACCTTATCTTCTAAATAAATCAATTTGGAGCTATTTAAACCGAAATTGACTTTATAATAAAATAATATTTTTTGTTCTTCCAAAGGAGCCCCTCTCCTCCCTTATAAAAGGGCACCTCCTCCCACATTTACTCACACCACATTGAGCCTTAAAACTCGGCCAACCCCTTCCACTTTCTCCTCTCAACTTCCATACAGATATCCTAGAGATCCTGGTCTTCTTCGAAGACCAATTTTAGTTCCCTAAAAGGAGGTCTCAAAGAAGCACTTCAAAGAAAAGGTAATGTCTGTTACCGATTCTTTCATCTTTATTTCTTCTTCCAATTCTTCTTATTTAGTTGTTTAATTATGAAGTAATAACATCAGTATCACTCATATACTGATATGATATTATAATTATGAAACAACCCTATTTCTCCATCTATCCATCCTACGGAAAATAAAATCACCGCGCGTGTGTACGTACGGAATACTGTCTCCACGCCATGGTGTAATCTATTTTCCACCACCACCTTACTTGGATGGGTATAACGGTGTAAATAATGACTATATATGATTATTGTATAGTGATATTGATTCATAAATAGTATACATACACACCAATACAATTCCATGATCATGGGAACGATATCATCGCTCGTGCGTACGTACGGAATACCGTCTCCACGATGTGATGTGACTCGTTCTACATGATCTTCATTGCATAATGATTATATAAATGAATTGAATGAATTAATATGATATATATTACAATAACAAAATTTTGGAAATGAGGTATCTATAACCTAAAGATAATAATAATAATTTATTCGACAAAACACGCATAAGAACAAAACGTAATAAAAAACCCAAATAACAAGTTGTAATGAAATATTACTAATAAGAAGCTAAGAATATGACCATATATGATATCATAACAATAAGTATGATTCTGGAATAAGTCAATAACATTATTTAAATCATTATACAGGAGGTTTGGACACTTACAAAGCAAATCGGATCTACGGTAAGGGAAATATCACAATCTCATTTTTATTCGAGATTGTTTATACATTGAAATTTACCGGGGTGTACTTTATCATCCACATACATGTTTCCTCAATATGTAATATTATTTCCATCCACCTACAATTGTTTAAATCAAATTTTACCCTTCGGTGAGTTTTTTGTAAAATATATGAGAGGAATCTTTTGTTGTTTTTCGTACGAGGTACTTTTTTACTTTTCTGACAAAAGTACGAGAAGAATGTTTTTTAACTTATACGACATGAATGGATTTTTAAAACATTATTTACAAGAAGAATCCTTTACAAGTTCTCAAGTTCATTTTTAATCAACTTCTTTTAGTTTATAATTGTATGACATGTTAAGAAAGGAAACGTGTTTTTGAAGTAGAATGGATATTTTAGTCAAGAATTGAGTTCAAGTGTTTTATCAAAATTATTTTCCATCTAAGATAATAAAGGATTCTATTTCTATCCCTATCATTACATTGATTTGATTATGTTGTGATGGAATTATTTTTATGAATTCCTTTATCTTATATGAATTGTTTTATGATGTCACGATGTTTAAGATTACCATTTTTATTACATGGGTTATGCTATGATGTATGGTTTATGATTTTGTGGCACACATAAGAATAGTATCATTATGTGATGGGTGGGACCTGTATCTCCCTCCAATGCATTGGGTAAAGACTTTATATCTCACGAGATAGACATGGCTGGAACCGCATGTTAAACCGGTTCAGTGAAACAGGATTGAAATGAGGAGTGAACTCGGTTCAGAAATGGACTTTGTCCACTAAGATAGTCTTGGCAATGTGCCTTGACTAATAAGAAATGATTCTCTATGATTATGTGCGTATGCCACAAAGTTTAATGTTTAACGTTATGATTATTGGGAATACATTTTACTACTATGGTTTATCCCATGTTATGAAATTATGATTTCTTTTGCATGTTAAGATTTCCAAAAGTTATGTTCTTATGTATATGATGTGATTGATATTTCTTTTGTTTACCCTTACTGAGAATTTGAGCTAACCCTTTTGAATGTTTTCTTTCCCCAGGTCAGGAAGAAGGTTATTAAGTAAGATATTCCAAATGGGACTATAGATATGATGAAATAAATTGGATACAGTGTAGACGCTTTATGAACCAGTTGTTTATGTTTCCCAGTTTCTAAAGACACTATACACATACAGTCCTTTCCTAGTTTTGTTATATGTTGTAATAAGTGTGCTTCAATTCTGAAGTAATGAAAATGTATATAAATTATGGGTTGTTATAAGTCTCGAATGGACTCCCCAGTACAACGGGTATAATTTCATCGGAACTTTACAAAAGAACTTATATAAGACTAATATTTGGTCTCCCCACCATAAGAACCAACCATCTTAACTGAACAGAATGGGCCAGTAAAGAAAGACCCAAAAATTTGAAGAGTTGTGAAGGTCACATGGTTAGTCCGCACAGTTTGGGAAACCTTGCGCTTACAGTGTGGATCCTTCTACCCACATGGTTTTCTGGGGCATGGTCCCTACTAACCAAGTTAAAGATGCGTTCTCAACCAGTCTACCCAATCATCAAACCTTTCTTCAAAGACTCAATGGAATCCAATGGGGGAGGGAATAACATTGGGCAATGACATGGGTACACAGCCCTCCACCTATTTCCACCGAAGATGAACAACAGAAGAAAGATGATGAAACCAAAGGTTTAAACACTTCCTAACTTTCATACTGAGGATAAGACATTGTACAAGTGTTTAAACGACACTGTGATTTCCCCTGACTATGAGCCAACTTCTCTCTGAGACCTATGGCTGTAGATCTAATGATTGAAGCATCTTCGGCCTCGCAGTTAGGCTTTGGAAACCTCAGGTATGAGAATTCTTCTTTTAGTGAAACCAAAAACTACAATGCAATCCTTGATAAGTATTCCAAGACATAACACAACCCAAACTCACTTTACCCTAACTCGATATTTCACTTAAACAAGGGCTTAGAAGATGCACACACATCACACCATGTTTATTCGAGTGAGAAATAATAGAAGTAAAGAAAACCTATACTATCCTTCCTCTAAAATGGAATATTTTTATGTTTTTCCAAGGGAGATATTCTCCCAACATAATAGAGACTCTCAAATGATATCCCAACTTTCACCTTTATGGTCAATCAATCATAGGACATCATAATCCATCATCGAACATGACCATTGTGACTAATATAAACAATACATGGAGAGGGACCTTATACAACATCCCCAAACAACACACAATTCAAGAAAGTGGCCACAATATCCTATCTTGACCATATTTCCCACACTTTTGGTTTTACATGAACTCATGCTTCAAAGAAAATTTGAAGAACTCAGAGGCCCTATTAAACACCATTGAGACACTCATGCCCACCAACAACCCTAGACCACTTCCAGCTTTGAAGAATTAGGAAACATATGAAACTAAGGTCTCTTCCAACCTTCCATGATAAATCTCCCTATACAAGAGTATTAAAAATCAAAGACAGGAATGGGTGTAGACTTAATCAATATAGATTAATAAAATATTCCTTATATTGATCTACTAGAGGATTTTACAATGGAGAAACAATCTGTGTTGCACTTCAGTTATGCATTAATCATTAATGGGGGAATACCTTATCCAATGAGAGAACCCAAGGACCCAACAAAGTCGTACCATTGGTCAAAAAAGCAATAAAATAGATCCTAACACATGACGGTAACCACCATAAAGGTGTCCCGATACATATCTCAGAGGAGACTACTAACCGATCCTTCTACTTACCTTACTAAACAAACATAAACCCAAATCACAGTTCAAATAGGAGGGGTTCTTGGACTCATAACATCCCAGAACATCAACATTCTCCCAATACATATAATATAAGCCGAAAAAAATAATTCATCAAGACATCATGTTTTTATTTTAAAAAATTTCTTGAAAACAAACTGTTCAATGGTTAGCGTATCCACCAGTGGTACACCTTGGGACTTACACATTCATGTTTCATTGCCACACAGGGAACCCTCCTTATATCCACCCCAAAACTCATCCAGTCATGCCATCAACCATCCATCATCCCATATAACCCCATGCATCTGTTTGCTCATAGAAATACCAAAGGATAAAAAAAATATTTCCGCTTTTCAAAAACAAAATGGTAATCCAACACATCCTTTTTCTCAAAACCGCTAACTATGAGATCAAAATACCAACTCACATCTTAAAAAAACATTTCCGAAAGACATAAACATTTCGAAAAGAACTCAATTTCAAGATATTCACATCAATTTCAAAACATCTCATCCCATTAAAACACCCTATGATTGTTTAAAAAACTCTATTGGAAACACTTTCCAAAACCAACATCAATATAGTTCATGCTTTCAAAAGTGGTGTAACCACTCCATTTTGCATTCCAATAAAAATGGGAAAATTCAGTTCCACCATTTCATTAACCAAAATATTCCCCCATTATTTGAAAATCGTTTCACAATAACATTACGCTTCATAAAACCATGTCACTTTAAAAACAATGTTCCAAGATTATAAAACTAAATAACACAAGACAATTCGAGGAGAAACTAGTTTCTGTGTGTGACTTGGACATATGGTCGGAGCCATATTCCAATCACTTCACTTTCACAGAGAGTGTTCTAGGGAATATACCCAGCTCTACATGGCTTTCCAGGCCCTGCTAGCTCACTGAGACCATTAACCCAACTCACTTATCATTTCCCCTAACCATCAACAAACCAAGAAAACGAAAAGACTTAGATAAATCCTAACTTCCCATGGAAACGTGAATCCCACCATAAGTTGTGTTGATCATGAAAACTACCCAGAACTAGAATACCATATCCCTATAATCCTAACTCCACACTATCCTAACTCTTCCCCAAATAACATGACCCAAAGTGTTGACCTAAACCTCCTCTAATACCATTTTGTCACGAACTGAATCTGGTCGCCACCAAAACTAGCCCCAAACCCACCCCGTGGCAAGGCCCAAAGGGCTTTCCCAATCCCCACGGGCTGGCACAAGTCCCTGGGTAACATATAATGAAAATTTGGAATGATTTACCCGATTTTATAAACATTAAACAACAAACAAACTCAATAAAACAAATATGGATTTTTCAACTAAAACCATATTTTGCAAAATTTTATAACTGAATTATATAAGTTAAAACTATGTTTAATGACAATAACAAAGTTAAAAAACCAAATAATGATAGACCACGAACCTCTATATGGAAAGATGCACCTCCGTCAAGCCATCCCTATAAGACTTCACCACTAGGGACCTGCTAGAAACCCGAACCCCTACCACTAAAAACTGTACCCAACCTACAAAAACAAAAATAACCAAGTCTACTTACACCCAACGATGTATGTAGGGTGTGAGAAAATTCCTATTAGGATACCACTAATAAGATATTCCACGTGATAAACATTTAGTGACGAAAACATGCATGTTTTCAAAAACATGAAATGCTAGTTACAATTTCTAAAAGATTCAACATTAAATAAAAATAGTTTTCAGGTGGGATAATTTAAATAATAAAAAAATTTAAAATGAATACCAAAGCTACTGAATTTTCCAGCCACTCATGTTGTATGTCAGTGGTAAGCACAAAATATCTAGTGAGCACAAGCAATGGGAAATAACCCCTAGGTACTAGCTAGTTGTGGGTCCTAGGTACCTCGTATCTCTGTGAGAGTAACCGTCACAAATATCTGCTCACATGCATGAGCCACATGTAGGGAACATACCCATAACATAGTGGTCCCCAATCATCATCATCATAATAGTTTATTTAGAGTTGTAAGCATCAATCTTGCTGAGGGAAACTGAGGCCAAACCCCACAGATTCACCAGCATACTAGTACATGTCCACCCACTTAGATACACATGATTTCCATTCGTGCTCAAAAATATTCAACAAGTCAATGGATATACTTTTCACATGAAAATATCATTTCCATAACATAAATTCACCAAACATCACACATGTATACAACACAAGTCACAATATTCCACTTTTCATTCAAAGTGATTTTGAAATCTAACTCACACCAAAATAGCTCCCAAAACCTTTCACATTTTTTTAACACTTACAATAATCCATTAAAAATTTATATAAAACCATTAAAATATATTAAAAATATCATAACATCCCACTCACTTGTTACATAATTCCCTTTTTGCCTTCAAAATCATTTTATCATCAAACTTACACGAAACATCCCACAAACAAGTTTCGCTGCAACATCACAATATATTAAAACATTTCAGAAATTTAAAAAACATTATAAATTTTTTTGACATCTTAAAACATCCCTTAACCATTAAAAACAACATTATTGGTGAACACACATACCAAACAGTACATTTGCACCATTTTCCCACTTTGTTTAATCAACTAAAATATTTACAATTTTCATAAAAAGAACCCAAGTGTTGTAAATTTGACTTGCACAGAAATCACATTTCAAAACCCCAATTTAAGAACAAAAAACATACCAATTCCTATACAAAACATAATTGGAAGCCCTAGAGATATTTATAAAAACACTTTCATGTTTTATAAAACCACCTTTAATAATACTACATATGATCAAAATGTAAACACACTTTTTCATTAAATAGTCTCAAGAAGTATAACAATGTTTTACATATAAAACCTATTAAAAACCCTCTTTTTAGGACCAAATTACACTAATACATTACCAAACCAGAATTTTTAGGAAAAAAAATATTTATTAAAAAAATTCGATATGTTATAAAATACACACAAATAATACCCCATGAGTTACACACAAAAACACCCAATTCCAAGACAAAATGAAACTATAAAATTAAACACTTATCCTAATTAATCATAAATAGTTTTCTCCCCACACCTAACTTATGATTAATGTGAAAATGAATAAATACAACAAGCTAACTCATCAATAATTTGTTTTAGATGGAACCACCCACAGAAACTGTCGAATCCCTCAAAACATGGTGCGAAACATCAACCGCAAAAAGGCCGCACCACAAGGAAGATAAATCCATCCCTAGAACACAATTTTTAACCAAATATACACCAAATAAAACCCTAGGTTAAAAGCCTAATTTCTTGAAATTCTATAAATTCATGAAATATGGTGGGAACCCTAAGGAGAAGGGAGGAATTGAAGAGAGAAACACATACCTAAAACAAGTTTGAAGAAAATGAACCAAACTCCACTAGTATCTAAATTTGAAAACAACCAACCATTCATGTGAGGTTAGAAAAAGGATTAATAGATCATGTAGGAACTAGAAAGGGGGAAAAATTGTATAAATAAATGGAGTTATTAAAGGATCATTTTACCTCTCTAAATCAGGGTGATATCTGAAATCTAGAGAAGTGTTGACCACTTTCATGACTCTATTGAACTCAAAATTGTGGGAGGATGGAATGGGGGAGAGCCTTTGGTATGTGGGCTCAGTTGAGAGTTGAAACCACTGAAAAAATGAAAATATTGAAGGAGATATTAAAAATTAAAATTTATTTTTTCATGTAAAAAATGGTCTTTCGGGCAGGCTCAATCCCTTAAATAAAAACTCATATCCCCCATGATTATGGATACCTAAATGGTCCAAATTAATATGGTGGTGTTAATAGGTCATGGGATGACACTAAAGAATTATAATGGATTAAAATTGTTGAAAAAGTATGGAGTTATAAAGAAATAAAATTTTATTTTAAATCTAGAATTGGGCTCACGGTTTGGCACAATTCATGAAAACTCATCCATTCCTCCATAAAAGCTTGGGAAAGCCTCAAAACAAAGCATGAATGGAAATTAAATTGAATTTAACTTCAAAATAGGTCATGTACGTGACAAATTTTCATTAGATCCTCTAGAATGAAACTTCATCTTTGGTTTCTTATCACCATAGCCATAGGACCATTCTCCATACAACAACTCCACTTTGAGATCACATTGTACAACTACTTCATAACTCCCAAACTCACGAATTTAAAGATCCTTTAGAATGTGTGGTTTTATTATGATAAAGATTCTTTCATTTTTTCTGTCATGGTTAATAACAAAACCAGAAGCGTACCATGGATGCCTGGTCCAATTCTCTTCGTTGGATGGGACAAATTCTCCTTCATTTTTCTTAATCTATAAAAATTCTTTATCCATCCTTATGTGATGTGTTCATAGGAAATACATATTAAGAAAAATTAAAATAATGTCTTCTCATTATATATATTCAATTTCCTCTCTTGGCATGATGTTCATAATCAAATCCCATAGTTTACCAGCCTCTCCATATAGATGATAAATATTTAGTGTCACCTAATCCATCATAGAAAAGTGGAGTACCCAAAAGATCTTATCCATTGAGTTGATCCACTATTCTGAAACTAGTGGATCAAAATATCCACTAAACGTCGGTGGTCATTGCCACTTAAAACATTTGATATCTAGTTACTCACTCTTTGGTGAAGGATGGATTTCTCCATTATTATGGTTGTTTTACATTACCTGATATATTTGGGTAAGAATATCCTTGATGTTTTTAACTCCACCTCCTATATCATTGGGGATGTCATTTGGGGATTCTTTTCATGATCCCTCACATGATTGTTGCCCTGGTTTCTCCTGGTTCCCACCATTTTCTAAAATGGAATATTTTTGAACAAAACATAAGTCGATAAGTCATGAATAAATAACTTATTATTTTTAACAATTTATAAAAAATAATAACACATGGATCCATTTTTCATGATTCTTGTGTGCATATTTGTACTTAGTCTCATGCTAGAGGTTTTCTCTATGGTTCACTAATCCTAATTCCAAAATAAACTAAATCTTGCCTATGATACCAACAATAGCTACCAACATTTTCTTAAATTACAATTACATCATTTTAATGATAAAAAACATATTATTATTTAAAATAGAGGATCCATTGGTTTAGTGTCTTCATAAAACATGGACCATACGTAAAAATTACACAATCAAGAATAATCTTTTATTTAATTCTCTATTCTCTATATTCTCATTTTCACTTGAACTCTCCTTAGTACATGTAGTCGTAGAAGGATATTCATCAAATGTAGTGAGCTAATAGCCTAGTAAGTAGATAGATAAGAAAAAATATATCATGGGCTGAGCATAATCATAACATAATAAAAAACCATGAACATGAGAGGAGTTGGTAATAAAAGACTTGAAATGTGGAAATGCATAAAAAAATGAAACATCATGTCTTAGTGGTTAACTACCACACATACTTGTGAATAATGCTAGAATATTTTTCGCATAACTTTTCATAATAACTCATGAGATTGATTAATTTACCCTATGCATTGGAGTGTTGTAAAATTTGTGGAGCACCTGTCCCATTGAATCATTAATATAGTGTTCTATAATTCTTGGTGAAACTGTAACATCATAACATTATCATTTATCAATCATGCCACAATGAAATTATTTCAAAAATTAACACAACTAACACATGAAAAGGAATGTGTTTCATCTCATAACAACACATTACTAAACATGGGTTTCCCCAAATTAAGTGGAAATAACATACTAGTTATGATATCCATCTACCTTGAGTGAGAAGTAATATGTGTGTTTTTTAAAGAAGAGTTTTTTTCGAAAACATTTGTTTGACATAAACATCTATATGAATCATTCATATCACATAAAAGGTAATATAATGATGAAAAAATGTTTTTATGGAGTCACCATACTAAAAATGGAGTGAAAGAGGGAAACCCAATGAAAGAAATTTGGGTTCGAGATTTCCCCGAACATTGTATCCAAAAACATTATTCACTTTAATGTCCTGTTTTACAACAATAGATTAATTAACTGACAATTATAATACCTTTTTTAAATTAATATTGTTCATTATGGTTTCATTAAGTTATTTTATGTTCCTTAGGATGCGTTTTATTATTTAAAAATATTTTTTGGGAATGTTTTTTTATACTTTTTCATGAGTGGTTCACATGTATTCGTAAATAGAAGTTCAGGTAGATCATTTGAAAACATAAAAAACTTATATCACATATTAATAATTATAAAACATGACGATAAATGTTCTTATAATTTATTATATTATATACCATTTGGATTAATCATTATATAAGAATTAAATGAGGATTGATCGAGTTAATTTGGGATATTTTTCGACCACAACGAATATGTTTTGATTAACCATTTAGTAATATATAAATAAGTTAGTTCCATATAATTAAATAGTAAATTAAAAATATACCATATTATGTTTCAACCATAAAAATGGTTTCCTGACCATATCCGAATGTTGAAATGGAAATATAAATCATGTCATTCTTGAATGTGATAGATTAACACCTCACGATAAACGTTTTCTTTTATAAAAGAATAGATGTGGAGAATGGGGTATGATGGTATAACATACCATTGGTATCATAAAATTATATTATATGTATCATACTAGAGTAACCATACCATGTGGATGAATATAGGTGGTCATAGAATTATAAATGAACAGGAAATTTAAAGGAAATTAAGGTAAAGAGGAAGCGAAATTACCTCTCAAATCCTCCTATTGAGATCCTCCATAGGGGATATAGTCTTGGTCTTTTGATGAGACCAAAAGGTCATAGACATGGGTATTTGGCTTGGGCATATTCTTGGGCATAGTTTAGACAAGTATTGAGACTTTAGAGTTGTGAGGAATTGAGGGAGTGAAAGTTGGTATTTATAGTGGAAGGGAGAGGGGATTTCTCAATATTAAATTCATTAATTTATTATTTCCCCAAAATAAAAGGAATAGTTAGTATTCCATGACCATGAATAGTAATATTATCATATAAACCCAATAAAATTGGTATTATAGTAGTATAACATCATTCATGACTATATAATTAGAAAATTTTACAAATTTTGTAAATTATGATATTTCACCATTCATGAAAAATTCAAGTATTTCAGAAAAATTTAGAAAAAATCACCCAAAAAATTTTATGACAATTAGAATTAAATATTGAATTCTATTTTCCAAAAATAATTTTCTAAATATGATTATTTTTATATTTAATTAAAATTCTAATTTATCAAAAAAACTTGTTTTAAAACATTTATTTACTTATTCTAAAATATAGGTAACTCATACATTCACATGATCATTATCTTTATACTATTATAGGTATGGTTACTATTAATTATGCTATATCAATATTCATAAGAGCATGTTACAAATCATAATGGTAGGTTAATATTCACCAAAAATTATATTTTTCTTATCGGAGACCAAATAACATACTGAACACAACAATGTATGTTAGATTTTTGAAATTAAAAACATAGATATGAAAAAAATATTCTTAAATAGACTATAGTAGTTCATTAGGTTTTTATTTCATGTGATTATATGAAATATTTATAAGAGATGAATTTCTATTAAAAAATTGGGATGTTACTATTCAATGAGCCATCCTTCTCAGATTCATCAGTTCCCTTTCATATATTAGTAATACATTTACTGCTATTTCCAGAATATATCATAGTATTTGTGTCAGCAGAGGGTGATATTGGGTACTTTGGATGTGGATAATTGTGTTCCTTAAGAGTGTTTTCTCAATATTGGACTTCTCTTCATCATCCTTTGAGGTTACAGGATTGTTGATTCTTTGGGGATTGGGATAAATTATATGGTATTTCCCCTTCCTACTTAGATATTCCGCTTCATTATTTCCTTTCAACAGGAAATTAATGCACTAATTATCTCAATACATTCTTCTAATAGGTGAAAAAACCACATGCCCTATAGAAAATTGTTAGGCCTGCTCTTATATTGTATCTCATGATTCTGGATATAGTCTCGTATTATTAATAAAAAATATTCCACCATAGTGTATGAAATTTAATCCAAAACAAACATTTTAGAACTATGTAAAACTATGTAATATAAAAGTGGTAAAACATAAATAATGAATACAGTCATATATATGTTCTATTATAACACTTTGGGTATTTCCACCCCACCTGAACAAAATGCATCCACTAGATCTACACAACATATAAATGTCACCTTAATCAAATTAAATTAATACTAAGTATTCAGATATAAGAATTGTTATCAACATGGAAAACTATATCTAAAGGGCTCTATAAATCCAAAGTATTATGATAACTAGATAAACATCTACACTCTATACATATGTGATATTTTATTTTCTAGAATTCCTTGTTATATAAATTATTCTAGAACATGGATCTGGTATATAAAACCCCATATGAACTATATCTATATGGAACCAATTAATAAACTACCATATAGGAATTCCTATATAGAATCAGCACTGAAAATCATCCATGGTACCAGGGTCATAATAGCATCAATGGAAGGTAAACTCTATCCCGGGGAAATACTAAACATGAGGGTTTCACTCTTCCAAACCACCCATTAAATCCTTAATCATAAAGATAATAGTTTGAAAATCGATTTCATAAATAGATCTACACATGACCAATTATTTATAAATTATATTCAATGTGATTCCTCCTCCTAAAATGTATTGAGTATAAACTACATCAAAATTCACAACCCATTTCCTGGAGAACATGAGGGGATTCGACCTCAAATCCAATGTCCAACAACTTACATGGATTTTTTTATCAACATGAAACCATCAAATAATGGGGGAAAATCAATGCTTCCTTATTTCACACCATCCGACAAACCATCACCAAATGCTACCAATGTCCCACAATTGGGGAAAACCAAAACTCAATGTAGTCATGATCCCCATCGTCGTTGAATAATTTGAAAACCTATGATGTGATACCATACATTCCCCAATATCATAGGAAACCTTAATCCAATAATTAACTATATAGAGATACTTCACATCGACAACCTAGCACCCTATGTGGTGTCCCTATAGTTTATCAAAATCATGGTTTGAAATAAGTAATGAAAAATATGAAATAGTCCTTATTTCATTATAACTATACCCCAATAAAAAATAGCACATAATAGGGAATCCAACAAACCAATGAATGCCTATATATGATTTGATAATGTTCCTCATGGCCACCTCAAATACATGACACCCTTCACAAGGGATCTTAAGATAAAATGAAACATTAATGAAACACCCATATAAAAAACCTTAGATACACATAGTGACTTATAACCCATACTTCTATATTAAATATACCATAATGGAATCTCAAATAAATTCAACAGACATATATCAATGGTTCAATGAAATATTGTTTAACCATCTTCCCACCGCACCAACCAATCCCAATTTTCCAAAAGCTCTGATCCTTAAATTTATGAGTTAGGACATATATCTCTAAAATTAAAAAACATGTAACATAAAATGGAGACAATCCAAGAACTCCATAGTAATACTACTCTATCATGTCTTCCATTTTTTTTCTAAATATTCATTAACAAAACTAATCTGGAATTCACATACCATTTAAAATGATTATCTCATAAACTTATCTTCTACCTCCTAATCAAGAACACAACTCATTAAATAAATCCAATATCATGATTTAATAAAATATTCATCTTCAAATTTCTCAGTCAATATCATCAACTTAACAACCTCTAAATCCATAGATGGGTCCTCTAACATGATCTACGTGGAATAATGCTCTAAATAGACTTCTATTTTTCCTATTATTTAACTAGTGTAAAAATAAAAAAATATAGCAAGGATAAGAATATATCCGTGAATGTACAGAGGGTGCACAATGTTTAATTGGGGATCACAATATACACCCCCAAAGACCCAACACAACCATGTTCCACTGGCCACCGGGTGTATACATTCAAAATTAACATGGTGTGTGGCCCATATACCCATTATGTAACCTGACATGGGCTACTTACACATGTTATTCAGTTCCACATAGAATGAAAAATTCCTGAATATATGGATTTTACATCTAAATACATTTTCTATACCACACATGGTGTCCAAAACAATCTACATGGCCATGTACCCACACATGGGGTCAGACCATGCACTGTATAGAACTACTAGCCATGTAGTTAATACAAGGTTTATCAATGTAACCTAGAAGGACATGTGAACCCCTTTCATACCTCGAGTTTCCATTAACTGATGTGATGTTCCAAAGACCTATAGTTTTAAAATATGAAGAACTCATGGTGAGTGTTATCTATTCCAGATGTCATGTACATAAGATATGTTGATGGAAAAACCCTAAATCAACCTAAAACCCATGTTTCTACTCAATTAAAATTATTTCAACCCCTATGGGTTCCCAAAAAACAAATAATATTATTTAAAAAAAACAATTAAATTACATGTATTTATTTTTAAAATCATAAAATGGACCTTCCTCTTCATGTAAACCGCCAAATACTTTCAGTGGAGTCATACATCACAACCAACGAGCCTCAATATTCATCTATATAAGATCCCTAGTTTTCATACCCCACATTCTCCCTCTTCACTCCCTCACCGTCTATTTTAAAATAACATAATTTTACATAAAATTAAATAATATAATTAAGAAAAAAAATTAATGGCTGCAAAAAGAAATACGAAAAATTAAAAAAAAATTGAATTGATCCGAAGACTAGGACCCACTAAATTTTATTCCTCTCCTAGGAAAAAACCAATTATAAAATAAATAGTAATGATGGAATATCATCAGGAATATCCCTTTAAATGGTATCTTTTGATGAAAAAACATGAAAAAATAATTTTTTTAATTATTAATATAATAATTATTCCATGAAATTTTGATCGACTTGATTATCCTCTAAATTTTTGTCCAAGGGTAAAAAAATATTGTATGAGAAAAAAATTGGTAAAAATATTATTACATTATGTTGTGAGAGAATTTACCATTTCTCCTAAATAATCCATGAATTTTTTTGAATTTCCTATGTATTTGACAACATTGGATGAAACGAGGTACCACTATGATCTTATTACATAACACTATGTATATGTCCAAAAAAATTATTCACTTAGGTAAATCACATAATATCCCTTATTTTCTATTATATTTAATGTTTTAAGGCTCATTATGATTATAATTTCTATATGCAGAACTTTTTTGGGTTATAGACTTTTTATTTTCCAATAATGTTTTATAATTAATTCAAGATTTTAGTCTACATTTTTTTAATAAATAAACATTGAAATTAATTACCATAGTGAATGTTTAATTAAATATAGACGAGTTATATAACATAGTATTATAGGATTTATATCCAATTGAAAAATTATGTGACATAACATTATACCACTAATATTGAAAAATGAGTTGGAAGGCATGTAACATGGGTTCAAATAGAAGGGATTTACATTTTGTGTGGTGAGTCTATACACGGTGTAACCCATACTCATTTACTGAAGGTAAATTTCATCATTTATTATTGAAATTTACTATTCATTATTTAGAATAATTATATTAGAGGTGGTAATAATACCACAGCACACAATGTATTTATTGTGTGCCAGATTTAAAATTGGGGTTTTTAGAATCATTAGAATCCAAATTTATTTGTTTTGAGGTGAATTAAATGGGTAATTATTTCATTTTTTAAACATAATCTTCATATATGAAACACTATAAATTAATGTGGTATGTTTAAGGATAAATGTGGTGTAATGATGTGAAATTATTTTTACTCTTACAACTTTTATGGATGCATAGGGTGTGATAAAATAGAAGAGTGAGTTGATATGTTGGAAAGACACCAGGTTAACATATAGTACATGAATTATGTAAAAATATATTGAATACAATTAATGAAATTAACTTATTTATAATACATGGTTTAGATTACTTCATTTATTATGATACACTTCTTGAATTAATAATAACAATTTTTAATTTAGTAAATAATAAAACACATAATTATTATTAAAAAAATACATAATTTAATATGAATATATAAATATATTTTATGTTTTTTGAATGTGATTTCATTTGATTGATGTGACTTTCTTTGATATTTAATTGATGAATTTATGGATTGGGTTTATTTTTTATTTTATTTATTTCATGGTTTTTAGGTGAAAATGTATTATTATAAAGAATATAATGGACTTTAATTCATCACATCCCCTTTTAACATATTTGGGCTATATTTCCATGATTGGTTTTATATATCCCCAAAACATTACATTTGATTCCCTTTACCTACATTTGAAGTGATGAATATTTAATGGAAGTATCTTAAAGTTGAGGTGTTAGTTTTGAACCAAATATGTGGTGAATAAATGTAAGATGATATATAATTCAATAGTAGAATACTTCCACACATGATACTAGATAAGTACTATAGATATTCCCTATGTAATGATCATTGATTTATCATTATCTTAGTAAATAAAACCATATAAGTCACATGATAATTCCATTTATATATTTTATATCTGTATATTTCATAGTTAATTACATTTTAGATTTATTATTATGGAAAAATAATTATATATATTAACAATAATGGTTTATAGAATAAGAAAATTATGTTTTGAATAAAAATGCTATATCAACAAATTGTTAATCAACTATGTAAAAAAAAAATATTGAAAATTCATATAAATAAATAAATTGATAAAATATAAAAATAAATAAATAAAATAATCAAGGTATGTATTAAATCATTATCCATTCCATTAATTATGTTATGTTTCGAACAATAGTATAATGTTATTTTTAGGTGAAATTCTAGGTTCATTAAATTAGTAGGGAGTAAAATATAATGTTTTAGGTAGCCATAATAATGATTCATCAATGTTTGTATATTAAATATAGGATAATAATTTCACCAAAGGGTAACCATTGGAGGAATTTATTTAATTATTTTTGGATTACAATGTGTTTCCATTCGATCAAGGAGATACAAGCCTTCCCCATGAGCCCCTTATCTAAATAGAATTATAAACAATGTTATAATACGACATGTGATATTGGAACAGAAATATGATTCCTTGACACTTGAATTTCCAAAATACATGATATTTTTTCTGTAATGAGCATGGTAATTAAGGAATGATAACATATTTGAAGACTAAAATGTAAATAACTTTTTTCTTGTATTTTAGTTCTAACGAAATGTACTAATAAATGAACATTGATTGATGTAAAAAAATGGTAATTGAAAACATGTAATGACAATGTTAATTAACTTATTAAGGTATAGATTTTATTGATATATAAATACAGATAATGAATAGATGTAAACATATATAATTATTGATAGACATATTTTTAATATGAGTTGGAATCCAGTATTCCTAATCATTATACATAAAAATTGGAAGAAGGAGAAAATTAACCCTATTAAATATTTATCACATTTATGAACATAATATAAAAAGATGAATCCAATTTAATAGAATAAAATATAATATTCAAAACTCTATAATTTTATAAAGTTTTTTGAATTGTTTTGTAATAATTCAGTACCTCCTAATACAATAAAAAATATAATTTTCAACTCTTTACAAGAAGCATGAAATATCTAATCCCATACTTTTTACATTATTCAAAATTATAGGGAATGTTATATTTACATAGATAATTTTGAAATAAGTATTTTGTAATAAAATTTAGAATATTTCACTAAAAATTACAATATATAATTATTGAAATATTGGAACATTCATTTTGTTTTCACTTCACACAAAAAAATCATCTGAGCTATCATTCCCAACTACGGGGAATAAAATTATCATTTGAATTCAATGTGAAACTTACATATAAATTTTCTATCTATACACTATTTTTCATGGTCTATCATAATATTTTTCGTAAAATAAAAACTATATTATGTACCTCATAGAAATTTATAGTAAGTTATTATGTTTTGTCCATTAGTTCACCTCTACACATAGTCATTCCAATCCACTAGATATGAATCTTTGTCAAATGACATTTATTAGATACCACTAATAATAACATATATATTCAATACTAAATATTCTTAATCAAAATAGCGATTCCTTAAAAAAATAATTTCTCAAACTCTTTTTTTATTACCATAATCCATTAATTCAGTCCATAACAACTTTCGTTGTACATTTTTTTTAAACATGAACTATTAACAAAAAATCATAATGTACATGAACACAATTAATAATTGTTTTTAGTGTGATAAATATTGGAATATTCGACATAATTTAATCCTTAATTAAATATCAAAATTAAAATCTCCTAGTCTATTAAATATTCATAGATTCTTTTAAGTGATTATAGATAATCCTTGAATCATCATTCAAATTTAAACATCTAATTACTTTAATAAATTATTTCAAACTCAATGAGAACCATAGAATTTACGTCCATAATATATACAACATTGAATATAATTATTGAATCATCACAATTAACATATATTTGAGATTTTTGAAAACACATTTTCTCAGATAAAACATTATACCAATAAATATTATCTAAAAAATTGTGTAATAAATATCCCATTTATTGAAAAAATATTTGATATTCGCACAATAGAATTATATGAACATTTAGAAAATATTTATATAAAAACATAATCTATCATATTCAATTTATCAAAATGGTATATTCATTTACATCCAATTCTATCCCATATATGAATGAAATTATAGAAAATATTTATTTGATGACAAACACTGAAACCATATATCTGTTAAGTATTTCTTCAAGTGAAAAATTTTATATTTAAATTGGTAGAGAGTATCCAGTAAACATTTAATGATTATTCTTTTAGAATTTGGATTTTTACATAATTATAAATCTCCAATTTGGAAATTTCCCATGGATATTCTTAAAAATATTTCATCTATTAGACAATCATCATGAACATTTATTACAATCTTCTCAATGAGAAACCTCTATCTTATATCTTATATCCATTGAAATGCACAAAAAAAACCTCATGAATTAATAGTATGAACATTGTATCTAAAACTGAATTTCTCCACCATTATTATTATACTTGTTTCATGAGACCATTCATAAATCATGATGATGGAATCATTAAGTAAAACAAAACATCATGGGAATCGATGATTCAATAATTTAATTTCTGATTACATTATAATAAAAAATATAAATATTTGGATTACTTATTATGATAAGAAAAACATCATCTACAATAATCCATTCAACTTATTTTGAAAAAATAAAAGTATCATGTTTTTTTAAACAATCGAACAAATTTTGAAATATTATAAATCATACTGATTTATATTCTAAAAATAAAATGGAAAACAATCATTAAATCTTCATACATATTCAAAAAACATCCAAACATATGTGTCCAAAAAAACCCCACATATGAATATTAAATGTATACATGGAATGAAAATCATTGAACAATTCAAACACATGAAACAAATTACGTGAAACAACCTTTAACTTTAAGAGATATGTTTCCAAATAAATTATATAACTTTGATTTCATTCATTACAGTGAACACCACATTTAAACAAATTTCAATATAATTTTAAAACATTATTATTCAAATTTATATAGACAAAGAAATCATTAAACTGGAGGGATGAATAAAACATAAATAATTATGAAAATTTTATATTTCACATATGTATAAAATAAATCTATGGGATGTAAATTGGTTATCAATGTAACTAAAAATAATTTGAAATTAAAAGAAATTATTTTATAGAGAAAAACAAAGAGAATATTATATTATATTGATATATTTAATTAATAACTATTGGTTAATTATTATACATAAATTCATATAATATATGATATGTAAATACTATTATCAGTAATATAATAATTTTCAAGTAATGGGATACAAATAAATTTTGATATATATATATAATAATTTCTTTTTGAAAATGAATTTCATCATATTTAATTAACATATTTTAAAATAAAATTTTCAGAATTAAAAATTTATTTTTAAAAAGTAAATTACTTCTTGAAATAGACATAAAAAATTTATTGTGGTGTGAAATTGTGTGAACATTTTGATGATATTAATTTTCCAATGAATAGTGAATGTTTTGATTAATAATATTGTATTTTTTAATTCTGATCCATCTACAATGTTATGAAAAAATTAATGGTGGTTCAAATTGTTAAATTACTTCATTAATATTATGATAAATAAAAATTTGTTTGATTTAATTATTTTCAAGTTGAATTTTTAAATAAGAACATATTTTTACATTCAAAAACATTTTCACTGGAAAAATGTGATTTGGTCGAGTATATGGGTTCTATTTAAAAAAAATTAAATATATTTAAATTTAATATTATTGAAATGTATACCATATTTGATATCATTATAATTTATATTATATAATATGGTAAACATTAATTTCGGTATTAATGAATAGTAAAAACCAATAAAAATTTTGTCACACATTTATGGTTAAAACATGTTTTTCCAGTGGTTAATTGAATATCAAAAGATATGATTAAGAATTGATATTTATAAATCCAATTATATTATAATATTTAATACTTATACTATCATACCATCAAATATAATGATTTTTTCAATGAGCTTCTAGGATAATTTCATTATTTTTTTAGTTATTTTAAGAAATATTCTAGTGAGTCTCGTTACCTACTAATAAAAGGATATATGAAAAAAATTATATGTACACATACTTATATTTTTGGTTATTTTAATTCCTACCTAGAAATCATTTCTAATTCCCTTCCCATGTTATAGATAAGATGTTTTTATTATTAAATCATCCTTGTAATGATTTTAGTGAAACAATAAAGAGGTTTCTTGTAAGATCTCGAATTTCCCCCTAAGGCACGTTCTACTTACATATCAGTTTAAGACCATTCTTTTGGTTAATTGAGTGATTACAGAAGTCTTTAATGAGGCTCAGGGGTGTTCCGATTGATCAGGGCATGGAAATCGAGAAAATGTTGTTTTCTGGGTAGATTGCATGGTCTGCACATGGTTAATGCTAAATGGTAAGATAGCCTAGGGAAACTATACAGGAGGTTGGATTTTGATCAGTTCCACCCACACGGTTTGCGCATGGTTTTGAAAACCATGTGTATAAACTATACGTCCCAAATAAAATTTAATAAAATTACATTTTCTCCACTATGAGATTTTGAACTCCAACTTGGGATATTCCTCCACTCCCTTTATCTTATCCCTTTTGAAAATCCAAAGGGACCACGATCTACCAATGACCAATATCCATTTATTCTTGATCATCTGTAGTTCCTTTGAATGTGAATCTAATATCCTTTGAGTTATTTAGATTTTTTTTCAGGTATGGTTTTGATTCATACACTCTTGTGACGAGTTCATTGTGCCATTATTTTTATGTGATGTTGACGAGGCCAAAAAACATAATGTAACCTTCATGATCATCGCATGTTTCATAGAGGAAGACTAAAAATATATTATGGCCACCCATGTGGTGGGCCCATATTTCGGGAAAATGAATTTCTCTATATAAATGAAGGTTCGTTGTGAGAGAACATAGAGATGATTGTGAATCTTTAATTAATATTGAAGGATGTGAAATGGGAATTGTTGTAGTATACCTTTTTCCGTTGATTTCCTAAGTAGATGATTGGTTGACTTAAAAATAGATTAATTGAGTTAAATAGAATTTCTAGGGGATTTTCATTATACAAGTTTATGCATATTGAGATAGGCATGGGAAATGGGAAATGGGGATGCTTGTTGATGGTTAGAAATGAAGAATGTGTTAATGGATTGTGGAATAATTTTAATTTCTATTTATTGATACTGTTGTTATATTGATAACGACATAACGAATTCTTGGGTGTGAATTTTTGGTCGAATGTTATGTATGTTAAATAAATAATTTGCGCACAGATTAGTAGTGTGGGGTATCTGTAACACCCCAGGTAAATAATGAATATTTCATCTTTATATTTATTCATATTTGTGAATCAAATATTAATATTACTTTAAAGGGGATGCTATGCTTGATGGCGTACCCAACACGCAACAACGAGTTTCTTGGGAATCTTACGTTGCACTCTAATAATAAAATAATATTATTTTAAATGGTAGTTAACATGTAGCCGTTGTATTTGCGGGAATGGATATAAATAACTAAAATATGATTATATATGTTTTTAAATGTTTTTACATTTATCCAATAAAAGATAAAGGCTTAAAATATAGAAAGAATTCAATTTTAGGCGTATATGCCCTAGTTTTCACTAAAGGTTCACTTATCACCTTTTGATGGCGTACTGTCATTAAATATAGTTTTGATCACTCTTATACATTCTTTTGGACCAAATAAAACTCTTCTTTAGAATCGGGACATTAAATTTTTAATTTGTGTAAATTTTTGGTATTTTTCTGATAAAGTACATTTTTTAATGAATAGTGTAAAATGTTGTATTTTAATTCAAAAACGCTTTTTAATATAATTTATTTATATGATTAGATTATCTTTTGAATTGTTTTTAATGTGAAATTAGAATATATTTTTACCATTAAATCCAATAGTGGTCGTTGGAATTAATTTCACTTTTAAATCGGACTTAAACTAGTATCAATCTGTTGATACTTATTGTTTCATAAAAACACGCTATTTGCTCTGACAGCGGGAATTAATTATTAAATTAATTAATGTGACTTATATGTTTTGAATTTTGTAAAATATTCTTCATTTTTGAATTCGGAATATCAAATATAGCTTAGGGTGAATTTTTGGTAATTTTCTGAAAAACTTCAATTTTTGATGAATAGTGAAACCACTAAGTGGTACTTATAAAGACTAATTTTCCGTTTAAATGAAATTTTTACATCATTGTGTTATTAATTTCAAAAAATCTGACATACATGGTTTTCATTAAGAAGTAAAATGTGGTTCAATGGGATAAAAATAATTTTTTGGTGAATAGTAACTTATTAAGTTCTTAATCACGATTAGTGGTAATTAGGGTATTTTAAGGTATAAATAATGCTTTAATAATATGAAATGACCTGGAAACATGTCCCAACATTATTGGTTGTGTCATGGTAGACCAAGACAAGCCATGGGTCAACTTGGGGACCCCATTGAGACACTTTGGTTGGGAAATGAGATAAAAAACTTTTTATTTAATGTAAAAGTAAAAATGACACAAACATAATATTTTTTACGAAACAAATTTTTATATGGGGTTATAAAGATCATATTTTTTATTATAAATAGTCATTGGAAATCTAAAACGATTTCCTACATCATAGTAGTTTTTTTATAATTTTTAGACATTAAATAAATTAAATTATTTATGACATAATAATGATGCAGCGATGACATCATTATTTGACGATTTAAATAAAATGGAAAGATAATGTTAAATATATGAACTACACATGTCAAAAACCAATTGTATGAGTGTATTTAGAACCCTTATCACCTTATCCACGAATTATATCAATGTGGGACCTTTTAAATCCGAAACACATTTTCAAATAAAGTAATATTTCTTTACATTCCAAAAGTGCCCCTCCTCTCCTCTTATAAAAGGCCCCCACCTCTACCTCATTTCACACACTCCTCAAGCCTTTGGCTCGGCCAACCCCTGACCATTTACACTCTCCACATACCTCTCCTCATCCTAGAGGATTACCTTTGGGCAGAATCCTTTCAATGGAATCCTTTATGCTCAAATCAAAAGGAGTTACACTTTTAAAGGTAATTCATTCTCTATTGTTCATTTGTATTATTTTTGTTCTCCAAACCCCTAAACTCTTTTTATTTACTTATTTTGCAACAACACCAGTATCTTAAATATACTAGGATGTTGTTATAAGATTTATTAGAGCTACACTCTCACACAACTACATCAAATGGTTAAAGAACATACAGTTTCCGTGGATGGCAAAATTCTACCTCCCGAAACGATGATTGTTCAATACTCATTTAACACCTTCAAAGGTGGCCATTATGATGTCACTATTTTTATATATGATATATAATATGTTTATTTTTTTCTTTAAGCTTCTGTATTTTTCATTTTGGGAATACCTTAATGGTTTCCATTGTGGGTAAACACGATATCTTCATTTAGGGAAGTGCGGACTACTGCCCTCTCAAAGTGATGTGATTCGTTAATGCCATATGTGGGACGTGTAAAGGATGGATTTAAAGTTATTATATATGATGTTATAATGGAATTATAATATACCTCTATATCATTATTATTTATTTCCGTTAAAGTATGAGATAGAAATGAAAGTAGCATTCATGCGTACGTACGGATTACCGTCTCCATGAACGGTGCATTTCATTTCTTATCCACAAATGTAATGTACTATTAAAAGTATATGTATATAATGGATATATATTATTAATGATACATACAAATGATGAATATAATTCTGTAATTAAAATATACATACCTCTCATTTTATTTTAATTCCATTAATATGAGAAAGAAATGAAAGTAGCGTTCATGCGTACGTACGGCTTACTGTCTCCATGAATGGTGCATTTCATTTCTTACCTTTAAATGATTATGTAATATTATAAATACATGTATATGCTGGATATATATGATATATATTATATCCAAATCAGGAATGTCATTCTGGATATAAAGAACATTTGACCACACGAACAACATGTAATTGTAAGAAGTCCACTTTCGACTTAAGAACCAAATATCGACAAAACAAACATTATTAACTTAACTGGTTACATAATGTTTATAACATGGAAATAAGTGATATAAAAGGAATAATGAACTCTAAAAAGGTTCTTAATCAAGTAGAAATTAACTCAAGTTTATTATTCAGGATGTTAAAGAACGATCGAGTCAAGTCGGACCCGAGGTAAGGGACTTCGTCTCAATCTCCTTTCATTGAGGTATATTTCGTTTTATACACAACATTCTTTTATACGGTGTATAAACCCCTTTGAATTTACTTTTATACAAAAGGAATCTTTTTCTATGAAGCGTTTTACAAAACAACAAAAAGTAATGTTTCTTTTAACGTACGCGGCGAAAATGACCTTTTCCGCCACCGCGAGTATTATTTGGCTTTGGCTTCCTCAACAAGCCGTAATGTTTTTAGAATAAAAAAAATACCATATACTCTTTTATGTATTTTGGTATTGAAAATGGTTTTGATAAATGATTCTATTATGTCAATATATTTATGATATATTGTGTTTGAAATGTGGAAATGTTGTCATTCCTTTATATTGGTTTTATGTTTTATGATTTTATATTGCTACTTGGACATTTTAACGGGTGGTTACGTTATAAACCATATGACGGGTGGTGCCGTGAATACCAGGACGGGTGGTTACGTTATAACCTCCAATGCATTGGGTATGGAAGTCGGCCGTATGGCTATTCCATTAAGTATGTATGGAAATTGGTTGTATGGCTATTCCATTAAGTGATATGTGTGGGAGTCGACCGTATGGTTATTCCACTTAAGTATGTTTATGTCCCATGTTACCTTTATATATGTTATGTGTTCTTTATATGGGTTTTATGGTAATACTTTGGTTAAAAAAAGGTAAGTAATGATATATAATTCATGAATAGTTTTTACTACTTCATAAAGGTGAAAAGTATTACCTTGATAAAGTATACAAGGTTTACTTTTTGTTTTTGATAAACTAACAGTTTTTATTCTTTGTGTGTCCCTTACTGAGTTTTTATGCTCATCCAAAGTATTTGAAATGTTTTTAACAGGACTTAGCATGGAATAGGGTCAAGGATGGGATCAAGGGAAAGTCATGCTACCTAAAACATGAAACTAGACATGTTTCTTTTTAAGAATTCTTATTTTATGGAAATTAAGTAGAAGAGACTACTTTGTAATCTGTTGAGATGTAATAGTTATGTCCTAATTCTCTAAAACTCTATACCTGAAAAGATCCTCAATGTTAATTATTCATTTAATTCAATTTTAAGTAAGGTTTAAGTATAGGGCCTTATAGTATCGACTTGTGGTTCAATGTCAATGGGCCGAGTTTGGACTAAGGTTACAAACTTCACCAACTGAATTCATGAGGTAGGGAAGGGGGATACTTCCATTACACTAATGGTTCCATCCACCCAGACTCTGGATTCGACAAAATGATAATGAAAATTGTTGAGTTATGATGCCTAGTGAGATATAAATTATTTAATTACCTCTTGTTCTAAATATTGATCTTTCATAATCCATTGAACACATATAAATTGAATATTGATAAATGAATTTTCATGGTATGTATGTGGATTAATTTGTAGGTTAATGGATAAAGGACACAATTGAGATTGTCTTTCTAATCTATTTCTTTTACTTGAATTAGTTTACCTTTTCATGAACTATCTATTAACTTGATATTTTGTAGACACCATTGGTAGTTGAATAATGAGTTTTACTCAAACCCTACTCCTCCAACTATTTATTACTCATTCATATATCATGGTTATAAGTCAGGAGAAGGGAAAATTCCCTATGATTTGGAAATGAATCTGGTATGGGATGAGCATGGGGGAGGTTTAGACTTACTTCCAGGATTATTTTGGGGATTCCACTATTTTTCTTCATTTGTTTTAACTTTTCACTCAAACATGGCATGACATACATATTGTTGGTTGTGTTGTACCTAGTTTGGGAATGGTTTGATAATGCATTTTGTTGGTTGTTTTATAATGTTTCCGCTATTTTTATTTTTAATATTGTGGCTTACTCTGTTAAAATGGGGGTATAGTATCCCCATTTGACTATTTATACCCTTTCTACTAGTCATCAACCTCTGGTGTACGTGGAGGCATGCTTGAGGTAATTTAACTACCCGACTCAGGGCACTGGTTAGTGGAATCTATGATATGTCTATTCTGAATTTTTTTCCATATATGAAACATGTAAGCTTATGTAGGAAGGCATCAAGAGGATGATATCCTTTAGAATCCATTTTATGGAATGGTGGGAATTGGATCTAGGATGTTTTTGAGAGTAATGAATAATTTTACTCATGCAATAACTGGTGGTTTCTTCTATGGAAGATATAATCTGATCAACCTTAGAGGTATGTGAATGTTCTAGTACATTATATGATGAAAAACAATCTTATTTTTAGTTTATCATCTCTCTAAGTGGTAGATAAAGTGATAGTTAAATTCGTTGAAAATATTTTTGATGTTAGGAGGTGTTGAGACTCCCAAAAGGATTTCCTATCTACTTACCATTTATGTTGTGAGTTCGAACACTTGTGGTCAATGATATAGAATATTTGGGATATAGAGGAGGATGATTTTGTGGAATGAGTTGAATTCAACAATATTTTCCTAGAGAAATATTTTCCCCAAGTGACAAGACATAGGATGGAAAAATATTAATTTAATTGAGATAAGAGATGAATTTAATGGCTATATATGATGAAAAATTCATAGGATTGGATATGTAACCTAATAATTATTTATAAGGTCTTGATTATAAAATCAAAAGTTTTATATGTTGATTGAAGAAATAATATAGAAGGGAATTGGAATCTAATAAATTTAAATTTTACGAAATACTTTTTATTTGTGCATAGAATTTCGGAATTGAGTCAACTGATGATCATGGGTTCTATGAAAACCTACATAAAATGAGGTATAAGTGGTTGGAAAAAGGAAGGAATTCATCAATTAATATATATGGTGAGAAAATTATGTTTTTATTTGATTATTATTATGGTAAAAACACACTTTAGAATCTGTTTTGATGTTTAGTAGGTGTCTATGTTGTTTTGAGTTTGGGAATATGGCTCCTAATTTCAGTAAACTAGATCTTTGTATTGGATATTACAATTCTAAAATATAGATAGTAATTTTTTATATATAATGATATCAGTAATTATAAATATGGGTGTATGATGTGGATGATTCATTATAGGAATTATCAATTCTATAAGAATAAAGGTGTAGTGAAATCTATAGCAACTACAAAACAAGAGGCTGGGCCAACAAAAAAAGTCACATCATGTACATTCTTTGTTCATTTATATTATTATAATGATTTTTTGATTTGGGGAATTTAATTTAATTCATTTCTGAAATGTTTTCAATGAACATAATAATTCATCTTCATGATATGATGCCAGAACATATGGTAAAACACATGGTAGAAAAATTGATGAAAACATAGATTATATGTATCTTCCTTTCGATGGTTGTGAAAATAATTTACCTGCAAACATTGTTGTATTAACATCAGTAGAGTATGATGTTAATCTTGTTTTTGATTTCCTTTATATTTATCATGTTGTGATTTATTAGGTAGTTAAATGATTTTTTAAGAAATAGATTCAATTTTTATAAAATAATGGACCCATAACAATGATAATAAATTGGGAAGCATAAAAATTGTACCAATATGGAAATGAATGTTATTATGATCATATTGCTTAAAATAAGGGAAGTGTACTGATTAATGATTTTTTGTAAATGATTATATTCATGTTATTCTGGTTAAGATTCATTTTGTTATACCTAATTTAGTGGTTGTGTTTACTTTTTTTAGACTGTGATGTTAATCTTATTTTAAAACACTATTATCAATGGGATCAAGTTGAAAAATTATAATTTAAAAATTAGTCGAACAATATTCTAGATAATGGTTTTATTTAAACCATCACTTAACCTATGGTTTCTCCCCTATTGATTTTTAATAATAATGATGGATACATGGGGTTTTCATTAATTATACAAAATTGGATAAGAATAATGGTATTAATATATATCCACTACATCATTTAAAATATTTGTTTGATCACCACTAAAGATAAAAATACATTTCAGATATTTATCCCAAGTAATGGTATATTCATTTAATGATAAAGGAAGATTGAATTCTAAAAATATCATTACAGACTACATTTGGCTGTTATGAGCTTGTAATTATTCCCTATGGTTTGAAAACTACTCATGTTATATTTATGGTTCCTATTAGTATGATCTTCCTGGAATATTTGGATTTTTTTGTTCTTTTATTACTGATATTATTTTTTTTATAAAAATTTATGAGGATCATGAAAATCATATATGGATTTTTGTATAAACTCTTAAATAAAATAAGTTATATAGTATATTTATCTAATGTTATTTTGGGTTAATTAAATTGGGTTTATAGGGAAATTGTAATTAAGCATTTTATAATAGCTTATCACAAAATAATGTGGTTAAAGAATTGAAATGACCTAAAAATTATATGGAGATTCGTAGTTATATTCTATTATTAGGCCATAATAGATGGTTTATTAAAAACATTTCATTTTCATCTAGCCTGCAACAATACATGAAATGAATTGGGGTTAAATATTTTTGGATATAAAAATTTGTTTCTCGGATTGAGTAACATTAATATGTATTAGATAATGGTCTTTCTTTAGCACCACCATCTATAAATGATGTGTTTTTCATCTATATTGATGATTCATTTGAGGGACTTGGTAGTATTATAATTAATAATGACATGCTAATTTGTTATGATTAATGTAATCTCAATCCTTAGTAGTAAAACTATCCCACAAGTGACTTGAATTAGAATTTTTGGTTTTCATTTTAAAAATTTGGAGACATCATATTTATTGAGCCAAATGTTTAATATATAGTAATAAACAATGTTTGAAGAATATTTTTAATCAGAAGGAATTGAGCATGAGTAGAGGAAAATGGTTGTACATATATAGTATTATGATTTCATGATAAATTTCAATCCTAAAATAGAAATGAAATTGGATAATGCTTTGAGTTGGACAAATAATCAAACATCAGCAATGTTACATTTGTAACATGGCCCCATGTTTAATGATTTGATGTATTATTTCTTGGAATTTTATAGTGTAAAAAATAACGCTATAATTTTTTGGTTG
Source organism: Viscum album (assembly GCA_963277665.1). Classification (NCBI taxonomy): domain Eukaryota; kingdom Viridiplantae; phylum Streptophyta; class Magnoliopsida; order Santalales; family Viscaceae; genus Viscum; species Viscum album. The sequence continues at coordinate 1,807,014,861 of OY728122.1, read as the reverse complement.
TTATTGAAACCCTCTCTATCAGACATAATTATGAATGTATTGAATGAAGACTATTTGTTACAAAAAATATTATCAGTTGAAAAGAATATTTTTATTGTATTTATCATTGTTAAGGCTTATGTTTTGAGATTTTGGAAGATATTATGTGTGCCTTGTGATTAACCCTTGATGAAATCTTTATTAATTTAATCTCATAGTAATTCATAATCAGTTCATCATGGAAGCACTAATATGTATAGAGACCATTGAGAGTATTTCTAGTGAGATTGAATAAAAATATATATTCCAGAATTCACCGTGATATGTTTTAAATTTTAAAAGAAAAATGTAGAATAAAAATTATCAAAGGGGATTCTTCATATTATTCTAGTGCTAGAGTGGAAATGGGGAAAAATGTCCATGGATTTTATAATAGTATTACAAGAAACACTTTCAGGTAATAATTCAGCATCGTTTATTTTTGGTCGAATGACTAAATCTGTTGATTTTATACTTATTAATGATTAAATGTCATTATATAAACATTAATGGTTATATCATAATGATATAGTCAGGTTATATAGATTTCCTCAATCCATTTTATCTAATCATGATCCTAGTATCACTTATAACTTTGGGAAAGGCCGTTTGATGTCAATGGACACTAAATTAAATTTAATAACTATATTTCATTCTATATATGACTAGAAATTAGAGTCAATAATTCGGGTATTGGAGGTTATGATTCATGTATGAGAATATATTAGTAGGTAATTATGTATCAATATCATTATTTGGTTGAGTTTTCATCTAATAATATTTATTATAGTAGAATACAAATTGCACATTTTGAATCATTATATTAAATGCAGGGTTGAAATCCAATATTTTGGGATTGATTTAATGAAATAATAATTTTGGGACCATAATCGGTAGATGAAATATAAGATAATTTATAGATGATTCAATGACACTTAGGAACAACCCAATATAGGTAGTATGTTATGAGTGTAAATGGAGGAAGGAAATTTCATTAGAGGTAGTTGATCATGTCTTTATCAATGTTTCTCTTTGGAAAAGTGTGATTCTTTTTGGTAATAGGATGAAGTAGAGTCCATCATTCATTACACCCAATGAAATCCTTGATGAAGTTAAATCAATATTCTACTTAGTAGATTTGCCTTCTATTTTTTCCCAGGTACACACTTTATCTAATGTTATGATGTTATGACTATATGTGTTAATATCAGATAATGGTATGATCCTTGATATTGTTTGGTTCATTTATATCCACTAAAATGAGGAATATAATATTTTGATTCCTTACCATTGGGAGTAATTACTGTGCAATAAGGTAATTCACCATGTTATTGTTTGGTGGAGAGACCACATGATTTACGAATAATTATTGGTTAATAAAAAGATAAAAGGGAAAGGAATCCCCACTTTTTTAAAAACTGACTAAAATTTTGAGGAAGTAATTTACAAATAGAGGAGGTAATAGCCTTGGTACATTAAAAAATATATTTTTTTTTCATTCTAGACATAAATTTTTAAATTAACTATAAGTGTATTCTTAAATAATTGTTATTTATAAAAATTATGTATTCTATTCTAATGGAACAATAACTTGATCATCGAAATTGTATTGTGACAATTAGAAATAGTAATTCATCTAGTAGAATATTAAACAATATTTATGTATATTATAAATGAAAACATGATATATTTATATCATATAATAATTAATTTAATGTTTTTTTAAAATGGTCAATTTTGTGTTGGTAATTTGGTGAAATGTAAATGTTTATTTTAATTTTTTTAATAAATATAATTATTTAAAATATAATATTTTTTCATAAAACATATTTATAAATTATTATTTATTTTTAATGAAATTTTTAAATATTTAAAGATTTATTATATCATTTTCAAGGTGTCTTAAAATCTTTTATAATCTTAAAATCCTAATTTTTTTAATAAATGATGATTTCAATTAAATATTAAATTTATCATATTTAGAAAATTATGATGAAATATTGGATTCCATTTTTTCATTATACAATTCTAAAAAATTAAGTTGAATGTTTTGGATTTTTTAAAATTGTTGAATTTTTTGTGAATAGTTGAATATAAGTTTTTACGACATCTAGCATTATATGAAAAATACAATAATTTTGAAGTCCTGAATTATGTATGAAACCATTATTTAGAAATAAAAATACCTATTTAATATTATTATTCACATTAATCAATACTATTTATATTATTTACACAAAATAATAAACTAGCGAATAAAATATTAAAAAACACCCCTCTCATCTACCAATAAATACGGCCCCTAGTCACCACTTATCCTCACACCAAAAAATATTTATAGATTATATAAATTCTAAACAATTACCCTCCCAATTATATTTCCCATTTCCATGACCTAATGGTATTTCTAAAATACCAAAACCATGTTCCTTAAGATTTTTCTCTATGAGAAGATATGAAAATGGAAAAATCCCTCATCATTGTCCCTTAAATTCATTTTTTCATTCTAAATTCTACCATATATCAACATCCCATATCTAAATTGAAATGAAAAATCATTTAACATATTTATACTAAAATGATATCGTGTTAATTTAATACACATCATCAATCCTATTCTCTTATTCGCTTATTTTAAAATTAAAAACATCATCTCTGATGTGTCAATCTACACCGTTCATGGAAGATGACTTTTCATTTTATATTACCACCATAAATGATGTTCATAAAACAATTATTATGGTTAAATAATATTTTAATATGTATAATATATATTTTTTATTGTTCTATTACTAATTTATAAACAGGTTGTTAAATAAAAAAACATGTTTCCGATGGACGAAAAAACCATGAACAAATAAACTCAACATTTATTGTTAATGTTTTATCTTATGAAGCATAATAATATTGGAAAAAATCATATATGGGATCTTTTAAATTTGTGTATTATATTGAAAACATATATTTCCACTTCGGGTGTTCTACATCCTTTTAAAATGAACTCCCATAATTATACACAAGGGAACTAACTATAAATCCATTAAACCACACTCATAGAATGATGATTTCAATATTTATTACTCTTAAAAATTAACATAAATAAACATAATAAAATGGTAATTAATAAATTATATTTGATGAAGGTTCTTATTTAGGTAATTAATGAATCTTATTTTTTTATAACTTTCATTATTTACATGTGCAAAATGATTTCAGATTTAAGGTAAGATAATTATTAACCCAATTTCAATTCAATTAGATAACTGTATAAATCATGGATTATGATGTTCTATAATTTTTTTTGAAAATATTATAATATGTTTCCTTATGTGTATTTACAATTAATACAAATATTTCATTCATTTGAAAAATACTCACTTCAATGATATGATATTTGTAATTAAAATATATCATTTCAAATCATCTTTAATATATCTTTTTACAAAATTCAATACTAAATTTTTTAACATATAATTTATTAACATAATATCATGATTTAAGTGTGGTATAATCATTTTATTCTACAATTATGAGTCTAAAATGTTGTTTTCTGTTGAAATGATTTCATTTATGAGTGTGTAGCTTGGAAAAAAGGAATTTTGATGTCAAAATTTGAAATGTGATTTTTCTTAGGAATGATTCATTTATGAAAAATAGGCATGTTATTAATTTTTTTTTGGATCATGGAATCTATTATTAATATTTTTGGTTCAATGAAAAAATGATAGAGTGTGATACCATTATATCTCTCCAATGCATTTGGTAAGGGGATGAGGTTAAACAGTTTGGTTTCTTGTATGTGATTTGGGGAAAAAAAATTGGTGGTTATTTCTAGAATAACTAGGATTGTTACTCACTGTGTATTGGGAGATATTTATTATAGTTATATGTGATTATAAAATGATGACCCAAGATCCATTTTATTATTTTTGTAATCTTTATCGAGTTTTATAAAAAATTTATTATAGCATAAGGAAGGCCAAAAAACTTTTTTATGTGTAAAATTTATAACATTATGATGATGTTTTCCATCCTGGAATAATGGCTTCATTATTCCATTCTACATCCCTTCATATAAATTTTTGGTTCTAATCATTGATTTTTTAAAAAAATTCATAATATTATGGATGTGTAATATAAATTAATAATTCATGTTTATAGTAAAAAATTTATGATTCATAATGAAAACGTGTTTTACTCTAAAATTTTCATATTGTGGAAAAATCGATATAGAGAAGTAGTGTATACTTTCTAATTTATTAGTTATTATGACCTATTTATCAATTAATATAAAACACAAATTTCATTGGATATTTATGAATAATTATTATAGTTTAATTTAGATGATTTTGTAATATTTAAGTACGATTTCGAACATCATTTTTCTGTTATAATTGTATTCCCCCTATATTAAATATTCCTCATACTGGATGGAATAATAAAACCAGTAAATTATTTAGAGTAATATTTTATAATTTTATTTTCATAACCTATTTCCTTATCTTCTTCATGGATGTGGAAAATTAAACAGTATGTTATGTGAACAACATATTACAGACATGCAGACCGATGTAACTCGTTTATCATCACCACATCTCACAGATGGATAATGATGGATAAAAATTATGTATATAATATTTATGCTATAATAATATTTTATATTATAATATTATTTTTAAATTACAAAAATTTAATAAATTGAAAAATAATAACATCGCTCATTTATATGTGTAGAATACCCCCTCCACAAGGTAATGTGATAATTTTTTCAATTTATTTTCACATACATTTTAATAGTGATATATATAAGGAAACTATATTATATAATTCTTATAATAATTAATATATAATTTTTTATTACTTTAAACCATTGATTCCTTCCATCCATCAAAATATGTAAACATCATTCATGAGGATGTATGTCTTATCATCTTTATGAGTAATATAATTTATATCACAATATATATATATTTCTATATGAGTATAATTACATATATAATTAATTAATAAAAAATTAATGTTATTAATAATATTTTATGTATTAGGTATCCATAATTAATCAACAACGATTGTTAAAACCAGACAAAAATCTAAATGGAAGACGAATATGTTTTTAATCTGGAGTAATGATTTAAATATGAAATTTTTAATAAATTTGTGGAAAATGGTTAAGTATAATTAATTTATTTTATAATATATTTTATTATGGTTGTGTAATATATTTAGAATAAATATTAATTTATAATATAATTGGTTCTAACAAATATAATGAAATTAGATACACGATGTAAGTGATATTTGTCTAAATTCGTTTCTTTAGAGCATTAGTTTTGTTTTTCCACCTATATTCTATTAAGTGATGAATATAAAACAACTTTGAAATGTCATATAATTATTTTCATTATTTTCATGAAAATTTATGTTTTTATTAATTTTATTCTTTAATGTGTTTTATTAATATGATTCTTAAAATGTGGAAACATTTTTATGATATAATCTCATTATTAATCAAAATTCGTTATGGAAAAAATTATGATAATGAAATATTTTGATCTATGTGATATAAAATACATGAATTTTATATTCAAATGTATAATTATATATTTTACATTATTTCGATTCATTTTATAGTATTGAATAACACTGTATATAGAAAAAAAAATTTTAAGCAATGAATTTATTTCTCTCTTCTGTTGAAAACCATTACTCTTCAATGCAATACTTTATAAAAAAGTATCATAAAATTATTTGTATTTATATATGATATTAAATTCATTTTATCCATGTTTGAATATTTTAAAAATATTTTTAAATGGTGTTTTTGTCATTTATTAATTAAGTTACACTAAATTTTAATCTTATTGTGGATGGATGAAGTGTTTTAACATATATTGCATGAACACATTATTTTTATTTCATGAAAACTAAATTATTTTACTAATCATTTAAAAAATTATAAGGGTATTTTTTATGAATATTATTTCCATACTAAATGGTATTTTCTATATTTTAAATATTTTATTTCATATGAGAAAGTATATATTCCTTAAGAATTACATATAATGATCTTCTAAAATCATGTTTCATCAATGATTACATAGTATAATTTTTTCTAGTATTTCATATTGAAAAAAATCTATTTCATGACACTTATTATTTATTTGTATTGATTTTAATCATGGTGAAATCATTTTAATGAAAACAATTTCATTTTCATGGGATGTTCTATGATGAAATTATGAAATGATCATGAAACCCAATTCTTTTCCCTAGCTTATGAAATTATAAAATGAGTATGAAGAAAATTTAAATTTCATGGGTTATAATATAATGTATGTTTTATGATATTATGGAACACTTATGTGTAATTTTCATTATATGATCCGTGGATCCAGATTTATATATATAACAACCTATAACCCACATTCTAGTATCCGATTTTGAAATCCATTACACTATAATCTCTCTTTTAATAAATATAATTTTGATAAAAAACATCTTGGCCTTACAAGCTAAATGGAAAACCTAGAAAAATTATATTTCATAGGACCATATTGTTTCTATGATATACTAAATTAAGAAATCAACTACACAAATAAATAACATAATAATAAATTGGAAATTCTATTTCTTATCCAGTAGTTAATTTATCTCATTAATGCATCATCATATTAAATATAAAATCCATTATAGAACTAAATCATTCAACATCAATATATAAAACCCATAATAAAGAACACATATGAAAGATGAATTCATATTCTCATTAAAGGTAAACGTAATAATTTAATGTTGAACAACATCAATGAGTATTAGAAGATCATAATGTTATGATGAAACAACCATATTTCATCAGTGAATCTTAAAATAACACTTATGCATGAATACCTGGATCATAAAATATAAAAAAATGGAAAATGAGAAATCATCAGAATCAATAATCCCAATCCATGTGAAATCTATCTTGATCTTGAGAAAAGTTATAAATTCATATAATGATTAAGGAAAAAATGGTAGTTTCATGGGAAATAATATTTTCTGAATTCTTATATTCAATATTACTAATTGAATGACCATATGGATGAAATCAATTCCCAATTCATTTAAGAGTTATTATGTAGCCACCAATTATTGTTTTAACAGATAACACTCCTTCATTAGTTTATCATGGAACCACGTGTCATTAGTTTATCACAGAACCAACCATTACTAAATTATAATGGAACCAACAAACATTTTTTTCTCATGTACCAACTCATAAAATTTCCATTTACCATTGAGAAGGCATCATATATGATCGGTTGAATTTCAACATAAAGACATTAGAATAACTAATAACATGTTTCATAATAGGATTAACATGTGAAAATTAAATTTCATCCAAAAACATCTCTTTGAAACATTATTAAACCCTTAAAATTAAACGTGTTCAATAAAAAAATCATTAAAACTGATGATCCGTTTAAAATTAAATGAGATTCATAAAAAAAATATTTAAAGAATAATTTACCCATTGAAAAAAATGGGCTACAAAACAATAACTTTCATTCATGAATAACCTATGTAAAATATATGGGTAACATAAAAATTACTTTAGAACGTGATTAAACAATAGAAAGAAATTTGTTCAATAAAAATATCATTATATTATGATTAACCAATGTAAAATAAATTGTTTAAATAAAATAATATAGGAAAGAATCACAATCTATCTAAATAATGAATGATGAATGTATCTATATGAAATATCCTCAATGGTGGATAAGTAAAACCAATTGTTTTTGATGTTGATGAACTGAAATATCATTAAATGATCACAAACAAATTATCGATGGAAAAATTATTAAAATTTTATAACACCCTAATATTTTACAGTATTTGTCTTCTTTAACAAATTTACGTTCTTAAATATATTGTGTTGTATGAAACACCGAGTTCGAGAGGACCATGATATACAAAACTAGCTATCTGAAAAGTAGTTATGAATATTTAAAAACACATTTTGAAACATTTAAAATTTATTTTCCAATATAGACATCATTTTTGAGTTTGGAATATCAAAATTACCTTAGGGGGATATTTTGGTAATTTTGTTCAAAGTTCCAAATTTGTATAAATATTGAAAAATACTTCATTTTTGTTAAAAAACATTATTTTTTTAAATATTTATTTCAAATTAAATTAATTTTTTAGTAAAAATATACAAATAAAACATATATTAACCAATTTATATCGTTTTAATCATTAATATAATAAAGTTTATATAAATATTATTGAGGTTTGGAACAACTCTTTTACCTCCATTACTTATCTATTAGATTAGCATTAAACAAGATTTTAACCCTTATATGAATTGAATTTCTAAAAATGAACATAAAATATTGTAATCAATATAAGAAATTTAGTCTAATAGGTTCAAAATAATTTTTTGCGAATAATAATTTTTGATTTTATTTATCATTGATAAAGGTAAATTGGGTTATTAAAAGTAAACATAATGTTATAAAAATATAAAATTTCCCTAATAGTTGTCATAAATATAGTATATAATTACTTATTGACCAAAATAAACGTCATATAGATAAAATTATCCTATTTATTCCAATTGTGTTAGATTAGGACATTTATTATATCCATTTCTATAATAGTTACAAATGTCATATTAAATTATAATAGCTAAATAATTTTTAATATTCTGTTATGTATAATATAAATTCTACAATAATTATTCATTTTAATGATAATAATATTATGTTCATAATTATAATTTATTTTTCATTTTTATAGAAGATAAAAATCATGTAATTTCTTGTATAATAATGATGCGATAATTGATTAAGTAATTGGGATATAAAATAAATGATATTAAAAATATTTTAATAAATATAATATATTTTAATAAAATTAATCCACTGATTTTAAAAAATACATAGATATTTTAGTGACTTATTGGATGTATTGGATTGATGTTATCCTATCGATTTTATATTATTAAAAAAATCAAATATTGGATAGTATCAAAATTGACATAAATGATACTTTAAAAATAATAATATTTTATTAAATGATATAAAAGTCATAAAAATATATGGTTTATCCGAATAACATTAATACTATTAAATATATAATAAATTTTCTTATCTGGTTTCATTTGTCATTTTATAGTTACTATATATTCACTATAGTGTAAAAAAGACAATTTGTCGTAGTAAAAGCTATTTTTGGTTACTAAAGGATAAAAACAAAAGACAAGGTTACATTTATTACCTTAACATTTATAAAATTCATTGGTTTATATTATTTATATTCATCATCACCTTCTCCTCTAAAAAAATCACGTTGGTTCTATTTTAAATCCAAAATAAATTGATAATAAATTAATTTTTTTTGAGTTTCCTAAAGTCCCCCTCCCCTATCTTGTAAAATAGCACCTTTCCATCCCTTTTATTAACACATATAAATCACTTTAGTTCAACAAAACCATTTACATTTCTCCTCCAAACACCCCTCAGTTCATCCAGGTGGTGATACATTTGGAATAAATTGATCCTAAGGAGTCCATTTTTGCATATCAAAATGAGACACTTGAAGAAGAGGTAATTTATTTACCAACTATTTCAAAAATCATTTCATCATCTACATAGTTTCAAATGTTTTTTCTATAATAAATTATTGAATATAGAATCTATGATATTTTGATATGTTTTTTTTATTATGTCACTTCCGTATTTCTTCTTTTACCCATCATACTAACATCAATATCACCATGCATGCATGAATACAACATACCATCTCCACACTACGGTGTAAACAAATTTTCATCTATAAATTATTTATATGGGTATAATGGTGAATATAATGGCTTTTGATATTTAATATTACATTATAGTGATTATTTATAATTAATATACCATCAAATTCTATTCCATTTGACCAGTAATGGAATGATACAATCACTCATGCGTATATACAACTTACCGTCTCCTTGACATAAAAAGATTCACCATCAATTACCACAATTTCTGAATGATTATAAAATAGTATATGGTAACGAAATTTGAAATACATAACATAATACTACTACTATATATATATATTTAAATTACTTTCTTTTTTTCAATATGATATGAAAACCAAAACACTGTTCATCCATACATATGACATACTCTCTTTATGAATGTTGTGTTCCTTTTCATTTATCAATCTACTTTATAAATAAATACATTTGTTTATATATTTCTACACTGAATATATATTATATATAAATAATTTTTTACATTTTGAAATTAATTAAATCATAATCTATGTAATAAGGTCAAGAATAAAATGTCATAACACAATTGTAAAACATACAGGTGTTTATAAAAAAATATTTCATTAACTTCAATTTTATTAAAAAAAATGTAATATAATGTCAAAAATTATTCATATAATACATAATAATATTATTATGATTCTTTTATAAGTCAATAATATGTTTAAAACCACTTTTATGTAAGTATCATCTGGGACATTTTTATCTTTCATTTCCATGTTTCATAAAATGTATATCAAAATATTGTCAAAAATTGTTTAATGAATTTGTTTCCCATGTTTGAAATTTAGTATAAATATTTTAAATTAATCATCTCATTGTATTATATCTTAATTTCATTATGATAATATTTAAAAATTAATAAAGTATTGCATTTTTAAATTATACGGTATGAGTGGCTATTTTATGCCCTTTTGATGCGTTAATATTTTTATACATCCCTTACAATATTATGAGTTTATTTTTGAAAGAAATGTTTTATTTTATAATTGAATGGATTTTAAATGATTTAAATGTAAAAATGGATATTTCTATCAAATATTTTTAATGATTTTGTTAGATTATTTTTATCTATGACATCATCCTTTGTTGAATTTTCTTCTTAATTAAAGTAGATTTATTATGATACATTCCTCCATTTTATATTAAAGGTTTTAGTATATGTTTTACAATGTATGTGTTGTTTTTATACCATTCATGGTTTATGGTTAATAAATTAACATTTTTTATGCTAGGGTTTATATGTGTGTTTAGGTTGGATATGTTTCACACTTTTCATATGAATAATGAAATGGTCTCAGAAAGTGACGGGTTCATGACTACTTAATAAAATCACAAGTAGTTCGGGATTGATTATTGAAATCCCCAAGATGCATCATTAGTTCTAATGAGAAAAATTATTTTGTGTTTTGATATACAACTTAGACATATGTATGCTCTTTGCACAAGGCCTTGACATTTTGATTATGAGGTCTAGCAATATGAATTTTTTGTTATGTGTTTAGTTATTGATATTTAATGAGATTATTTGACTAGTTCAATATCTATGTTAATGATTATATGAAATTATTTTCATTATTCTTTTTATATTATGATCATAGATTTTTTATAACTCTTGTATTTTTGTTTTATAAAGTTATATAAATTGTTATGCTTATTTATGAATGATTTTAATGTATTATTTTACCTCAATGAGCATCTGAGGTCACCCCTTACTACTATATTATTTATTCAGTATTCTAAGATGTTTTTATGATTGATATGGTGGATTATGATAAGAGAATAATAGAAATATCAATGAATTATCTATGTTTCATATTATATTTTGAATTTCATTGAATGGTTCATATATGTAATCAATTTCCAAAAATGATAAACTGGTTAGCCCTTTGGGATTTTATTCCATGTAATAATGCCAATGTATTAAAATAATTCACAGGATCCAAGATTCTAGTGTCGGGGTCTAAAAGTAGGTTTCATTGGATGTTTACTAATATTGTTGGATTATAGATTTAAATAGAATAAATAAATGGAAATAACCATAAGGTATGCATTAATGATAAGTTAAGAGGAACATCCGAATTTTTATAAAAATGTAGATATTATAAGGGTATTCTTAAAATATAGAACCATTTATTGATTATACAATTGGATGTGGTTCTGGAATAGATGTACATAGGTGTAAGAACTCTGAGATGGTGTTCTGAGATTACTTAGGGTAAACTGGTACATGAAAATAGGCCTTACTATGAACCTACTATAACGGTATGAGGTGTTATTGTTATGATAATTCACATTTTCTTTAAAATATAATAAAAATGTTTTTAATATTAAATTCTTATGAATCAAAATGGTGAAACTAATGGTGATATTGAATAAAATTATTGTTTAATTTAAATTATTTTCTAACTACTATTACAAACACTATACATTTGGGTTTTAGTCAATGGATGGATAAAAAAATCAAAATAAGTGTTGACATGTTAGAAACGGAGGAGAAGGTAGTGGAGACTAGAATCGAAAAAGAATGTTGGTAGAACTGAAAGTTATCATGTTCATGAATATTAATTTATCCAAAAAATTTATTAACAACATTTAGAATAACCAACTCCCAAAATCAGTAAAGAAGATAAAGGATGAGTTTGGTTATAACTCCAATGGTGGAGGCTGTTGGGAAAAGGAAGATCAATTTACATCATTAACGAAATGTGGAAGGATACACCCAAGAATGTGTCTCAATGGAATAATGAAATGATGCTTTCCTGGGAAATAATGACATAATGAAAAGAATTACTATTGAAAAATAAAGAGTACAATCGAGAAAAAACTTATCCTAAGTATACATTTTTATTCATATGTCGAAAATGTAGGTTACCTAGTCATTACTTGAGTCAATAACAAATTGTATAGGATATCATTTAGTACATGAAAGAACATATGTGTAAATAAATGGATGATGACATTTTTAATGTAATATTTTTATTTTAGTTATCAGATTACATTAGAAGTCTTTTTTATTATCTATGTCTACGAGGATTGTTTTTTATCTTTTTTGACGAATAATTATCCTTTCTTGGGTCGACATAATTAAAAATTTATAAATAACATTTAGGGTATATATGATTTGGAGGTAACTATTAGAGATTACATTTTTTGATGAAAATGTAAGGCTTGAGGCAAAATTTGAAATTAAAATATGATAGGTTTATTTTTCATTATGATATTTTCTCATTATGATAGTTATATATGAATTATATAGTATTATAAAAAGTAAAACCCATATGAAGGGTGACAAAATCATCGCATCCAGAAAGGCCCTGGGTGTTGAATCAACAACTGAAGGGCGGCAAAGGTGCATCCATTACTATAAGCTTATGTGACTGTAACATCCCAAGAAAATAAAGAACATGATATTTTCATATTTATTAATATTTTAGGATTAAATAATCATTTTACTTTAAAGGGTATTCAATGATTGATGGAATAGCCGATATGCAACAATGGGTTTCATTGAAATCATACGATGCACACTAATAATATAATATTATTATTTTAAATGGTAGTCAGAGCATAGTAGTTGTATTGGCATGAATAGATAGAACTAACTAAAATATGATTATATATGTTTTCAATTTTTTTTACATTTATCCAATAAATGTTAGTGGCTAAATGTGTGAATGAATCTAATTCTATGTTTAAATACTCTAATATTCATTAAAAGGACAATTTACCAACTTCTTATGGAGAACCATATATAAATCTAGGTTTGGTCACTTTCATATGTTTTATTTGAAAAAAAAATCTTCTTTATATTTGGATCATCAAAATTTACTTTATGTAAATTATTGGAATTTTTCGGATAAAAATCATTTTTTAATGAATAGTGAAAATAATGTATTTTAATTCAAAAGATCTTTTTAATAAAATTTATTTATATGGCTATAATATCTTTTTAATTGGTTTAAAAGTTTAATAAAATAATTTTTTTACCATTTAATCCAATTTTGGTCATTGGCATTAATTTTACTTTGAAATTGGACATAAACAAGTGTCAAACTTTTAATAGTTATTGATTTTTAAGAACACGCTATTTGTGTTGAAAACGAGAATTAATTTTATAATAATTAACTAAACATATATGTTTTGAATTTTATAAAATAGAAATCATTTTGGAATTTGTAATATCAAATATATCTTAGGCTGAATGTTTTATACTTTTCTGAAAAACATTAATTTTTGATGAATAGTGAAACCACATTGTAGTTGTTCAAAAACTGAATTTTTCATTTAAATAATATTTTACTACTTTTGTGAATTAAATTTATAAAATATACTATAAATTGTTTTTCTTAGTAAGTAAAATGTTGTTCAATATGATGAAAATACTTTTTGGTGAATAGTAACTTTTGACTTTTATTTACCTCGGTTAAAAGTTAATAGGGTAATTCAAGGTAAAAAAATATAATAATAATACCAAATTATATTAACACTTGTCCTAACCTTATTTTATGGGTAATGGACGACCATGGTCATATTTGGGTCGATTTTGGGACCCAATGGAGCCACTTATGAATGATAATGACACTTTATTTTAATTAACGAAATGTAAAGGCAAAAATGACAAAAACAAATATCATTTTGTCAATTAATTTTTACATGGTGTTATATAAGTAATATTTTAGACTATAAATATTAAATGGAAATATAAAAATATTCCCTACATCATGATAATTTTTTTATAATTTTGAGAGATCATATAAATAAATTATCTATTACAAAATAATGAAGTATTGTTTACCTCATTAATAATAAATTTAAATAAATAATATTATAAAGATTAAAATAACATCCAAAACCTGTCCAATTCTTATTTGATGAAATTATTTATACCATAAGTCATATTATAATCTACTTTAATGATTTTTGGTCATTTTGAAATCAAATATAAGTCTATAGTAAAAAAATTGTTTCAATCATTCTCAAAGAGACCCTCTCCCCTTATAAAAGCACAGAACCTATAACCAATTCCTCACAACTCTCAAGAATTTTGGATCGTCCAACCCCTGGTCATATAAGTTCTCAAGAACCCTCTATTCCACCTAGAATACTTACCTTAGGCATAATTCACTTCAAGAAGTCCTTTTGGTTCCAACCAAAGGGAGTTACCCAAATTAAAGGTAACAATTTATCTTGAATTATTTTCTTTTATTTCACTTCTGCAACCCCTAAAATATATTTATTACATTATTTTATAACAACACCAGTATCCTAAATATATTAGGATTTTGTTATTATATGTATTCAAACTACAATTACACACACCTCCATCTAATTGTAGATGAATATATTGTTTCTGTTGATTAAAAACTAACACCTCACGAAATGATGTTTTTTCTATTATCTCCTACCGCCTATCATGGTGTCCATTAAGATGAAACTTTATTTATATATCATATATATTATATTTATGTTTTCTTTATTATTCGTTATTTATCTTCTAAACCATACCTTTATGGTTTCTATTATGGGTAAATGTGATAATTTAATTTGAGAAGTGCTGACTACTGCCCCCTCAAAATGATATGAATCGTTCATTCTATACGTGGGATACATAAAGAATAGATTAAATGATATTATACATGATATTATACTAGAATTATAATATAAATTTTTATCACAATGTGTAATTCCATTAAAATGAGAAATAGAAAGGAAAGTAGTGTCATGCGCACGTACGAATTTCCTTCTCCATGAACGATGCATTTCATTTCTTACCTAAAAATAATATGTAGTTTTATAAATATATATATATATTCATTATTTATGATATATATTATATCTAAATAATTAATATCATTCTAGATATAATGGACTATTGACCACATGGACTACTTGTAAATATAATTTGTTCATTTTTTACTCTAGTACCAAATATCGACAAAACGTCCTTTATTAACATAAATGATTACATAATGTTTAAAACATTTTAAAAATTGATATAAAAGTATTAATAAACATGAAAAAAGTTCTTAAAAAATTATAAATTAAATTTAGTTTATTCTTCAGGAGATTAAAGATTGAACGATTCAAGTCGGATGTGATGTAAGGGGTTTCTTATCTCACATTTTATTCTGTGAGATTTCCATTGTTCCCCACGTATTTATTTCATGTGGTGTATTGTGTACAGAAATAATATATATATTATCATTAATATCATTATATTCATGTTATTCTATGATTCATTTGGTGGTTATTAACTTTTGGATATATTACTAAATAGATTACTACGTTGTAAATGGTTTTATCTCACTTTTTATTCCCGTGAGATTCATGCTATATTTGCCACTATTTCCTTGTATTTGGTGTATGTAATTCCCATTATTGTAAAATTTTTATATTATAATTTCATAGATGGTTATTTACATCTTCATTGTATGATCCTTCTTTCATGTGGTGTATGTTTTTAATGTTACCCAATTGGTAAGGGAACCTTTCACCCACCTCTTTTTAAAAGACTACTTTTTTATGTCTTTTAATTTACATCTTATTATATTGGTATATGTTCTTATATATCCTTATGGATGTAAATTTTATTTCCATGTGGTGATATACCCTTATTTATCTCATCAACTTACTTTCTGAATTTTATCAAGGCACCGTTATGCTGTCGAATTTTTGCAAGGGAACGTCTTAACCCAATTTCAATTCATTGAGTTAAAATTTTACTTATAGAATATGTCTTCATATGAATATGTGTGAATGACCTATTATTGTTTTACTCTTAATATCCACATATATTGAGTTCATTCTAATTTTCACAAAAAAATTATGCAATTTTTTTATCCTTGATCAACGGATGTCGTCTTTATAAGGGATTTCATCTCAATTTACATTCAATTGAGACTTCATTGTGGTTATGCCCCAAATTCACTCGTAAATAGTGTATATACTATCCTTTGGAATATCATATCATGAATACATTTATTATCATGATATTATAATGTTATGATTAAATGTTATTCATCAATTATTTTTATTTAAGCGTCTCTTATTTCGTTAAAAACTCTTTAACTAAAATATCATTTTTAATGTTTTAATGATTTATTATTAAAAACATATCACATTAATGTACGTGTTTTCAAAATGGTTTTTATGGAATTATTTATATGGAAATTAATGTTTTAAAATGATAAATTCAATTAAAATATTCACTGTGGTATGTGAAACTTTGATACAAATATCAATTTTTAAATGGTTTTTGAAAATGGAATGATTATTTGAATATCTTGAAATTAATTCTTTTGTTTTCAAATGAAATGTTATGAGTGAAATGATTATATTTGAAATATTTTATGTGTTACTATGGTACATGGAAATTTTATGGGAGTATACCTGATAAAAAATGATGGGTGGTGCCATGATAAACCAAGATTGGTGGTTACATTTTAACCTCCAATGCATTGGGTATTAAAGTCATCCATATGGATATTCTATTTGGTGATGTGTGTGGAAGTCGACCGTATGGTTTTTCCACTTTAGAAAGTTTATGTCCCAAGTTACCTATATATTTTACGTGTTCATTGTATGGGTTTTCTGGTAATATTTTGGTTAAAAAAGTGTATGGAAATATCTTTTATTTATGGAAGAGTATTTACTACATCTTAAATTTGAATATTGTTGCGTTTGATAAATTATTCATAGTTTACTTTTTTTTTGAAAAACATACATTTTTCCTTCTTCATGAAACACTTAAAGAGAACTTTATGATCATCCCATGTTTTTGAAATGTCATCACAGGACATAAAGTGGCATAATGTTAAGGATGGGTACAAGGAAAAGTATTGCTGTCTAAATGATGGAACTAGACATGACTCTTTTTTTCAAGAGTATTTATTTTGTGAAAAAAGAGGAAACTGATTAGAAGTGTCTACTTAGAAATTTTTCGGATTTAATGATATTTTTATGCTTAATTCTCTAAAATACTAAACCTGAAAAGATACTCAATGTGAATTATTCATTTAATTCAATATTATGTAATGTTTAAGGTTGGGTCCTTATAGTCGGTATCAATGGTCCCTTTAGAAAACCTTAAAGGATAGGGTATTCTTTAAGCCTAGATGACATAACCATAATGGTTATGATTTAAGAAAGATTTTTAGTTTTTTTTTAATGTGAATGATTTTAAGATAACATGAATATGTATATCATAGTATTTACCCTCCTCATATGATATTATATGATGATTATGTTGATATCATCACACATACCATTTTGTTTTTAGTAAATGGTAGGATCTAGCAGACACAAAATTAATAGTGGATGTGAATAATTTTTTTTTGGTTTTCTGAATGAGAAACTGAATGAAATTGTATCTACAATTAGAACTCTTGTGGTTTTTCTCAACCAACAATCTGGAGTCCTGATTGACCACATTAAACTTGGTGATTTTTATAAGGCATTGTATATGTGACAAACAAATCCCAACAGATGTTCAGATAATAATCATAAAGGTATGTTTATTCAAAAACCTATGTGTCATGTATGTGGAAAGAAACCCATAGTAAAATGTTTAAAAGGGATAGTAATATGTTATCGATGTGGAAGTGAAGGTCAAAAATTGAGAACCATCCATGAAAAAAAAATCATCCAGTTGACTCTATGAAATGGTAAGAAGTTTGTTCTGAGAGATCAATTGAATGTTTTAAATGTGGTGTGCATGGTAATTATAAAAACATATGTCATTTGGAGAATGTTCGGGAATGGGATCTTCGGGGTCATACAAATATATTTTTACCAATACCTAATGGAATTCCAATTGAGAATGTGGAAACTGACAATGACCAATTAAAGTTATGGATTGTTTTTAACAGATTTTTAGACATTATTACATATTAGGATATGAGTCATGATTTTTAATGTAGGAAAGAATTATTTCATATTAAGTTGGAAAGGAATGGTTAATGGATTAAGAAGAACATTGAATGAGTAAGAAGTCAACATTTAATGGATTGAAGTGTTATGGTAGATTTTAGGATGGTGAAATTCTTTAATGTGTTATGGATTTTTTGATGATGGGATTAAATTTGAAGACATTTATTAGTATGTGTCACCCTAATGGTTGATGTATGAAAATTTCATTCAAGGAATAATTATATTTTCATTCGTGTATATAGTTATAAAGAACCATTTGGGTTTATATGATCATTGAATTTGAGGCAATTACAGGATAATACATTTTCGGTTACAAAATGATAGTTTTTAGATAAACTTTGTGGTTAAAATATGTTATGGGTAATATAGATGAATTTGCAACATTTTTTTTGAATGTTATAAAATTATATAGTTTTTTAAAAAGGACAACACACAGACCACATGACAACCAGTCGCATCGGACGCAGCTGTGGGAATCGAACCCACAATAAAATTACGACTAGATTTTATTGCGTACCTCTGGACTATGTGAGGTCCCTCGATAGATTGAATAATTATTTTTAATTAGATGATTTAATGAATCTAGAATAAGTCTATTTTGGTTTATTTATTGATATTTTTAACCTATCATATAGAAAATGTGATTAGGTTAATTACACATTCGTATGAGACTTCAAGAATAACTATTTTTTTGGAGATAAAGGTTAATATTTAACATGGAAGACAATGTGATTAAATCTTTATTAGATTTGGGTTTCAATCATAGATTGTATTATATTGAAGAAAATTATGGAAAACGTTTTATTGAATGGTCTTTGTTGAACTTTGGTATTTTTAAAAAACTTTAGAGATTAAGAAGAGTTTTTCTTTTTGAATAAGATTGTACATTTGGGTATTATCTAATCTCTCACTAACCATTTTTGTTTTGGTTATGTTCTAAAGACACGATAAATATATAGTTCTTCTTTTTTAGAATATGTGATACTATTTACATTGATTATAGTTCTTTATGTGTGACCAAGTCATCTGAAATATTTAGCATTTTGAGAAAAAATGAGTTTGTGGAAGAAATTCAGTAAATCATGAATGTAAAAATGACAAGTAAGAATGTATCCTTATGTTCTTTGTCAGTATAATAAATAAATTCCTCAAAATTATGAATGGGAACATAAAATAATAGAAAAATTGTTGGTTTACCTTTCCTAATGGGTAATCAAAGACTGTTTAACACATCACATGTTTATGATTTTCTAGTGGTTATCATTATCTTAATCATGTTTTCTACCATTCTCCATCAGAACATGATGGTTTGTTTTCTTCCATATCTATTTTTCCCTATATGGAATCATAGTGTGGGTTATCTTGGGTAAACTTTGTATTTATTTGGGTGCCTTTTAAAGTGATAGTTTCATTGACTCTTTTTCCAATGTGGGACCTTAAATGATGTATCAGAGTCCAATTTTAAAATTTTGAGGACGCAATTTCCAAATGGGGGAAGGATGTAACATCCCAGGTAAATAAAGAAAATTTCATTTTCATATTTAATAATATTTTTGGATTAAATATTAATTTTACTTTAAAGGGGACTCTATGCATGATGGCATAGCCGATATGCATCAACGGGTTTCTTTGAAATCATATGATACACACAAATAATATATTATTATTATTTTAAATGGTATTTAACGCATAGTAGTGGTATTGGAGGGAATGGTTATAACTAACGAAAATATTATTATCTATGTTTGATAAATGTTTATACATTTATCCAAAAAATAGAGTCTTAAAATGTGAATTAATCTAATTTTAAGTATAAACACTCTAATATTCTTTAAAAGGTTTATTTACAAACTTTTATATGGAGAACCATACTTAAATATAGTTTTTCTCACTATCATATGTTATATATGACAAAATAATACTCTTTTTTAGATTCAGACCATCAAAATTTTCTTTTTGTAAATTTTTGGTATTTTTCTGAAAAAATTCATTTTTAATGAATAGTGAAAATACTTTATTTTAATTCAAAAGAACCTTTTAATATAAATTATATATATGGTTATATTATCTTTATAATTAGTATCAAAGTGAAATTAATTAATATTTTTACCATTTAATCCAATGATGTTCATTGGCATTAATTTTTCTTTGAAATTAGACATAAACAAGTGTCAATCATTTGATAGTTATTATTTCTTAAAAACATGTTTACTGTTTTGATAATTTGAATTAATTTTAAATTAATTAAGGAACTTCAATGTTTTTATAATTTTTTAAAATAGATATAATTTTGGAATTTGGAATATCAAAAGCTTTGGATGAATTTATGGTATTTTTCTGAAAAGCATCAACTTTTGATGAATAGTGAATCCACTTTGTCGTAGTTCAAAAACTGTCTTTTTCATTTTAATAAAATTTTACTACTTCTGTGAGTTGAATTTCAGAAATCTGACATACATGTGTTTCATTAGTAAGTAAAATGTTGTTCAATAAGATGAAATTTTTTTTTGGTGAATAGTAATATTAGAATTTTATTTATCACGGTTAAAGATAAATATTGTAATTCAAGGTAAAAAGAGTATAATAATAATCCCAAATTACCCTAAAACATATCATGGAATTATTGGATTTATAATGGCCGACCATTTTCATCCTTGGGTTGTTTTTGGGAACCCATGGTGCCACTTATGAAGGATAATGACACTTTATTTTAATTAACTTAAAGTGAAGGAAAAAATGACACAGACAAATATCTTTTAGTAAAGTAATTTTTACATGGGGTTATATAAGTCATATTTTCGACTATAAATATTAATTGGAGAGGTAAAATAATTTCCTACATCATGGTAGTTGTTATTTAATTTTTATACATCATATAAATTAAATTATTTATGTCACAATAACGATGCAGCGTTTCCTTCATTAATAAAAGATCTAAATAAATAGGATAATTAATATTAAAAAAACACCCAAAACCGGTCCATTTATTATTGATTGAATTTATTTAGACCAATAGTTATATTATATTCTACATTAATTATTTTTGGACCATTTTAAATCGAAGATATGTTTATAATAAAATAATTTTTTCAAACTTTTCTAAAGAACCCCTCATCCCCCATATAAAAGGAAACCACTTTTAAAAAATTCCTCACACCTCCCAAGCCTTTTGGATCATCCATCCCCTTCCCAAAAAATCTATAAATATTCCACTCTTCCTATAAGAAGCCTTACCATATGCTGATTTTACCTCAATAAGTTCTTTTTTTTCAAACCAAAGGGAGTTACCCAAATTAAAGGTTACAGTTTCACTTAAATTTACTTTATTATTTTACTTATTCAACCACTAAACTCATTTTGTTACTTTCTATTATAGCAACATCATTATCCTAAATATACTAGAATGTATTTTAAGAATTATTCGAACTACACGTACACACACCCTCATCTAATGGGTGAAAAACATACAGTTTCTGTGGATGGAAAACTAACGCCTCACAAAACGATGATTGTTCGATTATCTCATACCGCCTATCATCGTGGCCATTAGAATGAAACTGTATTTATATATGATATATATTATTCTTATGTTTTCTTTATGATTATGTATTTTTCTTTTAAATCATACCTTTATGGTTTCCATTATGGTTAAACGTGATAATTTAATTTGAGGATATGCGGACTACCGCCCCCTCAATGTGATATGACTCGTTCATGCCATACGTTGGATGTATAATGGATAGTGTTAAGGATATTATATGTCATGAACCGTCCTTGGGGCCCATGTCGAGACTACCCCAAGCCTACCTTCCATAGGCCAGGGGCTGACGACTAGCACCAAAGGCGTAAATCCCGATAAAAAGGGAAGGCATTGCCTTTATAAGAGTAAACAAACACAACAGAGTACACAATAGAGTTCAGAACTGAGTAATATTGAAAAAAAGTAAGTGATGAAATGTAAATGGATTAGTATACAAACACATCAATAATGTATAGTACAACTGAAATTATAGTACAACTACATTCATATAAAATAGAAACCACTAAGTCATCCTCCGGGAATCCCACCTAAAAGGTGGGTACAGATGGCCTCCTAATCACCTCGGGTTCGGTCGTCGGCTCCGTGTACGTCTCGCCAAGTGGTCTAGCTCCGTGTACCATCAATCTCCATAAGCCTCCACCTCTATTAGTGTTTTCCATCATCCACATACAACACAATGTAGTGCGGACATAACCAATGCAGGGGTGAGTATATGACACTCAGTAGGGTCCCTGAGACCCCCTAAGTCTCCTAGAATCCATGAAGGATAAACACAGAAGAGAGATATAAACATGAAGAATCAACCAACCCGACATAGGTATATACCCATACATATACCTAAGTTATCAACCATACTATGACTCCAACTCTCGAGCCCAAGTACATAACAGTCCACACAGGAAAGAAGTCAATCACATTGATGATAATGATTGAAAATCAAGACTCAGCTCACAGAGGTATACATATTTCATATAGTGATAGAGTTGATCAGATTTAGTCACTGATTCATCTAAGTTGTCGGACCCACATATGATACAATACCAGCTAAGATGTCAGACCCACATAAGATACAAGAACAGTTACTCTGCCCGACCCATATAGGATACAAGTACATAGGTCAAAGTGTCAGACCCACATAGGATACAAGAATAGTAGTCATCACCATCGAACCCATAGACGATTCCATTACAGTAGTCGTCGGAGTTGCAGCCAGCTCTAGGGTTCCCTTACACTACACGCTTGATTATGGGAGGGTTCGCCCCTCAAGACAAGGGGTTAGATACATCAACTATCATGAAGTCCAGAGTTGATGTATCTCGAAGTTCTGTCTCATCAAAAGGAACCGATCGTAATAGACAGCATGTCAATCGGACACTCGGTCTAAGAGTTATTACCTTTTTCATTCCAGGGGCCCGGTTGGAATTACACTCGTTCCAAGCCCAGCCATTTTCCAAAGTTTTCCAAAATTCAATTAGAGTATCGCAAAAGTATTGTCTCGTCATAAGGACCGCAGTGCCATAGACGGCGTGTCAATCAGACGCGCTGTCTTAATGTAATTCACAATTAAGCGAAACGGGCCCGGCCCGTCATGCCCGGTGGGCTGGCGGGTCGGCCCGTCCTGGATCGGTGGGTATGACTCGACTAAGGGGTCGGATTGGCCCGATAATGTGAGGCTCGGCCCAGTGGGGCATGGTACGACCCGTGGTAGGCGGCCCGGTCCGGTAGGGCGCGGCCCGGTCAGCTGTTTGTCACGGCTCGGCCAGCTGGCCGAGCGACGTGGAACGGGGGGGTGACTTCCTGTATTGGTGGCGACGCCCTCCTGTCTGGGAGGCTGAAGCCGGCCAGTCTTCCTGGTGCGAGCGGCCCGCATGGGCGGGCCGCGACTTCCTCTAACCTGGACAGCTGACGAGCCAGCCGGTTCTCCCACTGAAGCGGCACGGGGAGCGCTGGGCACAGAGCACGGGCCGCGGTCCTCTTCAGTGCGGCGCCATGAGGCACAGTGGTTTCGCCATCTGAGACTGCTACGTTCTGCTGGTTCCTCTTTATCAGAGCGGCCCGCGGTTGCGGACCGCAGTTCTTCCGTACACTTTAGGCGTGAAATTTTCTCCTTCGCTCATCGCCGCCTCTTCCAACATTCTTCCATCGCGAACAAAATCAGGAAACATTGGAGGGTCATCGGTCGTGTTCGTTTGACCCGCACCCTCCACATTAGGCGGTTGCAGTTGGCCGGAGACGTTCCAACAGATTCAACATGTACGAGATAAATTTATTCAGATAGAATTATAAAAAACCCCTACCCCATGATTGATGTCGCACATCGACGAGCTATGGAAGATGAGCGTCGCAGTATTCAGGCGTCGCGGAAGATAGTGTCGTGGAGAACTGTGTCGTCCCTTCAACGAGGGAGGTAGCATCGCTGCCATGACGCGGGAAGAGAATCCAAAGATGACAAAGATTCCTTGACGTCGGGGTGCGTCTGAGGAAGTAGTGTCATTGGATGAATTCCATCAAATTCTTTGTTGGGGATGTTCTTCGTTGAAGAATAGTGTTATTCATAAAAAAAGGATCACCTCTCTTCTAATTCTCTAGAGCCTGCACAATATATGTTTTCCAACACAAAATAAATAAAAGGCTCCCAATTTAATAGAATTTCCATGAATTTAAAATTGATTCAAGAGGTGACACATAATTAATGGTGATATTAATTTGGTAGGTTGGCACATTCAATTGATGGGAGGTGAAGGGGCTCCACCATAATAAATACGAGGAGTTGTCAAATTAAATAGTAGGGAATTAATGGGGAGTTTAGGGGAGGTGAAAGGGTTCGGGTTCGTGTTGGGCCCCACCACACTAAATCCTCTAAGGGGAGGTTATGTGGGGTGTGGGACCCACCTATAACTTCACTTTGTAGGAAATAACCACCCAAGATAAATAAAATTGTGCACGACAATTTTATTTAACTTTTTTATTAATCACCACAAATTAAATTCTCCCCCCGAGAAAATGAAACTGTGGTAATGGTACCCTTAAGAAAATACCGGCACTGTGAGTTCAGCGGTGTCCTAAGATTTCAATTCCAAACACCATTTCAAAAGATAGAAAAACCCGCTAATACGTTTACTCAACGTACCTGAAAAAAACATCAACAATTGATTTTGGGCACAACAGGCCTCAGGTTTCAGTGCTGTCAGAAACTGCGTACTCATAAAATTCAAAAGTATTATGATTTTTGTTTTCAAATTTCCGGGTCTTTACATTACCCCCATCTCAGGGATTTAGGTCCTCATAATGATACTACACAAACTAGGGTAACAAAAGGGGGTACTGAGGACGCATCTAAGCCCCTCACTCCCAAGTGATCTCTAGGAGGTTCCCATGCTACCAGCAAACGCACACCCGAGGAATCAACCATCCATGTACGACCCGCTCCTGTCGATCCTCGATCTCCACTGGGACCACCATGAATGTCAACCCATCATCGATTTCCAGCTCCCCTTGATCGATGATGTGGGTCGGGTCGTGCACGTATATCCTCAACTAAGATACGTGGAAGACTTCAGGCACACGATGCAACTGAGGTGGAAGGGCCAAGCGATAAGCCACCTCACCTACTCTGGTGAGGACCTTGAATGGTCTGATAAATCGTGGAGATAACTTGACGCCCCATCCAAATCTCCGTAGACCTCATCGAGTTAAAACTCGTAAGAATACGTGTTCACCCTCCTAAAACCCCAGTGGTCTCCGTCTCTTATCAGCATAGGACTTATGTCCACTCTGTGCAGTCTTCATCTGCTCTTGGATGATCTACACCTTCTCTGTCATAGCCTGAACCATATTTGGTCCTACAAGTGCTGACTCTCATGGGTTAGTCTATCACAGAGGTGACCTGCAAGGTCGGCTGTACGGTGCCTCGTATGGGTCCATCCTGATGGTGGAGTGGTAGCTCTTGTTGTACAGAAACTCCACCAAGGGTAGGTGATCCCCACAACTGTGACCAAAGTCAAGGACACATGCACGAAGCATGTCCTCAAGTGTCTGAATGGTCCTCTCAGTCTAACCATCCGTCTGAGGATGGAAGGCGGTGCTCAGACGTTGATGCATCCAAAAAGCCTTTTTAAACCCCTTCCAATGCCGGGAAGTGAAACAAGTGTCTCGATCGGAGATTATAGTAGATGGAACACCATGAAGCCATACTATCTCTCTAATGTAGAAGTGTCCAAATATCTCTACTAAGCCCTACTCTCTGATCGGTGAGAAGTGGGCTGACTTGGTGAGTCAATCTACAATCACCTATATAGAGATGTGTCCTCTAGATGTATGTGTAAGCCCCATCATGAAATACAATGATATCTCGTCCCACTTCAACTCTAGGACCTCTAAGGGATGTACCAAGAATCCTAGTACCTGGTGCTCTGCCTTCACTTGCTGACAAGTGAGGAACTGTGAAAAAAACTCTGCTATAACATCCTTCATACCCGTCCACCAGTGTTGTCATCTGAGGTCCTAATACATCTTCAACACACCGAGATGTACCTCTAGAGGGTAAGTGTTCAACTCCCTCAGCACCTCCTCCTGTAGTGCAATTGGCACCATGGAACGTCCTCTGAAGTGGATGACGTTCACCCCTCCTTTAGAAAATCCATGAGGTTCTTGCCCTGAGGATATCTGAGCACGTCCTGTCTCATAGTCAACGTCCCCACAATTCACCTCTCTGACTTGCTGAAGAAGTGGATGAGTGACTGTGAGAGACTGAATAAAGGCTTCTCCATCTCTATCAACAATGGATATATGCAATACTGCCATTTTCTCTGTCGCCTCTCATAGCTGCTGAATGCCCGATCTCTTGCTGAGAGCATCTGATACAACATTCTATTTCCCAGTAGTATAATCTATCTCAAAGTTATAGTCCGGGAGGAATTCAACCCAGCCCCGCTGTCTCAGGTTCAGGTCCATCTGCGAGAAGATATACCTGATACTCTGGTTGTTAGAGTATATTGTAAAGCACTCTCTCATCAGATAGTGTCATCACATCATCAAGGTGAAGACCACTGATGCAAACTCAAAGTCATGGGTAGCATAGTTCTGCTCGTGCTGTCTCAGATGACAAGAACCATAAGAGATCACTGCTCGCTCCTACATCAAGACACACCCGTGTCCAGTCCCTGATGCATTGAAGTACACTATGTACCCAACGTCCTCCTCTAGTAGCCTATATATGGGTGCATTGTTCAATCTCTACCTCATCTCCTGAATCCTCTACTGAAATCTATCTGAACACATGAAGAGTTTCCCCTGCTTCGTCACGGTTGAATGCGGTGCTGCAACCATGGAGAAGTCTGGAAAAAATCTCTGATAGTACCCATCCAGACGCAATAAGCACTGATCCTCTGTCACACACTTGGGTGGATCCCAAGAAAGAACTACCTCGATCTTCATTGGATCCACTGCTACCCCCGACTTTGAGATGACGTGTCCCAAGAAGTGAACCTCTAGAATCTAGAAATAGAACTTCTAGAGATTACCATAAAGATAGTGATCCTAGAGTGTGTCCAATAATACCCGTATATGGTTGGTGTGCTCCTCCTCAGTAGTCGAGTAAATTAGTATATCGTCGATGCATACTATGACAAATCGATCGAGGTAAGGCTAGAAGATAATGTTCGTGATACTCATGAACACTTATAGATCATTAGTTATGCCAAAGGGCATATCTATGAACTCATAGTGGCCATAGTGACACCTGAAGGCCGTCTTCTACACATCCTCGTCTCAAATTCTAAGCGGGTGATAGCCTGACCTGAGGTCTATCTTTGAGAACCATCATGCTCCCTTGAGATGATCGAAGTGGTCGTCAATCCTTGGATGTGGGTACATGTTCTTTACGGTTACCTGAGTTATGAAATGGTAGTCGACAAACAGTCTCAAGATGCCATCCACCTTCTTGGCGAACAAAATCGGAGAATCCCAGGGTGAAACACTGGGTCAGATAAATCCCTTTCCCAGCAAGTCCTCCAGCTGTACCCGCTGCTCACGAAACTCAGTAAGAGCCATCTGATATTTTGGGGTAGATATCTATGTTGCAATGGGGTACAGGTCTATGTAGAAGTCTACCTCTCTACGAGGAGGTAGTCCTGGAATGTCGTCAGGAAAAATATCCGCCTACTGGTCCACCACAACAGGAAAACACGGACTCCGCACATCCACTACTCGAAGGTTGTGACTATCCAACTGATATGTGATCGGCTTCCCTCTCCTCTGCGTAATTCCATCCTGCGCTGCAAAGGCTCCCTTCTCGCTGATGAAGGTGAACATTATCCCATAAGTGCAGACACACCGCACTTTTCACCTAATTCAGTTGATCTGAGCATGGACTATAGATAACCAGTCCATACCCATGAAGACATCGTATGTCCCCCACGCCGCTACAAGAAGATATCAACCGAAGCTCTCACCTCCTAGAGAAAGCTCACACTACCATAACTAGTGCATAATCATCGTGTCTGCTCTCGTAGAGGTCTATAGCTTTAAGGATTGAGACAACGTCTCCGTTAGAATCTCTGATCTCCAGACAAGGGCAGAGGCAATAAAAGAATGACTCACACCCGTGTCTATAAGTTCTGTAGAAATAGTGGAGTAGAAAAGATAGTAGCTTGAATCATCTCAGGTGCGCCGTGGTCATAGGCCTCGACTTCATAGAGCTGAGCTTGCCTCTGTTCACCCGCTCCTTGTGGTCGGGGTGGAACTCTTGGTGGAGGTGGCAGTAGAGCCTCGAAACGTCATCCACCACTCGCTACTCGGCCAGCTCCTCTACCTCATCCGCCCACTCCCGGCTGACCACCACAGTCAAACCACAACCTCTTCATGGGAGGTCCCACTACTCTCTGCTGCTCGTCTGCATGGTTGGTCGGGCAGTCACGAGCCATGTGGCCCTACCATCCGCACGCATAGCACTTCCTTCTCCTCATAAGGCTGGATCTCTTTCGTGGGCCCCGCACAACCGAACATGTATACTGAGGTCACCCACCATATGGCCTGGTCCGCTTGGACCCTAGTGACATCTGTCTATTTCCGGCTGCAAAAGACTCCACTAAGTGTCGCCCTATGGTGGGTCTCACTAAGGGAGACTGCTCAGCGAGAAAGCTCTGTAGTAGAAGGGCTTGCTCCAACACCACTATTTGCATCGGGATTCTGAGGGGAATCATTGAAGCCCTGATCTCGTGCCTTAGTCCCTACTCGAAGGTCATGGACTAGAAGAAAAGGTCTCATACCATATCCATGTAGTAGCATGAGAGGTCAGTAAATCTCGCAGAGTACTGAGCAACGGTCATGCTGCCCTGCCACAGTTGTAGTATCTCCTGAATACAAACTGCACGAAGGGTGGCTGAAACAAAATCCGAGCGGAAGAGACTCTTGATGTCTGTACAAAGTAGTAATGCCTCGTCATGAACCTGGAGCATCAGGATCCACCATCTACCTGTTGTTTCATGCAGGAGACTTGCGACAGGGATCATCATAAGGTCGGCTGGTGTACCTACCAATATGAAAACACTGACGATAGCCTACATCCAATCCTCAGCTGCCCGTGGGTCCATCTCTCTGTGAATCCTAGGAGGCCTCTGTCACTGGAACATATGCAATGCAGTTAGGCGGCATGCACTCTCTGCTACTGGGGTAGGTAGTATTAGTGGCCCTGTGGGTAGTGGTACCACTGGTGCCTCTGCCATGATTGTTCACTGTACCGAGGCCTCGTCGCTCGCTGTGTTGCCATATCGTACGTAACTCAGAACCCTAGTTGGATAACATCTTTGGATCATGAAGAAAAGAAACAGGTGAACCATTGTCACACAATATACTTGGTGAGCTGACACAATATAATCACCAAGAAATCTTCTCAAAGGAAACACACACTCAATCAGTGTTTTCCTACACTGAGTCAGAAATCTGAGGTCAAGGTCTTGGTGTATGGATATGTCAGCCAACGAACCAATACTGGACTCCCTAGACTGAAAAACCAACTCAATACTCTTAACACTATTTCTTCACAGAAAGGAATGATCAGAGTCCTGCGTTCCATGGATGTACCGACTCCTCTGATACCAATTTTTCACGACCCGTCCTCGGGGCCTGTGTCGTCACTACCATAATCCTTTCTTCCATAGGCCAGGGGCTGGCGACTAGCACCAAAGGCGTAAATCTCGATAAAAGGGGAAGGTGTTGCCTTTATTAGAGTAAAAAACACAACAAAGTACGCAACATAGTTATGCACTAAGTAATACTGAAAACAAAAGTAAGTGCTGAAAAGTAAATGGGCCAGTATGCAAACCCAACTGTAAAGTACACTATAACTGAAAAGCTAGTACAACTGTAATCATGTAAAACAGAAACCAATGAGTCATCCTACATGAATCCCACCTGAAGGGTGGGTACATGTTGCCTCCTCAGCACCTTGGGTCCGGCCGTTGGCTCTGTTTACGTCTTGCAATGTGGTCCAACTCTGGGTACCGTTTCACTCCACAAGACTCCACCTCGATCAGTGTTGTCCGTCATCTGTATCCAAAACAATCTAGTGTGGGTATATCTAGTTCATAGGTGAGTATACGATACTCAATAGGGACCTTGATACCCCCAAAAGTCTCCCAGAATCCACGTTGGATAAAAATAGAAGAGAGATACAAACATGAAGTATCATCCCACCCTACATAGGTATATGCCCATACATATACCTATGATATGAACCATAGTACGACTCCAACTCTGTATCCCACATAAAACCCAGTCCACAAAGGAATGAAGTTAATCACATCGAAGAAAATGATTTAAAGTCAAGACTGAGCTCAGACAGGTATACATCATTCATGTAGCGATTGAGATGATCAGATGTAGTCACTGATTCATCTAAGCTGTCGGACCCACACAGGATACAAGACCAGCACAGCTATCAGACCCACATAGGATATAAGACTAGCTACTCTGCCAGACCCACACAGGATATACAAGTACAGATGTCAAACGGCCGGACCCACATAGGATACATGAACAATAGCCATCATTGTAGAACCCATGGAGGTTTCTAGTACAGTAGTCGTCGTAGTCGCCGCCAGCTCTAGGGTTCCCGCACACAACACGCTCGATTCTGGGAGGGTCCGCTCCTCGAGCCAAGGGGGACAATAAATCGACTATCACGAAGTCTAGATTTGATGTATTCCAAAGTAATATCTCATAAAGGGTACCTATCGCAATAGATGGCGCGTCAATCGGACACCCGATCTGATAGTTATTAGATTTACCGTTCTAGGGGCCCTGTTGGAATTATGCTCGTTCCAAACCCGGTCCTTCTCCAAATTTGTCCAAAACATACTTAGAGTATCTCAAAACGATATTGATATTATGAGGACCCCAGTGCCGTAGATGGTTCATCGATCAGACGCATTGTATTAAAGTAATTTGTGTTTAACTGAAACGTGCCCGGTCTGTCAAGCCCGGTGGGCTAGCGAGTCGGCCCGTACGGGCTCGGTGTGTCTGACCCGACTTAGGGGTCATCCATGCCCAAACATGCACCACCCAGCATTTTGGGGCATGGTCCGGCCTGAGCCAGGCGGCTCGGCCACGCTGGCGCGGCCCGGCTGGCACAACCCGGCCTTGTGGGGCATGGTCCGGCCCGGGGCAGGCGGCCCGGCCACAGTGGTGCGGCCCGGCTGGTGCAGCCCGACCAGCTGTTGTCCATGGCTTGTCCAGTTGTCCGAGCACTGTGGAAGGGGGTCCCAACTTCCTGAACCAGCGGCACTAAGCGGCGCAACCCTCCTGTCCGGCCGACTAAATCTGGCCGGTCTTCTCGGCGCGAGCGGCCCACCGCACGGCACCTGCGGGTGTCGTCGCCTCCTCCAACCTGGCCGGCTGACGAGCCAGCCTGTTCACCCACTGAAGAGAGCTGTGTAGCGTGGGCCGTGATCCTCTATAGCGTGGCTCCATGAGGTGTCGTGGTTCCACCAGCACCGACGGCTATGGACGACCGGTTCTTCTTCGGCCGAGCGGCCCATGGTTGTGGGCCGCGGTTCTTCCACACGTGGCTGGTGCATGGCCACCTCCACCTCTCATCTCCGCCTCTTCCAAGATGCCTCCATCATGAAAAAAAGCAGTAAACATTAGAGGGTCATCGGGCTGTGTTCGTTCGGCCCGCGCCCTCAGCGTTAGGCGGTAGGAGTTGGCCAACGACATTCCAACTGATTCAACATGGATGATATAAATTTATTCACCTAGAATTATACAAAACTCCTACATCATAATTGACATCACACGCCGACGATCAGGAGAAGATGAGCGCAACAGTAGTCGGGCGTCGCAGAAGACATCGTCGTGGAGAATGGTGTCATCCCGTCAATGTGGGAGGAAGATTCTTTGTCGTGATGCGGGAATAAAATATGAAGACGACGTAGATTCCATAACATCGGGGTGAATCCGAGGAAGAAGCGTAATTGGAAGATGTCCTTCGTGTTCTTCATCGTGTATGTTCTTCGTTGAAGAAGGATGTTCTTCGTCGAAAAAGGATCTCCTCTCTTCTAATTCTCCAGAGCCTCCCTAATAGTAATTTGCCAACACAAAAGAAATAAAAGTCTCCCAATTTAATAGAATTTCCATGAAACTAAAATTGATTCCAGTGGTGCCACATAATTAATGTAGATATTAATTAGGTTGGATGGCACATTCAGTGGGTTGGAGCTAAAGAGGATCCACCATAATAAATATGAGGAGTTTCCAAATTAAGCAGTAGGGAATTAATGGGTTGTTGAGGGGAGGTGAAAGGCTTCAAGTTCGTGTGGGCCCCACCACACTAAATCGTCTCAAGGAAGGTTATGTGGGTTGTGGGGCCCACATCTAACTTCTCCTTGGAGTAAATAACCACCAAAGATAAATAAAATTGTTCACAACAATTTTATTAAATTTTTTTTAATCCCAAAAAATTAACTTCTCTTCCCAAGCAAACGCAAATACGGTAAAAGTCCCCTTAAGAGAATACCGGTGCAGCGCGTTTATTGGTTTCCTAAAATTTAAATTCTGAGCATCGGTTCAAAATATAGAAAATCCCGCTCATATTTTTATTGTACGTACCCAAAAAAAACTTCTAAAAAATTTATTCCGGGCACACCAAACCTCAGATTCAGGTGCCGTCAGAAACTGTGTACTCATAAAATTCCAAAGTATTTAAAACAAATTACTTTAAATTTCATGGTATTTACATTATATATGATATTATATTGGAAATATAAAATACCATTGTATCGTTATTTTTTAATTGAATTAATATATGAAATTGAAAAGAATGTAGCGTTCATGCGTACGTAAAACATGCTGTCTCCATGAACAGTGCATTCCATTTCATACCTCAAAATGATAAGTTTTGTTATATATATATATATATATTTATATATATGATATATATGATATATTTGATATCTAAATATTGAATATCACTCTTGATATAATTTACTATTTACCACATGTACATGTTGTAAATATAATATGTTCATTTTTTTACTCAAGTACCTAATATCGACAAAACGACATTTATTTACATAAATGATTACATAATGATTAAAAATGGTAAAAATGGACATAAAATGATTAATAAACTTGATAATGGTTATTAATAAAATATAAATTAACTTTATTGTTTTATTTTGGAGATTAATGAATGAACTGGTCATGTCGGACACAAGGTAAGGCGTTTCATATCTCACTTTTAATTCCATGAGATATCTATTGTTTGCCACTTATTTATTGCATGTGGCGTACTGTGTAATGACGTTTGATATTTATTTTTATTATTCCCATTATATTCGTTTTATTATGTGATTAATTTGGTGGTTATTAACTTTTCGTCATACAACTCAATTGATTACAATGTGGTAAAGGTTGTCATCTAACTTTTTATTCCGGTGAGATTCATTCTATATTTGCCACTATTTCCTTTTTTGTAATGTATGTACTTCCCATGATTTTACTCTTTCTATAATATAAATTCATTTATGGTTATTTACAACTTTATTTTATAATCCTTCTTTCATGTGGTGCACATTTTGAAAGGTACCAAATCGGTAAGGGACCCTTTCACCCACCTATTTTTAAAAGACTTATTTTTGTTATGTATATTAATTTACAACATATTATGATGGGATATGTTTTTATACATAATTATTGATTTAAATTATATTTCCAATTGATGACATACCATTTTTTAACTCATCAACTCAATTTATGAATTTTAAAGAGGCGCTGTTAGGCTATCAAATTTTAAAAGGGAACTTCATCACCCAATTTCAATTCCTTGGGTTAAACTTGTACTTCGTGATTATGTCGTCCTATGAATATGTGTGAATGACCTCTGGTGGTTTTAATCTTAATATCCACATTGTTGGTCGGAGTGGATACTCAAGTGGGGGTGAATTGAGTTCCAATTAAAATTTCTGTTTTAAAAAACATTGTCATAAAAACCCCCAAATAAAATACTTAGTTAAACTTTAGTGAATTTATATCAAAGTGAATGTTCTGTTAGGTTCTCAAGGGATTGATTATTTCCCAGTTATTCAAATCAAAAGAGTTGATTAACTTTTGAAACTAACTTACTGATTTACAACTAATATAAACACTTGCAAGTTTAATTATCAAAGTATCTTTAAAAAAAATTGGTTTTAAAGTATTAGAAGTGGAATAGAAGAATAACTTTTAAAGATATAACACAGAAAATATAACCAAGAGGTTTAGTATCAAGCCGAGACTTAGTCCTCTCAAAAGCTTTTATAAAAAGATGATCCACACCCTGGATCAGGGATAACAACATCAACCAGCTGTCCAGGTCCAAGACCTCTACCGTAGCTATTCGTGGGAACAAACACAACAGAAACTAGCTGTCTAGGTCACACAACCTCTACCACTATCCCAGTGGGAAATAAAACATGTAATAGTATTGAGTGAGGATTTACAAATCCTCCAGTTAGAGTACAAGAGACAGTTTTTGTGTAAAATGCAGCAGATAACACACACAGCTCAATATGTAAAAAGATAAATCACAGAGCAAATATTTAGAGTTTAGAAATGGCTATAGTGATTTGTCGTGCAGTTCTGGACTCCTTTGATTGATCAGAATTCACTCTGAGTCCTCTTCTAGTTTTGTCTGAAAAACAGAGTATCGTCTATTTCATTGACTTCCAGGTTCAGAGATAGAGAGGAAGTAGTCGATGAAGTTCTTGTTTTATGATCTCGTTCTCAGCTCTTCACTGGTTTGCATTAATGAAGAAGTTACTCATGTAAGTTCAGTCATCTCTTTGTATTCACACCCGGTTTTTCTTTCGGCACGCCTTGTGTTCTGTTTCTTTTTCTATGTATGTCTCACTTCTTCTTGTATTTCTTCTCTCCACTATTTGCAGTAGCACATCCTTCCTCTATTTAAAGAACGTGCTCCGGCAATGGAAATGATATCTTTTTGCAGCTACGAGGTACGGTTCCCTGACATCCAACAACACATATTAAATAAATGACATAGCATTTAAAATATTCCTAATATGACCATTGGTTAGATTAAATAAAGATAGAGAAATTCAAACAGCTGTTTATGACTATCAGTGTGTCAAGTGATCGGTGGGTCATTAGCATCGGTGAGACATCTTCGGTGACTCATTCGATCAGCATTGGTGAGACATCTTCGGTGACTCATTCGATCAGAATTGATGAGACATCATCGGTGACTCATTAGATCAGCATTGGTGATAAATCTTCGGTGACTCATTCGATCAGCATCGGTGAGACATCTTCGGTGACTCGTTCGATCAGCATCGGTGCGACCGTTGTCCTTTGATATGGATCGGTGCGACCATTGTCCTTTAATCTAGAGGACTTACAGAATACTTGTAAATCAATAACAAAGAGATAAAAACATGATCCAACCAATATACACAGATTCATTTAGAGATTGTGATTATGAGAAATCCAACTGGATTAAGTAATTGATGATTTGTGATTATTAAAACAGAAAGCATATGAAGAATTCAACAATCTTCCAGAGGGCTCAACAATCTCCCCCTTTTTGATAATCACAACTCTTAGCCAATCACAAAGCTTAGCCATTAATAAATATAAGATATACTAAATAATAAGGAATGATAAGAATAAAAAAACATAATGAGATATAAATCTCCCCCTGAGATTAGGCCAGTTAAATACTTATGCAAGCATTGCCATACAAAGATATAAATCTCCCCCTGAAATTAGGCCAGTTAAATACTTATGCAAGTATTTCCATAAAAAGATATAAATCTACCCCATATCTCCCATAGATCCATAGATATACAGATTTAACCCCCTTTGGGATAATAAAAAAGGATGGAAAACAGATAAAGAAGAGATTAAATGATGGTAGCAGTGAGAATAAAAAGAAGAGAGAATAATGTTCATAAGACATCATAGTACAATCACAACAGGGTTCACCCAATCAACAACAATGCACAACTATTACTAGGGGTGTAAAGGGGCTTTTCCCTTGTCGGACGGATCAATGGTGGGTATGTTGGATGGCCTAGAGTAAGGTTTAACTGGGAAAATTTGAAATGGTGGTAAAACGACTCTGGAGTTTGGAGGAGAGGATGCCACCGGAATTTGCTGTGGAGCTGTAGGAGCTGGTTGAGAAGTTTGCTGAGGAACTGGTTGAAGATGAGAGAGAGCTTGAGCAACAGAGATCTGATTTGGAGCAACATCAGAGGCACCGAGAGGGTCAGCAGTAGGAAGAACAACAGTAGTGGCTTGTGCATTCAGAAAAGGCTTTGAAATATTTATGAAATTCTGAATAACTTCTGCACCATACTGCATAGCCTTCTCAAAGTCATCCTTACTTTCCATGAACCGTTCCAAGGTTGGAGTAAAATCTTGCATCAGTCGAACATGAGTTTTGAAAGCTTGAGTGACTGGAGGTAGTCTCAGATTTTCAGTTAGCACTTTTGAAATTCGCAGTCATCTCATGCTTGGTAGAGATTTTTGATAAGTAGTGATCAACCTTTTCCTTGATTTCTCTCTGAGCTTTAGTGGAATTTGCGGAATATACTGTTACTATCTTATGAATGTGATCACTATGGTCCTTCATCTTCCTCAACGAGTCCAAATCAAGAGCTTGCCTAATGGCGGCCAATTCATCATGCACAAACTGCTTCAGAGCCTCTAGCTCACGAGTAGTGATCTTGGTTACTTTGGATGTACTGGCTTGAGCAACTATCTGAGTTATCTCAGCCTTCAACTTTCTCAGATCAGACTTCTTATGATGTTCAATCAGATTTCTCAACACTTCCATCATACCAGAGATGGTAGATCTAAATTCATTGGATAAGGAAACTAACCCAGATTGTAGATCCTTTAGAATCTGATTTAGAGAGGCTATGTGTCTGCCAATAAACTCACCAGTATTGACCAGGTCTGGTGTAATATCCTTTGAAATTTCTTCTCTGACTGTGTCTCTCACAGCAGTAAGAAAATCCCTTCTGAACATGTCATAATCAGACTGAGAGACAGTAGAACTAGGTAGATGAGCACTAGCAGCATCAACAACATGAGCAGACCTTGGCACAACTGGCTGTCTTTCCATCATAACCGCAGAAGATTCTGATTCTTCTTCTTCTTCCTTAGAATACTCTAAACCCAAAATAGAAAAACTAGGGTAATCATCCCAGACAACAGCAGACAGAGTATATTTCGGTTTATCATCACTTTCTTTTCCACTATTTTTAAGAGATTCTCTCTTGCCATAGGCATCTGTTTGTGGTACAATTTGATGTGTTTCCGTTTGAGGTACAACAAGACCATCCACCGGTCGGTTATCACCATCATCGTAATTAACTTCATCATCATCATCTCCATTCTCATTTCCATTCTTCACAGAAACGTCACTGTCAGATACTTCAGTGTCACTAGCTTCTTCATCACCAAGAACTGGTTCTGATTCAGGTAAGGGTAAAGGTGGACTGGTAGGTCCAAAGTCTATTCGTCTCTTAGGTCTCACAGTATTAGGATCACTTCTATAATAAGGAGGTGACAATCTCCCTTCTTCTATTTCAGCTTCTTCCATCTCTTGTTTACCAGACTCTTTAGTGTCTTTATTCCTCTCAACATTTACTTCTTCTTCGTCATCAGAATAAATTGATTCGTTATCCAATTTCAAACCAGGGTGTCTCAAACAGTTCGGCCTCTTTCCATGATCAGTGGGATTGTAGGATTCATAGAACTTGTCCTCATCAGCAACCCACCATTTTTTCCATGGGTTCCAGTTTATTTTCATCTGTTTAAAAATCTCTTTGGTAATACAAAAAGCACTATCAGATTCAGCTATCTCATCATCTTCATCAACACATTCTAGACTTTTTAGCATAGCAGAGATCATTTTGGGATAGAACAGGGCAGTGGATTTCTTAGAAGGTTTCACCATTCCAAATATGTGAACCATTAGATATCTACACAAATTGATCTTCTCATGGGTCATTAGTTAAAACAACAGAAAAACATCTTGGTATCTTACAGCTGCAAAATCTCCTTTCCTAGAGCATATTTGGTGCTGAATAAACTAAAAGAGAAGTCTACATTCACCATCCAGCTCTGATGCTATGATTCTCCTTGACTCTCTGTTTCCAGTTAAAAGCTCTAATGCTAACTCATAAGAGAAATACTCAGTGGTTGGAGGAATGTTTCCCACATAATCCCCATACCGACCCTCATGGGGTACATTCAAACATTCAACCCATTGTTTTAACGAAAAATATATTTTATTTCCTTTCACTATCGAAGAAATTATGCCAGCCTCGACACCATCTAAAGTAACATGCAGATTTATATAAAACTCATACACTAGATTTGGGTAGTATACATGAGTGTTGTCTGAGAACCAGGCTTTCCATCCTTGTGAATCTAAAACTTGTAACAATAGCGACTTACTTGTCAAAATCCAGGCGGAGCTGACTTCCTTTTCTACAGCAACAATCCATGTTTCCATGTTCGGATTTACTGATCTTTGAGTGGTACTACTCGACTCGCCTCGAGCACGCTTTGACGGTTCAGGACTTTCTGATCCATTTCTTGGTCTCTTCTTCTTAGCCATTTGATGATTCTGGGGAAAGCAGGAGTTCGAAGGTTCGAAGTGGAGGAGAAGAGAGAAAAAAAAGGTTTGGCGGGAAAGATATGAATGGTTGACGGTTTGGGGAATAGGAATAGTCACGTATCATTTAGTTCATCATTTAGGGTTCCCATAATAAAGATAAAAATAGTTAATTAATCAAAAAAAAATAGAAATATAAAGAAAGATAGGTTTCAAAGACCGGTTTCACAGATCTGTTTCATAGATCAGCTTCACAGATCAGTTTCACAGATCAGTTTCACAGATCAGTTTCACAGATCAGTTTCACAGATCAGTTTGACAGATCGGTTTCACATATCAGTTTCACAGATCGGTTTCACATATCAGTTTCACATATCAGTTTCACAGATCAGTTTCACAGATCAGTTTCCCAGATGAGTTTCACAGATCGGTTTCACAGATCAGTTTCACAGATCGGTTTCACAGATCAGTTTCCCATATCGGTATCATAGATCGGTTTCATAGAACCGTTTCACAGATCGGTTTCAGAGATCGGTTTCACAGATTAGTTTCACAGATCAGTTTCACAGATCGGTTTCACAGATTTGTTTCAAAGATCTATCATACACAATTCTTGTTTAATAAAATCAATTCTTCCAGAGAATAAAGTCTTTGTAATAATATCAGCTAATTGATGTTCAGAACTAATAAATTTTAGAGAAATATCACCATTTTGATAATGATCTCTTAGAAAGTGACGCCTGATATCAATGTGCATATTCCTAGAGTGAGACACAGGGTTCTTAGATATGTGGATCACACTAGTATTTTCACAGTTAATTGAAACTTGCGTAAAATCAAATCCATAGTCCAATAAGGTGTTTTTCATCCACAGAATCTGTGCACAGCAACTACCAGCAGCGATGTATTCTGCTTCAGCAGTAGACAATGCAACTGAGTTCTGTTTCTTAC
Organism: Viscum album; assembly: GCA_963277665.1. Classification (NCBI taxonomy): domain Eukaryota; kingdom Viridiplantae; phylum Streptophyta; class Magnoliopsida; order Santalales; family Viscaceae; genus Viscum; species Viscum album. Next base: position 1,806,974,484 of record OY728122.1, on the reverse strand, counting down.
TACACCATGATAATAGTGATTTTCCAAGTAAATGACATTTTCCATATGTGCTTTTCCTATCTATCTTGCATCCAGAAAAGTCAGCATCTAAATAACTAGTTAGGTCAAATGATTGTCCTTTTGGATAAAAAAACATAAATTCATTGTATACTTAAGATATTTAAAAATCCTTTTAACAGCCAGTAAGTGTGATTCATTAGGATTAGCTTGAAATCTAGCACACATACACACACTAAACATAATATCCGGTCGACTAGCAGTAAGATAAAGTAAACTCCCAATCATAGCTCTGTAATTAGTTTGATCTACTGGTTTACCAGTTTCATCTATATCCAATTTACAGGTGGTACTCATAGGTATATCACTTTCCTTAATACTATCCAAACCAAAACATTTTAATAAATCCTTAGTATATTTACATTGATTTATAATAATTACTTATTTGAAATATTTGAAAACCAAGAAAATACTTAAGCTCTCCCTTTAAGATCATTTCAAACTCATTTTTCATAACCTGTGATAATTCAGTACATAAAGAATTTTTAGAAGATCCAAAAATAATATCATCAACATAGATTTGTACTATTAACACATCTTTTGAAATCCTTTTTATGAAAAGATTGGGATTAGCTATTCCTTTTGTAAATCCTTTTGAAATAAGAAAGATTGAAATTCTTTCGTATCAAGCTCTTGGAGATTGTTTTAAACCAAATAAAGCTTTAGAAAGTTTAAAAACATGATTTTGAAAATGAGGATTTGAAAAACCAGGTGTTTGTTCTACAAAAACATCTTCAACAATAAAACAATTTAGAAAATCACTTTTCATATCAATTTGATATAACTTGAAATTCATATGTGATGCATAAACATGTAAGATCCTAATAGCTTCTAATCTAGATACAGGTGAAATGTTTCCTCATAGTCATTTCCTTCTTCTTGATTGTAACCTTGTGAAACTAGCCTAGATTTGTTTCTAATGATGTTTCCAGATTCATCAACTTTGTTTCTAAACACACATTTTGTGCCTATGGTTATAGTGTCCTTAGGTCTTTCTACTAATTTCCAGACTTTGTTTCTTTCAAATTGATTTAGTTCCTCTTGCATAGCCATTACCCAAAATTCATCATTGATAGCCTCATTGATATTTTTAGGTTCTAGTTGTGACAAGAAGGATTGATGTTCAACCTGATTTCTAGGAGAACCTCTAGTCTATGTCCTTCTATCAATATTTCCTACAACAGCATCTAAAAGATGATTCTTCAGAATTCTAGTTGGTCTAGAAAAGGTAGGGCTCGAGATTTCAGGTTCATCTACAGGTTGAGGTTCAATAGAAGTAGGGTCTGGAAAATATCCAGAACTGGATGTTTTAACTACAGGTCCACTGTTTTTATCATTAAGGTTCAAACCAGAGAGATCATCTTTAAGATTTTCAAGAGAGTTCTTAGGTTCATGTGGATCAGTTTCATCAAATTTGATGTGAAAAGATTCTTCCACACATTTGGTTCTCTTATTGAAAACTCTATATGTTTTACTAGAAGTTGAGTAACCTAGAAAAATTCCTTCATCAATCATGGATGAAAACATATCAAGATTATCTTTAGTGTTAAGAATAAAGACTTTGTAGCCAAAAACATTGAAGTAGTTAACCTTAGGTTTCCTATGGTTCCATAACTCATAAGGGGTCCTCTTAAGTACTGGTCTGATCAAGACTCTATTAATATCATAACAAGCTGTATTTATAGCTTCAGCCCAAAAGAGAACGGGTAGGACATACTCATTAAGCATAGTTCTAGCAATTTCTTGCAGGGTTATATTCCTTTTTTCTACTACACCATTCTGTTGAGGTGTCCTAGGGGCAGAGAAAGTGTGACTATAGCCACTATGTGAGCAGTAAGATTCAAACTCATGATTTTCAAACTCACGACCATGATCACTTCTTAGGGTTTTAATCTTAAGTCCACTAAGGTTCTCTACAGACATGGAATATTTAACAATGTAAGAACAAGATTCACTTTTGTGAGCTAGAAAGTATACCCAAGTATATCTACAAAAGTCATCTATAAGAACATAGACATAATGATTCCCATTTAAAATAGAAACTCTAGAAGGTCCAAATAAATCCATGTGAACCAACTCGAGAGGTTGAGAAGTTGACACTTAATTCTCTGATTTAAAAGAAACTTTATGTTGCTTTCCCTTTTACAGGGATTACAAACTTTGTCTGCTAGAAACTCAAGTTTTGGTAGGTCTCTAACTAAGTTCTTCCTAGCAAGTTTTATATGTGAATGCACATTGCAGTGTCCTAATCTTCTGTGCCAAATCCAATACTATTTATGAAAGGAATTTAAACAAGTAATATATTTGCATAACTAAGGAATTTAAATCAACAGCATAAACGTTTTCACTTCTTAAAGCAGAAAACACTAAAAAAAAATTAGAGTTAAAAACATTTCAAGAATCATTTTCAAATTTAACATAAAAACCCTCATCACATAACTGAGAAATACTTAACAAATTGTATTTAAGTCCATCAACAAATACAACTTTAGAAATTAGTACTGAGTCAGCGTTACCAATCTGGCATAAGCCGATGATTTTCCCTTTAGAATTATCACCAAAGGTGACAAAACCTCCATCAACTCTGACTATGATTTTAAATCATGAGAAGTATCCCGACATATGTCTTGAACATCCACTGTCCAAGTACCAGGTCTTTTTACAGGAGCTCTTTAAGAAGGTTCCCTACAAAACAGATTTAGATGGGAAATGATTTTGGTACCCAGATCTTCTTTGGTCCAGACAGGTTTGCCAATAATACTTTAGGAACCCAGATTTGTCTAATGGGTCTCATAGAATTTCTAGAATCAACAGATTTGGAATGATAAATCTTATTAGATCCATAACTATGAATATAACTCATTTAAGAATATGAAGTTCCAGAGCTAGCTACATTCTATCCAGATTTATGAATGAATCTAGTTCTGGTAATCTTCCTTTGTCTAGGTTGGTATCATATATCAGTAGTGTATCTAGGTGATATTTGCTTACCTAGCTTCTGAGTAAGATTATGTTTACCATTTGTAAATTTCTCTAAGTCTTTCTTGAGTTTCTCATTGGATAATTTTTGTTCAGGGTTCTCTTTAAGCAACAGAACATTCTTTTACATTTCAATATCAAGATCAGATTTATTTTTAACAGTTAAATCATACTGTTTCTTTAAACCTTTATATTTGTCTTTAAGATCATTACAGGTTTCTTCTAACATATCACAATATTCAAACAGTTCAGATTTAGACATGTTATCACATTCAGAATCATCTCCATAATAATATGAATTAGAAGCAGGAGTTTCTGATGTTACCTCAGCAGCGTTTGTCATAAAACACATGTTTCCCTTGTTTCTGTGTTCAGTTTCAGAAAATTCAGATTCACTAGAACTGTCCTCAGAATCACTCCAAGTATCCCTCATGGCTTTCTTATACTTGTTATCCTTGTATTCATACTTCTTCTTGTATTTCAGCTTTGGACAGTCTGCATTTCTGTGTCCCTTCCTTTTGCACTCATAACAGACAACTTCATCTGATTTGTCAGATTTCATCCAATCCTTTTTCCAATGTCCCTTGTTGTCATACTTACCTTTGTAGTTTGTCTTTCTGAAAAGAATCTTCTTCCTATAAAATTTCTTAAACCTTCTATCAATGTGAGCCATCTCAGCATCACTGTCAGAGTAACTCTCACGATCTTCACAGCTTGAACTTTCATTGATAGCTTGAAGCTTTTCCTTATCCTTAATCTTTGAGGTTGTAGTTTTGAAGGCAACAGACTTCCTTCTAGGTTCATCATCTTCTTCTTTGTTCATTTTGAGTTCTTCTTCATACATAATCAACTTTCCAATTAGTTCCTTGACTGGGAGTTCACCAGTGTCACATGATTATCTAATGGAGACAGAGGTTCCTCTCCATCTTTCAGGTAGACATCTCAAAATTTTCATGATTTGTTCCTTTGCTGGAACATCCTTTCCCATAGAAGTCATTGTGTTGAAAATTTCATTGAACCTGAGATACATATCAAAAATGGGTTCATCAGGCTTCATCTTAAAATTATCATACTTAATAGTATAAGTGTTCAATCTAACCTCCTTAACATTAGTTTCTCCTTCATGAGAAACAGCTAAGGTATCCCAAATCTCATATGCAGTTTTACAGGCAGATATTCTATTAAATTCCTCATCTCCTAGAGCACAGTATAAAGCATTCATAGCATTAAAATTATTATTGTAGGCTGTCTTAGTAGCTTCATTCCAAGTAGTTCTAACAGTAGTAGGAATTTTATATTCAGATTCTACAGCAGTCCAAATATCAAAACCCATGCTTTCTAAATGAATTTTCATCTTGATTTTCCACTGAGCATAGTTAGTTCCATTGAAAATTGGTGGTATATTGGTAGCAACACCTTCAACTCTATTATCCATGATAGCTTACTTAAGGCAAAGATTTTAAAGAGATAACAATGTATAAATAACAGAAATTTTAAGAACATTAAGATACAACTAAAATAAAAACTGAAAAACAGATTACTTTAGAATATATTTAAAATAAACCTCCGATACCAATTGTTGGTCGGAGTGGATTCTCAAGAGGGGGGTGAATTGAGTTCCAATTAAAATTTTTGTTTTAAAAAACATTGTCTTATAAACCCCCCAATAAAATACTTAATTAAACTGAAGTGAATTTATATCAATGTAAGGTTATGTTAGGTTCTCATGGGATTGATTATTTCCCAGTTAATCAAATCAAAAACGTTGATAACTTTTGAAACTAACTTACTGATTTACAACTAATATAAACACTTGCGAGTTTAATTATCAAAGTATCTTTAAAAAAATTTTGGTTTTAAAGTATTAACAGGGGAATAGAAGAATACCATTGAATGATATAACACATCAGATATAACTAAGAGGTTTAGTCTGAAGCTGAGACTTAGTCCTCTCAAAAGCTTTTATAAAAAGATGATCCTCACCCTGTATCGGGGATAATAACAGCAACCAGTTTTCCAGGTCCAAGACCTCTACCACAGTTATTCGTGGCAACAAACACAATAACAACTAGCTTTCCATGTCACAGGACCTCTACCACTATCCCAGTGGGAAATAAAATATGTAAGAGTATTGAGTGAGTATTTATAAATCCTCCAGTTAGAGTACAGGAGACAGTGTGTGTGTAAAATGCAGCAGATAACACACACTGCTCAATATGTAAAAAGGATAAATCACAGAGCTGATATTTAGAGTTCAGAAATGGCTCTAGTGATTTGTCGTGCAGTTGTGGACTCCTTTGATTGATCAGAATTCGCTCTGAGTCCTATTCTGGTTTTTTTCTGAAAAACAGAGTACCATCTGTTTCCTTGACTTCTAGGTTCATAGATAGAGAATATGTAGTCGATGAAGTTCTTGTTTTATGATCTCGTTCTCAGATATTCACTAGTTTTCATTGATGAAGAAGTTCCTCACGTAAGTTCAGTCATCTCTTTGAATTCACACCCGATTGTTCTTTCAGCACACCTTGTGGTCTGTTTCTTTTTCTATGTATGTCTCACTTCTTCTTGTATTTCTTGTCTCCACTGTTTGCAGTAGCACATCCTTCCTCTATTTAAAGCACGTGCTCCGGAAAGGAAATGATTTCTTTTTGTAGGTAAGGGGTATGGTTCCCTGATATCCAACAACGCACATTAAATAAATGACAGAGCATTTAAAATATTCCTAATATGACCGTTGGTAAGATTAAATAAAGATAAAGAAATTCAAACAGCTGTTTATGACTATCAGTGTGTCATGTGATCGGTGGGTCATTAGCATCAGTGACACATATTCGGTGACTCATTCGATCAGTATCAGTGAGAAATCTTCGGTGAATCATTCGATCAGCATCGGTGAGACATCTTCGGTGACTCATTCGATCAACATCCGTGAGACAACTTCGGTGACTCATTCGATCAGCATCGGTGAGACATCTTCAGTGACTCATTCGATCAGCATCAGTGAGACAACCTCGGTGACCCATTTGATCAGCATCGGTGAGACATATTCGGTGACTCATTCGATCAGCATCGGTGGGACCGTTTTCCTTTGATATGGATCGGTGCGACTGTTGTCCTTTGATATGTATCTGTGCGACCGTTGTCCTTTGATATGGATCGGAGCGACCGTTGTCCTTTGATATGGATCGGTGCGACCATTGACCATTGATCCAGAGGACTTCCAGAATACTTGTAAATCAATAACAAAGAGATAAAAACATGATCCAACCAATATACACAGATTCTTTAAGAGATTGTAATTATGAGAAATCCAATTGGATTAAGTAATTGATGATTTGTGATTATTAAAACAGCAAGCATAAGAAGATTTCAACAATCTTCTAGAGGGCTCAACACCCATATATTGGGTGTATTATTATTTTTCACACATAATTATGTAATTGATGTATCCTTAATCAAACGATACAGTCTATATAAGGGATTTCATGTCAATTTACATTCCATTGAGAATTCATTGTTGTTATGTGCCAATTCCTTCTTATATGGTGTATATACAGTTCATTGGATTATTATATCATAAGTACCATTATTCTCAAGATATTATAATGTTATGAATAAATGGTAATCCTCAATTATTTGTATTCATGGGTCTCTCATATTGTAAAAAATTTAATAACTAAAATATCATTTTAAACGTTTTAAAGATTTATTCTTAAAAATATTTCTCTTTAATGTCCATTTATTCAAAATTGTTTTAATGGATTTATTTATATATACATTAATGTATTAAAATGATTAATTCCTTTAAAATATTCAATTTGGTATGGGAAACATTGATTCAAAAATCACTTTTTAAATGGTTTTTGAAATTGGATTGATTATTTCAATATCTTGAAATTATTTCTTAGGATTGAAAATGAAATGTTATTAGTGAAATGTTTATATTGGAAATATTTTTTCTATTATGATGGTACATGGAAATTTGATGGGTGGATACATGATAAACCAAATGATGGGTGGTGCCTTGAAAAACCAGTATAATTGGTTACATTATAACCTCTGATGCATTGGGTATGCAAGTCATCCATATGGCTATTCCATTTAATGATGTGTGTAGAATTATACCGCATGGTTATTCCAATTAAGAATGTTTATGTCCCAAGTTAACTTTATTTATTATGGGTTCATTATATTGGTTTTATGGTAATATTTTTGTTACAAAAGGGTAACCAATTTTCTTTTATTCATTGAAGAGTATTTAATAATTCTTAAAAGTGAAAAGTGTTACTTATTATAAACAATTCATGGTTTACTTGTTGTTTTGAAAAACATTTAGTTTTCCTTCTTTATGAAACCCTTTCTGAGATCTTTATCCTCATCTCATGTTTTTGAAATGTTTTCATAGGACAATAAGTGGAAAATGGTCAAGGATGAGATTAAGGAAAAGTCTTGTTGTCTAAATCATAGAACTAGACATGACTCTATTTTTCAAGAGTTTTTTTATTTAAAAAAATTGAAACTGAGTAGAAGTTTCTACATTAAAAATTTGGATATATAATATAATTATTGTGTCTAATTATATAAAAGTATAAACCTGAAAATATCATCAATGTGAATTATTCATTTAATTCAAGATTATGTAAAGTTTATGTTCGGGTCCTTATATAGACGTCCTATTTAACATTCCTATTTTTATATGTATAATGGTTATTTTTAATTAGGTTATTTTTTTTCAAATATATATCTTTGGTATTGGAAAATAATTTTGTGATTAATAATTAATGTTATCCTCCAATACATTCACTATTTTTTGAATCCTCTATGTATAATGTAAAAAATATTTTAATGTATAATGGTTGAATTATATTTTGGAGTAAAATATGATTTTATTGTGAAGGAATGGTGATTGATGTAACTTTTGAAATGGTAAAAAAACCTTGGAGATTATTATATTTAAAAAATTAAATTTGGTGTGATACCTTAAAATCGATTTATTAAAATACAACATGGCCAAATAACTCGTAATAGTTGGTTTCAATATTATTCTAGAATATTTTTTATAATGGGTTGTTTTTTTATATTGATCAATGTTCAACATTGGTGGTTTATGGTATATTTTTTGTATTTAATTTTTTGAAATATATTATTTTGTAAATTTTTTTGGATAATGAAAAAATATAGTATAAAAATATCGTCAATATTTTTTGGAATATGATATTAACTAAAAGTTGAACCGAGAGCATCAATCATGAAAAAACTTTCTGGAACACAAGTGATTTACAAAAAAATTTAAATTTGTGGTGGAAATGGATTAATAGAGAAACCCCTACTCATTATATAAATATGTTTGATTCCATATGTTCTTATTCTATTAAGTAAATGTATTATTCCACTCAAGTGAAAATATCATGGAACCAAAAATGTTTTCTTAGTACTTTCTTTGGCGTTGAATCAAATGGTTCCATAGATCATCAAAAAATTTAGATTTGTAATTGTTGGAATTATAATAATATTGTTCTATATCAATATCCATCGAATAATGATGGTTATATTTATATTCATTTCAATATTTTGTTACATAGCACCCAAGTATGTGTTATCCCATCTAACCTTTGTACTTCTCGTATCGTATTTTATACTGGAGGTCTCATTAATACATTTTCCAATGTGGGATATCAATAACAATGTTTTGAAAAGTCCAACATGTTGTCTTCGATTCCGAGTTCAAATTGTGAGGACCTAATTTATTCAAGGAGGATTTAATGTAATACCCAAAGATTTTATATATTGTATCATATTAAATAAATTCAGTTTCTTCAATAGATTGTGTTGTATGCAACACTGAGTTTGAGCATACAATTATGCACTAAGATAGCCATTTGTAATGTGGTTATGAATGGTAATAATTAAATATTAATCTTTATTAATTTTATTTTTCAAAAAATAGTATTTATTTGAATTATTTGTAGAAAAATTATCAATGGTTTAAATTTTTTATCTTTTTTGTAAAGATACAATTTTTTTGAATATCGAAAAATACAACATTTTCGTTAAAACTATATTTTTCATTTAAATAATAATTTTGAATTAAATTTATTTTAAAGTCATATTAGATAAATAATTAATATATTAACCCAATATAAGTCATCAGAATCATATTTTTAATATATTTAGATTAAAAATTTATCAAAATTTTGATTTTCTATTTTACCTGGCTTCTAGCCACATCTACAATATTATATTTAAATGTGATTTTAACACTTATATGAATTGAATTTGAAAAAAAATGCATCTGTGAATGTAATCAGTATGAAATTTTTGGCCTAATTTTATTTAAATAAATTTTTGTGAAGAGTAACAATTTGATTTTATTAACCATGATTAAAGATAAACTAGTAATTAAATTTAAAAATATTATAATAATATTAAATAATCTTAAGAGTTGTATTAATTTAAATGAATAGTTGTTTTTTGACAAAAATCAACATAGGTTGATAATATGATCTTTTTTATGCCACCTTTTTCATATTATGACATTTGTCATTAATTATATTAAGAAGAGTTAAAAACGTCAAATTCAAATTTTAATAACTCATTCATTTTTAATATAGGGTAATACATTTGTTAATTTGAAAATAATTATTTACTTGAAAGATAGAAAATTTATAATCATAAAAATAATTTATTTAAAATTTTAATTGAAAAATAACGTATTTAAAGTCTTGTATAATAATTATTCATTGATTATTTAATAAATTGAGATATCAAATAAATGATATTAAATAAAATCAAATAATTGATATTGAAAATATTCAAATTAAAATAATTTGAATTAATTATGTAAATCCACTATGTTTTAGATAACATAGATATGTTACTAAAATATTGTAAATATTTCATTGAATTTATCATTTTATTTTGATATATATAAATATGCAAATATTTTATAGTATAAAAAATGACAGAATTGATACTTTAGAATACATTATCTATTATTAAATAATTAAAAATTATATAAATATAAGGATAATTAAAATAAATTATATTGTGTTAAATATTTCATAAATTATCTGATTGGAGTTATTTTTTCATTTTATTGTTTCTATATTTACCCTATAGTGTAAAAAAGACATGTTGACATGCTAAAAGATAAATTTTTTAACTATTGGTTAAAGTCAACTGACAAGGTTAATTTTATGACTTAAAAATGTTTAAAATTTATTGGGTTAGAGTATTTAGACCCATTATCACCTTATACTATATGTTAATCAATATTTATCTATTTTAATTTGAAACTCAATTTGTAATAAATTTTTAGTTTTGCAGTTTCCTAAAGTGCCCCTCCCCTCTCGTAAAAAAGTGAAAATCTCATTCACATTTATTCCCACATATAAACCCATTATTTTGGCCAAAAAACACATATTTATACTAACAAAATCCCTCAAATCATCCTAGATTAAATACATTGGGAACAATGCCTACCTATAGAGTCATTTTTTTCAAATCAAAAGAGGTCACTCGAAGAAGATGTAATTATTTTACAAACTATTTCAAATAACTTTTATTATTCTCCCCAATTTTCCTATAATTTTTCACTAATAATGTAATAAATTTTGCCTCTATATTATTATTATATTTTACAGGATTATTTGAAAATCATATTTATCCTTTTTACCATTTTAATAAAAACAACTTCACCATGCAGGCGAGCATATGACTTACCATCTCCGCACTATAGTGAAAACAATTTTTCATACATACATTATGTAAATGCGTATATTGTTGAATATAATGGGAATAAATAATTAAAATTAAATGAAATTTACTTTTTGTAATTAATACCCAATCCAAATCTATACCATTTAACCATTAAAGGAATGATATCCTCACTCGTGTGTATATACGTCATACCGTCTCCACAACCGGATACGATTTATCGACAATTAAAATAATTTCAGAATGAATATGAGAATATATATAGTAAATAAATATGAATTATAGGACATAAAAATTCTAATGGAATAATATATATATATATATATATATATATATCAATTACTTACTTCCATTCAATACGATAAGAAATCCAAAACATTGTTCATGCGTACATATGGCCTACCATCTCCACGAATGGTGTGTTCCATTTCATTTATCATTATATTATATATATAATTATTAATATACTAATTATATATTATATATAAATATTTTTTTCAATTATTTAATTTATTAAATCACAACTTATTTAATATGATAATGAATAAAAAGTCAAAACATGGATGATAAACAAATTGTGTTTTACACAAAATATAGCTTTAACATGTAAGTTATTAATAAATAGTAAATATAATGACATAATTGATTCATATATGAAATAATAAATTTTATTATGGTTCATTTAGAATTTAGTGACATGTTTAAAAAGGTTATAAAAGATTTCTAGACATGCATAATTTTTATCATACATAAGGTATGGGAAATCATAAAACAATTTCGATTAATTATATTAATCATCTATGTCATTGGTTATGTTCTACCATGAATATGTGTGAATGATCATTAATTTTTTTTATAGTTAATATCCATTATTATTTTGTGTATTAAAATTTTCTCACACATAATTTAGTAATTTATTTATTCTCACTCTGATGATATGATCATTGTAAGGTAATTTCCATTTAACATTCAATTTTCAAGAGATATAAGCCACGTTCACTACCTATTTATTATTGGTAGTGTATGTACTACCCATATTATATTGGATATATTCAATAAATTTATCTTCATGGTATTTAATGAATTATTTTAATATATTTTTATTATTTTTTAAATGTTCAATGTTTTATGGGAAGCATTAAATGTTTAATAAAATAATCCCTTCTGTATTTCAATATTATAGATCATATATTACATAGCATTAGGTATGTATATAAATGAATTATAAATGAAATTTTATGTAGATTTTTATGTTCATTAAGAATAATTCATTATGTAATATTTTAAGGTTTTATGTAATTGTTAAATACATAACCTCTTTATTATCTGATTTTCATTATACGTAAGTATCTACAAGGATATCTTTAGAATCAATGTTCCTGTTTCATAAATTTATTTCAAATAAATATAGAATTTTTTTAATGAATATTATACCCCTATTTAGGTTTTTATAAAACATTTTGAATAGAATAATTCTGTACTTTTCTAAATGATTTACATTATAACATTTTGAAAAATTAAATAAAACATATATTATTATCTTATATGGAACAATTGGATAATTTATAGTATTATGAAATGATAAAATTTTGAAAAATAATTTATAAGATTAAATGTTTATATAAAAAAATTATAATTGTGCATCTTTTAAAATATTACAAGGTCAAAAATCTATATTTATCACATAGAGTTTGAATGATTTTATTATATTATTTCCATCTATTTAAACAACCATTATCAGATTTTATGATTCCTTGAAGTTGATTTATTATGACAACATATACCATATTTTATTCAAGGTTATAGGATATGTCTGCTGTTGGATATTATATTTTGATATCATTCATGGTTTATGGTTGTACTATTAACATTTTATATTATATTTTTAAAGAGAATGTTTATATTGGTTATGTTTCACCCATTTTAATATAGAGAATCCATTGGTCTTAGTAAGTGGAAGGATTTGAACCATATAATGAAAAACCAATGTGTTGGGTACTGGTTAATAAAATCTCCATGATTTATAGGTAATTTTATTAAGAAATGTTAGTGTGGGTTTTGACTAATGTCTTAGCCATATTTATCGTCTTGAAACAAGGCCTTAAAAGTGTGGTTATTATGTCTGTCATTATCAATTTCATCATTATGAGATTATTTGTGGACATTACATGAGAAATATTTTATTATTACAATATCTATATGAATGTTTTTATTTTTTTATATAATTATATTCAATATTATGCCTAAATATTTTTAAAAAAATGTTGTGTTTCATTTTTATACTTTTCCTTAAAGTATTATGTCTATTTAGGAAAGGATATGATATATTTTTAAATAATACACATCATGTAAGATCACCCCTTTCAATTTTTTCATTTTACCAATATTCCACAAAGTGTTTTATGATTGATATGATGGGTTAAGATAGGAGAATATTTGTATTATCAAAGAAATAACAATATTTCATTTTATTTATTGAATTTTAATAAAAGGTTATTATATGTAATATATTTTCAAAGACTGCAAAAATTATCAGTCCTTTGTGGTTTTAATCCTTTTATTAATTCCAATGTATTAAAATAATGTACTAGTTGCATGCTTCTGGGGTAAGGTGTTACAAACATTCCAAACTGTCACATACTACATTGAAAATTTAAAATCATAAGAGAAATGATAGAATATTTTTTAGTGGAATACGAGATATCCTGGGGATTAGGAGACTAGTGAAATATAATTTCATGTTATACTGATATAAACCTTATAAAAGAAGTTATCAATATATCATAACATACGAATGAAATAAAGAAAATATTGAATTTTTTTATCATTGGTGTTACAATAAACCTGTAAACCCCATGGAAGATATTTCACCAAATGGATATATAACACCCACTAAATTAAATTATAAGAGTCATAAAATACATTAATGCGATAAATATACACAAAACAATTTAAAAAAGTTGGTAATATGGAATAAGACTCATAGAAATAAATGTGAGTCATGAAATTCCTTTAAAGATGATCATATTATTGGACATAGAATATATTCATGAAATATTTATGTGTGAAAAATGTAAATAAAAAATTAATATTTGAAAAAAATCATTATTCATTTCACACATTTTCTTGGAATAATATAACCAATGAAAATGAACATTAACCCAATGGATGGAAATTGAGTTAATAAATCCATTACCTTGAGTCTAATTATTCAGGTATATCCAATATCTTCATGAACAATATAATTATGTTAATTATATAAATATATCATAACCGTTTCCAAATTTATTTTTAATTTTATTTAAATTATATACCTTTTATATAACATTACATAATATATATTGATTATGTCTTATTTTTTTATGATATTTAGTTTATGTTTCAAAACTGACTTTGATAGTTTGATCGAGGTCGATGGGGTTACTATCAAAGAATCCCTTGAATCAAAATAGTGACTTTATTAACACATTTTTAACCCAATTATAATTTTAATATCAAATAGAAATTTTGATTATCTTAATTATCTATCGTTAGAATAATTGATACAGCAGGTCGTATATACACATGAGTAACGTTCCCATTTTATATGATTATTATATAATGAAGGTATGTAAATATTATATTTCCATAATTACCATTATATGATTAATAATATATTATATAATTTTAAATAATTATATATGTCATTCATGTGATATGGTGATAGAAAATGATGAATCACATCATTGTGAGGGGGATGTAGTCCATAAGTCCATGAATAACATTATCACTTTTTTAGTGTCAAAAATGGATTGATGAAAATGATATGTCATATGTAAGTATATATAATTATGATAATAATATTAAAACTATCTAATTATTATCATATATATTTATTAATCTTTTAATTAACAAATTCCACGTAAAGTGTGAACCTATCGCATTGCTTTGAGGAAGTTGTAGTCCACATGTCCATAAACAATGTTGAAGTATTCTAAAAAAATGAAAAAATGAAACTTTTTGTAAATAATAAATAAATATGTGTTATGAAATTATATTTATCATAATTCCAATCTATATGATGTTGTAATGGGAAAATAAAAGACATCATTTCAAGTGGTAGTAGTCTGTCATACACACGAACGATGATTTCATTACCAATTTAATGGATGTTTTTGTAGATATTACTTCTAAAAAATCATATAACAACATATTAGTATATATAGGATAGTTAGGTTATTATTTAAGAATTTAATAAGAATATTTTAAAGGGTGTAAAAATATAAAAATTGCACATTTATAAATGTTACCTCTTCATTGGGTAACCTATTTGGTTTTCATCAATGGGATTCCTTGGTTTTATTTCTTGCCAATGTAATGTTAACAGGAAGGATTTTGGGAGATTATTTGGGATGTGGTTTGATGAGGTAAACATTCTTTAGAGTTGTATAGAAAAGTGGGTGGTGTGTGTCTTTTTATAGTGTTTGGAGAGTTGATTTTTTTAAAATATAAAATGGTATACAGTATTAGGAGGTGTCCTGTAAATAATGATATGATAATTAAGAAACAATTTCTATAAATTTAGTGACACGGTCCATAGATTTTATGAAAATGAGTTTCATATATGTTTTCAAGTCATATACCTAATTAATAATATTGTTTATCCAGTTTGTAAACTAGTTTTTGCCTAAATCATTGTAATTAATTTTAATTTCATTACATAATATTATAGATAAAAAACTGAGTTGACCTTATGATGAATTTTAAATTATTATAATTATAAATATGGAATCAATTTTTCGAAATTCCTCTCACTTATGTGTAAAATTGTAATTTAATATTATTCCCATAAATGGGAAGTCAAAGTGGGGTGTTAATGTACCAAAATGTTCATATGCTTGTTATGTTTTAATATATAAACTCAATATTAAAATTATTTGAATTACATAAATTTTATTAAATAATATAATATTTATATTATTAATTTAAATAAAATTAAAAATATTATTTTCATTATAAATTAATATTTTTAAAAGGTAGTTTTCTATTAAAATTCAATATTTTACATTATTTATTAAAAATGAAGCATCTCAGAAAAATATAAAATATTGACCTGTAGTATATTTGGGTAGTTTTATTTCAATAATAATGATTAATTTTTCCAAAAAAATTTATAAAATTTATAAAATTTATTTTTATAAATAATGAGCCTTTAAATAGAGAAAAAATTACCTTTAAGAAAAATATATCTTATATTAATAAAAATAGTAATTTTTCATATTTTATCCCTAAAAATACTATTGGATGAGTTAAACTTAATTTTATTTAATATATAAAATATTAAAATCTATAATATAAATCACACATAGCGATTTATGTCATTTTTAATGATAAAATGCATTCATGGACATAAATATAAAATGATATTATTTATATTCTTGTGGTTTTTATTATCATTTATAATTAATTAGTCACCAAGTATTTTATTAATGTAAAAAGTGTAAAACATATTTTTACAATTTATCTAATCATTTAAATTCACAACATTCAAATGACTAGGTGATAACAATTATATTAAATAATATTGATAAGTGTATATTTTTCTTCAAGTAAGGCTCAGCCTTGAGTGAAACAAAAGTTATCAAATAAACACAATGTTACATGAAAAATAATATTCATACAGTTTAATATAACAAAATAAGAACATTTAATAATATATAAAATAATTTAAATTAAATCAAGAAATTTTATTTTTTCAAAATATATGAATGTCACAATGTACCCCTATTAGAATGAATTTATCCCTAGAAATTCCTATTTTTTATTGAAGGCTCAAATTTTTTATAAATCTATTGTCCAATATCATATAATAAAAATAGTGAATCAAAATCCTCTTCAATTGTTTTTAGAAACATAAACATTTCCTTAACTTTCACATTCCTAGGAATCCACCTTGGGATAATATTGGGGGAAGGATCTAAATAATTAGTGAGACTGGATGAGCTTATTGATCAGAACAAAGTGAGTGAGAAATGTAATGTTTAGGGCTTAAAAAATTGAACATATGATGATTGAAAAGACAATATATTCGTCATAATTGAAGGTACTTGGATAATAATTTTTTCTTCATTATAATTTTATTAGAGTTAATGAATTAACATATTATGTGGAACAAAAGAAGAAATATACATACATAATGAGTATAATTTATTCCATGAGACAATTTCCTCCAAAATCACATCTCTTTCTCTAATCAATGAGTATTGAAGATGAATTTATTATTACTATAGAACATAAATAATAATTTAAATAACACGTAACCATAAATGGGATAATCAAGTTAGTCCACCTATCATTAGACATTAACTAAAAACAAAATTGTTATCACATTGTAAAATAATTCCCAAAATGTATAACAACCAATATGATACATTAATCCCTATAATTAAATGTTGAAGAAAAATCATAAAACTGTGTTATTTATTAAATATATATTCTTATTTTTTATCAATCAATTCATAATAATATTTATACCCAAATACTAGAATAATATTACTATATGTTATTATATGATAAATAATCCATTATTCAAAAAATTTAATCACCTATGTTTTTGAAAAAAAATACCTTAAACATTAAAAAAATTCACCTTACAAAAAAACATACAATCGATTGGTAATGTATGAAACACTTATCATCCATGAATTCAGGTATTGATCCCCACTATATCGTTAGACACAGTGTGTTTTCAAACAAAATTTGGGTTGTCCCATTATTGTCACTAATAATGAAAAACAAATTCTCCCAAAACATAATTTTTGGATCATATGGATTACAAAGATCTATACCAAAGAAAAATGGCTCCAAAAAATTTAATTACCAATATCATTATTTTCACAATTTAAGAACGGCAAGTGGGGGTATTAAAACATTTTACTTTTAAAAAACCATATGAATATTTTCCTATGATGGAATCCATTAATATATAGATATCATCACATGAAAACATCATTATCTCAAAATTTATCTAAATATACCTATATTACAATCTATACTGACCAAGAACCCACAATCTAGGATCCTATACCTAAATCTACAACAATACATTCCCTACATCGATACAGATAATTGTGAACCATATTTTTCATCTAAACCAAACTACATAAAATGGAAAACATGGATCACATACATTCTGGAGAACCTTTTGTGTTTATATTTTTATATAATTAGGATATATGTTTGCATAAATAACACACATTACATTAAATGAGAAATTATTCCACTTATCCAATATTTTCATTATCACATTAATACATCCTCAACATCCATATGAAATTCCTTCTTGATGTAACTTTTTTAAAATCAATAATTATAACATAGGGAAGAGGAAACAAATGAATGATGATCTATTGTTTTGAGTAATGGTGGACCTAAAAATTAAAAGTTGAATTTCATGAATGAGAATTAGAGGATAATAAGGTTATGATTACATAATAAATGATCATGATAAATTTATAATGAAATCATATACATCAATATATGGATCATCAAATAGAAAAACATGGATAATGAATAACACATTAGAAATAATAATACAATTCCATGTAATATCAATATTAACCATGAGAAAGATTATAATCATATAACAGGTATAAATAAATCATGAATGTAACTTGATACCTCATTTAAACATCAGTCTTACATTATATATTAAAAATGGAATAACCATACTATACCCAATGAATTAGAGTTATATCATCGACCCACCCATCATTAGTATATCACAAAACCACCCATAATTGGTTAACCATGGAATAACCCATCATTAGATTATCTTGATACAACTAATCATTAGATTATCATGTAACCACCCATAATTGTTTTATTTTAAAACATCATTTCAAATATCGATGTACCATTGAAAAATAAATCCACATAAATTATTCCATTTCATTATTGAATAATTATAACATCCCAAAACCCATTCTATAAATTGATTAACCCATTTAAATGTCCCATTTTCTATAACAATATCTTTGAAATATGATTATGTAATGAAAACTAATTGTGTTCAATAAAAATCTCTTTTAATAATAATCTTATCGAAAATAAATTTGTTCTATAAAATTATATTATAAACATGATTAACTCAAGAAAAATAATTTTTTTCAATAAAAATATCCATTAATCATGATTAACCAATATAAAATAACAATGTTCTATATCAATGTCATTGAAACAAGATAAAACCTAAGGAATATAAATGTTATCCAAAACAATCTATTTGAAAGATTATAAACTAATGGAAAAGAAATGGGCTCCAGAACAATATCATTAGAGGATGATGTGACCATATAAATAAAATGGTTTCCATTAAAATAATTTTCTAACATAAATAAACCATTGAAATGAAATTGGTTCCATCAAAATATGATAGAAACATGAATAACCCTTGTGAAATAAAATGGTTCAATAATAATCTATGTGATACAATCATAATCCATACAAATTATGAATGAAGACGGTATAAATTTAACCTATCCCTAGTGAAGGATAAGTGAAATTAAGGATTATTATTGTTTATGAATGGAAGTACCATTAAAATATCATTAAATCAATCTAGAGGAATACAATCATAAAACATTGAAATTTGTAACATACCACATTGAAACATTATAATAATAAGCTCCATGATGGAATAAAATTAAATAAATCAAGTATAATCATTATAATAAGAATATTCATGATATTTATGGTCAAATGAGATGTATATATATCTAATAAATGAATTAAGGAATGAAACATAACATATGTGTCAAAGAAGGAAAAATGTTCTATTATGTTAGCATTGAAACTATAAACCCCAGGAATATTATATCCTCTAATGGATATGTGAATTCCTATAAATTCATATTTCAGAATCAAAAAATACATTCATAAAATGTATACAAATCATTAAAAAATATAAATGGTTTATATGGTAAAATTATTACAAAAATAAAATGGATAATAGAATTATCCTTGGAATTATTTTATCATTGATGTGAGATTAAGTTAGTGAAATAAATATGTGTGATATTTTTAATCTAAAAAATTAAATTGTAGATAAAAAATAATTCAACCAATGGTATTTTCACACATATTATTGACAAAACCTAATGAATGAAATATATGTTGATCCTAATGAATATAAAATGAGTTAAGAAATACATTAACTGTAGTTTGATTTTCCAATTTCATGTTCTTTCATCCTAAATAATAAAATTATTCTCATTACATTCATACATAATATCATATTCCATGTTTATTATTACTTTTATTTTTCTTATAATAATGTAATATAAAATTACTTAATAAATATTTTTTATGTTGTATGTTTTGAATATATTCACCTAATTTGTGAAATGTTTCATTTATAAGTCATTTAAAGTCAATTGGGACATTTTCAAACATCATTAGAATTATATAAATGTACTAAATATCAAATAATGAAATAAATTATAGTTTTATAATAAAACATTAATGATATTTATAAAAAATTAACTAACATTATGATCATGGATATTGCAGTCCATACACACGCAAGAGTAATGTTCACATTTATTAGTCCACATTATGGAAAGAAGGTAAGTAATTTCTTTTAAAATGAATGTTATATCATAAAAAATAATTATTTAATCATATATACTTATATATATATATAATTCATTATATTTGATGACTAAAAAGGAAGAATCATATCACATCGATGTGGCGATAGTCCACACATCAATGAGGGAAGTTATAACTTTTTTAGTGAGTGAAATTGAAAGAATAAAGTGATCTAGTATAAGTACATATAGAGAAATAAGTCATTAATATACTAAATATGTCCTGTATACAATACATATTTATTTAAATAATCCTTAGTAGATTCCCTGTGAACTGTGGACGTATCATATCACTATTTGGATGCTTTTTTCCATATGCCCAAAAATGATGATAACATGTTCTCTCAAAATGAAAATGAATAAGGTGTGTGATATGTAATAATTATATAAGTTTTAATAATTTATATGTATAATATGTATCATAAAAATACATTTTTCATCATAATTCTGAACCATAATATATAATAAATAAAAAATGAATGACATCATTTTGGGAAGTGATAGTCTGTTGTACACGCATATGGTAAATTTGTTACCCATTTGATGGAATTTAGGGTTGGTGTAGGTTAAAACCTTAACAAAAAAATATGATAAATTTTTTGATACTGAAGATATTATATAATCATTAAATGAGAATAATTTTAGTGGAAGAGAAATAAATAAAACTATACTGATTTCGGAAGAATGTTACCTCTACTAAAGGTAACTCATTTTTTATCCAAATGAATTAATTGGGTTAATTTATGTCTAAGTTGAGGCTTCTAGAATTATTGGAGTGATTTTAAAATTTTATTATGAACGATTTAGAATTACCAAAAAAATTCATAAGAGTGAGATGATGTGATGAGAGAGTGCATTTCTATAGAGGATGTGGAGTGACATTTTTGTACATATTAAAAAGTAAAAAATATTGCTTGGTTTTCTTCACATAACATTACTCCAATAGTGGAAAAATTTTAAAAACTAGGTTATAAGGTATATATATTCCTTGTAAAATAATATGGGACAAGTATCTAGTTCATTTTATCCCTTATAGTTAAATCATTACTAGTAAGTAAACTTATTTTTACACTAATAATTGTAATTAATTTAAATTTCATTTGAAAATTATTTTGGTGAAAATTAATTTTAAATAATTTTTATTATTGACTATATTATTTCAAATACGGAAAAATATTTTTCTATTTTTATATCACAAAAGTGGAAGAATTTAGTTTAATATTAATTCTGCAGATAGGATGACAATGCAGTTTTTAATGTAAAAATGATAAATTTTTTTATATATTTCTATATCTAAAATAAAAATTAATATGTTAAAAATGAACTAAATTTTATTAAATGAAATAAATTTGGTCTATTAATTATTTAAAAATAATTAAAAATATAATTTATCATTATAAATTTGTTATACACAAAAATAAAATTTCAATTATAATTCAGTATTTTTCATTATTTGTCAAAATATGAACCCTCTCAAAAAATTATCAAAATTCCCAAAAAGTAAACATTTATACTAATATTTCAGTAAATTGGATTATTTTTTAAATTTAAATTTATAAGTATCTAAAATTAGTCTTCAAATAGATACACCATTAAAAGGAAGCAAAATTTCTATTTTGAAAACTATATTCTGTTATGCTTAAAGATGGATTGATTCTTATTTAATTACTATAAAACTTTTTGGAAGAAATCAAAAATATATTATTTATTTTACAAAAAATAAATATTATTTTCATTATTAAATAATATTGATTAATTATTTTTTTAATTTAAAAAGCCTTTGTGGGCTTAAAAACACATTTTTTATATTAAATTAGTTTTTATTTTAATTCCTAATTAATTTTTACAAAAAATAATAAATATAAAAACATGTGTAAACCATACATTCACAATCTATTTAATCTTATTTATTCATAAAATTAAATTTCTTATTTTGTTATTATATTGTTTTATAATAATATTAAAGTATATTGTAGTTTTGTAAGACGCTACCTTACCTGTAACACAATTTATCGGTCAAACCCAATATAACATAAAACGTAGTATAGAAATGGTGTTACGTATAGAGTAGTCCAAAAAAAGAAAAATATATCAAACAATATTGTGAAATCGGAATGAATATATTTCTTAAAATCACTATATGTTACAATATATACCACTAATGAATTGTGTAGTGATAGATATCTCACGATATAAGCATGACTGTTATGAAGAATAAACTAGTTTTTCTAACAAAAAATTTTAACTATGAAACTATTAGGAGTAATCCAAGAAAACTATGTTGGTATGAGGAGTTAAAAACATTCCCTTATGATATCATTGGACATGATACTTAAATACAAAGATAATGATTTTAAATGCTAATGTTTATGTCACAAATCCATGTTTTTGAATATTATATTATCTAATTTTACAGTTTCACTGATTATATTATTATTCATGTATTATTAAGTTCCGTGATTTATTCTGTGACTTTCTTTTATGATCAATGATATGTATGTCATGTTTCTGAAATGTTATTACCATGTTAACATACCCTAATACTTATGTTCTATTGAGTTACCATATGTTTACACTGGTTCGGAATTTGATGTCAAAATTTCGTTGGTTTCATATCACTAGTTATGGATGAAATGAATTATGTAATGTATGTATAATATGGATTAAAGGTATTTAGATAATAATGATAGTTGATTTTGTTCACTTGTGAATTAAATTCCCATGTATCTAGTTTTTTAATGTGGATATACCATTATGATTCTAGAGTGGATCATTATTCTATATAAATATTATTAAACTATTAATATGAAATATCAATGAAAGAATTGTGTGGGTCTCTATAGGTAGTATTATAAAATGATTTAGTAATAATTTGTAAACTAGGATTATATAATAATGGTAAGAAGTCTTTGGATATATCAATTAACCGGATAACATTTTAAAAACTTGGTAATGATTACATACTACATTGGATAAACCTTTTGAGTCACGACCCGTACCCTGGGGCCCGTGTCGTGACTACCTGAAACATTCCTTCCATAGGCCAGGGGCTGGTGACTAGCACCGGAGGCGTATTCCCTATAAATAGGAAGGCATTGCCTTTATAAACTGTAATCACATTCATCTAAGTAGACAGTAAGATACAAACTCTAGTAAACTGAATAATAATCAGAGTAACTATAGTAAGAAAAGGCAGATAGAATATAAGCCCAACTGGAAAGTACATCGAAAACTAGAATGTACAAGAAACCTGAGAGGTGAAAAGTAGCTCCTAGATAATCCACCACAGATCATACCTGAAGGGTAGGTACAACTCACGGATGGTCATCTCGGCAGTTCTCCCTATCTAACTTCCACCTCTAAGCTACCTCCAATCCCGATGTTGTTGTCCTCGGTTATCACTGTCCGTTTTCTGCACCAAACCCAACGATGTACGGGCATAGTCCATACTGGGGTGAGTATAATGATACTCCGTATGGACCTCGATACCCTCAAGGTCTCACAAAATCCACAAAGGATAAACCAAAAAGGAAGAGAATAACTTATAGCCCTACTTAGGTATATTCCCTTACATATACCTAGGTTATCATGTATAGCCATCTAAATCGTGAGGTAAACACAAATTCCATCTCCAAATCTCCAAGATCAACTGCTCTACAAAGGAATAAATAACACGAAGGAAAGTACCACATAGGTATGCCACACAGAATAATACCACCAAGGTATTACCATAAAGGAATGTAACACACAGGTATAGACTCTGCTCACACCAAGTATAACTTAGGTACAATAGTAGAGATGATTATATGTAAATACGGAATCAACTTTTTCTGTTAAGAGGCAGAACCACATAGGATCAATTAGTGCTAACCCACATAGGATCTCTCAGTACTGACCCATACGTGATCACTAGGTGCTTACCCATACAGGATCACTCAGTACTGACCCATACTGGATCTCTAGGTGCTAACCCATAGAGGATTTCTCGGTGCTGACCCACACATGACCGCTCCTCATTCATCATGTCACAGCTAGCTACTGGGTTCCCACACTGTGCTCTCATGTCTCTAGGAGGGTCCTCTCCACAATCCTCGGGTTGATACTCCAACTGCCACGAAGTCTCAAGAAACATTATCTCAAAGTGCTGCCACGTCATAGGGGTCTAAACAAAATAGATGGTGCATCAATCAGATGCTCGATCATTGAGTTATTAGCCTTTTAGTCCCGAGGTTATGGTTGGATTTGTGCTTGATCCAACACAACCATTTCCCAACATTATCTTAATCTCTATTAGGGTATACCAAAGGGACCGTCTCACTCAACAGTTTCTGGCACCACTGACGGTTCGTCAAACAGATGTCTGGTGCAAGGTTATGGCAGAAAATGCGTAAATGGGTCGAAGTGGGTCCGGGTCATGTCCAACCCGGTCAGTCTACCTGGCCCATCTCGGCCTGGACTAACCCGGTTCAGGTCGACCTGACCCACTGGGTCTAGCCCGTCCTGGCAATGGCACCGTGGCCGTGGGGTTCCGCGGAGGCCATGAGGGGTGCAGAGGCCGTGATGGGGGCCACGGGGGGCCACCGGGTGACGCGAAGGTCTGCGGGCAGCATGGAGGGCTGCGAAGAGACGAGGCCGTCGGGTAGAATGGAAGGACATGGGGTGGCGCGGTGAGGGTTAGGGCGGTGTGGAAAGGCCGAGGGGTCATGTGGTGAGGTCACGGGGCAGCGTGGTAGGCTGGAAGGCGGTGCGGAGATGACCCGGATGGTGCAGCGGGGATGTGGTCGGTGAAGCGTCGTGGTCTTCACCGCGGCTGACGAAGGTGCCGACATCCATTCTTGTGTTCCCCAGGTTCCAAACGCGGGCACCAGTCACTATCACCATGGTGAAGAACACACAAAAATAAGAAAATAGGAGGAGTCAGGCGAGGTTTGTTTGACCTACACCCTCTGCGTTAGAGCAGTATAAAGTGGTTCAAAAAAACCTTGAATCAAGAACATCAAATTCAACAATTTCATATGAATCAAGTATTAACTCATTTTGGTTGATCCATATTCACCATGCTTTCCAATAATGAGGAATTTAATCGATAAAATTATAGGAATTAAATAACAACGCCTACCTCATTCATTTGATTCGTTGAATATTTTCCGTGTGGTAGGAGAGGATGTCGTTAGGAATAGATGGACGTCAGTGACATCCTCATATCCTCTATAATCATTTCGTTGACGTTGAAGACATTTCCCATCAACATATATCCTGGGGAAGAAGTCGGAGTGGAATTTGGAGTTCTTCGTTGGTGTTATTTGTTGGAGAGCTTTCTCCCAAGGCTCCTTCCTCCCAATCCCACAAAAAATAAATAGGTAGCCCAAATAATAGATTATGTTATCTATAATGTTGTTGGAATAATTTTAAAATTTTTTATATTAATTAATTGAGTTGATAAAATTAATTAAAGTAGGTTTCACTATTAATGAGGGGAATCTCAAGAGGTTTATCTGCATTATGAGTGGAGTACAAGGGGGTTTAAGTCTCGTGTGGTCCCCACCACCATAATGCACATGGGAGGTTAGGCTCGGGTGGTCCGCACCACCACAAACATCCATTGAGAGGTTTTAGTTCATGTGGTCCCTACCTCTCAACATCCACATGGGAGTTCCAAATAAAATAAAATAAAATGTTACACAATTTTATGTTATTTTATTGTTTCACGAAAAACCGAAAAACTAAATTTCACTCCCTAACTACTAGGTTTAGGTGAAGGTATCCATAAGTGAATACTAGAGCTGTGAGTTAAATGGTGCTCTCATACTTCTATTCAGAGCACCAATTAAAAATTTACAAAAACCCACTCGCATGTTAACTGAACGTACCTGAAAAAATGTTCTGAAATTTATTTCGGGCAAAGTGGCCCTCGGCATCACGCACCGTCAATTTTTTCGGACTCGTAAATTTCCCATATATTTAAAAATAATAATTTACATTGAAATTACGGGTCTTTACATTCTCCCCACCTCAGGGCTTTGCATCCTCGTAAGCCACAACACAATCTAAGTGAACAAGTGGGGGAACTGTGCATGAATTTGAGCCTCCCACTCCATTGTGCTCTCCCGGGGGTTCCCTTGCTGCCAACCAACATGCACCCGAGGTATCAACTGCCCACAAAGGAACTTCTCTTGTTGATCCTCAGTCTCTACTGGAACCTCAATAAAACATTCCTTATCATCAATGTCTAGCTCTCCATGGTCGGTGATTTGGGAAGGGTCATGCACGTATCTCCTCAGCTGGGATACGTGGAAGACGACGTGCACCCTGTGCAACTGAGTTGGAAGAGCTAAGCTGGAAGCCACCTCGCCAACTCTGCTGATAAACTGAAAGGGGTCGATGAACCTTGGATATTACTTGCTGCCACGTCAAAATCTTTGTATATCATGGTGGGGTGAGACCCTTACAAATACATGGTCTCCATCCTCAAACTCCAGAGGTCTCTATCTCTGGTCGGCATAGGACCTCTACCTACTCTGTGCAGTCTTCATATGCTCCTAGAAGATATGAAACTTCTCATTGGTCACTTGTACCATCTCTAGATCCATGAGCGCTAACTCCCCTGGGTCAGTCCATCACAAAGGTGATCTGCAAGGTTGCCCATAAAATGCCTCAAAAGGTGCCATAACAATAGTGGAGTGACAGCGGTTGTTGTAAGAAAACTCCACCAAAGCCAAGTGATCCTCCCAACTGCGCCTGAAGTTGGGGACGCAAGCACATAGCTTGTCCTCCAGGGTCTGAAAGGTCGACTCAGTCTGGTCATCCGTCTGAGGTTGCATGGAAATTCTCAAATGAAGTTGCATCCTGAAATCTTCCTGCAACTCCTTCCATAGATGGGAAATAAACTATGTATCACGATCTGAGAGTATCGTTGAGGGTACTCTATGTAGCCGCACAATCTCATTAACACAGAGGCATCACAAGATCTCTATTGAACCCGACTTTCTGATCGGTAGGAAGTGGGCTGACATGGTGAGTCATTCAACGATCTCCCAGATAGAGTCATGACCTCTAGATGTACATGGAAGTCAGGTCACGAAGTCTATGGATATCTTATCCCACATCTACTCTGGGACCTCTAAGGGATGAACTAAGTCTATTGGTACCTGATCCTCCTCCTTCACCCTCTGACATATAATGCACCATGAGATAATCTATGATACTACTTTCTTAAATCCTGGCCACCAGTGCTGTCGTCAGAGATCCGTGAACAACTTCTCCACTCATGGATGTACCACTATAGGGGATGTGTGGAACTCCATGAACACATCATCTTGATGTAACACTGGAACCATGGTACATCCAATAAAAAGTATGAGATGCTCCCAACCGTCAAAAAAATCCATCAGGTGCCTGCCCTGTGGTTATCTGGGCTTGTCGAGCCTCGCAGTCAGCGTCACCACACTGCACCTCCCTGACTCGCTGAAGATGAGGGGGAGTGACTATAAGAGACTGAAGATAAGCTACTCCATCCCAATCCACAATGTTTATCTGCAAATCAGCCAGCTGCTCTGTCGCCATGCCTATTAGCTGTATAGCTTACCACCTACTAAGTGCATCTACTACAACGTTCCCCATCCCTGGAGTATAGACTATCTCGAAGTCATAGTGCTGGAGGAAATAAAGCCAACATCATTGTCTCAGGTTCAGGTGCTTCTAAGAGAAGATATACCTAAGACTATTGTGATCGGTGTACACTTTAAAATTATCTCTCATCAAGTAATGATGCCTCATTTGCAAGTTGAAGACCACTGTTGCTAACTATAGGTCATGGGTAGCATAGTTCGACTCCTGTTGTCTCAGCTGTCGAGAACCATAAGAGATCACTCCTCGCTCCGGCATCAGGACACACCTGAGCCCGATCCTTGATGTGCCTCAGTAGACTACGTACCATAAGACCTCCTCTAGTATCCTCATGATGGGTAAACTAGTTAGCCCCTACCTCATCTCCTGAAAACACTGATGGAATGCCTCTGACCATACAAAGGGTTTCCCTTTCTTATTTAACGCTGCTAAAAGTGTTGTAACTCTAGTGAAATATAGTACAAATCTCTTATAGTTTCCGGACAAATATAGGAATCTTTGTATCTCTATCACACTCTTGGGTGGCTCCCAAGAATGTACATCCTCAATCTTCACTGGATCTACATCAACTCCAGCCTCTGAGATGATGTGTCCCAGAAAACAAACCTATCGGATCCAAAACGTGATCTTCGATATCTTACCATAAATATGGTGCTTCTCAAGAATGTCTTACACTACCTTAAAATGATAGGAATGCTCCTCCTCAGATGCCGAGTAGATCAAAATTTCATCGATGAAATCTACTACAATGAGAATAAGGTATGGCTGACAGATCAAGTTCATGACTCTCATGATCATTGCTGGGGCATTAGTAACACCAAATGGCATAAACAAGAACATGTAACTACACTTCCATCATCTGAAAGTCGTTATCTCCACATCCCTGTCTCGTACTATGAGCTGGTGATAGCCTGATCTGATGTCTATCTTTGAGAACCACCGTTCTCACTTCAGCTGATCAAGGAGGTCATCAGTCCTTGGATGTGGGTACTTGTTATTCATGGTCACCTAGTTCAGGCTCCTATAGTCAACAAAAAGTCTCAAGATCCCATCCACCTTCTTGGTGTACAGAATCGGGGCTGCCCAAAGGGAAACACTGGGATAGATGAATCCCTTCACCAGCAAGTCCTCTATCTATACCAGCAACTCTCTATGCTTCGCGAGAGCCATCTGATACACATATATAAATATCGGTGTCGTCTCGTGGTACAATTCATTGTAAAATCCCCCCTATTTGTGAGGTTGTAGACCCAAAACATCATCAGGGAAGACATCTGGATAATAGTCCACCATTTCAGGAAAACACAGAATCAATATATCAACTGCACCGAGGGTTTGGAAAGTAGAATGATCAGTGATCTTCTTCACTCTCTTCCAGGTGAGTCCATACGGTGCTGCAAAGGCTATATTCTCCCCAGTAAAGGTAAACATGGACGCATCTGTGCGGACACACCACACTTTGCACTGAATACATTCTATATGATAATGGACTGTATATTACTAGTCAATACAAAAGATGACATCTTAACACCTACAAAATGATACTAGGTGATCCCAGCCGAAGCTCTCTCCTCATAGAGTAATCTCGCATAGTTGGTAGTAGTGCGTAATCGTCGAATTAGATATTATAAGAGTCTCTAGCCGTAAGGATAGAGCCAAAATCTCCATCGTAATCTCTGAGCTCCGAACTGGGGCAGTGGAAATAAATGAATGAATGGCACCTGGGTCTATAATTCCTACAGCTAAGGTGGAGTAGACATAGATCATACCTAGTATCATCTGTCGAGCCCCGTGATCATAGGAATCAACTTCCTGGAGCTGAGATCTCCCCATGTCTTTTTTTCTCTCTGTGGTCAGGGTCAACCTCCATGGTGGTTGTGGTGGTAACATCACGAATCATCACCCACCCCCAACTGCAAGGGCAACTCCTCTTCCATGTCTGCATGCTCCCTGTGGACCTCCTCAGTCGAATCTATATCTCTACTTGGGTGGTCATTCGACCATCTACTAATCATATACATGGTGGATCAGACAGTCACGAGCCATGTGACCCTGCCCGCCGCAAGCGTAACTCTGCCACTCCTGAAATGACTGACTCTACCTCGGGTGCCTCACACAACCATCCCTCAATCCTATGGTTGTCCACATGCAGGTCTGGTCCTCAAGGACCTCTACAACATCAGTGTGTTTCCAGGTGCAGAAGACTCTGCTACGCGATGATTGGTTGTGGGTCTCACGGCTGGTGACTGCTCAGCAAGAAACCTCTACACTAAGAGGGCTCTCTCTAACACCCCCATTTGCTTCGAGATGCCGAGTGAGATCATCAAAGCCCTAATCTCCCATCTGAGTCCATGATCGATGGTCTGGGCACTGATGAATGGGTCCTGCACCATATCAGTGGATTAGTGTGAGCGGTTCGTGTAACTCACTGAGTACTGAGCCACAATCTTGATTCCCTCCCATAGATGATGAATCTCCCATATGCGCACTGCACGAAGAGTCGCAGGAAAAAACTCTTCTTGAAATAGGCTCTAGAAGTCTGACCAAGAAAGTGTCACCTCATCGGGATCCTATAGCATAAAGCTCCCCCATCAGCCTACTGCTGCCTATAGTAGACTAGCATCAAGTATCACCATGAGATCGTCTTGTGTCTCTACCAGTCAAAAGACTCTCACCACAGCCTCCAGCCAATCCTCTGCCGTGTGTTGGTCCATCTCTCCCCTAAACCTAGGTGGCCTCTGGCACTGGAACTCATGAAATGCACTCAAGCAGGGTGAATTCTCTACTACTGGGGATACTGTAATTGGTGGACCAATGTCTAATGGTATCTATGGAGTCTCCACTAGTTCCTATACTGTAATAGGGCCCTACACTGAGGCTGAATCGATCGATGGGCTATTTGTGTGTTCTATATCTGGAACCCTAGATGGATGTCTTTGTGGAGCCATCCTGAAAAAGAAACATTTTTTCCATAGTAAAAAAGTTCAACCAGGTGAGCTGACTTAAGTGATCACAAAGAAAACTCTTGAAAGCACACATGCAATCAATGTTTTCGTGCACTGAGTTAGAAAACAGAAGTACGGGTCCTAGTGTATGGATACGTCATACACCATACCAAAACTGGATTCCCTAAACTGATAATCACACTCAATACACATAATATGGTTTTCATTAAAAAAATCAAAGTCTTATGTTCGATGGTAGAACCGACTCCTCTGATACCAATTTGTCACAACCTGTCCCTCAGGGCCCGTGTTGTTACTACCCCAATCCCACCTTCCATTGGGAAGGGGCTGGCGACTATCACTGAAGGCATATTGTCTAGAACTGGGAAGGCATTTCCTTTATAACCTGTCAAGATATGAAACTCAAGAACACAACAAGATACGAACACAAGTAAACCAAATAATAATCAGAGTAATTGCAGTAAGTAAAAGGGGCCAGAATACAATCCCAACTGGAAATTACAAGGAAAACTGGAATTTATAAGCCAACTGATATGTGAAAAGTAGCTTCTGGATCTTCAACCACAGATCCTACCTAAAGGGTAAATACAGCTCATGAATTCCTATCTCTACATTTCATCTCATATAATTTCCACCTTCGAGCTAACTCTATTCATGGTACCCTTATCCTCGGTCAGCGATGTCCATCGTCTGCACCATACATAATGAAGTGCGGGCATATTCCATTCATGGGTGAGTATCTGGATACATAATAGGGACCCAAAGACCCTGAAGCTCTCACAAAATCTACAAATGATAAACCACAAAGGAAGTAAAAAACATATAACCCTACTTAGGTAGATTCCCATTCATATTCCAATGTTATCATGTATACCCATCTCAACCGTGAGGAAAACACAGAGACCAACTCCAAAGACCCAAGCTCTACTGTTCAAAAAAGGAAGAAATACCACGAAGGCTAGTACCAAATATGTATTCCACATAGAATATTACCACCTAAGTATTACCTCGATGGAATGTACCACACCGGTAAGGACTCATCTCACACCAGATATAACTTTAGTATAGTATTACATATTATTACATGTGACTACTAAATCATCCTACTTTGTTAAGAGGCCGACCCCCACAAGATCACTCTGTGCTGACCCATACAAGCTCACTCGGTGCTGACCCACACAAGATCGCTTAGTGGTGTCCCACATAGGATCACTCAGTTCATACCCACACCGGATCGCTAGGTGTTGACCCCCACAGGATCACTCGGTGCTAACGCACACATGATCACTCTGCATTCTTCATGTCATAGCCAGCTACTGGGTTCCCACACTGCACTCACGTTTATCAGGTTGTGTATTCTCCCCAAGACTCTATTCGATACTCCAACTACTACTATGTTTCAAAATTAAGTATCTAAAGGAACACCATGTCATTGGGGTCTTAAAGAAACAGAAAGTGTGTCAATCAGATGCCTGGTCTATGAGTTATTATCCTTTTAGTCCCAAGGGCCCGATTGGATTCATGCTCAATCCACCTTGAACATTCCCAATTATTGTCAAAATCTCTAGTGGGGTATACAGACAGGGACTGTCTCGATCCAAGGTTTCTGGGGACGCTGACAGTTTATCAAATGGACGGTTGGTGGAAAAGTTATGAACGAAAATGTGTAAATGTGTTGAAGTGGGTCTGAGTCTAGTCCGACCTAGACGGACTGACCTGGTCGGACCGACCTGGTCTTGGCCGATCCGGTTCAGGTTGACCTGTCCCGACCAACTGGGTCCAACGCAGCCTGCGCCGGGCATCCCACCTCACGAGATCTGGCCCGACCGTTTCTGGGCGGACCGTCCCGGCCTGCGCTGGGTAGCCTATCCGGGCAGCGATGGGGGGGGGGGGAAGCAGGGGGTCGCAGAGGCTGCGAGGTGTGCGGAGGCTTTGAGGAGGGCCATGGAGGGCCTCCAGATGGTGTAGAGGTTTGTAGGCATCGCGAAACGTCGTGGGGGCGGCACGACTGGGCCATGGGCAACAGAGACCATGGGGCGACAATGCACCATTGTCTTCATCGCTGCTGGGGTTGGTGTCGAATGCCATTCTCATGCTTCACCAGTGTCAAACGGCGACCCTGGTCGTTTTCACCGTCGCGAAGAACACAAAAAAAATAAAAACTACGGAGGTGTCGGGCCATGTTTGTTTGGATCACACCCTCCATGTTAGAGTGGTTTCAAGTGGTTCACAAAAACCTTGAATCAATATCCTCAAATTAAATAATTTCATATGAATCGTGGATCAAATTATTTTGGTTGATCCACATTCAACATGTATTCTAAAAATGATGAGTTTTATTGATAAAATTACCCGAATTCAATAACAACCCCTACCTTGTTCGTTTGATTCATTGAAGATTGTCTGCTGGGAAGGAGACGATGTCTTTGGGAACAGACAGATGTCGGTGACATCGGCATTTCGTCGATCATCGGTTCATTGGCATTGAAGATGTTCCTCAACAAGGAATGTACCAATGAAGAAGTCGGAGTCATAGTCAGTGTTCTTCGTTTGCGTTCATCATTAGAGGGCTTTCTCCCAAGTATCCTTCGCCACAATCACACCAAAATTAAGAGGTATCCCAAATAATAAAGTTTTTTATCTATTATGTTATGGGCATAATTTTCAAATTGGTTTAATTAATTAAATATGTTAATAAAATTAATTAAAGGGGTTGGAACCATTAAAATGCAGAAGCTCAAGATGTTTCTCTACATTTATTGGGATTTCAAGGGGTTTTAAGTCTTGGGTGGTCACTACCACCACAACCCATATAGAAGGATAGGCTCTGGTTGTCCCCACCACCATAAACTATGTTTAATGGTTTTAGATCAGGTGTTCCCAACCTCTGAACATCTATAAGGGAGTATAAAAGAAAAATAAAATAAAATGTTACACAATTTTGTTTTATTTTTTTCCTCTATGAAAAACCCAAAAACTAACATTCACTCCTGACCTACTATGGTCAAGGTGAAGGTCTCCTTAAGTGAATACCGGTGTTTCATGTTCAACGGTGCCCTCGGATTTCAATTCCAATCAACAGTACAAAAGTTACAAAAACCCACATGCATGTTAACTGAATGTACCCAAAAAAAAGTTCAGAAATTAATTCCGGGTACACCAGGCCTCGAAATCAAACGTCGTTAATTTGCCTAGACTCGTAAAATTCCCATATATTTGAAAACAATTACATGGAAATTACAGGTCTTGAAATATGGGGAAATAGAATGAAAATTATGATCTATTATTTACAAATAATATAAAGTGGTTATTTTAATATGGTTTTTCCCGATATGACTGTTTTCTCTCAAACGTTGTAGTTGGTTTTAGTTGATGGCTATAAACTGATGGAATCATATTAATATTGATTGTATCAAACAATTTAATGATTATCCTCCATAGAAAACAAATGTGTATTGATCTAGAATATATAATATCATTTCTATGTTCACAACATTCTTTCAAGATAGGAATCACACCGTACATTATAATGGTAAGAGGAGTTAACAATGTAATGTTGAGCCCATAATGTTGAAGGATCGATAAAATTTTACTTTTTACATGGATTTAGTGTTTCTATGTAATGGATCAGTATCATTGGGAAGATATCTTCGATTATGTAGTGTTTTGAACATGAAATTTTTTGTTTTGTAGTCTAATGATTGGTTGGTAAATTCATTCAATGTAGGACTCTAACTATGAATATAAGAAAACAATATTTAATTGAATATATAGAGTGGGATGAGTAAATGTTATTATTTATAAATAATTACATTCCTACAATTATTTATATGAAAATGGAGATGAAATATATTTTTCTAAAGTAAAAGGATATTAAATCTATTGCTACCTATGAGACCGATTTAATGAGATTTGTGTTGTATGTTTCTGTTATTATCACCTAACCTAATCATATGGTTGATTGATTCTTGAATGAGATGAAACCATTTATCCAAAACGTGTAATCATTATGAAAAATTAGTATTTGTGAATGAATCTCCCAATTACATACCATGGTGGAAATGGATAATGGATATAATGAGTAAACTCATTGTTGGGATGTTAAATAAAAAAGGTAATTGAATGTTTAATATAAAACCCATGTAGATAAGAATATTAATTTTCTTTCTTGATTAATGTATGTATGGAAACACATAAGAAATTTGATATTATAGAATGGTATATTTTTTATGTTTAGATAATATGGTCATCATGTGGTCAAATTATATTGTGATTGGATGAAACTATCACATGACTCCAATATACAGAATTCACTATAGAATATACTAGCGACTATATAGTGTTTCAAATTCAAGGAGTATGGAAATTATAATAACAA
Source organism: Viscum album (assembly GCA_963277665.1). NCBI lineage: Eukaryota > Viridiplantae > Streptophyta > Magnoliopsida > Santalales > Viscaceae > Viscum > Viscum album. Next base: position 1,806,939,133 of record OY728122.1, on the reverse strand, counting down.
GTTCTTAAATATCAATTTTAATGTTAATAATCAATATCAATAACTACATATTACCTAATTAAAATATAAATAACAAAATATAATAATTTCATTTTAGGTTATAAGTAATGAAATGGATAAATGAACATATACCACACACTGTAGAACTTCTATTATCTTCCTTGATGGAAGATCAACCCACTATTTTACATAATTTTTATTTATAAGGATATCTAAATTCCAACACCTATAATTAGATGTTGAATTACATGTGTAAAACCTATTTGAATGGTGATCATATCTCATGTTTATTATGACACCTCAAAATTCAAAATTAATAACAATTTTTTCAATAGAATATTTGACAGGAAACACCTAGTACAAAAGAGAATATAACATCATTATACTATAAAATATATTTATTTATAAATAAAAATTTTCCCAAAAATATATGTAGTTAATCATTACACAAATTTTTTCTTCTGTGGAATGAAATAAACAATTTACTAGAAAATAGTTCATACATGCATGGATGAGTTTTATGAAACACCAATATATAAATATTATTTTATTTAATATGATATTTATCACATATAAATTGAAATGGACAGTATGGAAATAATTATATATTTTTTTAAAATATATATTTAACAAATATTTAATTGTAATATACTGATTAATAATAAAATATGTATCATTTAAAAGAGAAAGAAATAGTTTGGGTAATACTATATTTTTCTAAAACATGAGTTAGTCACTCTTTTCACATATAATTTAAAATTTATTTTTTCCACTATAATATAATTTATATTAAAAAATAATGATTATTTTTTAAATTTTAATATATAAATTATTTGAGGGTGGTTTTTTGGTATATTAATGTGATGTTTTATTTTCTATAGAATATTTGAAACACTAAAAATAAATTAAAATTTTCATTTAGTTACAAATAATTTATAATATTCAAAATTTATTTTTAATTTTTATTCGAGTAAATTTTTTTATAAATTAATATAATATAACTCATTTTAACCATTTTATTACTGAATTTCTAAATAATATGATTGCAAAGAGTCGATCATTTTCACATAAAATACATATTTTATCATCACATTTATAATATTAATTTATGATTAAATTCATCCCCTTTTGTGAGTTAAAATTTTCAAAATGAATTACATATATCGAATAATGATATAACATTTTTTTATCGTAACATCAAATTTATTTTTTAAATTATTTAATATTTAAAATATTTAAAATTATTTATGATGACAATGGTTAAAATGAGGTTTTGAGAATTAATAGATTTCTTATTAAAATTATTTAAAAAAATAGAAAAATAATTTTTATTTAATATAGTAGATTTCATATATGGAGTCAGAAGATATAAATTATCCAATAAAATCATTTAATTTTTAGAATAAATGGGTAAATTAATTTTATAAATAAATGATACAAATTACAGTTCTCAAAACTAAAAGAGTGAAATTGAGTAAAATTATAGAACATGAATCAATAACAAAAATTGATTTTATTTCTAGGTTTTGGAAGTTTTTATCAACCAAATAAACCATAATGTACATTATTATTCAATTTTATAGGAACATTGGGTAAGGGAGGCATCCTAATAAGGAAAATGTTTTGGTATTTACAAGAATGACACTCCACCTCAACTATAAAAGGGAACCCACTCTCATCATCTATTAACACATTCACATCTCATTGGTTATGAAAATTACTTACGAAATAATAATCCAATTTCTCAGAATCATTATATAGATCTTTTTATTTCATAAATCCATACATGTAAGGATTTAGTACAACCCGTAGAAGTATACTCGACAAAATGTTCCTTAACAAGCGTATTGATTTTACTTATTTATGCACCTCATTAAATTTTTGTTCAAAAATTATGAAATTAAATCTTAACACTAAAAAATGTGATTTTATGAAATTAAAATATTTTCATAACAAAAATCCATCTACACTTCGATTAAATGGGTTGAAGAATCATTGTTCATTTATATGGCAGACTACCGCATCAGGAAATGATGTGACTCGTTCTTCCATTACCACCACTCCTAGGTGGCTAATATGATTGATAAAAAATATATTTCATATAAATATAACATTATTATACCAATGTAGTAATTATATATATTTTTGTGTTAATTCCCTTTCCGTAGGATATACGAAAAAAACACTAATGTGTACGATGGACTACCGCCTCACAAAGCGATGTGATACCACTTTTATTCAGGCGTTACATTGAATGTGGCATAGACTGCTATTTAGGAATATAAGTGATAAAAATTAAATAATTATGAAATTAATTATATTTTCTATATTCTTTAATGATAATATATAATTTTATTTATATATATATAATCATGATAACATCGTTAATGCACATGACGACTATGACCTCCACGAAGTTATGCGACTATATTTTCATCAGTAAAAATGAATGATCTATTTTATTATAATTTAAAAATATAATATTGTATAAATATGAAATTGTGATAATTATATAATGAAAAGAATATTATTGACACCCTTTATATATTAAACATTTTATAATTGAAAAACGATACACATGCATATGTAGGACCTACAGTCTCCATGATCACAATAGACATTATTTTTTCTGAGAACCAATCAGATTTATTTTTTAATAATAAATGATATAAAAATATGGTAACTATATCATAAATTTTATAATTTTCATAATTTTACCATATAATATTATTATGAACTGAAAGGTTCCGGATGAAAAAAAACATGTGAAAAAATGATGTTATCAACATAAACCATGAATATAATGAAATATTTTTAATAAATCATTAAAAAGATGATATAAAAGATTAAATATAATATTATTCATATTTATATAGTGATATTTTTTGTTAAAAAAAATAATTACAATCATTCACAAGGTCAAATAATGTTTTTCCAAAAATAATTGTGATCTATGGGATTTCATCTATATTTATATTCCCTTGAGACTTCATTTTTATTATGCGTCAATTCACTATTACATTGTCTATATACTACCCCAATGAAATGTAATGAAATGAATAATTCAATACTCATTTTATTTTATGTTTCAATTTGAATTATTTCATCCAAGGGGATTTTACATGAAAATTACACAGTTGTTTGAGTTATTGTGAAATCACACTTTCTTTTGTGATTGATAAATTTCACTTACAACACACACACTCATGTAAAAAAAATTTATTTGTAATTAAATATATCTTTAACATATATATTATAATTTGATGTATATGATTATTTCCTAAACCAATATAAATTTTTTACATATGGTGATTACATTGAATGTTATTGGATTAAATGGGGAAATATAGATAAATATGTATCCTTAACTCATCATAATTTTTAGAAAAGAAACATTATATATGAATTAATGATATTATTATATATCTGTGGAATAATTTTGACATGCATTATATGGATTTGGGAAAAGACAATGTAATCCCATTCTTGCATTGGTAGTCTCATGAGATGAATGAGTTTTCTATATCTGATGGGATTCAAACAATAGACATAAAGTGTCATGAGGATAGATCTTGACAAAAATTTCCTTAAGGATTCATATTCATAGATAATATGTATGAAATTATTAATAGCATAATTATTTAATCTCTATATTATTATAATATTAGTTATAATATCAATGATGTTGTTTCCGGATAATTTTTCTAATTATATTGAATTATTTGATTGTATTTCATTCTTTCTATATTATGATAACATTAATGAATAAATATAATGTTTGTAAAAGACATATTCAATGATTTTATATTTTTTTACTAATAATGATATATTCCACAATAATTATCCTCTACTATGAATTTTTTACCAACATTATTTCATCTTCATTCCCCATGATAATAGGAATAAATCATGGAAAGTGTTTTTAGGTATTTTTTTATTTTATATTGTTATGTGTTTTTTTATATTAAAAATATAAATTGGGTATCATGTATGTATCTGGTTCTCCCAAACTACAAAACCAAAATTTACTTCAGGGTTTTATTCCAAGTATTAATGGAAATATAGTAATGTAAATCACCAACTATTGGTTACTTGTTTCGTGATAGTGACGTTAGTATCAGTGGATTTTCAGTAGTATCCTTGGGATGTATATTTTGGAAAAAATATATTAGGAAAAATAACACTATAATATATATTTAGTTTATTTATAAAATATAATTAAATAGTTCTTTAAATGATGAAAATATGTATTTTTTATGTAAATTAATACTTATATGATTACTGAATGTGGATGTTGTTTTACGATATAAATACATAGGTGTAATAACTCAAGAATAGAGGCATTGAGAGTGATCTAGTCTTCATCTGGTGCATGAAAATAGTCCATAAAATGCACCTGGCTAGACACTATTGGGGGAGATGATGAAAATAATTTTCATTTTATTTACCAAATATTCATATGAATTTGAAAGTATATATATCTAAAAATAATTTTTATTATTGTTAAGATATTTCGGCATAATGTTTTAAAATAATTTCCTCTTTATCACAAGTTTTCTAATGATAAAATATTATTCATAATTATATTTTGTAATATGTTTTATGGAATCATTTTAAAATCATTAATTTCATAAGGAATAGAGACCACATCAATTCAGGCAATCCAAATATTAAGAAATGTCATTTATTTTATGATTTTACCATTCAATAAGGAACTATTGTCCCAAAAAATTTCATTATTTGAGGACATAGTATAATGTAAAAAATATATAGAAAAATAATTCATTACATATTATTTCTTTGAAGGGATGTACTATAAGAAGAGTAATGTTAGGAAAAAGATGGATAAATGAATGAAAAGAAAGAATGATTTTTTAGATGTGATAATTGTGAAAATCATTAACATAGAACATTTCAAAAAAGAATTGGTATTTTTTAAAATTGTGGAGAGAATGTCCACCATGATTCTAATTTAAATGGAATGAAAAAAATTTCCAATATACAATGATTCTATAATAAAGATATGGGGAAATATAAAAATAAATTCCCTAGGATAATAGAATATATCTTAATAGAATCTAATGGATCATGTTTATGATAATTATATTAACATAGATGAAGTGGAATAAGTATCTTATTTTTTTGATCAAATAATTTTTTTCATTTGGGGAATTTATCAATGAGTTTCTAGTAATAAAAATAATGAATTATATAAGGATTGTATTATTCTAATTTTTATTAAGGATTCGAATGATTATACTGAACATTATTGATGACCAAGAAAAATAATTCAGTGGAATTTTAAAATTTATGGAAGTCACATTAATGATGGAAATATAATCCTTTAACATGTCCATGATGTTGAGATAATAAGGTTGGTATGAGGATATTATTAATATAGATAATGAAATTTTGATTTTGGTGACTAATATGGAACTAATTAATGATTCGATTAAAAAGTGGTTATCCTATAATTGATGGGATTTAATTTTGTTTTTGATTTATGTAATATATATAATAATACGTGTTTTAATTACAAAATAATGAAGAATTAATGTTTTAAATAAGGTTCAATGGTAATTAATTTTACTAAAATGATTGAATAGAATACATGATAATGGTATTCACATGTTTTTTTTGTGAGGATTATAAGATATATAATTTTTTTATTATTAATGGTATGTTATATTTTAGAAATTTAGTAACTTTATTTTTTAATATTTGGATCATAATATTTTGGGTTAATCATGATGAAAATAATTTTTAAAACCGTTTAGTTGAACATTGGATTGGTTTTTAGGGACTATTTTTTTACATCTCCATATGAGGATTTATGAATATTTTATAAAATGCAATGATAATATTGTTTTATAAAATAGTTATAAGTAGATCTAAACACAATATTAATGGGTATTATGATATTTAAAAAGTGAATTTTTGTTCATAATGAAAAAAAATATTCATTTTGGAATATTCATTTATCTATATAAGTGAAGATTTAGAAATTGAATGAAGAATAACCAAATGATGAAATTTTATTTATTAATTACAAACATATAATGATATTACATTACCATATATACAATGGTAGAAAATGAATTCCACCAATTTAGGAAAAGGGATTTGGAAAAAATTATTTTTCCAATTATCAACTTTTTGATAACCTCAATGGCATGTTTCACACATTTTTTATAACATTTTAGTCATTCTCTTCCTTATGAACATGATCTATATGAGTATACATTAGTATTTGGGTGATAGTTTTATCATCCAATTCAATGTTCTCATTTCCCATCATTGTATCATTCTTGGACACCTAGATAGGAGATTATTTTATTTGACCATGATTCTTCCCTTTCTCTCAGATTAAGAGGATATTTTATTAAGAAAAATAATGATGTGGATATGTCATCAATTTTATTTTAAAATTTAAACCCTAAAATTCAGAGATGAAGTCTAAATATCTGTGAATTTTTTCTGTTGTGATTGGGAGAATGTACCTACGATATATTCTTAATGACTAGCATTTTTTTAATAGATTATGTGAAATGAAAGAGTAACCATATACAAGAATATAAAATTTTGAGACTTTATAATATATTTATTTTAATAATTTTTGAATCTCTTATATATAACGAGATATGATAAACACTACATTTCTCTTGAGTTACATGCATCAAAATTTTTATTCAAAAGCATATGTTACACGAAAGTTATAGTTTTACACAACAATAAAATACTATTAATATTATTATTTAATATGATATTTATTTCCAAGTAATTAGAATCTCGGTAATATATATTTTTAAATAATTTATTAAAATATATAGTTTACAGAAATATAATATATATCTATTAATTATTAACAGAATAAGTATCAATAAAAGAAAAAAATTATATGAAATCGTATTATTATTTGGGAAGGATTAGTCCTTCTATGCACAAATAATATAAATATTATATTTAAAAAACATAGAAATAATTGTGAAAAAGTAATTATTTTTGAAATAAGAATATAAAAAAATAGGGTATATTTTTTAAGAATGTTTTTTAAATTTCTAATTTTATATGAATACCGAAAATATCGAATTTTAGATGGAAAATACCAATTAATTTAAATTATATATAAGGATAAATAGTCATTTTAGTTGTATATAATTTTTAATGGGTTATATATTCAATATATAAACCCAATTTAAGAAATTATAATCATTCTAATATTTAATATTTATATTAAAACATGGTAATATTTTGAGCTTTATCATTTTAGAATATCAATTTCTCATTGCATATATGAGATTAATATTAAACTAAATTCTAACATATATATGTCTTCGATTTGAAAAAATAGATTTTACATATATAATATATTATTTTCTTTTAACTATAATTATCATCTTATTTTTTTAACATAATTATGAGTAAAAATAGTGAATATTAGTCACGCCGATTACAAATAAAATGCGGTTCTTTCAAATAAAATTTATTTATAATAAAAATAACATTGAACACATATTATATTTTTATATCATAAATTTTATTTCATATTTTTCAAAATTATATATATTATCTAATAAAAACAATTTTAATTTTATTTTATGCAATAAACATTCCCTGGAAAATAAAATGATACAAGTTACAATGGTAAAAACGAATTGTTTCAAATTGAATAAACATAAGGACTAAGGAAGAAAATTATTCAAATGTATTATTTTTGTTGGGGTGGGATAGACCACAAAACCCATACCCATAATTATTAATATACTTTTGAAGAACATGAGTTAATGGTTAACTACCAATATTAAATACTTTTGGGTATTTACATGAATTCTACTCCTCAATTATAAAATAAAACTCACTATCCTACCTTATACACACATTCACACCTATATGTTTTTTCCAGTCCAATATAAAATCTCATTCCAAATTCCATATCGTAATCTTAGAATCCTTATATTGGGTATTAATCTATAAAAGGAAGGTTTTAGTGAGAACCCAAGGATAATAGCAGATGAGTTGGTAGGATTCTTCAACAAGCATCAATATTTGATTTCTTTATCCACCTCTTATAATATAATTAAAACATAAAAATATAAAAATATACATATATTAAATATATTAGTTTATCTTTATAATTTCTTCATGATCTAAAACCATCTACACTACCATAAAGTTTCAACGAAATCATACTTCGTGGGTTAGGAGGACAACCACCTCACAGATAAATATCAATCATTTTTTGTTACCACATAACAAATTTGTGTATTATGATTGAAGTCAGGTATTATATCCCAAAAAAATAGGATCGTCTATTGGTGAGGAAAAACTATTGAACAACCTATATAAATCAAATCCATTAAGTAGGTATTGATTTATATTCCAATCTACTGTTTTTCCGAGATGTTTTGGGAGAAACTAAGCATCACCGAATTTTATAGTGTGGGGGAGTTAGTGGATGTTTTTATTGAATAATTATACAGTTCTCAAAAAAAAATTACATTGAGTTGTCAATAAAATCCATAACTGGTGTTGATCCTATGTCAATGACCCCAAATAAAATAGACCTAACTGAGTTTTTGGAATTGAATAATAAACACTATAATAATAATAACAGGTTGTTTTTTGGGCCATGTTTGTAACCACAGGGTGCACATGTAATTTTTATATTAGATAAATAATAATCTAATTGACCCTTCTTTTATTATCTTAATCATAATAACAGTACTATTTATTAAAGGTATCCTCTATCATATATTTTTGAATTTTTCGATCAACTATGTGGAGATTAATAGTTTTCCATGATTGAACCTCATGTTGGAAATCATCCATTGATGGGAATGTATGGGGATGTAAGGAAAAACATTCCATTCCATATATGGACACAATGAATATATTGTGATTCCATTTGGAGTTATTAATTCACCCACTATATTAATAAATTTAATAAATTTTGTATTTAATGATTATTTCCATTTATATATGTATTTATAGATAGTATTATTTTATATTCGATGTGAATTTAGATTCCTGAAGATAACATGATAATTGTACTACAGAAAATGTTGAAGGGGGCGTTTTATTCAAAATTTAATCAGTATTTGTTTTTGATTACAAAAATATTCATTTTATGATCATATAATATCAGAAAATATTATATATATGAATTTCTAATAGAAATATGTTTTATAATGTAGGAAAATACCAACAATATGATTCTAATCCATAGTTTTCATGATTTTGTAGGATATTATTAACATTTTGTAGCTAGTTTCTTAAGACTACTTAATCATCTTTCCTATATAATATATAAGGGGCTTATGTTGATTCAAAAAAATGAATGAAATGAAAATTTATGGGACTAAATTGAATATTTTTTATAAATCAAGAACATATATTACCAAATTGATATGAAAAGTTTTTATTATATAATTATTCATTAATTTATTTATTTTGATGAATTATTATGATGAATAATCTCATGATTTCTTAAACCAAATGTAAATTTATTGTTTGTGACAAAAAATTACCAAAATCATTATTTCGAGATAGTAGTGGTAATATTTACAATAATGATAAAGAGGCATTATCATTATATAGAATGTTGTAATTTCTATACTAATTAGAAAATTTTAATTTATATATTCACATAGAAGGATTTGAATATGTTCTGATGAATTTGGTCAGAACTAATTAAATATTACGAATTCTGAATACATTACAACACTGCGATATTGAGTAATGTGGAAGATTCATTAAGGTAAAAGTATTATACAAGATTATATATTATGAAAATAAAATAAATATACATTATTTAATGATTTTAAAATGATTGATCTTAAAATATTTAAAAAATGGTTGAAAATTTATTTTTCTCAAATGAATGTTCACCCATGTTTCCAGATGATGATTATAGTAGAATAAAAAAATGATATAGAATTGTAAAAGTTCAAAAATGTTCTTGAATTTAAGAATGATTATGATTGATTGATATATTAAAGGAAACATGTATCTGTTAAGTATATACTATATTTAATTATTGTTCTATTAGATAATGGATATATGTCCCAATTACTTATTCTTTCGGGGTAAACTATTATATTGCATGAAATGAACTATAATTTCGACTCTTATGTCATAGAGAGATGTATTTCAGATCATTTTTATCTCAATTCATGTTTTTTCATCAATTGTTTTTGGAAACAAATGTTTAAAGTGATTTTACCACCATTAACAAAATTAAAATTTAAATTAAAAAACATAATCTTGGATATTTTTCATTGGAATCACCAAAACCTATAAAGAATTTTATTTTATGTGGGTTGTTTCTAATTAACATATAATTCCCTCTCACATAATTTTTATTATAGAAGATTTATATCTAGATTATCATGATATTATATACTTTTTATTTGTTTTAATGTTTCATAGAGTACCATGTTATATTGTATACTATCTAGATTAGTGTTTTTCGTCAAACTTATAGAGAAAACATTTGTAGGATTTCGGTAAATATTATAGTTTTAAAATTATGTATCTTCCACAAAATGGTGTTAAATATAATTTACCCATTTACAAATAATGGGGAATACTGAGATATTATTCAACGTAATTAAAATGTAGTAGGTGTCAAAGTATTACTCTAGTTTAGTTTCTATTCAAGATTTGCTTTTACTTGATCATTTAAATGGATCCTTATGAATCCATATTTTAAATTATGTGTATGGATATAAAATTAAAAAATTATGTTCCTTAACATATGATATTGTGAACTTATAATGGTGGTGAAATTATATGGAATGATATGTCTATATAAAAACACATAATAGAAATATATGTATGATGGGAAGGTTATACTAACTATTATCATTTTCAATGATGATTTGATGTTATTGAGAATGTTTTTTTGAATTTAACTATTAAATAATATTATGAGATATAAAAATATTTTAGTGTTGATCCCTTCGTATATTGACCCAATCTATAGTCTTGTTCCACTAGGGATAGTATCTTATCACATGGAATTTCAAATAGACCTCTCTGAACAGCATGTAGTTTTGCATGTATCTCTCCTCAAGAAGTAAAAATTTAGTCCTTCAAAAGTATTGATCTCAGTGTTCATTTGAATAAATTAGGATAATTACTATAATGAATAACATTTAGATACACTGGATTATATAAATAATTCCTAATGAATTAAGAACACTCTCTAAGTATTTTGTTTTAATAGTACAAATAATTTGGGGAAGTTATATGGGAACCTAAAGACATGAAGAAGAAGAAGAATCCTCGGTGGATTAATTTTGAGTAATGAAATTTAATTGGTTAAATTCATTTTAAGGCATGTAAACGACCACGTGATATTATGAAATTGAACACTAAAATATTAATCTTTTCTAACTCATTGTGACACATGACAATGGGTATAAACGTACTATAATATATGATAAAAAATTACTATCTATTGTATGGTTAATAATAGTAGATTTTTTTTCAAATTAATAGATATAAATAAACTATTAACATAATAGTGATAAAATGTATAATATATATAAATTGGTTTTCAATTGTTTATAAATGAAAATAATCATTTTTTAAATTAATAAAAATGTATTTTTGAAAAATATTTTTTATTCACAATCTGTTTTTATTGTAATACATTAATTTAATGAATATTAGTTATCTATTTTAATGACATTTTTAAATAATTTATCACATCATATATTTTATCATTCAGTAAATATTTTTCTCATAATGAGATAAGTATGAAACTAATTATATGATTAAATATTTTTTAAATGATTATTCATCTTGTTTTGTGCACTTATATAAAAATAATTTTTTTTAAAACTTTTGAAGAATATTAATATAAAATATTTCTCTATTCATGAAATTAACATTCTAAAATTACCTTATATTGTATTATTGGTTTTTTAAAAGAATATTTTTCAATTATTATTCAATGTTATTGATTTTTATTGAAAATCGATTTCCATTTTTTAAAATTAAAACGTTTTTTTATTGTTATTATTATATAAAAAGATAAGTTAATAAAATTATATATTATTAATAAATATTATGAAATTATATTCTGTTTCATGTTGAATTTTGATATAATCACATTTTATACATTTGGAAATATTTTCTTTAAACAAATTATTTTATTTCATGTATTCGGGTTTTATAATAAACTAATTTCTTAATATTATATGTGTATAATTTATAAAAACGAGTTGATGTTTTTAAAAATAAAAATTAATATTAAATAATGAGGTCAAATTAATTTTTTTCACAATTAATACAAAAAATAAGAAAAAAAAAATATTACAACGGTGAAGGGTAAAACAACTTTATCTTATGTTAAACCAAAATATTAATTGTATATTTCAAAATTAAATTTTCGTAAATACATTTTACTATACATATTAATTTCATATACTATATAAGCTTTTATATGTTTCCATTTTCAAGAATTTTTATTGATAATGAATTTATCCATTTCTATTTTATTATGAAATTTCAATGTGAGTCCCCTCCCCCTCTTATAAAATGTAACCACCTACCCTCAAATCTCCAAACATAATTATTCATTTTTATTATACATGACTTAAAAAAAATACATCATGAACCGTACCATTTCTTATATGAATTCTTTTATTGGAAAAGTCTCCTCAAAAATCATTTGGTAAAAACAAATGGAGGTTGTCCGATGAAGATTTACCATTCATACCCCATCATTATATTATTTATTTATAGACATATTTAAAATATTTATAAATATATTATATAATAATAATAAATTTATGATATATAAAATTATACTATTTTTTAATATATACACCATTATCCTTCTCTAGTTCCATTAAATCAGAATGGAAAATGTCAATCATGTGTACAATGCAATGTCGCTTTTAGAACCAATGTTGTTCATATTCATGAAAATACCTCATGGATATTTATAATTATTTATATAAAGATAATATATAAGTAATTTATTACATAATTATAAACCTATAATTATAATATAACAAATATATTCTTTAAATCTAATTCCTTAAAAAATTGATAACATCTCACTTCTATAGGTGTTGATTACCACCTCGATGAATATATATGACACATTTATCATTTATTTTTTACATGGTTGGTAATGTTTATATATTAAATGAATACATAAAAAATATGTGGTATTAAAATAAATCATTATTGGTTAATTATTATATACATCTCATTCGAATCATCTTTCTAAAATGGAAACAATGTTTATCCATTCATTCAACATACCCATTACATAAATTGTGTAATTCATTTTTACATCAATTATTTTATATATGAATAAAATAATGTATTTAATTATTTTATATATTATTTATATAATTATTTTCATCATGGATATGATTTAATGGAAATAAACATAAATGGATGAGAACTACTGAACCAAACCATATGTGAAATATGAAGCAGTTCTCACCCGAAACATTGATTTTAATAAATATTAGTTAATAAAAAAGTGGTAAATGAATAAAATTAAATAATATATGTTATTATACATATGACTATAGATATTAATAATATTAATAGAAAATACATATTTATTATATAATTGGAATTTAATATATATGAATAATTTCATGATATGAGGTAATGAAATTTTATTTGACATTGTCTTATTTGGGGAATGAAATATTCTTAGAATATATTTCAATTTTGTTAAATATATATATGTAGTCCATTTGACTTTTGATATAATAAATTTATTTAATTATTAATATTTAATTTTCCATATATGTTTATTACTCCATCAGGGTTATGATTTTAATGTTACGAATGCAATAATGGGTTTCTAATCACATATCGTTATATATTAAGATTAAATATGAATTAGTTTCCATTGATGATATATTATGATGTACCACTTAAAAAACAATTATTTTCTATAATAATTATTTTTTATAACACATTTTTTCCGTTATTTTTTCTTTCTTTATGATCAAAATTGATTTTTTAAAGAAAATCACTTTTATATTATTTCACAGCTGAAAATCCATTCTATTCGATTCACACGTTTTATAAATATGATTTAAGAATTTTGTTAATATACCTATATTAATTTTTAATTTCATTTATATATGTTTTTTAATTTTCGAAAAAAAATTTATATTTTTCTCCCCTTCCCTATTCGAATGTGATACCTTTGTCTCATAACTAAAAAATTGAATAGATTCATTATTTTATAGTAAAAATTATGAAGAAAATCATATGCCATAATGGCCACCCAATTTTTTAAATATTACATGTATTTTTTATTATCTATTAAAAATAAAATTCTTTACTTAATATATGTAAATTTTTCAATATTTTATAAAATTATTGAGAAAAATATATTTTCTGCTTAAAATATTTCATTTGATCTTTTAGAAAACATTCAAATCGATCATGACATATTTTGGTAGTTTTTAACCATTAAATAGGATATGATTCATTTAAATAATAAATATTATTTATTTCTATGGTTTAGGATCAGGAGAAACTACTTTTTGTGAATCTCATTTCATTTCCCAAATTTTTGCTATTACGCAAAGACGAAATTATAATTATACATGTTTTATTTCAATAAATTATTATATGATGAAATGATTATGAATCCAATGGCATATTAATGGGTTATGATATGATGATTTTTTTATGATATTATGGAACACAAATTTATGCTTTTAATTATCTGCTAGGTAGGCCTAGAATTATACAGCCTTCCAATTCAGTGGGTAAACATGGATTTCCATTAGATAAAATGGGAAAGATTGTGAAGAGAGCCTAATCATGTGAGGGATTATATCCTATATGATATTATTGGGAGAAATAATTGAGGTTTAGGATAGTTAGGGTATTCAACCCACTCAATAATGATCGAATTGTGAATTCTCATTGGCTTCAAGGGAAATAGTTTTCATTATATATGTCTGTTCTAAAAATATATGTCTAAAGAAACTTTTCTGATCTCAAATTTTATTTTGATTCATTATTTTAGGATTAATTCAATTTTCATCCAATATTAATGCCTTTACAAATGTATAAGAACTATTATATTAAGATTTTGTATTTTTAATTTTATTCTCATGTTATCATAAAATTATACTCTTGTAATATTAATATCTCCATTTTTTACCCTTATATTGAAAAAGATATCACCCTTTCTTATGTTTCTTTTTTATATGTTTTTTATAATATATTTTTTATGATATTTACATGTTGGGACACAATTAGGAAAAACTTATTTGTACATTTTTTAGTTCACTTATGGGAAACATTCTTATGTATCAATGTTTTTAATGGTACATTACATATACCATTATTATGTGGATTGTTATATTATGTAAAGAACCATCGTCTAGTAAATTGATAATATATATATATAATGTATATGTATATAGATTATTTAAAATAAAAATATAATCATATGGGAGTGAGATAAATTTGGCAAACAAGATTATTTAAATAGAAATTACATGAAACCTATTAGCAATTATTGAGAAATATTTTTCATACACATCATCAGTAACATCTTCTTTATAATTTAAGATTTACCTAAAACCCATCATTAACATGTAAAAACATTGTTACATAAATACACTTATAATACCTCTTATGAAAATTCACATATGTTTTGATCATGTAACTCTCCTTTTAATAGGACACACAAAATACAGGTTTTCCACCTAATGGTAAAACATATAAAAATGGATTGATTTATATTGAAAAGAATTTAATAAAAAATAATATCCAATTAAGAAGTAGATATGGAGTGGATATCATATAAACTATATTTTAATTGAAGGAGGATGAACAACCATTATCAACCAAAACTAATTAAATGTTTTAATCACAAATGGTTTTTTGAAGATATTAACAACTTTATATGTAGTTGGAACAAAATCCATCTTGAATTCATTATTCATTACATTATAAATGATAATGTGATGTTATATATAAATATTAATTGAAGAAGAATAATTCTATTTATTTATTCTAATATTTATATCATATTCATTATCACAGTCCAAAATGATAACAAACATCAGATCAATACAAATATAATTCAAATGTGTCTTCAGCTAGATAAGTTATGTTATAGATTTAGTACAAATAAATACATAAATATTAATATATTATAGTCACTAAATAATATTTCATTATATACCATCAAAATAAAATTTCTCCCATAAAAAATACTACATAAACACATCTTATAAAATCTACATCGTATATCCAAAAAAATCTATCATTCCCATTATTTATGATGTCCACCGATAAAAAATAATTCCTTTAATATTTATTAGAATTAAGATTCCTGAAATGAGATGAGAATATTTTTGTGTGAATTGATACCTATAGTATATAGTAAACAAATATTCCATTTATAGTCATGAATCCATTAGAACTAAAAAAAATAAAACCATATTTATTAAATTATAATTATGCACCACCATTTCATCAAAATATAAAAAAAATTACACAAGTAAATTGTTGTGGAATCTACATAGTTATTATATGAAAAACATCCCTAGAAAAAATTAATCATAAATATCTTGATATTTTATAATATTGATCTATTTTGTGTTATTACTAATCCATGATCATATTTAATTTCTCCGAATATAGAAATTTCATAATCATTATATTCTCCGCAAAAAACTGCTCATAATTATCTATATTAACCTTATGAATATAATTATTTCAATATAATAATTGATAATGGGGTAAGACTCATGTTATATTATTTATTGGTTATAATAATATATTCCCTCCATAAAGATGAACTTCCATAAACAACTATATATTTATAAATAGAAATCCCTATAGTATTTCTTCAAGCCATTCAAATACTTCTACAAAATAAAAAAATTATTTTCTAGAGAATGAATCCACAAGGTTGGTCAAGATAAATTAATTTATCATGATCCCTAATAAAATAATTTGACTTGACATTCATCTATAAAAGTTTATTTTTATTGTTCAAAGAACAATTCTAATAGTTTCCATACAGACTTGTCTGTAAACAGTACATATTAATGTGTTTTTAAACTAGAATTTAGTTCATAAAAATTACTTAGTTATTTTTAGTTTATAGTTTTAGATAATTTTTTCATAATTACTTCACAAAACCTATATTCATATAGAGTGGTTATTACAAATAGATTATATTTCATTTAAAATAAATATAATTCTTTAAATTAAAACATGATTTACATTTCGTGAAAAATATTTGGTAAATTAAATGTTACTTCCTCATTTAACGTACACAACCATATACCCTAAAAAAAATTCTAGGCATTTTGTGGGAAAAATAACATCATGGGGATAAAAGGTAGAAAAAGGTCAGTCTAGTGAAAACATGAATACGCTTTCAAAACATTGAATAAAAACTCCTTAGTAATAATAGATAAATAATTATTTTTCTATGTCCCATAATTAATATATTACACATAAATTCACCCTTAAAAATGGAAAATCCATTCCGTTTACTTCCCTGTCTAGATTAACCAATACATTAGGGACTTATAATGGGGCTCAATTATCATATGATGAGCTATAATGAGGCTGTAGCCATCATATTTCGAGCTATAATGGGGTTCAACCCATTATATCTTGATTTATCATTGGTTTATCCCATCATGAACAATTTTAAAGGTATATAAAGTTAATATTACCCCCAGAAAATGTTTTAATCCCATTTGTAAAATTCTTTTTGATATCAATATGCCATTTTTAAAATTTATAACATTAAAAATATAAACACATCATACATAATGATGAACTTATATTATTTGAAATGATATTTTTTAAATAATAAATGTTAAATTAAATAATTAAATAATAATTAATGAAATAATTCTTTTCATTGTTTATAATTTAGAAAATCATTCCTTATTTCTATAGTAAAAATCATTGAATGTCTAACTTTAATGCATGGTTTTAAAAAGAAAGTCCCTTACCATGAGTTCGAATATTCACATAAAATCATTATCTTACAGAATAATAAACATTGGATAATTATTTACTTTCTTTATATACTTTATAAATTATATTATTCCATTTATATAAAATACTATCTTGTGATATGTATTATGTAATAATTTAACTTCAAGTGAGATGTATTGTTGACATTTAGAACATGAGACTAAAAATGAACTTTGTCTAATGTCTATAGCCAAAATGGAAGTTATATAATCCTATAAAATATTATTATAATTACATATTCATCATTTTTATATATCTTGTTTTCTTTTAAATTCAACTATTATATATAGATGTGAAAATTTAACTTTTTTACTATCGGGGAGAGGGTAAGCCATACGTTTGCATGAGTAATGTTTTGATTTATCTATGACCATTATAGAAAGAAATTAAGTACCATTTTATCATTCAATAATGATAGTAATATCATTAAAATATTATTTATCATTAAAATATTATTATATTTTTCATCGATTTGATTTCGTGATGAAGAAATGGGTCACATCACTTTGTTGAGTGGATAACTAAAACCTATTAACAAACAACGAAATCATTTTTCTGTCAATGGAATTATAAGAACATAAATTATAAAATAATATTTCATATTTATTAATATTTAATGATTATGATATATAAACATTAACACCATCATTGTAACTAATATTCATAGATGGTGATCGAAAATGAACTGTATTGGTTTGTGAGGTTGTATTTCAGAGTACACATGAATTATAACTTAATTTCCCATTTTATGGTCATAGATATGGATTTATGTAATTATATTTACATATTAAAAAATATAATATTGTTGATATTAAAATTTTATTTATTTTTTGTTCAATAAAATTTTATGGAGATGGAAATAGAAACAAAATAGAAACACATAACTAAAAATGATTCATATTCTATAGAAATTATCCATTTCCTAATACCTTAAAATCACAAACTCTTTTTGACTAATCTAAAAAATAAATAATGAGGGGAAGTATTATAATATGTTAGTTAGGGAGTTATTAATAAATAATAATAGTTTATTAATTGTGCAGGAATGTGGGGAATATGACATATTCTATAAGAGGGGGTGGGACAACTTTTTGAATTTCTCAAGATATGACATTATTACAAATTTATATTCTATAAATAAATTTAAAAAGACTGATATATTTTGTAATTTGTATAATAATGCATAGAAATAGTTTAATCCAACAAAAATTAGAGATGTTTCAACTATATTTAATCAATTATTTTTATATATCATCCCTTATTTAATCTAATAAACTTTTATAATGAAAAATATATTTTTACTCTTTGAGGGTAAACAAACATACTTTATAATTAATAAATAACTTATTTGGAATCATCGAAGACATTTCGGAACCTATACCAATTCATTGGAATAATTATTTATATTTAATAAATTTAATTAATTTAATACAGTTTTATTTATTTTTATTTTCATTAATATATATTTTGACAATATTCATTACATTATATTTTTAAAAATAAGAAAATCATTACATATTAAAAACAATTTTAATTCATCTCAAATAATACAAGAAAACTAAATATATTTTTGATGACAGTATGAATCTAAACTTTTATTACATTTAATGAATTAGATATCATTTAATTTTATTTCAATTAATGAAACATTTACAATATCATCATTTTGAAATATTTTAAAGTAATTATTTATTCCCATAAAATTAAAAATAAACTAATATGGTGTAGAAAAATATTTATTATATAGTAGTACTATTAATTTTTAGACATATCTTGTTAATAACCCTATATTGGAAATGGTCTTCCTATTAAAAACATTAGTGTGACAGGTTTAAATTTCTTAATAATAAAAAACATGAAGGTGTATAATGCAACACAAGTTTTATAGGAGGAAATATATTCATAAAAATGATTATTTTTGTCTAGAATCACTATTTATGAAATGTTAAATTATTTGTTTGGGTAATTTTCCAATCATTTTCACATTATTTTAATACATAATTAAATAATTTACCATTATCCATGGTTATAAAAATTACAATTTTTTATGTTGATATTGTACAAAAAAAGGGAACTCTTTAATAAATGTGGACTTTTTGATTTGATATATTTTATACATTTTTATAAATTTCCAACACAGTAGTGGATAAAATCATTTTAAAAATAATCCTATAAACATTGATAGAAAGCGGGATTTTAATGTGAAAATGATCAAAGGTTGATAATGTTTTTTTGTCAATTTATATATAAAATTTATTATAATGAAATAAATTGAAATAATATTTTCTTATTTGATCTATTTTTAGTTTATTTAAAATTCATAATATAATTTTTCATTATAAATTACTTATAATAAATACAAGTTTAAAATTGTAAAACAGTATTTCCAACTGTTCATTACAAATGAAACTAATTATAAATGTATCAAAAATTTAATGAAAATATTTTTTGATAATAGTCATTCAAAAATTATGTTTATTTTTTAAATTTAATTCAAAAATTATTAAAAAACTAGTTTTAAAACAAGTGTTCCATTATAAGACAACATAAATGTTTTTTTGAAAAATGATTATTTAAATGTAAAATTAGATTTATTTTTATATAATGTCACACAAAACATTAGGATAGAGATGAATAATTTGATTTAATATATAAATATTATTAAAATCTTATTTTTCATTTTTATAAAATACAATTTTATTCATTTAAGTAGTTCTTAAAATGGATTTCCTTTTATTTTTGAAATGAATTTTTTTCAGTAATAATAAATTGGTTTGCAAATAATCAATTATATATTCATGTGTAAACTATATTTTCAAAATCAAAATAATCCAATTCATACATTTCATTTTTATTGTATGGTTTTCATGGTAATATTTAAATAATAATATTATATTTTTCATTTAATCTTTATGTGGTCTATCAAATATGATACTGATCATAGTGTTTCCTTTTTAAACATTTAGGATGTGACATTCTACCCACCACACATAATAAATTTTGTCGTCAAAATTTCAACCCATTCTTGGTAACTAGGGATTCACTATTCAGAATACCTTTATTCAAATGCTGAATGACAAAAATTATAACAAAATCATCTAATATAAAATAAATAATGGTAAGTATGAAGGACACATGAGATAACACATAATATGGTTTATTGTATGAAAATATAGAATCATAAGGGAAATAATTAGTATAATGTTATAATGGAGATTGAGAGTGAACACGGTCCTTTTATGTTTATCCATCAAAAAATAAAAAACCAATTATGGTTTAAAAGGCCATTGAATTCTCAGAGAGAAAATAAAATATATAACATTTTTTATTCAAGATAAATTTCATAGAGATGAGGAATTATTTTAGTACCTTAAAATTTTACCTCGAAAATTATACATACGTGACAATAAAAATTTAATCCATTAATCATTATCCAATAAAACCCATATTTTTCATCAAATTATGAGTATTGTAGATTAATTTTTATACCTAAATAATTGGATTGGTATTATATAGATCACAAGATAAAAAATATATAACAATTTATTCGTTATGTATTTAGGAATTAACACAATAAAATTATTCGAACAAGATTATATTATTCCAAGAAATGATTAAACATATAAATGGATACAAAATCCCTTTAATAAGTATAATTCATCATTAATACCCACTATTCAACATAGATCATTTTAAAAATAAATTCCTTTCAAATTATTACAAATAGTCCTAACAAAATTTAAAACGTGAAATTCAGATTACATTGTTCAAATATTAATTCATGATAATTTCAATATGTAAAGGAAAATATAATCATTCACACTTAAATTCCCATACAAAAATGTCATTTCACTAATTATATAATATCCAAGATATGATAAAAATTTCAATAAATCATCTCAATCCCTATAAATCTAAAAAAAATTATATTTTCATTAAAAATACAATTCAACGATTATTCCTTTGATAAAATCACATAGTATTTTTTCAATAAACTTATAGGGTTCCCAATATAAGGATCCTTTTTGAAAATATCATTGATTACTAAATATTTTTCCTATTAAATTTATTTTTTGAAATTGTGACAAATAATGATTACTACAAATCAAAGATCATACAAACTATAATTCTTATCGATACAATTAAGAATATAACCAAAAATTAAAACATAAATCATTCTAAAATAATATTTCTATATGAAAAACGTAATAAATTCATAAAACAAAATAAAAAAAATTCAAATATGCTTCTATATTAAAATGAGAATTAATAAATTTTAAAATATCAATATCATTAAATCTACCATAACACATGAATGCCATTTATTTATACATATTTATAATTTAATGATTGAAAAAAAATCCCTTTATAGTAATTTTAAATTTTATATCATCATACAACATTATTAAAAAACATCATTCATTTCCTAAGATTCAGTAATATCATAACATATCCATGACATAATCCACACAATTATTATTCCTTTTCATGTTTCCTCAGTTGGGAATGTATTTTTTAAACAATACTCAAAAAATCTTATCGATTTTGATGCTCACAAATAACTTTTATTGTTTTAGTAATGATATTACATTATGTATTATTTACAAAATTAATATTTATTATAATTTTTAATTTGGAATTGTATTCGATATTTTTTTCTGGTGGAATATTCATCAATGTGTTCAAAATTCTATTCAGTGTAGTTTGGAAACATTGTTTATAACCTATGATGAAGAACAAAATGTAAGGAAAAAACCCTATGTTTTTATTAATCCTAATGTTGAAAGAGTAGAACATATGTTTAATCAACCCTTAATTGAACGAAATGTATGGATAAAGAACCATACATTTGGATTGAACCATAAATTAGAGAAACAAAAATGTATGGCTAATGAACCCAATATATGTATGGAACCCTGCATTTGAGAAAACAATTTATGGATCATTAACCATAAATTTATTATCATTCTTATGGTGTCAACTATACATTCAGATAATGAACTCTACGTAGTTAAAAATTACATCTGGTATTTTTTTTTGTTTAATGAAGGAACCCTATGTTTTATTTTTTAACATTAGATATTTAAATTTGTGATTTAATCAGAGTTTCAGGAAATGGTCTTCACAGAATATCAGGACAATTTAAAGCTCATTCTGAGACGATTCAATGATATTAATGATTAATTTAATTTATCATATTTAGTAAAAAAATTACCTCTTATTCATATTGGAAGTTACAAATACTCAGAGTCATCTTAAGAATTTGAGCCATCACAGTTAATTTGGAAATGTTTTGGGATAAGAAATTAGAAAAAAAAGAATTATTCTTTATCTATTATATTGGTAAATATGATCAATAAAATTTTTGGTGATTCAAAGAAGTAGATATAGATATTGAGACACATATTTCTATTGAAACTGCATAATTATGATGATATTTTATAAATCTACTGCAATAATCGATCAGACTCTATTATCTTTAGGAAATATAATACATTAGAGATATACATGTTTTGAATCTCTTATTGGACGTATGCATACTAATGGAAACTATTTCTACTTTTATTCAAGGATCTACTCCAACTAGATCATGTCAGAACTATTCTTTCATGATAAAACAATTTTCAGAAGGAGAATATCCATCTATTGTGATAGTCTATTACAAATGATATGTTCAATCAGAATCACTTTTAATCAATATTTTTTTATTGAGAGATTCAAATTATCATACACAGTTGTGGTGGAGTATCTGATATTGATATAATATGTGGATATTCGGTTCTCTGTTACTGAAAAATCAGGTTCTATTCTTTTAATCCTTATTTCTACAGGCTCCAAAATACTACACTCAACTGTGGATTTGTCTAATGATATAATGACATGACTTATGAAATTCACCAAACTTGTCGAGAGAGTAATTGGTGGAGCGATCTAGTGATCATCATTCTCTAACCATTATAAGCATATGTGTTCTATACTTATGTTTTATCTTCAACTCATACTTTCATACAGAAGATAAATAGTACTTATTTTCACAATCTATCGTTGTTATCAAAAGGATTAATTGTGAATTATTTTGAAAAGAAACAATTCACCCTCCCACTTGGGTATATTTGTATATTCTGTACTAACATCTTCATCTGAAATTGGAAAGGAATTAGATATTTATAAAATGATATCAATATTTTCATTTTTATCCCATTCATGAGACATTTTCTTATTACATAGACTTTTAAAAAGACTATAAATACCACATTTGAATCATTGATAACACTGGATGAAAATATTTCCATTTCATGGACATAAATGCACACATCATTTTTTACTTAGAAGATTATATCATTATGAACACCAATAAAAAATTGAAAACTTATTCTAATATTTTTTTCTTCTCTTTTAAAGTGTTTATTTCAATATTCCTAGAACATATGTTTCTAAATATAATAACTTTTATGATCATTATCAAATGAACACCCATAGGGAATTTTTTTTCATATATAATTCATTATAAAACACACCAAGGGTCAAGTGGTTAATCATTAATCCTTATATAATAACAAAAAGAGTTATCAGTATAGCTCCCATTTCATTTTTTTTATAATTAATACAACCTCCACATATTCCATCAGAACCACTATTACTTATGTTCCTTATTGATGTATCCATTTATAAAAAAAATATTGTGTGAGAAAATCAATAAAATCATCATATATCATTTTATAAGGAAGATAATCACTATGAAATCCTTATTAATGATGTCTCAAATTCATTATTCTTTTTAAAAATAATGATAACTCTCCCTACCATGCTAACAATTGTGTTTAGTTATGACTTCCATCTTCTACATAATGAATATACTCAAATATAATGTTATTTAAACCATCCATTGATACCAACTATGGGGACACATAATTAAATTTTACATATCATATTGTTTTTGAACTATATTTTACTTTTATAAAATTAAAAGGATCCTTTCAGTTTAATGTTTTATATAATTAGGTCATATTTCATACATAACACCAGACATTCATACATAGTGGATAAAACAAAAATAGTGTCTGTTTTCCATAATATAATGTAATAAAAATTATTCATGATCATTTAAGATGATAAACTATCCCACATTTTAACATGAAATCCATCCTTATCTTACCCAACCATATAAACATTAATTTTTTTATACATGGTAAGTCCCCAGAAATCATAGTATGGACACACAAAAAGTAAATGTAGTGTCTTGTGAAAACATGAAAAACCCTTGAAAATATTTCCTAAAAATCAATATGAATATTATAATAAAATGTAGCGTCACTATAAAAAAATCACAATATTACTATTATGTTATCCCAAAAAAATGGAATAAAAATTGTCAATTTCCAACTCCAGATTACCCAACGAATTGGGGAGATATAATGGGGGACACTCGTAGTATTTTTTGGATATTCAACCCCTTTTATCTTAAGCAATAATGGGGATCGTCCATTCATATTGTAATATATAATGGGATAAATCCATAATGAAAAATTTTCATGGACCTTATCCTGAATAAAACCACTGAAAATTATTTAAACCCATGTGAAAAAATCATTCATGTATCAAAATACATTATTTTCTAAAAAATAACATTAAAAATATAAAAACCTCATATATAATAATAAAGCCATATTTAATTAAAATGATTCAAAAAAATACAAAAAATCATTATATAATAAAATAATAATAAAATCATTAAAATATGTTAATAATTTATATGTAAAAAATCCTTCCTTTTGATTTTTGAAAAATAAGTTGAAAGAGTAACATTAAAAGTGGAGTTTCAAATGAATGTTTTGTACCTTGATTCTGAATCGTCATGTACAATATGTATCATCATGAATATTAATAATAGTTTAATTCATTAAATTCTTGTGAACCATTTCCATGTTTATTTGTCCTGTTATATAAATTATTATCATTTTACAACTATTAATTAACTATTTATGTTCACATTAGATGTCTTGATGATATTCAGTACATCGGTCGAAAATTGACTTTTCAACGATGTCAATAAACAATGTGTTCTCTAGTGAATAATTCAAAAAATAATAATAATGAAACTACTATCATATTTATACATCAATTAATCATTTATATCCCTCCTCTAAATATGTATATGTGAATTAAACATTACAATGATCATTCAAATATTAAAAAGTACATTTATATAAGTATCATTTCCATATTTCAAAGATCATTACTGAAAGAAAGTATGTATAATGTTATCTTTGAATAATTATAATTATATAATAAATATTATATTAATTATATATATATACATTCTTATATATATATATCATTCATGTCATATGGTGACGAAAGAAGAATCACATAACATTGTGGAGATTATAATTTATATTTACACATGAATGGAATTATAATTTTTATATGATTTGATTGACAAAAATATAACTGATATATTAACTTAGAATAATGATAAATATATTAATAATATAAAATATAACCTTTAACGCAATCATTACAAACAATATTTATAGATGGTGATGACAAATAAATTATATCGGTTGGAAAGATAGAAGTCTCAAGTACAAACGAACAATAACATGTCTACCCATTTGGTAGCTGTGGATATAGATTTAGGCATTGATATTAATATAATAACATATATTTATATTTATGTTACTTGAGATATTGTTTTATTATGGGTATTGAAAATTTTAATGAGGCGTAAGATGAAAAAAATAGAAACACTTCATTATAAACGATGTCTCTACAATATAAATTCACTATTGTATAACTTCATAAGACCACTAAGGGAAGTGGTCAACCAAAAATAATATAAAAATAATGTGTGGATGGATTATATAAACGTTTTCATAAATATATTTTCCAATCCAAAAAGTTATTTATGGGTGAAAAAATCGAATAAGTTATTCCCTTTTATAAGATAGGGGAGGGGCACTCTTGAATGTTTCCAAAAATATTGAATAAATATAAATATATTTTCTTTTCCAAACGAATCAAAAAAAGATCTATTATATATATAGGTTTTTAAGGGGTCATAATTAATTCTTATAATTAATATTAAAAGTGTTTATTGTTGTTTGTTACCCTAAAACACTATTTTTAACCATTATATATTTTATTTAACTTTTACTGTGTGAACATCGAGTTTTGTACATCATGAGTTAAAATATAAATAAAATAAAATTCCAAAAATAACATAAATGATTCATTATTGATATTAGTAACCATATATAAATCATTTTTCATAATTTCATATTTTTTAGAAAATTCTATCATTAAATAAAATATTATTTTTTTAAAATATCATTAATGTGAGTTTTAGGTGATATTCATTACATTGAAAGTAATAAAAAATTAGAAAAAATGATATATATTAAAAATAAATTTTGATTAATCTCTAATATATCATATTATTATAAAAAATTCATGTATAACAATAATAATCTCAAATTTTTTAATTGTTTTAATATCATATATTTGATATTTTAATTAATTAAACATTTACAACATCATCATCATAAACGAATACATAGAAATTATTTCATTAACATAATTTAATAATAAATTACCATGAATAAGATAAATACGTTATATTTCAAAATAATATTTAATGTGAATGATATATTATGAATAATCCAAATTTATAAATGTTAATCTTATTAAAAACATTACTGTGATAAGTTTTATATTCATAAGAATAAAATAATATATGTGGATAAAAGTATTCAAAGTGGATATCGGAGGTAATAGATTGGGCCCAATGGAGTATTTTGGCCTAAAATAACTCATCTAATAATATTAGTACATGTTTCTTATTAATTTTGAAATATTTATCACATTCTATTTATTTTGTTTTACCCTATTCATTATTAAATGTTATAATAAAAATTACTAAAATTACTTTTCATATTGTTTCATAATAAATGGGATCTTTGAAAACAATATGTAACTTATTATTCTAAGTAATTAATTATCTTCTTCATAATTTATAACATATTAGTTGATAAAATTAATTTCAAATTAATCTTTTAGATGCGGTGAGAAAACAAGTTTTTGAAATGTAATTTTTCAAATGTACATCATGTTTTTGTAAGCATTTTTATTATAAATTTTACTCTAGTGACCTAAATTTCATTTATATATATATATATATATAATTACTCTAATTTTTCATTACAAAAAAATTAAAATATAATTTTACATTATAAATTATTTAGATCAATATTTATTTTTTTATTTAAAATATATAATTTTTTCTTATTAATAAAAAAAATAACTTATATGAAAAAAAATATTTAATCAAAAAAAATATTTATTATTAAATAAAAATAACATTTATATTCAAAAATTAAATTTATAAAATATTGAATATTTAGTCTTAAAAAATGTCTGACATTTTTTTGAAGGAACTGTTAAATTACTGATCAAGGAAACCAGGATTACAATGCCAATCAGGGAACGAGTTTGCCAAACAATTATCACCCAGATATTTTCCAAAACAAAACAAATGATAGGATTTCGAATTACCATCTCTTTTGATGAATGAAAATTTTCATTCATCGAATCCATCGGTCAGGGACTAGATCATCCTCAAGATGAGGCCATAAGGCTTGGAATCCTCATCTTTTGTTGAGAGTGTGTTCACCACTTCGAGGAAGTCTGATTCCACCAGAATCATGGGCCATAATTTTGAACAGGAAAAAAGAAGCCCATGGACGATGGCCAAGGACTATGCCACCACAGCGCTCCATGAGCTAGGTATAGCCCAACACGGGGCTTCCATAATCTAGCCAAAAGTTTTATGGGAAATGATCCCAATACTGACCCTTGAATGAGAAGAGACAAAAGAATATCCAATAATCTTGAAGAAACCCTCAGGGGGGGAGACCAAAAAGGTGCCTCTCATCGAGTGTGGCTCAAAGAATGCCCTGCATAACTTTTCTTCCAACCATTCATCCACTCCAAAGCTCTATCCACCCTTATTTGAAAAAAATGTTACATTCATCTAGAAAATGCATTCATTCCGTCGTGTCCAAACCAAACATGAAATTGTTTATATCAGCCCTACAACTCATGGTTCCAATAAAGACACCCATGTAGTAAGGTTTTGTACAAAACCAATTTAAAGATCAAATAAAATACTAAAATTCGGCCTCCAAACCATCCACAAACCTTCCACCCCATTACAGGAATGAATTGCATGCAAATGGGATTCCACTTCATGGAGGCACAAAGGACATGTGTCGTCCTCCGGCAAATTTCACTACACCAGAAAGTCACGGGTTGGAAGAACCCCAGCATAGACCTAAATAAATAAAATTTCACCTTAGGGGGAGTAGTAAGGGACTAGAGGCACTTCCAAAGATTATGGAAAAAGACCTGGGCCAAACCTTATCCCTAATTGTTTTACCCAAACGAACAGAATATCTCACATGAGGTTCCAAAGTCTACAAAATGTGGTCAATACCCATTCCCAATGTGAGAGGGATACTCAGGATGAGATGATGATCCACCTCGTTAAAATAGAAATAAAGCTTATACTGATCCCACTCCTCTAGTGAGTCATCGAGCAGGTCACGTACCCTTGCTTCTTCGAAACCTGGAACAACCGGTGAGGAAACATTATTATTGATGCCATATTCCAGCCATATATCATTCCAATGTTAATATTATTCCCATCAACAATTCTCCACATACAGCCCAAATCAATGTGATATTTTTATCCCCAAATTCTTCTCCACATAATACTTGGTCATGGCCGCTGCTGGGCATGCAAAAAGTCCTAATGAGGGAAGTACTTAGCTCACATCACCTTTGAGAACATGGCATTTGGGTGGGATAGAAGGCACCATCCTTGCTTCTCCGAAAGGGCCTCATTAAACCATTTGAGATTTTGGAAGCTGAGGCTGCCACCGAATTTTGAAACACATAGCCTATCCCAAGACATCCAATGGAAATTATGTTTTCCCTCATGGTATCCCCACCAAAAATTGTCCAAACGGGAGTGGATTTTATCCATGAGAGTTTCATGGGATTTAAATAGCGACATAGCATAAGAAGGGATTACTTGTGTCCATGGATCATTGTTTTTTCAATGTCGATCAATAACTCTTAAAAATTTGTATAAATATATTCAATAGCCTTAATAGATATTTATTCAAACATCATTGATCTTTATTTATTATATCACCTGAACACTTAATCATTAATAGGTTATTCATATAATATTCAAGAACCCAGAACTGATCAAACATCCCATTATTCTGACCCATGTGTTTTATAATGAAAAAAAATCTGAATACAAATTGGTTTATCAATCATGGGGAAACAATGTAACATATATCGTAATGATATATCTCATAATTTTTTAAAAAATATTTCTTATAAATATAATTATATTTATAATATAATTCATCATTAAATAATGAAAATTATCATGAAAAATCAATCGTATCTGTTCTATTTCCAAAAAAAACATTAATTCCACTTTTAGAAACACAATTTTTCTATGGAGGGTATGGTGAAATAAATTCATAATTACTTATATGGTTTTAAAGTTATTATCTAAACCTATCATTTATATATTCACCATGATTATTATTTTAAATCATCTTCAAAATAATATACACATATGTCTGATACACATCTCTTGAAAAACATATACATGTATAAATCCTCAAATCTATATTTCGAAAACATAATACAAGTAATGAGTGTAAATAAATAAATTCAAAATATAATGTTCATACCCCCACATGTTTATTTTTTTCACATTCTAAAAAAATTCAAAATGTATCTCCTATATGGGATGATTTGGATATATCTCAACTCACTTATATACTGAGTTTTTAATCATCCCTTTTTAGAAATGAGGATAAAAAACCATATTCTTCTTCAAAATTATTTAATATAATAAGTTCATTCTCTCATTATATGTCTTCTCAGATTATTATAAATCATTTCCTCAATTTTTTATAGAATATATAATTGTCTACCATAATTCATAGATAACATGATATTTTTGAATCCAAAACATGAAAAGATTCAAATTATATGTCTTCCTATGATAAATACATCTCCTTCATCTTTACAATTTACAAAATCTCTTAAAAAGCATTATTAATATCATAAAAAACAACAAAGCACTTATAATATTATCCCCCATACCTTTAATTAACAACGATGTTTTTATTTTTAAATTTATTCCCCAATTATAGAAGTTGTCATGTTTTTTATTATAGTCGACTCATCATTGGAAAAATTCATCTTACCTATTGTAAAATTATTTACATTCTTCAATAACATCATCTCTTCTTCTATATTTATTGAAAACCATCTATACAATATGTTAGGTTCTTCTCCATTTTTTCATTAAGAGATGTTTTAACAATTGGAATATTTCCATGAAATTATATTTTATTCCCATGATAATTACTATGTATTTTTCAAAATAATGTTGGGATGGAATTATGGGAATTTATCCATTTACAAGATGTCAAATTGGATTAGAACCATTCTAAAAATATTACAAGGGTGGGAATATTTTTTCATCATCTATTCATTCTCTCATTGGTTGATATTTTTGAATGGGTAGAAACCCTCTTAAACAATACCTCTTGATTCTCCTATAATCAATGTAAATTTTTTTATTAAACCAACACATATGTTTATGTCAAATTCATCCTTAAAAATATGAATAAACATAAAAATAAAAAATTTACTCCATAACAAACATGTTTTTTGACGTTGTGCTTGTTCTTTATATCAACATTAATAACTTATATATTGCTAGTCAGTTATATTATAATGTTTTACTTTACTCTTATTATTTTCTTATAAAACATATATTTTATTATATCCTCAATAAATTCACCTATATTAATGATTTTTGTTAAGCATATAAACCATACAAACATTTGGTTATCCAATAATAATTGATTTATATATTATTTGTATATTATCAAGAATTTGAAACAACATTATCTTATTATTGAATTATGGTATTGGTGAAATAAATAACTGAATTTCCATTCATAGGAACAAAATAATTTAGATAGATTAATATGAAAAATGAGTAAATAATCTTGGGAATGTATTAGAGATACTATGATAATAAATAATATAAAAGAAAATAATAATTTTTATTTTATAATATATTTCATGTAATATCCTAATTCTTTAATTTAACTATGATAAAAAAATGCATGTTCTCTGGGAAAAGTTAATTATTTAGTAATAATTTTTTAACAACCTCTATAAATTTTATCGATTTTTATTAGAATTTTTTTTATCAAGCTTTGTTTACCTTCTACACATTCTCTCGTGTTAAAATAATTACATCTTCACATTCATTCATACATGAAAAAAAGAATCATTAACATTTTATTTTTATATGAAACATTTGTTCCTTAACTATTTTTCCCGTTTTTATATCAATTAATTAGTCTATAAAAAATAAATATAATTTCCTATAAAGATTGATAGAACATTTATATTATATTTCAATTTAATATCCTCTATAAATAATCTTCGATATCCACCATATATGAAAAAAAACCCTATTAGTGACCAACATTGGAGACATGAATTAAGAGATTCCATTTTTATTATCTACAATTCTCAAACATTAACATTGAGATACTTATCTAGAAATATTTTTATAATAAAATTTCAACATAACATATAATCTATCATGTGAGAATTGGGGAAAAAATCCCACACTACCCTTCCACCCTATTTATATATATATGAGTTAGTGAAAATATATATCTTAAATTTCATTACCCACTTAATAAAACATAAAATTTAAATCCCATACTAAAAATATCTCACAGAAATTCTTCTCAATGATTCTAGGGAATTATTTAATGTTCTAAAAAAACAAATGATCCATGTCAATTAACAAAATTCCCTCAAAATATGTGAGACTCTTAGATTTTCCATCCATCAAATTTTTAATTTTATATCATCATTGTTCAAACTTTATTTTTTAAATATTTTTAAAAACATCAAAAGCAATTTTGAATATGGAAAAATTTATACCAATAAATGCTTCCTCAAAAACACTATAAACAATAATATATTTATTGAGACATTATCAAATGTTCCATCAAATACATCCTTCAAACATTTTGGAAAACATTCAATTAGAACTTCCTCTATCTAATGTCTTACATTAGGACTGTTGGTTTCTTTCCTTCAAATAATAGTCTAATTAAAATGGACATTATAGGAAATATCCATTTATGAAATAGACCAAAACAACCTATCCTATCATCATCACATGTAATGGACTCCGTCCGTTGTTAAACATGCAATATTATCAAAAAACCATTTTATAATTTACAAATATACATTTTTACAAGAAAAAATTTGGACTATGATTATTTTACTTTTTCCATGTAAATTTCCTAAAACATTATATTTTCTATAAAACATCACAAACTACTACTGAAAACTTCTCTAGGCCAAAAATCGGTCCAAAATTTTATTTTCCATGAACCGAATTAAAAACCCCAAAAAAATTTCTAAAACTAACTTATTAAATTTAATGTTGGGAATATATACAACATAATATCTTCACCAGATATTATGATACAATAAATCCTTATTATCTTTTATGAAAAAGGTTAACATTATGAACACTAATTATAAAAAAAACTATTCATCTATAATGGTCTACACGAAGGATATTTCGCTAAAAACATAATCTAGATTCACTATCTGAAAAAAAAAATTTATTTGAATTTAAAAATAGATATAATTTAGGTTTGATAAAAATTAAAAACCATTGCTTATATATCACATTACATTAAAAAAACCTTCTAACATCATTTTCCTGGATGAAATTTTATCCTCTATCCCTAAATAAGGATAATGATAAAGAATATATGAATGATACTATCATTACACAAGGTCAATATATACTAGATTATAGCCCTTTAGTATCAAATTATTACATAAAAACGATATAATATATTAATTATATAGTAAAATAATTATTCAATTTTGATACAAATTTATCCATTAATCGCATATTATCAATCGTACCACCAAGGATGACTTTATACTTACATGACCTAATGAAAAATATAGATAAATAACTAAAGAATAAATTAAATATCCTTCAAAAATATAAATTTTTCATTAGAATATGATACTTAATCCATTATAAATATAGAAACATAAATTGATGAAATTAAAATTTATATTTTAGATTAATCAAATTTATTATAATATTATAGGAATATAAATGCTTCTCAATGGAATATAATTAATGTTAGGATACATGTTTCCAATATTGAAAGAAAGGACACTAGAAAAAAATTAAAATTAATTGAATAAAATGAAATAGAAAAATCAATTTTAGAAATATTTATCATTACTTATAATTCTAATGATACTGTTTTTTCCTATAAGAATAAACAATTATAAAATTACTGAGACTAAATTTCTATTTTTACTATATTCTTCTATGTTCTATAGATGATATATTAGATCATGTAAAATTTATTTTGAATTTGTTTCTATTTCATCAGTCCAAAATAATGATAAAACCAAATGTGATTATTTGGATTCTATTTGTTTTAGAAATAATTTGAATGTTTTGGTAGATGTAGTGAAAATGTCATCATGATATTGCAATTGGTTATTTAGTTGTAATGGTATGTATGAATATGGTTGTAGAAGGCCTGGGTTTGAGTTGATACATGTATATAATATCATGGATATGTTAAATTATTTGTCACTATTTTGGATCGTATTTGATTTTTATGTTTAATAAAATTATATTCTATTCGTTAAGAATGTAATTGGTCTCTTTATTTTCATGGACAATCCATGTTTATAGACATTACTTCTTGATATTAATTTATACTTTAAACTAATGAAATACATAGTAAATCATCATGTAAATTTAATATTATATTTATTCAATCATCATAATGATACAGACATGAAAAATTGATAATTTTCTTCTTGATGTATCTTTAATATAGGCACAATATATTAGTTCATTCATGATGTAGCTTCAATATATTATTGATGAATTAGTTTTTTAATGGTTCCACCTCCTTTTATCCATCTATTATGATGTCACATATAAGGGTTATAACCATCCTACATAAAGAAATTATTCGATGATCATAAAATTCATCTATCTTTGTTATAACATCAATGTTATTACAATGAAGTGAACATGATTGATCATGTCATTGTGTATAAAACCTATTTTCTCTACAAAATCAACACTATGTTTACATCAATACATTAAAATATGGTAAAAAATAATCAATGTGTAAACATCATGTACAAAATAATAATTATATAATTTATTATATTTTAATATTAAACATTACATGGAGAATATATGATGGAAAATATATTCAATATAAACCAATTACATCAATTCATTATATTTAATTAGTTTATTTTTAAATTTTTCCCTATTATTACATTTAATTGAAAAAATAATCAAAATTAGTTATATACGAGTTTATAAAGGATTTATGGATTATGAAGGGGAAGAAAATTATAGGATTATTTTAATCATAAATGTTGATCTGAAGACCATATTTCTTACATGAATTAAAATATTTTTATTTATTTCTAAATGAATGAACATTTTTCGAGGACATAATAGGATGAATTCCAAAAATTTATTTTGGGGAATAAATTTAATTGTGTATACTATGAAGTGTGAGGATTCATATTTATGTGTTATTATAAATATTGTGCATGTATGAATATATTTTAATTCCTATATATATTTAGAAATTCCTGATCAATGGATTAATGAGGATGAATTCCTTGAATATGTGAAAATTAAATGACAGGGTTTTAATATTTGATTGGATGTTTGGAAACACGATTTATCAAAATATGATCCCAGATCCCTAATAAAAATGTAATTTTTTATACACAACCATTATTATTACATTTGTGAATATAAAATAATGTGGGATATGGTGGGTATTATATATTTTAATTATGATTAATATGAATATTCATAGAAGAAAAGTAATTATTTATTTTTTATACCATGAAAAATTGATTAGATGAGTTCGACATGATGTTCACATAGGAGTTTTATATATATGAATAAAAAGTCCCTCTGGAAAAATATCTAAAGAATAATTTTCATGATAATGATACATATTGTTATTATTTTGTACATTTTTTCATATGATATTTGATATTTTTTATTTCATACATGTGACAAAGAAGAAAAAGGCACACTACAGACACCCAACATAATGATAATATACTATAATGGGAAGAAATATCAATTATTACCCAATCATTGGATCATTGTAATTTGATGGATAAAATAGGGTATGTGATTTATAGAATCATTATTGGGGGACAATGAAACAAATAGTACCATTTTCAAACACTAATTGTATACATACACATTTATTCGAATATGTATATTATTATTAGAGGAATCCATATTTGTAATTGAAAAATCCATACAAAATTGAGATGCGAAAAATATTAAATCTATGGTGTTCCTAGGTTTTGGTGTGTTTTTGGTTGAGATAAAAACAAATATGTTCTATAATTTTTTGAATTGTTTTAATCAAAATGAATTTAAAAAATATATTGAAAATAGATTAACCCTATATAAGTTTCCTTCCCAAGATGATTAAGTAGTTATATAAGTTGAATTAGATCATGGTTTAAATCTTTCATTATTGAATATTTGAGGACTAGTGTTATATATATGTCTTAGTAAGACCAATTAAACAAATATTTATTTTATGTATAATTAATATTTTAAATTCAATGAATACAATGTAGATTCAATCATTATATAGGAATATTTATCTCTTGTGGGGTGATGAAAAGGATCCATTCATATTATCATTTATATATGATATTTTCGAAAATAGAACTAATTTATTTTAAAAACTTATTTAAGTTTCAAAAATTACAACAAAATATATGGGAAAAAAGGAAAATGATGGTCATCCAAAAAATTATATTTTGACTTTACTTTTTTATAGTCTATTTTTAAATGTTTGATGAATAATAAAACATAATAACATTTCTTTTAATTTATAAAATATATATAATGGGGTAATAAAATTGAAGAGGCCTTAATTTTAATTTTATTTTCTTATGTGTGATATAATCTGGATACATGATAAATATACTAAGGATATTTTTTCTGAAAATTGTAAGTGAGGTTGTGAGAAATATTAGATGCCATTATGAGAAGATATATGATTCTAATATTTTTGATAATATTTTCTATTTCAATATTGATAATCTATACTCTAAATTTACTACTATAATTGAAAATGATCCATTTTATACTCTCATTGATGTCTTGTAATGTATTTTAGTATCATTACTAATTGAAAAATATTGTTTTGAATATAATATATTGATGTATAAATAGGGAAAAAAATAAAAAAATTTAGAAAGAGAACTAAAAAAAGGAATTTTATATTAAAAATAATATTGTTTCTATGAATAATATTTATATATGGGGGTGATGAATGATAATGTAATCTCTATTATATCCGGAAAAATATGAAAAATTAATGAGAAAGTACATGGGAAAGTGTTATTTATTATTACAAATAATTATAGGAATTAGAATGTCTGTACAATGTTTTAAAATCCACTATTGATTAAAACCATGAAAATTTGGTTAATTTATTGAAATTATGAAAAGATAAAGAAAATAATCCAATGTATTATATTAATATGATGTTCTTGAATACATATTATTATTAAGGTTTATTTTTTCAAAATAGAGTGATCTACATGAAAATTTAAGTGAATAATATGTTGAGGAATATGGTGAAAAAGAACTCCTTGGAACATAAAATAATGAATACATTTCATGTGTTTAATGAATATCTAAAATAGATGAATATGAGACCTAAATGGTTTTATTTCAGAAGAAATAACTGAAGTAGTATCACTCAATTATTTCTTATCCAAAAAAGATATATGAATATTCAAAATGTATATTCAATCATCCAATGGAAATTTTTATATTTTTCTAATGAAATATATATGTTATTTTTTAGATAATGATCACATAATGAAAAATAATATGAATTAATAAGACTCTAAAAATCACGATGGAAAAATTTGTTTAGAAATTTGACAAAAATAAATAGACATTTTTTAAATAGATATTGGGTTGAACAAATCTAAATCACTTTTTCAAGACACACATGTAGAAACTAGAGGTTTTTTCAAGAAAACTTGTGTGTGTAATATTCAAAAAGTGGTCATCGTTTAATGGTTCAAATGATTTTTTAAAATCAATTATGAATAATCCAATTAGGAAGACCATGTTTTAAAAAAAATTGGTTCTACTAAGACATTCAAAAATTATTGGAAGACCACACCTATATAGAAATTAATAAAATATGTTAATCCATAATGGATAAGTAGAATACATGTATGATGAAAAGGATGTTAAAAAAACAAATTAATTTTAATTATCATAAAGAATCCATGATTTTTGAATCAATGAATGTCGAAAAAAAAGTTTTATATTCTAGAAAGTGTGTCATATACCCAATAATATATTCCATTTATGGTATAATAGGAATTTTTGAGGCTTTTTTATTTGGGAAAAAATGTTATGGTTTCACATAAAACATCATAAAAATCCTAAAAATGCTTAGGGTAATCATTTTTCTAGGAGATAGTACATTATAGTGAGTAAAAATACCTAAGAAATTAGATCTCAAAATTAAATAATAGAAAACGGTAGATATTCTAGATTTTTTATATGGATGTTTTCAGGACCCTAGTATGAATTAAAATGAATTTAGTTTCATTTTACAAGACTAATAAAATATTCTTTTCGATCGATATAATTTTTTGATAATATATTTAAAATGAATATTTAGTGATTTATTCATTCCAGATTCATTCAAACCATCGAAAGGTGAATGTCAATATTGTACGACCCCGGGACACCTTGAGATGGGAGGGGTGAATAAGGGTGACTTTTTTTCTTTTATTGTTATCGATCTTGTTCCCACGTTGGTAAGAACATGTTAAACCTGTAGGATGAATAAGATCCGAAAGAAAACAATCACATGCAGAACGATGACAAATCACTTTTTAGTTGGTTAACCACTAAGGGCTACGTATAAGGAGCATACACCGACAGGTTTTCGGTCATACCCAATTCCACTAAACATAACTAGCTGAGGATTACAATGGTTTGGGAACAGTCACACTGTCCCAGACTCACTGCCTTTACAAAAATTCAGGGATACATCACTACATCCCTCAGTTCACTCAAGTTTACTCCCCCTAGCTCACTGCCATTGGTGAGGTCCCACTCAGTTTATAGACTTGAAAGTCTCCTACTCATTTCAAAAGAATGCATCCTCTGTTGTTTGTAGATGCTCTGTTGATGTCCAACTTTCACAAGTAGAATAAAATCACTTTTCACCGAAGGTATCAGGAAATCATCCATCTTTTGTGCAGCTCCAAAAAGATCGGTGTGATTCAACTACACCCAGCGCGCTTCTCCAAGCCATCACGCAAGTCTCCAAGTTGGCGCACAAGTTATAACTGGCATGCAAGTCCACCTTAGTCACTTGTGCGACACTCACTTATTCAAAACCAAACTTGCACGACTCACATTCTATTCCACTCAAACCAGTTTTGGCATGCAAAGGACAACAATTGCTCTTCTTCAAAACTGGTGCGCAAGTGTCACCAAACCACTTATGCAAAATATTCTTCCCCAACTCCAAACTTGGTCGACCAACACCCTTTCTCACCCAAACCTCCTTGGATGCACATCAAACAACAGTCACGCTACTTCAACTTGTTCGTCCCACCACCACTTCCGCAACCAC
This sequence comes from Viscum album, assembly GCA_963277665.1. NCBI lineage: Eukaryota > Viridiplantae > Streptophyta > Magnoliopsida > Santalales > Viscaceae > Viscum > Viscum album. The sequence goes on along the minus strand of OY728122.1, from coordinate 1,806,899,243 downwards.
TACACCTCCATGACAAGAGGTCTGATTTTCTTTAAGTCTGAACATTGTTCCGAAAGAGGAGGGGACTACCAGTATTTATAGGCAATTAGATACCCTATACGATGGCACGCAAGTCTTCCCTCAGTGCGCAAGTCTTGGTGCGCAAGTCACTTGAACGACTAATAATAACACTTGATCTCCCTTCCCCATCTTCCATATTTTAATGATCTGATCTTGAAAAACAAAAGGCACGCATGTATCCTCTCATTTAAGTATACCGTGTGCAATTCCATTTTCCAAAAACCACATTTCTTCATTTGTCGATTTTCAGGCCCAGAAAGTTGGAAAACACTAGAAAACGATGCCACCTTCAAAACTGATATCTGCTTGTTCTGTATGATCACATCAAATTCTGAACTTCTATAGAGTATTGACAACAAACACAAAACATATTCCAATTAATGCATAGAACAACCATGGTTCCAACAATCTCCCCGTTTGGGTTTGTTGGAAATCAGTAAATAAATTCAATAGAGCACCAACCATAGGACAACAAAAAATTCAAGAATCAACTCAGCCAACACTGTAAGTCTATGTGAGTAATGCTCGGTGTAGAAAACAAGAGAGGAAGCTTGAATTGGGTTCCCGTATAATTTATTCATTCCCATCCTATCACTGACACTGAATTCTCAATGTGTCACAAAAGCATTACATGCATGAATTTGTTCCTTTCTCCCCTGTTGACAATAAACTCGAAGAACGGTAATTGTTCATTTTTTAGCTCAAACCACACTCCCCCTAGATAGTATCTCACCCACAAACCAGTATCGCATCCATAAAGAGATTAAAATCAATTAACATAATTGGGGAGAGGGGAATTGCGTAACCTTCTTATGCACTGGGAGGTGGCTAAACACTGAGGTTCAACCGATGCTTCTCAAACACAGCCGCTGATAGTGGCTTGGTCAGGATATCATCCACTTGCTCATCAGTTCCCACATGATCCGTTCTAATCACACCTTGGTCAACTTTTTTCTTTGATAAAGTGATACCTAATTTCAATATGTTTTGTACGATAATACTGAACAGTATTATTCAGAAGATCAATTGTGCTCTTGTTATCATAGTAAATTACCATTTGTTGCTTCAACTCATCACAAATATCTATTCGTTTTTGCTTCATCCATAGCATTTGAGTGCATGCCTTTGTGGAAGAGATATATTCTACTTCAGTAGTACTGAGAGAAGTATTTTCTTGTGTCTTTCCCAACCAACCAACACCTTTATTCCCAATATATAATTCTCCCCCACTAGTGGAATTTCTTTCCACTACATCACCATCCCATTCAGCATCATAAAATTGTGATAATTCACAATTTCTTCCTACAAAAATGTATAGACCATAATTGTGAGTACCTTTAATATATCTCATGATTCTTTTTAATACTGTCATATGTTCCTCCTTTGGATTACTCTAAAAGTGGGCTGCTAGACAGGTTGCAAAGACAATATCTAGTAGTGTCGCTATCAGGTACAGTAGGCTCCCAATTATTCTCATATACATAGTGGGGTCTACATATGACACATCCTCATGCTTTCCATGTTTGTTTCAAAATGTAATCGGAGTTGATATTGGTTTGGAGTCATGAAAATTAAACTTCTTCAGCAGCTCTCTAGAAAACTTTTCTTCAGATATTAATGTGTAGTCCTTCCATTGAATCACCTGCAGCCCCTAGAAATATGTGAGCTCAACAATCATAGACATTTCAAATTCTGATTTCATTTGATTGTCCTATTCATCCACTGATTTCTACCTTCTGCCACCAAATATAATGTCATTAAGGTATACTAAAACCATGACCTGATCTTTTGGATAATTCTTCACATATAGATTGTGGTCTACTCCTCCTCTTTTCCATTCCATATTCTTGAGATACGAGTCCAGCTGGGAATACCATGCTCATGGTTCCTGCTTCAAACCATATAGAGCTTTCGTCAGTCTGCAGAACATTGTTTCATCAGTACCAAGAACAAAACCCACTAGTTTCCAATGTAGACTTCTTTTCAAGTACACCATTCAAGAATGTTGTCATGACATCAATTTGTTATACTTTATATACTCTTTGGGGTGCCATGTCATGGAAAAGCCTGATTGACTCTAGTCTATCCACTAGATAAAAGGTTTCCTCAAAATCAACACCTTCAATCTAAGAGTATCCATTACATACCAGTTGAGCCTTGTTTCTAATAACATATCCATGCTCAAAAAACTTGTTCATGTAGATCCCTTTTATACCAATCAAATTGTGACCTTCACGTCACTATACAAGATCTGATGTCTGATTCTTGTCAATCTGATCTATCTCTTCATTCATTGCTTTCACCCATGATTTATCCTTTGTAGCTTCTTCAAATGATGATGGCTCCACAACTGACAGAAATGCAAATTGGGTGTTATTCCTCATCCTCCTTGTTTGTGTGGGTGCACTCCTGTCCCCAATTATGTTAGATGGATCAATCTCAGCTCTTCGATTTCTCTTGTGAGGTTCAGTAGCATTCTCTCCGACCATAGTTTTTTCTTCAGATTCGTATTTTGAGTCAACATCATTATGTGAGTGCTAAGTGTTTTGTACAGCCTCCTCTATCTCTGTATTTGTATTTTCTTCACGTTCACTTTCATCCTCACTTTCTATAACATCAGTATATGACGTCCTCGAAGAATTTGTGGTTTTCTCTTCAATTATATTAACATAAATTCTTTCCAAAATCCATACTAATTGATTATTGAAACACTTGTAGGATTTACTGTGCATTGAGTATCCGAGGATAATTCCATTATCTGCATTATCACCATACTTCCCTTGATTTTCTTCTTTGTTTCTGATGAAGCATTTACTTACAAAAGAGGAATGTTTTTGGAAGAGGGATTCCATCCATGCCACAATTCATATGGTGTATTCAACTCACCCATATAAAGTCTTATTCAATTTTGAATACACACTGAAGCTTGAACATCCACTTTCCAGTAATTTCGTGGAATACGACTCTCAAATCTGCATAGTTCGTGCCATGTTGTTCGCCTGTCTATTCCTTCGTTGAACAACACCATTTTATTGTGGAGTTATCACAAAAGCTACCTCATGTTATATCCCATTATTCTCTAGGTAATTTTCAAATTCAGTGGATGCCTATTCCCCTACATTGATAGATCTCTACACTTTGATTATTCATCCGATATCATTCTTGATTATTCTCTGATCTGTTTTCATGCCGTAAAGAACATGTCGTTTCCTAGGAATGACAATTAAACATTCCATTATACAATAATCACCTATGAAAAGGAAAATGTACATTTCTCCATGAGTTCTAGAAACACTTATTGGCCCACATACTTCTGTATAAATTGGGTCATGAAGTTGAGATGCGCTTTTCATCTTCGGCTGATATGATGTGCAGACCAACTTTCCAAAAATGAAAGCATCACAAGACTTCCCAAGTTCACACTATAGGTTGGGAATGTCCATGAAAATAATAAATTTTGATATTTTATCCATGTATTGTTGATTGATGTGTCCAAGTATCTGATTCCACAAATTGTTTTCTTCTTCAATAGTCATGTAGCAAACATTTTCTTTACTATCAACCCGATACAAGTAACCTTATGTTCTTAATCCCTTCATTAGAGAATTGCATGTCGTTCCCTTGATAGTGCATCCTTTATGATTAAAAGTAACTATAAGTCCCAATTCACAGAGTTGAATCACGCTGAGTAGATTATGATATAGGGCATCTACAAAAAGGACTTCAGTCTTCTTTAGCTCTCTATTAGCTAATTCAGTACTTCCACTACATTTGATTTTCATAGCTCCATAATTCTGAAGTCTTAATATAACATCAACCTTTCTTTTTGATATATTTTAACAGGATAACATTATCTATCATATGATATGAACAACCACTATCCATAATCTAGGTACTCTTGCTTTTTATAGCTTTGAGGGCCAGCTCTGCAAGGATGGATTTCTCGATCTTCTTATTTTCTTTAACAGAGGCATTGGAATGAGTATATGATATTGATGGCCTCATAATTATTTATTCCACATAATCAGATCCTTCATACACATAATATTATTGTAGAGAAGAAAACATTTTTGTGATAACAACACCATCAGGAGGGTGGATATTGACCTTTCTATGAGTGTTGTATGAATCTATCCTATCGATTCTATGCCTACAATACATTGCTTTATGTCCAATGTTAGATCAATTGAAATAATATCCATAGAAACTATTTCTTCAATAAGATGGAGGATATGATGTTGGTCTCCCTTGTTGATGTACCAGATCTTCCCCATTCAAGTAGCTCCTTACATCTTATCTACATGACATGGTATGGCCTAGATGGCCACAAACCTGACACTTCATGAGAGGAAATGTCTTCTCACTTGAATTTATCCTCATACCTTCTTCCTTGGAAGAATAGGACTGCCTGTCATTTCTGAAAAGTTTGAGGATAATTTTAATTTTTTTATTTAGTTTGTATTGAGGGTTTTTTTCATAACATCGGGAAATGTTTCAACATGTCTAACTTTTATCTTGTCTTTCTTTTGGCTCTATCCACTTCCAGCAGTTGAAGTCTCAGCTTCACATCCAATTCCACTCTATCCCATGCATGCAGGTATTTGATCACTCAAGATTTTTCCAACCCCATTTGAACCACAATAGTCTATTGCCATTAATTCTACATCTGAGAATCTTCCAAAATGAATTTTCTTCTTACCCTTATTTATGGTTGATTGACATTAAATTTTACTCCTATGAGTAACAAATTCTTCCTCAAGACTCTCAACAATATCTTACTACTCTTCCAGTCCAGATTAAAGGTCGATTATGACCTTTCCATGTTCTTCAATTCTAATCTTCAGTTCCCCTACATCATCTCTACTTTCAAGGATCAAAGACTGAACTCTCACTAGATCTTCTAGTTGTTTAATTTCTACTTCAAGCTAATCAACATATTTTGATGATTATTCCACCATTTCCTTCCACTTATTTCATCTTTTATATTTATTCTAAATCTTGGAAAATTCATCCTTAATCTTAATATTTGGATCACTATTAGGATTAATCTGATTATCACTGCCTTTATTGATCGAGTGTTTTGACTTTTCAATGGTATCCATCATGGAAGCATGTTTTCTTGATTTAAATTCTGGTTCTTTTTCTTAAAAAAATTCAATATCCTTATCTTCTCCTTCACAGAAAAAACTATTATTTTGTATTTTCATTCCAAATTTGATGTCTCCCTTTTTGAAAAAATGTTTCCAAGGAATCTCGATGTCTTCAGCTTTGATCTCATCATTATCAAACATTATTTGGCATTGAGAGGAAATGTTCATGACTATTCCACACAAAAAAACATGCTAGGGGTAGATTACCTTTAAATTTACCTTTTACCTTCATTAGATTTTTGGAGATGAGAGAAATAATTTCTTTTTCCTCATCATTATTATCTTCTGAAATTTTCAGTTTGTCCATGGCTTTGAATGCCATTTCATTTCTTACATGAGTCATAGCATCTTCATGTTTGACTATCATCTCATATGACACTAGACTACTTAACAGATCATCCAGAGATAGTTTAGAAAGATCTCTTTCATCAAGGGATGACACCTTTTCATTGTACATAAGAGGAAGTCTTCTCGAGATTTTCTTTACGATGTCAATGTCTTTGATTTCCTCTCCAAGACCTCGAATTGATCCTATAACTTCAGTGATTCAATTGAAGAAAGAATCTGTATTTTCATTAGGATGCATCTTTAGATCATCAAACCTGTTGTGTAAGACATAATATTTTATATCCAATACTTTTTTGCCTCCTTCATAAATGTTTTCAAATTTATCCCACATAGATTTTCTGAGGTGAAACTAATCACCTTTAGGTTGATCTGATCTGAAAGAGCTGCAGTGATAACATTCTGAGGTTTAACATCTGCGTCAAAATCATTCTTGTTTCTATCTATCATAGCAAGCCTTGTTGGATCGGAAAATTTTATTCCTTGAAAGGTAGGAGAGTGGACTTCAATTCCAAGTGATGTTAAATGATATTTCATTCTGTTCTTCCAAATATGAAAATTACTTCCATAAAAGAGAGTTACTCCCCTATAATTTACTACATTCACCATGATGAAAAAGGAATGATCTAACACCAGCAACCTTTACCCTCAGATACCAATTATAGGACCCCGGGACACCCTGAGAGGGGAGGGGTGGATCACGGTGACAACATTTTCTTTTAATGTGATAGATCTTGTTCCCACGTTGGGAGGAACTTGTTAATCATGTATGATGAATATGATCAGAAAGAAAACAATCACATGAAGAGAGATGAAACATCACTTTTTACTTGGTTTATCACTAAGGGATACATCCAAGGAGGATACGCCGATAGGTTTTTGGTCATACCAAATTCCACTAAACTTTACTAGGTGGGGATTACAAATGTTTGGGTATAGTCACTCTATCCCAGGCTCACTGCTTTTAAAAAAGTACAGGTATAGCTCATGGCATCCCTCGGGACACTCCTATCGACTCCCCCCTGGCTCACTACCTTTGTTGAAGTCCCACTAAGTTTATAGACATGAATGTCTCTTCGTAATTGAAAAATAATGCATCCTCTATTGTATATAGATGCTCTGTTGAAGTCTAACTCTCACAAGTAGACTAAAATCTATTTTCACCTAAGGTATCAGGCAATCTTCAAGCTTTCGTGCAGCTCTAAAAAGGCAGGCATTCTTCAACTACACCTGGCGCGCTTCTAGAAGCTTGCGGTCATGTTTCAACGTCGGCGTGCAAGTTATAACTGGATCACAAGTTCACCTCAATCACTTGCATGACACTCACTTATTTAACACTAATCTTGCGTGACTCCCATTCTTTTCCACTCAAACCGGTTTTGCGCTCAAAGGGAAATTTTCATGCTTCTTCAAAACTAGCATACAAGTGTCAACAAACCACCTGCGTGACACTTTCTTTCCCAACTACAAACTTGGGCGACCAACACCCTTTATCGCCCAAACCGCCTTGGATGTGCAGCAAACAACAGTCGTGCAACTTCAACTTGTGCGACCCACCACCACTTGCGCGACCACTACACATGCATGATGGGAGCTATGATTTTCTCTATGTCTTAACTTCATTCTGAATGAGGAGGGGTCGACATATATTAATAGGCAATTGGATACCCTGCGTGACAGCGCTCAAGTCTTCCCTCGGCGCCCAAGTCTCAGTGCGCATGTCACTTTTGTGACCAATCATAACACTTGATCTCCCGTCATCCTTTGCCATAATTTCATGTTATGATCTTGAAAAACAAAAGGTGTGCATGTTTCTTCTCCTTTAATTATACGGCGCGCAAGTCCCTTTTCCAAAAACCACTTTTCGTCATTTGTCAATTTTCAGGCCCATAAATCTAGAAAACACTAGAAAATGATGACACCATCAAAACTGTTATCTGCTTGTTCGGTATGATCACTTATCATTCTAAAATTCCAATGAGTATTGACAACAAACTCAAACCATACTCTAATTCATGCATAGAATGACCATGGTTCCAACTAATAGTTCATATATCATTGATGACCCATTCATATGAAGTAATATTTAAACCATTTGAAATATAATGAGATGTAAAATGAATTTTTAGTGACCATTATAAATTATTGGACACAATTGGTCAAAGGAGATAGCTAAAAAATTATTAGAAGAAATGGAAATCCAATGAAACCTTTTATATTTAGGGATTTGAACATAATTTTATTTTTTTCATATAATTTTAAAGTGTGAAATGTATTATTTTTAAATTATTATATTTTATCGATTATTAATTAAAAAAGGTAAAATTTAATAGAAAAAAAAGACTAAAGTCTATTTATTAATAATGAGTTATGATGGATATTAATGCTATTTTAGATGAAAATATGATAATGAATTATTGCATTGAAGGCTTATCCATCATGGAAAAATGAATATGAACATGATTTCCATTGTAAAAAATTTGAAATATTTTCCTGTACTAAAATGTGAATACAATTGGATGTGATCCACAAGCCAATTTGAGAAAAACGTTCACACATCCAATATGATGGTATAGAATCAATTAATCAACCTTTATAAGTTTCTTATTAATTTGGGTATGGGAAAATGATGAAATAATTGAAAATAGACATAAATATTTCAATAAATTCATTTATGAATTCAATCACATTATAAGTTTCATGTTTATAAAAAAATACTGTCATTGGTATGTTTTTAAATTTACTGACATATTACATAAAATGAAATTGGATTTTATGCTATGAATACCTAAAACATAGACCTAAGATTAAAATTAAGATGCATTAATATTATATAGTTAAGACTGAAAAATCACATGATCTTTTTATACTATACTGAATATAATAAAAAGGATTAGATGAATGGAATAATAATTGTTTTTTAGTGATAATATGGTAAATTATTTTCAAACATGATAGTTTCTAATATTTTTTAGGAATTTACTATTTAAAATAATGTGTTTTAAATAATTTTTTTACATAGGAGATTTTAATATAATTCAACATATATGGTTTTTATAATACAAATTATATTCATAAAGTGCCTTTAATTTTTTAGAATCTCTTGTTGTGTGATTATAAATGTTAAAAAATATAAATAATTTTATAATTAATTATTTAATGGTACTTTAAAAGGATATTTTCAAAATGCGAAGTTAAATTACATCAACATCACATAATGTAAAATGATTAATTATATTTGTAATGTGAATATCTTTGATAAATGAACTATTGAATATCTATAGGTAGAATCATCTACAAAAAGTGATGATGATGATTGTTTTGTTATTTTATTGACCAAATTTTAGAAAAAAGATGAATTTAAGAGTTATGATCAAGTGGGTTACTATGTATCATCTATTTATAGTGATATGAAATAATAGTATTCATCTATTAAAATATAGAGATAAGTTATTTAATCCAATAACACCATTAAAATTAAATAATAACACACATATATTATGTGAACCATGATGATAACAATTGTAACTAAATTTATTTTAATATTGATCATACAGATGTAAAAACATAAATGATGAATAAAGAATGGCTTAATGATATTAATGTTGAATAGTATATTATTGAAAAGAATAGAAATTTTTTGTTAGAACCCAATTATATAAAAGTTATTATTGTCATGAAAAATTTGGTGATGCACGACTTATTTACTTAAAATATATACATTTATTAAAAATATAGAAATATTTTCATGAGAGGATTACATAATGATAGAATGTGTGGGATTATTGACACATTATCACTAGTTTTGAGTCTATAAATAATTAACATCATTCCTAATATTGTAGTAAAATGGAATTATAGGGTATTTCAAACATATTCCCAATCATATTTTGTAATTACAGATGATGAATATGTAGTTTTACTTGAGGAACCACGTTTTTTTATTAAAAAGAATAAAATTATGTTTTTTGGTTAATTATGGAAATATTAGGGATAAAATATCCCCAAATCCTTCCATATAAAATTTAAACATATCCTTGTTGATTTTAAGTTATATATAGGGAAAAGATGAAAATAATTTCTAAATTATGGAGGAAAAATATAAATCACATAATAATATAAATTATCTAGATGAATTAATTTGTGTTGCATATATTTATGTAATTTTTTAAGAGATGAATTGTTTTTCAAAATGTAATTCTTTCGAGATAGGTTGAACATTCATTGAAAATAAAATTCTGAAACAAAAATCAAATTTTTCACTATCAATATATGTATTAATTTTTTTAAAATGGATAAAAATGTTGTATTTTTAATTTTCATTCAATAATTATTTCAATGGATGAAAGATATACACAGATGAACTGGGAGAGGATATTCATGAATTGTAATTTTAGGAGATTATTTCTTGTATTCCATATTTGGTAATTTCAATGATGAACATTATTTATGATTTAATTTTATTTCTCTAAAACTAATTTTATACAAAGAGTCTAATTATATTAATGTAAATAGTTTTAATAGGTTAATTTTTGGTATATTAATATTTTTTAATATATGATATCAAGGGAAGCATGTTTTTTACAAACCCAGGTGTAGAATCATAAATTAGAGTTTAATATTGGAGGCAAACATCCTATATAATTTATATACTGAAATCCTGTGTGATCATTGTCAAAAAAAATAATGTTAGTTACATAACCTTGTTTATTGATGAATTATAATATATGTTATTTACAAATTCTATAACTCTATTTATGTGGATGAAAAATCTATTGGATAATCTCAATACATATTTGAATTTTACATTTCTTATTTTCTATGATAATATATGTTCAATTAATCTATTTTAGAATTAAATTAACAAATAATTATTAAATCATAAATAAATAAAATATAACTATATCATCAATATTTTGTAGATAATTGTTCTAATGTTATAGTATGATTCCTTAAAAGTCTGAATAAATGATTTTTTCATAAAATCACTTTCAAATGAAATATCTTTGGATGTAGGTTTTATATATATGTCAAACAATTATAATACCAAGGATATCTTATGTTATATTGTCACCATATTAACTTTATGTGGTAATATTAGTAAAAAATTTAGAAAATGAAATTAGAATATAAATAATTGTTTATATATTTTTTCATGTAGTTTTTCAAAGAGGGACAATTTTTAAATGGGACTCCCCATTGATATGTGTTTCACTTAAAGAGTATCTTATTTCATAATTTATTTATTAAAAATGGATTACTATTACAGTAGAATTTGGGAATAATTTTTAAAATTTGAAGAATATGAAGGATGTTTTGTAACATAGATTTCAATTATTTGGTTTTTATGATATGATTATAAAGTATTTATTAAATATTGTTTTCTCTTGATTCATTTTTCCTAATATAGAACAATTATATTATAGGATTAACATGGAATTATTTTTTATTGTTACGCTTTCCAACTACAAGTACACACATATAGGATTAAATTTTTTGATGTTTTGTCTATTTAGATGTTTTTAGATTATTATTATGATTTATGTTTCATAGTTTTCATTAAATTCACTTTATATACATTTTTTGACTATGTATTAAGATTTATGATTTTACTCATTGTTATATTGATGAAATATTTGATTATATAAATTTGGATAATATTCCATTGATTTTATTTTTGTTAACACATAAATCTTTTTAAAAATAAATATTTTTATTAGGGGGGATATTGTGACGTAATTAAATGAATTATGTTGGTGGATATAGAGAAAATGTATAAAAAACTATGATGAGGTTATTTAGAATATTGATTTTGGAAGAATATGGTTTTAATGTTTTCTAGTTTGAGATAAAAGAAATTATATAATATATAAACTATAAATAAAATAGACCAACCTCACTGAATCATAATCCATTCAAATGTTTAGTATCTTGTAAAATAATTTTGATGAAAATAACCTCCTATGGAATTTATTCGCTTGATATTTCTACATGTATAGTGCTGAATTCTTATTGTTTATATATATGGTATGTTTATTTTATATAAATTAAATAGATTTTACAAGTAGTCAATTGATCGTACATATACTCAATTGATTGTACATGTTGCTAATATGCATAGTTAGTTGATTACTCAGGTGAAAGATATTCACTCTCAATCAAAAACAGAATGGTCCTTGGTTTATTCATTTGGTTACATCAATTCAGGACCATTCATTCTTTCATTGATAATTTTAAATAAAGTATCATCAAATTGGTTTTGGCTCTTGGTAAATTCATGAACATCATGGACTATTATTTTTCTCTTGCGGTTATTTCACGCATTTGTTAAATTGTGTTGATCTACAGAAATCCGATACACAACCAATAAAATTGATGAAAATGAATATATGAAAAGTCTAGAATATCGAGGAGAATGTTAAAAATATTTTTCCCAAATTAATATTATTTATTAGGCATCTGATTATTCATATTGGGTTTTTTCATAAAAATAATTTCCTAGATGTCACTTTCTAAACATCAGGATCATAAATTATACTAAATAAATATTATAAGCATAAACATTAGGAGTACAAAGATTTTTAATTATTATGTGTAGATTTGATGGTATGTTAGAATGTATTGAAATAGCGTGTTAAATATTAATGAAGAAATTTTATGATATTAGTAACATGTGTAGTGATGATAATGAAATGTAACCTTCATTTTTATTTTAAAAAAATGATTAATTAAATGAATATTTTAACAGTATTTATAATGGGATAATGAAGAAAACATTTATGGTTTTATTTTCACTAGTAATATATATTACATGATAATTGTTTGTACATGTATGTAAATATTTATATTAATTTCTTAATGAATGTGTATTATAATAGGTATCTATGGAATAATTGGAAGAATTTAGATGAAAGAGTAATTCATAGGAATTTTTCTGGGAGTGGAGAATATAAATATGTATATAATACAGTAAATAAAAAGAATTAATAAATAAAATTAAACACAGTAACCATACATGATAGTTTTGTTGAATGGTTTTATGAAGAATAGTAAAATTATTGCATTTTGTAAATAATTATAGTTATTATAGTTGTTTTGAAGATTAGTTTTGGATGTTTTTTAAATCAGTGACTTGAGACATCAAAATAATATAAATTTTAATATCGATATCTTTTTAATTTAGATGGAGAAGAAAAAATTTAGAGGAATATTTTGAATATTATTCATTTTATATATATTGAATACATGTATTCATCAAATAATATGAATGATTTGGGGATTCACGTTTTAAAATATTGATCTGGTGAGTCGTCCCTGACGTGAAAAGTAGAGTTAGAGGATGAATATTTCAATTCAACCATATATATTTTTGGATGAATCTCTTATAAATAAGAATATATAGATAGAGGAACTTTTTATATTTATAATCATGTGATATATTGTTTATTCTTACTATAGTTCATGATATGATATAGAAGTCATACACAACACATGGAATATCATGATAATAGTTCTCATGGGGATTTTGTAACCGTTTCACCCCCATTTTTCATTTTATAGTGTGGGATACACTTTTGTGCATGATGAAGTAATGACAGGTAATTCTTATATCATTAATGTGAGACACAAGAGTTTTTCAAAATGTGGAGGAATGATTCAAGTTAAAATTCTATATTGTATTGTGTATTACAAAAAAATAACTATGTGATAATTTAAAATACAATGATGTTTTATTTCCAATTAATTTTTTCAATGTATTCCATAACTTTATAATTATATATATATATCTACAATCCTAGTGATATAAACAACAATAATAATGAGTAAAATGTATTCAGAAGATAATATGTTTCAACCATTAATTAATTGTAGATCACTATTCAATGAGAAAAAATATATTTCAGTCACACATTGTATTTAATACATAGATTATTATAAAAATTTTATATAATTCATTTTGAAAAACTAACCATTATAAATAATTTTAATCCAGACATCATATCTATATTATGATACAAGGTAATTTTAACTACTTAGATGATGGAGGTATACTCATTTACATTATTGAATTCCTTTATATGATGTTCAAAATGATCAACAATATATTGGGTATACATGGTAATCGAACAAAGTTTATTTGGATTGATTATTGGGGGGTATTTTGACCAAATTAATAATGAACATGTTTATGTAAATATATAATTAAATAATTTAGAAGGAATATTTTCCATATAATAAATAGTAGTGTTTTTAGTAAATTGAAGATTAGTGGATAATATTATATATATCTTACGTCTTCTATATTTTCATCAAAATTAGTATTTTATAATACAATTTAAACAACTTATAATATAACCAATATATTGATTATTGGATACCTTATGAATTATTATATAATTGAAATCTATTTTCATGTGTCTGATGGGAACCTTTTATTATAATAACCCATATAAAAAGACAAATTATTTCAATATTTATTACATTTCTAATGGAAAATATAATTATTTTAATAATATTAATGGAAAATCATTAGGTAGATATTAATATATTTCTATAATAGAATGATATATATAATGATATATTGGGAGGATACATAACTACAATGATGGTAGTGATTTAGATCCTTGAAATGTTCTTTAAGAAGTCTATACTCCACTATGCTCGGTAGGAGATATAGTTCTTATTACACATCCATTGTAGGTTGAACAAAACTAATAGGTGGTTTTATATTAATCACTATTAATTATTAAGATACCCATGTTTCCCAACCGACTAAAAGAGGCTGATTCTGGGACATCCCAAGCCAATGTATACTTGGCCATGAGATAAACACAAGTTCATAGTAGGCATATCACGCACATGGGAGGCCTTATCCAATGTACAATTTCACATTCACACATTTCCAAACCCATAAAAATCAAAAATATAATAAAAAATGAACAACAATTCATGCATGCATCAAAATCACTATACCATATTATGAGTGGATGTAAATGAAAATAAATAGGGAAAAATAAAATACCTTCACAAAGAGTCTGGAAAAATGTTTAAACTAAATGTAAATAGGGGAATGCAGTAATGATAAAGTAGGAACAATCCTCGGTATGTCTGATATCAATAGGAAAACCCTAGTTATAGTCCATCAAATAATTTTTCAAATGGTCAATTTCTTACAGAAGACATGACTTGACTGGAAAAAAACTCTTAAATGGATGAGAATAAAAATTCCCAATAGGAATACTCAAAACAAAAATGCGAGAAAAAACAGAATAAATTCATCATTAGACATGTAAATAAATATAAAAAAATGTCATAATAATATAACGATATAATTAAAAGAATACACACTATATAATGATAATTTAGAATATTAATTCGATCCTAGGATTCCAATATGAAGGTTGCACATAGCACCTGTTTGGGAGAACACACTCCAAAAGTCTTCTATCAATGATGTAGTTCATCTGAGAGGTAATTCTCATTGAGTATCTCCATAGAAAGTATACACTACATGTTTTAAGATGTGTTATTCAAAAAAGAGTATCACTACTATGGTCATGGTTTATACCAACATCTCAATATAATTTAACCATCTATGTAGAAGATTGGTGAACTTGTAGGGTTGGTAACGATGATACCATGAACTCCATGAAGGGAAAAAATATGATCCTGAAAATCACTCAATGAATCATGGAAGGATTCCATCAACACAATCAAATAATTCCTTCTTAATAGTTAATTTTTCTCTCTGAAGGAGGTCATTCCATAATTACTATCAGGGAATTGATATGGGAAACACACCCAAATGAGGATTGTGTAAGATGTGGAGGAATTGGGCTCCAGAACAAATTTAAGGGAGGGACTAACATGTATTTGGTGTACACAACATGCTCAATTGACACTATGTACTTCTTGTGAAAATTGCACATGTCCACATCTATGAAATAGTACATGATGTTTGACTTCTTGTGTACTCGGCCAATATCCTACAACATGGGTATTCTTATGTAAATCATTCCAATTTATTTCATTTTTTTGGGTACATGGAATGCCCATGACAGTGTACTCCAACCGATATCTATGTACCCCTCTAGGAACACACTAAACCACTAGGGAGATTTCATATGTAGTGTGATCCTTAAAATTATCCTGAAACCCTAACTGCCACTAAGAGGGACCCCCATACCATGTAATCCAAGATTATATACCCTGTGGATATAGACTTCTATAACCCCATTAGTTCTTCCTTCCACTCTCATCCTTTATTCCACCACCTTGAAATATGGAATAGTTCGTTTAGGATGTCACAAATCCTTTCTGTCCAAACCACATAGAGGACATTCTATCAAATCGTCCCTTCAAATCCACACAAAAAAGCATATATTTTAATCTTGTATCTTCTCAAAAAACCACACTAGAATTAAAATATTCCAATCTTATCCAATATACTCATCTCTACCATTGTCTCCCTCCACCACATGGTGTGGATTCCATATCTAGAATATTGGATTATTTCAACATTAAAAAGGTACACATCAATTGACTTATCAGTGGATGTCAAACCATTTTTTCAATTAATAATACATATGATCAATAATGAAATATGATTTAAATGGAAAAATACAATCTTGAAGAACAATACCCAACCAATTTTTGTGTCTTCCTCTGTCATTTCATTATATAATAACATGTGAATAATCAATATAAACAATCAAATGTCCCAAAATTATCCTAGTAAATTAACTCAATCCTGTATGATCAAGAAAATATGGATCAATCAATTGTGTGATTGATTCAGTTTTGTCATGGTAATTAAGAACATTCCCTGAAATACTAAAAACAAACTTCCTAAATCGAGACAGATTGACCTCTATTGAATACATTGACTCTGACTTGCCATTGGTGGCATCATTCAATCTCATTTCCCACCGATTGGTGATCATTGATTCAGTTTATGTTCAATTGAGAGGGTTCCTCCAATTCACTATTCCATAGTTCTCCAATAGCTCCTGTGTTAAGAAATTAACCTAGGAATTCCATCATAATGGTTTCTTTAATGACACACCATTCTCTGTGTCACAGGAAAAGTGGAAATTATTTATTTAATTTTCTAATTCATTTCCACCAACACGATGATTTTTTTACAAACTCCCCACACAAAAAAATTATGCCATACCTTCGGTAAAACATATTTTTGGAAATCAATGGTACCTGCATATTTCTAATCCTGGCCCCCATTTTATTGAAATTCCACTTCATCGGTAAAACAATATGCACATTCTATTTACTATATTAAATATATTTCAATCATTTATTCATAGAACACAAGGCCTCAAAATCTCATTTAATATTAGTTATGGGTCATAAAAATAAACTATAATATATTGTAAAATAATATATATAAAATTTGAGTCATTAAAGTCTCCCCCGCATGTGGATTTATGTCCAGAATAGCCCAAACAAGGTCAAAACAAATTGATGTGGGTACTGAACACATAACTTGGCCTCGGACTCCCATGTTCTCTACTAAAGATTCATATGAAATGGTATAATTTTTTTGGGAAAACCCCCAGTGGTATTTGATCCTTCCAAATGCATCTATAGTGTTTCATGAAATCCAGGAACATCTCCTTAATGACCAAAATGGTTTACACTGTATTACTATCAGTTTTGGAGTCAAAATATAATACCAGTTATAATTATTTCCAAAAATCTTTTTTTAATCCCTTAATAAATGATATTTGAACCAATCATCATAGTCTTAAATAATCATTGATGGAACTCCTTGGTGTTGAATTATCTCCCACACGTAGAGGCATCCCCAGCTCTCTACTAAACTCTTCTCATAAATGGATATGTTGGGGACCAAATTGTGGATTCGGTCTATCACCACCTATTTGGAATCATGTCCCCAAGATGTTAATGGTAATACAAGAACATGATACATGTATATCTCATCCTAATTCCAATATGGCACCTCATGGTGTTGATTTAAAACAGCTAGAACTTGGTTCTTATCATTAACTTGATGACATGGCATGAATCCAGAGATAAAAAATCCCACTCTTTATTCATTAATTTCCAACAATACTGATATTATAGGTACTAGTACATAATTTACACACCTAGATCTACTGCCAAATGAGATTCAAGAAATTCTCTCAAAACCTCCTCCCACAAAGCCACATTTTACATCATGTATCCTCAAAAAAGAACAACTTGCTTCCCACCATCGGAAAATACATCATGATCCCCACATTGGATATCTATGTATGTATGGTCTCGTAATCCACATCCCCATGTTGTGTCTTCTTTAATCAGTTCTTGAGAGGATGGATAGAAACCATGACATAGTGGTGAGATTCTCCATTTCAATACATAAATCATAACTACAATGAGGCCAACTATTCTAACTCCTCAACAAACAATTGTGAACAACATATTTTAAATATTGTATCTTATACCATTTACCTTCCAAGTAGTATAGAAAACCACGAAGTCATAACCATATATTCAGTCTTCTCATCACCTCTTTCTCAAGATAGGTTCCCTCTAAGAGAATATATTCTTGAGAATATTGTGGTCAGAATAGATGATAAATACTGTTCCTTTATGGTATTATTGGAACATCATTAGTGAAAATACTACCACTTCTATATCTATATGTTGGGTGTCACATGTCTTCACATGTGGTATTAACTAATATTTACTATAGATAATCACAACATTCTTCTACATCAGAACTCAACCGATTCATGTTCCCGACACATTGTAAAACACTAAATATTCAATACCGACATTTTTTAGTATCATAATTTGAGAAAACATCAATTTATACCATAATCAATGGAAATATGGTTTTCACCTCATTATCTATATTAAATGCTTCCCCATTTTGGTCCACAATGTCATGGGTTCTGATATCCTAGAGATATGTGGTATGATAATCTTGAAATACCCTATGAACCCATGGAATCATCATGCATCTATTACGCTCTTTGGTGTATCCCATTCTAACACTACTTCATCCTTATTTGGATCATATTCCACTACATATTTTGAGATAATGTTTCCCAGAAAATGGACCTAATATATCCAGAACTAACTCATAGAGATTTTTTCATTATTTTTGTGTCTTAGAGTAAGTCTAGGACCAACACCGTCTCCCATTTTTTATTGTCATAAAATTATAATCACAACTAGATTTTATTGATATATAATATAAAGAACTAGTTTAAAACATTCTGGATTAACTGGATCATGAGTCCCATGAAAATTTATTGGGAATTCATCATGAAAAAGGGAACAACCAAGTAATCATAGTAACTAATGAAAATTCTAAATATCATGTCCTCATCATGTACTCATAAATGGTAATTTCGTAACCATTGGTCATTCATCAAGAACCACTGATCCTTTATAAAATAATCAACATGGTTTATAGATCCCCTATAGTGGATACATGTTCTTTATGGTCACCTACTTTAAGAACAAGTAGTCCACACATAACTGTAAACTTCTATGTACATTCATGGAGATCAAAACAGGAGCTGGACTGGGTGAAACATTGGGCATGATAGTTCCCTTCATCTTCATGTCCTCCAAGTAAACCTTATCTCATGAAACTCTATGGGAGAAATTTGATATTTTAGTACATATATCATGATCATACTATAGTGTAGATTAACGAATAAGACATTATCTTAGTGTTGTGGTAAGACATAAAAATACAAAGGGAAGATGTCCCCATACTCACCCTCTACCTTTGGAAACATGGAAGTCATAACATCTAATGCACCGAGGGTTAGGATTTCCAACAGATGAGTAATATTATACACCCACCAATGCATGATTCCATAAAATACTGCTCATGATTTATTTTCAACCATAATGGGGAACAAGGTTCAGTAATTACAGAGGCACCAAATCATCCTCTTCAATTTGTTCATCTGTACATGAAATTTGGATAACCATCCTATTCCAAATATGACATATTTTTTTATCAGCACTAAAAAAAAGAGTGCTCAATAGAAACTCCTACCACAATGAGTCAGGTCAAAATATCAACACAAGTTTTTATTCACTGAGCCATATCTAGTATGGGTTTCCATGTGCAAGTCTTGAGCTAGGGGCCAAAAAGATTATTTATGTGTAAAAATAGACATTTTGAAATAAAGGAATTACTTGAAAATGAGTCTTTTAGTATTATAGTTAATTCTTAAAAGACACTAATTATTCCATTTATCATTCCTGAATAATCTTGGCAGAACTCTTTAACTAACTGTAGTTGTACGTGAAATTTTCATCCAACTCCATGTTCTTGGCGTGGACCACCTGGGGTGGTGGTGGTATTAATTCAAATTTTTTACCATCCCAATCTAATATCCTAGATCATCTATCCCATATTATACAATTTGTAAATACTGTCTATTACTGCTAAGTCTTCCACATCGGCCCATCCAAAATCTATCTATCATCAGTATAATGTATTGGACTATATGGGATGATTTAAAATTCTATAAGAAAAATGGAAATACTTATCTCTGTTATGAATAGAACTACCCTATGAGCCATAATTCTTAGCCCCTCAGTCATTGGAACTCTTCCTTAAACATCCAGCACATCTAGTTCTAAGGGACACACATTGGCTCCCATCACCCAGGGTCTCCACTAATATGGACCATTCCCATTAACCGTTGTGTGCAACTAGTTAAAAAAGATACACATAAACAAAAAAATATTTTTCTATAACTCCAACATATGTAAGAATTCATATATACACATAACACCATCTCAGTTATCCCTGAACAGAACTCTCTCGAACGACTGAACCATGAAAAACTGTTCAGGAACCATATGCATCATGTAAAAGGAATGTTTGGTAAATTTCTTTGAATACTCATCTACTATAATTAATCCCTATAGAAACATAGATGTTATTGGATATATAGACCCCTCAGCATATCTGGAGTGAACTCCTCTATGAAAATATGGTCAAAATAAGACCATGCTTGTGTGGCCTCATCATATGACTAGGTAACCAAAACCCCACCATTTTCTGGCTGAGACATATGGAATGTTCACTACTAGGACGACCATATGACCTAATGGTTTATTGACCATGTATAAAACCCATGTCACCACCAAAATTTAACAATTAGCCTCTTATGGAATGGGCTATCTTTAGAACCTGGGTGGTATTTTCACTAAACCAAGTGATGTTTTCTTGACCTATACATGTCATACACTTGTATATAAGGCATCATCAGAATCATAACATGTTATGGTATACCTGGTAATCATCATGGAGGTCTCATCAATTGAACTAGTCCCTTTATCAATACCTCATCAATGTGGGGGTCAACCTCATGATGTTGATGCTGAATCATAAATATAATATGTTGTAGAGGTATCCAAAAAGTAAACAACATTAACCATGGAAAATGAGTTTAAATATAGAGATGAAACAAAAAGACATGGAAAATAGACCCCCTTATTATATAATTAGTGTCCAATTTTTTCACCTTGAATCAATTTTCCCATGTACATAGTAAAAAACTATGTGATCAAAGTCATTGTGTATGATTACATTGGACTCCACACAAACATTGGTGTCCCTATCTAAAAATAATATCTCAAAACAATTAACACTAATTTCGCCATACCAAACTCATATAATCTAGTCATATGGCATAAATAACTCCTCTGATACTATTCCATCATGAACTAATTGAATGGTCCCATTGTATGATTCCCCAATCCTAGCATTAACATGACGAGGGTCGGAGAATACCACCGAGTATGCACATCACAAACAATGGAGTTCTTAGCCTAACAACCAATATACACACACACATCTCCATGCCCATAAAATGGTGAAATGTAAAATAATTTTAAAAACATTCATGAATACTTCAAAATCACACAAATTGAATATGAAAGGATGTAATGTAATGTAAAAAAGGACAAATTCAATCCCCCAGAAATAGTCTGATAACAACTCTAAAATGAACGTAGGTTGGGGAATGCATCAATATAATGCACGGAAAGTCATTGGAATATCTAGTCTACAACATCAGTACATATTCCTAATCCCACAAATATCTATCAAAATGTTGATAATCTAGAAAATACATGACATGTGATGGAAATTCCTTTGTAGGGGTGAGTATAAAACTACCCAGTAGGACACCCCAAAACCATGAGGAATACAAAAAAAAGAATACATTCATCTCTATAACGGTGTATTTCAATTTCACTACAGTAAGATTATCCAAAAAAATAGATAAATAAATATGGTCTAATGGAAAGTCACAACCATAATACCATGATAGGATTCTTGATAACAATTTCAACATAGGGCTTGTCCATGAGAACATAGTCAATGAGTTTGATTTAGCATAATATTTCTCTCTGAGAGATAATGCATGTTGGGTAACACTATCATAAGTGAAAAATATAAGTATTAAGAGATAATATAATGAAATGAGGAACACTCTCAATTCCATGGGGTAACCCATCAACTCAATATGGATTCAACCACTAAATAATGGAATGGTATATGCATACTTTTGGTCATTTAGATATGAAAACCACCACCAATAGTATGAATATGAATAGAGGATGTCACTCAAAGCCTCACTAATGGATTCAGAAAATCTCTCTAAGAATTCATACTAAGGAGATCACAGTCCTATGTGTATGTGGTGGTTTCTTATTAACCATAATGTAATGGATATAGGGAATTTATTCTAATGAAAATTTACTATGATTCATTGGAAAAAGGATCCAATTAATCATTAGGGGAGTATTGAATGTGTAATAGGTGTATTTACTTAGTACCTTAAACACCATGACCTATCCATGTAAGTGGAATGTCTATGTGACTAGGTAATAATACAACATGTGTAGCTTGCCATTCCCTTTACTCGTGTACATGTACAAGGGTATTCCCATATGCATATGGACATATGTTTTCTGTGCAGGAGTAAAAAACCTGTTTGTGCCTGTGTATGCCAACTCATGTGTGTGTACCCATTGAGGCACATGCCGATGAAATAGGGAGAGGTAACACACCAGTTGATATCATACCATTACAGGTGATCTAAATCACTCTCTTGAATCCCAATCCACTAATAGGAGGTACCCACAAACTGTGTAATCGCTTACTACATTCGTGTGGATTGGGATTTTTTGAATCCCTCTTATTATTCCATCCATGTGTTTCTATTCAACATGTGCCTTGTAATATGGAATCATTAATTATATAAATATTTTATATGTTTTAAGTGACCATATCCATTGACATTTGCAAGAAACCGACCTTTGAATCCTTTTTTAAATTGGATTCTTTTCAACCAACCACTACTCATAGGCCCTGCTCAAATCGAGGGTTAC
The DNA here is from genome assembly GCA_963277665.1 of Viscum album. NCBI lineage: Eukaryota > Viridiplantae > Streptophyta > Magnoliopsida > Santalales > Viscaceae > Viscum > Viscum album. Next base: position 1,806,876,291 of record OY728122.1, on the reverse strand, counting down.
CAATCCAGTTTGATCCATTCACAACTACCACAATCACACCTCTATCATGTAGTGATGATATCATATCAAAAATATCAAATTATTTAACAATTAAATATGTGATAAATGATAAATTTTTCAATGGATGTTGAACCATAATTCAATAATTAACAACCACGATGACTGAATAACTATGGATAAAATACAAAACCACAAACACATGGACGAAACCATAGCAATTTCACATGTTTTCCTCAATCCATAAATGTTATTAAAAAATAAAATAATGAATAATATTCGCTCAAAACTCCACATAATAACCCAGAAAATAATCCCATACAAATAGATGGTTTATATGCAGATCAATTTTTTGGTGGATTGATTCTTGTTCATTATAATATTTAATAATGGGTATATAACAGAAAATAAAACAATTTCTTTCCACAAGAAGGATTGATAGCTAAAAAAGACAGATCCTGCAACGTTTTCATTGGTGAGATATTTTATCCTTATTTCCTAAGAATTGAAAATCATTGATTCCATTTATATTCACCTAAGATAGACCCCTCAAAAATCTCTCCATGTGTTATCTAATATCTCCATACTTATATAGATAACCCTGTAATTATATCGTACCGGTCAACTTATCGACACAATAGTCACTATGTCCAAAAAATAAAAAATAAAAAATATTAATTCATTTATTTATATTAATAATTTCACACCGATGATTAATTTTCCTCAAACATTCCATTATGTCACCGTTTATGTCACAACTAGGGTAAACCCCATTTTAAAAAATCAATAGTTCCCATAAAAATATTAACTAACCACCACAAACCCTATTAAATTTTTATTACACTTTTCTACAAAAATAACCCATTCATTCAATTTAATATAATTAATATATTTATTCCTAGAACACTAGGAATTGTAATTGCACACCGTCTCAGCATATATCCTCAAAAAACATATACAATATTCAAAATTAACACCTATAAAATCCAATCCATTATAATATTATTACTTTGAATATGGATTTCCATAGTTACATAATTTATGAATCATGTTATTGTAATAAATTATATATGAGTTTAATATGGGATTCCAAGTACCAAAATCCATGGGATTTATATTTTTTATATTTATAGACAAGTTACTTCGTATGAGTATTAAAGTAGAACTACAGATAGGTGGACTAATCAATTACTATTATATATGGATGTATTATCAAATGCTCAAAATAAATTTATGGCCCAGTATAATAAAATATATTTAAAACCATTATAAAGATAACTTCATTTTACTTATAATTATCAAATTATTTTTTATGATAAATTTTGGGGATACTAGTATGTAAGGCCGCTTACATTGGAAGAAATCCTAAAATAATTTTCAGAATGACATGACCAAAAATATATGATAGGGAACATTTCTATAAGGGTTAGTTATAAAGGTTCTATGATATCAATAAATTCCAAAAAATCAATCATGTTATATTAATATATTAGATTATAATATAATGTGTAGTGATCATATAATATTGTTTTTTGGAAAAAGTGAGTGGATTATGTCTGGAAGATGATAATATGACTGTTATAGATCTCTAATAAGAAATATTTGATAACATATGGGAAATGTGCATTATTTCGTACCTTTTTTAATGAATTTTGAATCAATTTATACATGAATTGCTTAATTTAGCAACCATATTTTTTGGAACAAGATTTACATACATTTATCTATGAGTTTTCTAAATATAGACAACACATGTATTTTGGAAAATTAATAAAAATAAAGGATTGTTAATTAGTAAAAATATTTTTTGTTTTATGGAATCTAAAATATTATAATAACATGTAAATTTATAAAATGATATTATTGAGTACAATATAATTTAACAAGATTATGAGATTTTAATCTTTATAAAATTACTTAATATTAAAATGTATTAGATGTTTATATTTCATCATGCGTGTTATGTGAATTTAAAATATAACCATGATTAATACTTAAAGTAATATTTAGAATTATATGAAAGTACATATTAAAGAATATCTAATGAACCATAATTTTATGATATATATAAATATTGGATATCATGGAATTTTATGATTAATATTTATTAAAATAAATTTGATCAAGTAGTTCAGTAATGTAATGGTTATATGAATGTGAAGCTTATTATTTCCGTTTGTTTCTATATCTAGAATAGTTTATAATGTTTATGTTTTTGTTGGTGATTAAGAATATGTTGACAAACTAATAATTCAGATTTTGGTTATTTAAATAATAATAATAATCTTATAATTTAAAGATGATCATTGACTATAGTGTTAATCACCGTGATCGGTTTCAACAAGCTAATAATAGGTGGATACCAAGTGACCGATCTTATTGAGGGATTTACTAATGCGGTTGTCGATTTAGAGAATATAATTATCACCTGTAGTGTATATAGAAACAAATATTTTCCATTGTAAAATGTGTTAAAACTTAATGATATAATAATACATTATGTATACATGTATATAATTTGATATCAAGTTAATTAAAAGTCAATTGAGGATGGATCTAGTGAATTTGGGAGACTATTGGTGTTGGGTCACTATAACCAACTATATTCTACTTATAATTTCCATCATGTTCATGAATTTAAATATTAATAAATCCATTATTACATATTTATGGTTCTTTAGAGTTATTAATGTGATAATTTCACATAGAATATATAAAATTGGAAATACCATAGGATATGCATATTATGATGAGAAAATTAAAATTAAATGATGATATTATCAATAAATGTCATATGGTTGGATAACATTATATGAATAAAAAAATATTATAATGAATGTTTGGGGTGAGTATTCATATGTAGTTGAAAATTAATCTCAAAATGTTTTCTATTAGTAATTTCTAAGAGACAAGGTCATAATAAATGGAACATAAGTTCAAATTCAACTCATTTTTTGTCTGTCGATATTCAAACATGAAATATTGTATATTGATACATAGAAAATATAATTATTAATAACTAATATCATTAATCAACTACATAGATATATTTTTATAATCCTTGATAACATATTTTTATAGTGTTGTTGGATATGATGGGTGAATCTTGAGTGTTATGTCAGTAATGGATATATCGAGGAAATATTTAACCCTTTCTTCATTATGAATATTTATATCTAGGCCCTTAGATTGAAATAGAAATTAGAGAAAACATCCTTGTCCATTGATTTTTTAATGGTTCATTACTGATAGACGTTGAATAAAATATCGAGCAAATAATCTTGTTATACAAGTGTGCATAATTTTTAGTGATATATCATTTTACAGAGATTATATTTCATAGTGATTCCTCATATGGAGTTTATATAATTTTTACATTTTCATCTTCTTCTCTAGGTGTGTTTACATGTTACTAGGCCTTGAAATTGGAATTTTGTAAATCCATCCCATTTCTATTATAGAAGAGACATATATGGAAATAAATATAGTATTATCGTCGATCTAAATTTAATACTAAATATATTTTATTATTTCATAAAATATTATTTTTAATAATGAATAATAATTATTAATGATTTATTGACCACATATTTCCGGTCATAATATTTAAGATGATTATTTAATAACTATGAATTTTATAGTCTGTAAATATTATATATATATATATATATCAAATAAATAATATTTACTATTTATGATTGGATAAAGGAAAAGGGGTGTGGTCTTAGATAAGTCATGTTATAAGGAAAGGAAATAATTTTCTAAATATCATCAAAGTATATATTTATTTTTTAGTGATATTTTTATTATATTCATGACATGAATGTTTCATTTAACAAATAATAAGAATAAATTTAATTATTAGATGTTGGGTATTATATGAATTTTGATACTCTATTGGGGATAATGTGAAATTTATAGCTCTATAATAAATTCTCTATATATACAAAATTATATCACATCATTGTATGTGACGATGTAATTTCATTATTCAATACAATTTCCTCTATGTATATGTTTTCAGTGATGGAAATATGTATGGATCTTTATCATCAACAATAGTATTCATCCTCCACAACATCAAATTTATGGATGTATAGAATGTGAATCTATTCATGAAATATGAAATGGGGTTAATATATTTTTCAACTCAATACATACACAATAGATATCTTTTTAATCAATGATATTAATGAAAGACAACCAATTCCATCACAATTGCATCTACAGTACTATTGATGATGCTTCAATGTCAAATCATATTGTGTGGATCACCTTTATATGGGTTTTCTATGATAATCATCATAGTTCAAGGAAAATATTTCTCAGATGAAAATTTAGATGATCATCACATGTATTGAAGAAGGAAACCAAGTCTAATGTATATTTATCGTACAAAATTAATATTATAATTAACATAAAATGATCCATTTTTATTTATTCTGAAATTTCCTATCTACATCCGATGGATTTATTATTTTTTGAGATAATTAATTCTATGTCAATTTGTGAAGAACGCATTGATTATACCAAAATAAAGTCACACATGGCCTCAATAAACATGTCCACTATATTATGAACCCTCCCATTTTACACTAGTACATATTTTCATTGTAGGTATTTTTCTTATGATTTCATAGTTATATTCATTGAGTGACCAAAGAATATTTATTATGGAAATACAATTTATCTAACTCGTTTATTCTAGATTCCTTTTGTATGAAAAAATTAGGTTTAGTAATACAAATCATTCCATTGAAAATTATGTACATAAAAATAAAATTACCCCCCCAAATAGTTGATCGCATGATATGTATTATCTATGAATTGCCATATACCTAATTATTATATATCAATCATGGGAAAACATAAATTTATAGTCAATAGGGAGGAAATATATGATATTTTATTACCTAAAACTGATGACTTGAGTTATGATATTCCCAACCCCGCACAGATTAGTTAATACTTAATGCATTCATTAGAGTGTTTTTTAATTATGTTGTGTTTTTTAAAGGTATCCCATCAACATAATGTATGGTAAATAAAATCAGTTATCTATGTACCTAGTTACCAAATATATAGTGTATGGAAACCTATGTGGTAGAAGTAATTGGAAAACTACTTTAAAAAATCAATTTCCCTTAATGATTCAATTTTTTTATCATAATACATGAATACATGAAATAAAAGCAATAACACTACAAAGAAACCTCTAATACACCCTCGTTATATGAAATAATAATTATTGGATAAAACACTCCCACTAATACGCACCCACTAAACATCATTATTTGTCCTTATGACAAAACACTCCCAATAAATTCTTTAGTGAGTATGATCTATGAAACAATATTTCTTGAATAATGGTGTTATTTAATAAAAATATCAAATTTATAAAATCAGAATAAATATTGTAAGAAATTATTCACATGAAAAAATATATTTTATACCTAGAACTCTTTTGGATTTTATTAACATACCCTACTTTCGTAACCTAATAGATAAAAAAAAGTTTCATTGAACTCTTTTTGTAATAACATGTAACTCTATCAATTTTCATCAGTGGGGAAATACAAAAAAAATTAGAATATTTCGAGAAATATAAATTTAATTGATACTGTTAAAATAATTTATTTTATAATTTGGAATTTTTTATGTTAAATCTTTCTTACAATTGTCTCTTAGGCATTGTATTATTCACTGAATATCATTCAATGATATAAATATTTTATTGTTAGGTTATAATTATGATATATATTTTATAGATACTTAACAATCAAATAATTATCTATTATATATATTATAATGTAATTTAATCCAAATAAGAAAATTATTTATAAAATTCAACTAATAGGAGTGGCAACAATTTAGTAGTATTTTAAAAAACATATTTTTAAATATCTTTATACTGTATAAATAATTTTTTTCATTTCTAAATTGTTCAAAAAAATACATTTAATTTGATGATTCAAAGACCATGTCCATTAAAACCATATTAAAATTTTTTCACAATTTGTTTTAATAAATTCTCATATTGTTGAAGAATATAGATATTAATATACACTACCATTAAATAGATTAAATTTATATTGATAAATACCATCCTAATTAATCGTATGACATGAAAAACAATTGTCTCCTAATGTAAATGAAAACAGAAAGTTCCAAAAATCATATAAATGATTTGGATCTCATGTATATTATATATTTTTATTTTGTATTCATTTTTTAAAATATTCAAATAAAATTGAAATTATTTCTTCATCACTAATATAACACATGGAATAACTATTAAGTGTGAAAAACACTATCAGGATTCCAATATAATTCCATATTATAGAATAATTTCCCCACCATCATTGTAAATCTATCTTTTTGTGAATTTTATTGGTTACTAACTGATAAATTTTTTTCTATTCAAGATAACATTTATTTATCTATATTATTATTTTACTCAATTTTACAAACAACTCAATGATGAAACTTATGAATAATAGGACTTGATGATATATAACCAACACATTGATAATTTTGGGAAATTTTGTTAAATAAATTTTTTTATAATGATCAATAATAAAAATATAATGAATTACATAAGTAGAATATGAATTATATTGAAAATTATGAAATACATAAAAAATTTACACAATCAAATAGATAAATATGTTTGGATACCTTTATCGTATATTACACATGACATTATATTTCACAATTAATTTCAATAAATATGAAATTAATAGATTTATATGAATTATTATGTATCTTATAATAATAATATTGACTAAAATATTGATTTCTATTAAAATTGAAATTATGATTATTTCATTTATCTCTAATTGAGGATACAATGATATGAATATAATAGCTTACTAAAATATAATAATTATCATTTTTTATTGTGCAGAAATAAATTTAAATGAATCGACTATATTCGATGTTATTCGACAACCCCTTTTATAGGGAATTAGTATCCCACATCAGAATGTTTCATGAATAATTTATTCATAATACCAGAAATATCGAATGGTTCTTTCATCCATGAAGTTCTATTTACATTCATTTGAAATCTAGTCATTCAATATGGTATTTTTTTATTGACACTTTTAATATCACCTTAGTCAATAGTCACAATGTTTGGGACTATCAAAATCCATTTGGGGAGAATTATTTATTATTTTGGGTTTCTATTATATATTTCGTTCATTTTTTTGAATCCCTTCAAAGTAAATATTAGGGATTGGTGTCCCTCGTAATTGAAATCAATAGATATCTATTATAGATATTTAATAAGTTGTATATTTAATAGTATATCTATTTTTTGTTGATTTGTTTCTTTCTGATGATAGTTTTAAAACACGTAGTAGGGATCTAGAATTTATCATCATCAAATTAGATGACATTAATTTTGGTGTTGTGATTAGTAAAATTATGTAGATTTTTTATTGTCCTAGTATGAAAAGTAATAAACAATGTTTCTTCGTTATACCTTATTGTTATAAAATTAAATATTATTTTAATGTGTTGCAGAGTTGACCTTGATGTTTAAAATCTTTTTTTGTCAAAATCCCGGAAAAGAAATCATGGAATATACCAGTGTGGTTATTTTTCATGAGTGACCTCTTTTTAGACAAACACATAGAGAATATATCGTAATGATATCTAATTAATATTTCGTAAATTTTGTTCTTATGAGGATAACTATCTGTAGGAATATAGTCCAAAGAATTTGAGGTGAAAATAACATGTACGAAATGTTTTATTCCTATTTATGGGGGTATGATCTTATTGGGGATTTGGCCTAATAATGATGGAATTGGATAGAAGATGTTGGGAATGATCCTGAAGTTGACTTCCTATATATCCCATAAGGATTGGAATTGAAGACAACATATATTTATCCTTTAGGGAATACAGTTTAAGGGGATTGTGAAATAATATGATTCGATTAATCCAGTAAACTAATGTTCACAAATATAGAGGAAGGTTAGATAAATTTTCCATGTGAGATCCTTGATAGAGTAGAAACCAAATCATATGACACACATTTATTTGAATGGAAAAAGCACCTTCACTAAAATCCCAAGTGTTGCACTTGAATAATCATCATATAGTTAAAGAGAGTGTGGATATAGCACGAAATAATAGTGTGGAATTATATAATAATGTTTCGTAGATTAATTTAGGAGGGATGCCAATATAATAATTTAATTGAACACTAATGGTTGAGGGAATGTAAATGGATATGTATCTAGGATAAAAGGACATGGGTTTACTTTAGTACAAATATCCATATACATTGGTAAAGGATGTTATACCATTCTTTTCATTTGTATCCCCTCTCTCTTTTACCACTAGATACGGTCTGATGGTCAACCATTGGGATTCATGATAAGGTATAAGTCTCATTTAATATAATTTTGAAATATAATAGATCTATCAGTTCATTTTATTTATCACATCATTCCTAATGTACATGGTTTTATAGATCATTAACTATGATTTCAATATATACGTAATGATACATTGTTTGTGAATACATTGTTGGGGTATGATGCAATAGTTTTGAACTATGTTACATTTGATTACCACCTCTATGAGATACATTAGAGGCCTCTTTGAGGTTCCAACCAAACATATTTAATCCATTAAAATAATTATTGGTAAATATTCTGAGTAATATAATTTCACCGTCGGGGAAGGCTACAAATATTCAACATCTGATTCACATCACCATCGTCTAACTATATTATCGGTAAGAGTTATCTTTTCTTGGATATATTCATTTTGAAATTAATTTAATATAATCATACCATAATAAAAATAAGTTTAATTAAAAATTGTTTTATTAGTAATAATTCATAGAATAATATTAATAGGAACTATTCACCGAGTCATTCGTACCACAAGACATTATACAATGTGTTATGGTTAGTGTCACATGAAATTAAATTGAATGATTCTTCATAATTAGTGGCACCAAAGTACATGGGATATAATTCTGTTCACTAGGATACATTATAAGCAACTTCTAGTAAATGATTCCATCATTGAAATGTCATGAATCTAATATGATGAAAAAAATTAACAATATCATAAATATTTTGCTTAAAACTAGTATCACGAATTAAAAAATGTGAAAAATAAAGAACATATGGTTAATAAACATGATTTTATATCAATATGTGTCCATAAATGATCGGTATCAAAAGTCCTACAAGTCCAAAATTGTGACATGTGAAGGATTCATTATCATGTATTATATAAATAGGATAATATCATTTTTATAAAAACTTATCCCCAAATAGGATGTATTTTTCTCGACATCCCATTCTATCAACCATTGTTAGTTTCAGTGTGGAATTATAAAGAAATTCCATAATCACCATATTTCATTGGTATGATGGTCTATATAACCACATAATTGTGAGAACCAATGGTGTTTTATGATTTAATAAATAAACCATGTTTGATAATGTCTAAAGAGTTAATTTAATTACTTATAAATATATTACATTCATGACTTCTGGTGAATAAAATGGTGAACCAAACATGAATATTTCATTGAAAAAAATGAATTTCTGACAAATCAGAAAATTTAATCTAAAATACATTTATAAAAAGAAAATGATTTCAATGTGTATCCTTTAAACCCATCCTTCATGAGTTCCATTTTTTTATTTTGATGCCACATTGATGAGTTTCCTTGTTTGTGTTTATTCACATCCACATGAACATTAAATAAACACTTCAATACAAATAGATTAATACATTCCAAAAATAAAATACATATTATTATTAGTGTGAGTTGTGTATTCTTAAAACTAGATGACCTCATCAAAAACCAAGGGTCTTCAACACTAGTTGAAAATGCATGAATTCTATAGAACAATATATATATTACTATACTAGACGTAGATGTATTACATGAAGCCCTCTAAAAAACGAATCCTCACTAACCCTCTTCTCAGTGATGAGAGGTTATAAAATAGAAAATAAAATATTTTTATATGTAAAATTGATTACAAATCCAATCCCAATAAAGAAATAGAATTCTCCTCCCTTATTATTGTATGATAGATCTGGAGTTTGATAGTGATCATGTAAATTGAATTGGGGTCACCCTAAAGGTACCCAACCAACAGATACCACTACCAATGTCCCACGAAATCAAATTATTAACCTGATATAGATTACACCTCAAAGGGTGAGGATCTAACCACCCATAGCTGAGTCCCCAACACAACAACCAAATACATAAAACAATGAATCACTGATAGTGGTCTGGTATCAATAATTCCACTAATGAAATTTGAAAACATACAAATATGATAATATACAAGTAGAAACATATTATATACAAAAAAATTAACAGTTACACCATATTATGAAAATAATCATTGAATATTTATTTTATGACCTATTAATAAATTAATGGATGATCCATGTTTCTACCCCCACACATCAATCATTTTGTTATATTATTTCATGAATTGGAGTAAATGAGTAGGAAATTTTTTTTTATTTAACCAATGAGTGATAATTTATTCATTTTACAATTATTTATATTGACTATATCATTTTATTTAAAATATAATTTTAGTATTATATTCCATCCCACCATATACAATGTGGTGAAAATATCATTATATCAAAACAAATAATAAAGGATCATTTATGAAACCCCTTATAAACCATTGGAGTGTCTCATCATTAAAATATTCAGACTAATCTGGTGTAGGAATGTTTTCATACTACTATAAGGGATTTTTTTGATAGAAAATTACATTAATTAAAGAAAAAATTATCACTAAAACATTCCCATTTCATATAGATAATATCAATCCTTTCTAATGACTAAATTTCGGATTTAATTTCTCAATTAGAAATCCGAATAATCATATTATCATATGATGACATAACACGAGAACCATATAGGTGGGATCTTATTTTTGAATTTCAATACTCAAAAAATGCCACTCCAATCCCCAGATAATGAGGGAATATAATGGAATTTTTCCCCATGGGATATCTGTTTCCTATAAGAAGGACCACCTTGCATCTTTTAAAAATGAAGGTGTTATATATGTCTTCACACATTTATCATTGGTATCCAAATTAAATTCTGAGCCTTTTTTAGATCCCAGAAAAAACTATTTTAGTTTCGTGGGGCCCCCCACAATAAATCTACCAACTATTCTAGAATTCCTCCCCATGATATTTTAAAAAAATGATTCCTTAATGGATATATTTGATAAATCCTTAGAATGGTTCTCTTGATACACAATATGAAATCTATCCACATTGTTAGAAGATCAACTGGTAAAAAGGTCATCCACATACAATTATTCACTATGGAGGTTATCCCCATGGCTTAGTCTTATATAGTATTACTTGTAGAAGTATTATAAGACATGATTGTATTTATCTAATTTATGATATCCATTGTGATGGTACTCACCATAGTTACATTTTATTTTGATTAAAATCATCCATACATCCCAAATAGATTATAATAAATACCTTATATCATGTGGTTCATATAAAAACATGATGAACCCTACATAATTCATTATTATTGATAAGTGACACTCTCTCTTAATTGGAAGATGTCCTATAGAAATAATAATTTTTCAAAACAAACATATATGGATTTTCATACATTACACTATATATAGAACCCCAAGTATTAACAATACATTTTATTTTAAAATAAATTCAATGGCTTGAATTGCACGCAATACTGAGCATAAGTGTCGCATGATATATTAACATAGCCATATAAGTGGAGGTTATGAATAATATTAACCAAATTATAAAAATTTTGTATATTTAATTTTTCATAAAATTTTACTAGAAATTTATATAAGAAAAAATCTAATTTTTGTGTATAAAAACAATAATTTTTAAGGGTAATTTTACCATCTTTAAATGAATCACCTATTTTCAAAATATAAATTTGAAAATTTTATAAATTTTATTATTTTAAATAGACTTAAATATTTGAATTTTTAATATAAAAATTTATTAAGGGTGAAATTTTGTTATTTTTCTAAGAATATTCATTTTTTGATGAATAGTGTAAATATTACATTTTTTAAATAAATGAATTTTCATTTAAATTGTAATTATAATTTAAATTGTTTTTATTATCAAAATAGATCAATACAACCTCTTATAATTCAATTTAGTTTATTGGAATCATTTTTTATTGAAATTAGATATTAAATCAAATTAAACAGAAAAAAGTTTTGTTTTACCCACCAATATGCCACACCTGTTAGATTCATGTTTAACATAATTTAGCCACTTCTACGAATTGAATTTGGAAAATTCAAATAAAAGTTTTTAATATTTATGATATTTCGAGTTTAATATGATCTATTTAATATTAAGATATTATTGATAGTAACTTTAGTAAAATAGTATTTACCATGACTTAGGAAAAATCGATTAATTAAAGTTAATAATAATATTATTCTGTTGAATAATTTCCATAACCCTTTTTTAATATCATTTTATAATATGGTTTAGACAAAAATAAACCTTACACCAAAATAATAACATTTGTAAGAAACTTGGGTATGAATATGACATTTTTATAAAAACATTTAATGATATGAAAAAAATTTATACTCGTGTCTTTTAATATGTATTATATTTTTAAAATATGTTTATACAAAAGATAAATTAGAACATAAAGAGTAATTATAAATATAATTAATTTTTCTTCATCATTTTTAATTTTATAGAATTATTAATTTCATTTAATGATTTCATAATAATGATCTAGTAACTATATTAACCATAATGATTAAAAATGAAACATTTTCATGATAAGTGTTAAGGAATTTATATAAGGGTTTAAAACAAAAATATATGATTGATATTGTGACCTAAAAATGTAAAAAAAGAATTTCCTGAGAGGATTGATAACCATAATGAACTTAGAATTGAGTTGAATCACCTATAATCTATTTGAAATCAATAATAAGTTTTTATTAATTAAATATTTTATAGGATTTGAAGAGTTCCCATCCACTATTATAAAACAAAACCTCCTCCCTCACTTCCTAAAACCACATTGAGCCATCTATATTGAAAAAAAAGGAACATTTATCCTACCAAATTTATTAGTTATGTTGTGCAAGATATGTTCGTAGGAAAATTACATCCCTAATGCCCCTAATAGTAAATCCAAATAAATTCCACCAAAGAACATGTAATTATATTACTAATTTACTTATGATCATTTCTTCTTCGAATTCCTCTTTCTATGTTGTTTAAATACTAATGTAATAAGTACATTATCATATACATTATGATATTTTATTATGATTATGGGAAACCCATATTTCCCATTTAATCCATCCATAAAAAAATAATATCATTTTTCATATGTCCGTACAGCTTACCATATCCATGATGTGGTTTGATTGGATTATTCAAAACAAATTATTCGGATTGTAATAATGTTGAATATAATGGATAAAATAATAAATATTTAATTACATTGATTCTTTATAATTAATATATCGTACTATTACTTACCAATTTTATATTAAGGGAATGATATTGTTAGATATACTTATGTACAAACTACCATCTACATGACAATAGGATATTCAATATCCATGTTATAAAATAATGTATAATTATAATATATATACATAGATGCCTGAAATTAAAATTTATTAATATAATATCATTTTGTTAATTGATAAAATATATCATCTGAATAGGAAACATAATTTAAAAAACAAAAAATATATAAAAAAATGATGCAGTTAACACTTGAAACAGTGGTAATTATTAAATATTATTATTAATGATTTAATAGGATCGTATGAGATATCATAAAAAGTCTATATGTATAATATAATTTAATTAATGGATTTAATCATTATACATGAGGTTAACTCGCAGTAAACTATTTTAATGTATGATGTATGTGTAAACATCAACATATACTTATTATTTGACATTTTTTATACAAATGTATTTACTGGGACATATTTATCATAGATTTCCATGTCCCAGGAATATTTTTTTGAAATTATTCTTACTATTATTCTACATTTTTTTAAATTAATTTTGACCCATGAATGGCATTTTATATATTTTTTTAAAGGATGACCTTTTCATCTTCAGAATGAGGTCCTTTATGACCTTTTCGAAAAAACAACAACGGGATGTTCTCTTCTAACTATTATGGAATGAGAAAAAATTCATATTCTTGTTTACAAAATTGTTTTCTCTAAATTGTTTTTTTAAATGAAATTTTTAATATAATTTCATACCAAAAATTGTGAAATTATATCTAAAATTATTTTGAGGATTTTATTATATTGTTTTCATTTAGTTCTATATCCTTCCTTGGATTTTATGATCAATTGAGGATAATTAATTGTAATAAAATCTATGATATTGTATTGAAGTGTTTATGATATTTTTTTAATGTGGATGTGATATTTTGATATGATATGTGGTTTATCATTAAGGAAATTACATTTCATACACTAATTATAATAAGAATTTTTTTTATGTTTCACTCTTTCTATATAAGGAATACATTATACCTAGTAAGTGACAAACATATCCTACTATAGATTCTCAATACATTGATAGGTCTCATGAGACAATGTATATATCATTTGTACCAGTTTATATATTGTATCTTAACTATATCCATGATGTTATGTTCATGATGTTCAATATTATGCATTATCTCATTTTGATATTAGTTATTGATATTACATGTTCTTATTATTCTATTATAATATCCCTGAGATTTTTTATATGGAATTTTTTAATTTATTCTTTCTATATTATAATCATTATTATTTTTATGTGTATTATTATTCAATTATAGACCATTAATTATGGTTATTGATTATTTACTCAGAAAATATTAAAATATATGCATACCCTTATTGATTATCTATGGTCAACACTGTATTATGTTTTATTTTCCTAGGATGTTAAGATGTGTATTTTAAGTGACATGCACTTATTAATTTATGGAATTTTCATTAAGATACTGGGGTTGGGGTGTTACGATTGGTATAATAATATATTTATATGATTCTATGGAAACTAGATTAATAAAAAATATGTTATAGAACATAAAAGTAGGATATAATTTTACAATATATATTGAATAACATCTTGAAATTTTGGTTTGGTAGACATTATGTGGGTATTCCATATAATAAATCCCTATCTGGATACTACAAGTAGAAGTGGTTATGGAATAGATGTACCAACGATTAAAAACATTGATAATCTATGCCAGGTCTAACTTTGCGTATCCTAGTAGAAAACAATGGGCCATACTCCACTATTGGATTGACACACCTGAGATATAATCAATGTATAATTCACATGCTCGTTACAATCAATTATGAATTATTTTTATGAGATTATGTCCCCAAGGAAACCATGTTTAGGATTATGATATTATCATCTATAAAATAATTCAATTTATTTTATTTATTTTACTAGTTAGAAAATATGTTTTATAATTAATAACTTCATCAATTTTATGTCAGTGTTTAGAAATTGTTCCAAGTGGAGGAATGGAATCCTTATCAACACATGAATTCCAAGTAGGTAATTCCCCATTGTGTAGGATAATGATATTGGATCTGGAGATATATTTGGATGATCATCTTATAACTGTATTGGGAAAACTAAATCATGTTAAGAACAACAAACTTACTCATACAGATTAACCAAATCCACAATGTGATGGAACATTGTTAGACCAATTCATGAGACAATAACCTCTATTATTCAATGGGACGGAAAAACTGTTGTCTATGTAAAGGATAAGTTACATAGAGAAGATATTTGTTACATTTAATGTAATGAATGAAACATGTATATCAAGGAAATTTATCATCTCTTAGGAGATATGGAACAATTATTGTCATTGTTACAAAACATAAAGGAATATGAAAAAATATAAAACATGGAATGGAGGGAATTTAAATAAATTTAAATAGATAATTACTTTCCTCATGATTAATGATCATATATGGAGGGGATATTTAAGAGTCTGAGGAAATAAATAGGCATGAATGTTTCAAAGCATGAATATAACATCATAAGGTTACCCAATTTATTTTGTGGATTACAAACATCATTAAAATAGTAATATTGATCAAATCATTTTTAGGTTTAAACCATTCTCCCATAGGGAACTGGTATCCCAAAACATTCTCATCATACAAATATATAGTCTTATGAGTAATAAATATAGAAAAATAACTATCTCCATTTAATAAATATAAAATATAGTGATAGAAAAAAAGGGATAATTAACACTATGAAAATGTAAATATGGAAAAGGGGAAGAATTGTAGAATTTACTTTCAATCCAATAATTTTTGTGGGAAGATAAACACAAGTACAATCTTGAAGGGAATCAACGTTTTTTTCAATGGTGGAGAATAAGGCCACCATGCCTCTGACTACAAAGGAAAAAACTAAGCTTCCATTTTCCAATGTTACGATTCAAAATAAATAGGACATTACGTAAATTATTTTCATATGCATCATAAAAAATATTACCTTAAAAGTCAATGGGAGTAAGGATAATATATTTTTATCATGAAAGATAAGTTTGATGTTCATAATTATATGGTCAAATTCACTTCAATCTTCTCCTCAAATGTATACAATGTTTTATTGGATTCTTGATCATCGAATTTGTATGTATCTTTCTATTTTTATATGAAAAATAATCATTTTTGTTTTGATTTAATGAATGAGATATTAGTGAAAAATCTTAAGGGAAGTCCAACTTCAAAAAATATATGTCTTTAAATTCCATTTAAGTCCCATAAATATACAATGGTTTATGACCATATCATCATACCTATGATTTAATTTTATATAATCTTCATTATAGATTGGCGTTCAAAATATTATGTGATAATTTACTATATGTAGAACTAAATTAAGATTTGTGGGGAAGAAGATGAATCCCCTATCATTATATTAGAAACTACATAACTTAATTCTATTCAAAATCTACCCCATTAACTTTACTGAAATAAATTCATTTTTAGAAATAGTAAACAACATATAGGGATGAATTTGATATTCTTATAATTGAGCATTTACCCATTACGAAGGAATACATTGATGTATTTCCTAAAAAATTACCAAGAAAACCCATAGAGTGTGAAGTTTATTTTTCTATTGATGTATTCCATTATTCATGACCAATATAAATGAATCCCTATATTATGTACATATTGGAATTAGTGGAGTTGATTAAACAACATGAATATTTTAAAAAAAAGGGATTTATTCAAACTAGTGTCTCTCTATTGGGAGCCCCTTGTTATCTTTTTCAAGAAGAATGATGGATCATTGAGACACTGTGTTGATTATTGGGAAATAAATGATATTAAAATAAATAAAATGTAACATATACCATAAATTAATGATTTATTTGTTCAGTATAATAACATTCAAATATTTTTGGTGATTTTCCATTATTCATGATATCATTAAATATGAGTAAAAAAGTAAGTCATGATATACCATGCATTTCATATTAGGTGCAGTCATTAATAATTTATAGTAATTCTATTTGGATTGACTAATTATAAATTTGTATTTATAGATCTAATGAATAGAGTATTCATGTAATATCATGAATTTTAATAGTTGTATTCATTGATGATATTCTGTTATATCCTAATAATTATACAGACCATTAGAATCACTGGTACATTATCCTTGACACTCTTATAATGGAAGTGTTATATGGTAAATTTATAATGTTTGAATTATAGATATAAGAAATTTCTTTCCTTGGTCACATTGTTTCCATGTATAGAATCTATGTTGATCCTACAAAGACAAATGATATCCATGAATTTCATACACCGACAAGTATAATGATGGTACACAGTTGTTTGGTTTAGTGGGTTACAATTGGTGTTTCCTTAATGATTTTTCCCAACTAGTTGATCCATTAATGAAGATCACATTTAAAGGGGTTCAATTACTATGGACAAAACAATGTGAAGAGTGTTTTCAAAATTTGATTATAATATTGGTCAATTATCTAATCCTTATTTACCATCCTTAAATAGTTGTTTTTTATCTATAGTGATGCATCAGTGAAAGGACATGGTTTAGAATTTTTGTAGCATGATAGATCTATTGAATATGAATCATGGAAGTTAGAATTTAAAAAGATGGAATATCCAACTCATGAACATTAATTAGCCGTAGTAATCATTCCCATAGAGATATGGTGATTCTATTTCTATTGTGAAGGATGTGAGATATATTAATATCACATGATTTTTAAATATATATTACCACAGAAAGAACATAATATTGGGAAGAGGATATGGCTCTATCTACTAACGGATTGGAATTTCACAATACAATACCCCCCCAAGAAAGAAAAATATGTTGACAAATGCATTGAGTGGGAAGGACTATGTAGTTATGAAAAAATTTGAATCAAGAGGGAACATATTTTAACTTATCAAGTAATGAAGGATATATGAATTATTTATTTATGTGAAACATTAATACTATTACACTTGGTTTCTAGACCTTCTTTACTCAATATGATTAAGATATATAAATTTGATGATGTAGATTTTTTGAAGAAAATTATAGCTTTGAATAATGGTAAATTGAAAGAATTCATATATGAATATAGAATATTGAAATTTTGGGCGAGTCTCTGAGTTCCCTCAATACAGTGGATAAAAATTGAATTATTGGATGATGGTCATACCTCAAATTTCATTATACACGCCGGTATCACTCAGATATATATACATTTGAATGAAAATTTATAGTGGGATAATATGAGGCCATAAGAACCTGATTATGTGTCATGGTATTTAGTTATTCAAAAATTTATTGGTGAATGATAATATCATAAAGGTGTTATGAAACCTCCTCATATACCTATGATGAATTGATATGATATTTTGATGGAATTTTCAAGGGGATACTGATGAATCCTAGAAGGAATGGTGTGATATTGCTTATTATTGATCATCTTACCAAATAAGTATATTTTATTTCTATAAAATATGATTTACCTCTTAAATTAATATCAGGAATCTATTTTATGAAATTTTTAATACTTTATGGGGTAGCTCTATTTATTTTTTCATATTCAGAACCTTGTTTTACATAATAATTCTTGAAAATTATTCAGATGGACCTAGATACTATGCTTCATTTGAGAACTGACTACCACCCTCAAAATGATGGAAAATCAATGAAGACTATTCAAACATTTTAAGACATGTTGATATCCTGATCAGATGACTCTCAAGGTATATGGTATCAGTTTTTACCTCTCGAATAATTTTATAATTATAATAGCTTCAATTCACATAATCTGATGGAATTGAATGAAGTATTATATGGAATGATATGTTATCCACAAACCTTTTGATATGTTTTAGTGAAATAAATACTATAGGATGAAAACATGTTGAGGATTCAATAGAAAAGGTAAATATTAGTAAAAATCATATCAAATATTCTCAAAGTAGAAAAAATAGCTATACTAGTAACCAAATGAATTATTTTTAATTTTATGTGGATGGTCATGTTTTCATGAAGGTATATTAATGGAATGATGTTATATGATTTTTTAATAATGTAAAATTAAATCCATTGTACATCAGACCTATCGACATTATAGAACAAATAGGATATGTATCATACCATATAGAAATGATTCCAAGTCCCTCCAAAGATCATGATGTGTTAATTGTATAACTACTAATAAAATACATTACATACCCTACACATGTACTCAACTAAAAATAAATAGAAATATGATCTGATCTATCTAATTTTTAAGGGAATATCATCATTCATGACACTACAGAACAGGTGTTATAGAATCGGATGACTTTATTGGTAAATGTTATTTTAAGAGACCATAAATTGGAGGAGGAAACATGGGAATTTAAATAAATTATGATGATAAAATAACTAATTCTTTTTATAAGGTGATATTCTAGAATTATTGAGGAAATTGTTTTTTGGAGAAAAAAATGTAACACCCCAAAATTTCATAGTATATATATATATTTTAAAATAAATTAAATTATTGGTGTAGCACACAACCCTGACATCAAGTGAAAAAAATTATTTTAACCAGCCAACTTATGTATATGTTATGAATAGTATTATAAATATTATGAAAAATTTTTATATTCTATTTATCTTATGCGTTTCCTAGATAATGATATAAAAAAATTCTGAATTCACTCGTAAAAATTATATTTTATTAAAAATTATTTTACATATTTTAATGGCTCATCTATTTAAAAAATAAGTAAATTATATAAATTATATTTTTTAAAATAGGATATAAATTTTGATTTTGAATTTCTAAAATATATTGGGTAAATTTATGGTATATTTCATAGAAGTATCATTTTTGATGAATAGTGAATATTAATGTATTGTTGTTAACAAACATACATTTTGATTAAATAACAATTATAATCTAATTTTTCTACAGGTAAAAATATTTCAAAAATTCATATATTAATCTAATTTAGGTTATATGAATAATTTTTATATTGAAATTAGATATAAAATGTTATATAACAATTGAGTGTTTCCTATTACCCACCTACTCGTATCATGTGTGGGATTTGTGTTTAAAAAAATTCGACACATTATTGAATTGAATTTTAAAAAATAGACATGTTTTGTTTTAATCTATATTATATTCAAATTGTATTGGAATTAAATTAATTATTTTATATTATCATTATTATGTTTAATAAATATTTATTTACCACGATTAAGGATATGTCGAGCAATTAAAGGTAAAAAATATATTATTATATTATAGAATCACACTAAAACTTTTTTTAATCTTATTGGATTTAGAGCGTATCAAAAAAAATTAACCTTAGTGTGAAATTATAATCTTTTAATTCCATGTGAGGTAATAATATCACATTTACATTATTTCAATTAAATATTACTTAAAAATGCCATACCGATAATTTTTAATAAGTATTAAATTATTAATATATGGTTATACAGAAGATACATTCATCTTTAAATGTTAGTTTTAAAAATTATAAATTCATATTCATCATGATAATTTTTATTAACATTTAGTAAATAAATAATATAATTACATGATTTCATAATAATGATAAATTCATTGTTAAAATAATTGAAATATCAAACAAATGATATTAAAATATTATAATAAATGTAATTTAAAATAATTAATGACAAAAAAAAATTTTATTAGCATCTTATACATGTTATTGATTTATTATGTGAGTTTTTTATGAACTTATCATGTAGTTATGATATTTAAAAAAATGAATATTAACAAAATTGACATAAATAGTACTTAAAAATAAATAATATTTAATTAAATGACATAAAATTTATAAAATTATGAAATTATATCCAACAAACTATAATAAGTTTAAATATTTTATCAATGACCCATTATAGGTTTTTTTTAATTTATTGTAATTAAATTTACCTTAAAGTGTAGATAAGTAAAGCTGTCATGATATGATTTATAGGGTTTAACTAAGGGTTATTGCTAAAATAGAAAGTTAATAATGTCACTTAAACATGTGTAAAAATAATTTTTTTGGGAGAATATATGCCATCATATACTTATCTTCTATATAACACATTTTTTTATCAATTTGATGTTAAAAATCAATTTATATTAATTTAATATTTTTAAGGATTCTAAGAGATCCCCTTCTCTCTCTTATGAAAATGTGCATCATGCCTCACTTAATCACACAACATGGTGCCTTAAATATTGACTAAAAACATTCCCATTTCACCTACCAACATTATTATTTATTTTTTCGAGGTCCTGGTATTCTAAAAATTCCAATCCCAGTTTCCCGAAGAGGACATCCGAATGAAGTCCATCGAAGATGGGGTAATTGTTTTATCAATTTATTTATGTTGATTTCTTCTTCTAATTCCCCAACGTATAATTTTTCCATAAATAATTTATAACTCAAGTATCATATATATAAATATATTTCATTACGTATATAATAAAAAAGTAACCCCCCTTTAATCCATCATTTGAAAAACAATATCTCCATCTATTCGTACAAAATACTTATAGTCTCTGTGTTGTGGATAATATGTTTTTTTATCACCAAATTATTTTGATGTTTTTAAAGATAAATATAATGGATAAATAATTTATATGTCCTAAGACCAATTCTGTATTATTAATATAAAATCCAATGTCCTTCCACTTTACCATTAAGGGAACAATACCATCGCTTGTGTGTACGTATGACCAATTATCTCCACCATGCGATGAGATTCATTATACCCAAAAACCAATAAAGAATGATTATAAAAAATATATATTATGGATGAATATAATATCTATAAATATATTATCTCTCTGTATATGATGGAAATATATACTATTAATTAAAAATACCACATATATTTGAAAAAAAACTATTAAATAAAGCTATTAACATCCGAAACAATGGTAATGATGTAATATTATTAACCAAATGATATAAAAAGATCATATAAGATATCATAAATATAGATATTTTTCTGGAATTACATAATAACATGATTTAACTATTATATAGGTGGTAAAAAATCCCTCAAAAAATGGAAAGTATAATGTAAGGGTTAACTTGAAAATCTCATTAATATCCATAATTTTTTATATGTAAGTATTTACTTAGTATATTTATCATCCACATCCATGTTTTATAAACATACATTATATAATATTTTTTAAAAATTTTCAACAATTTTATTAATTTATTTTTAACGATTTTTTGTTTTTAGAAAACATTTTGAAATGATATAATTTTATTTTATTTGCGGCCAAAATCTATCTTCTATTGTTGTCCTGCACCGGCCAATGTAAGGATCTACATAAAGAAAGAATAACACCATGAGATCAGCGGTGGTCTTGTATTTGTTATCTATCTCACCTTTAATTAGTTGTAAAAATTTGAAAAATAAAATAATTTTCATTATTATTTTGTTTACAATTATACCATTTTCAGGTTTTCTCACTAGAGGCATACGCTCTCTAAACATAAGGTGCGCCCAAAGTAAACCATCCATCCCAAAGGCAATGGTTCCCTTAGATTTTTGATATGGGTATCCTTTAAGAGTTATTCCACTTATTAATGAAAACAACTCATGCACACTATATTATACATAACACTTCTTTGACAGATCATTCTAGGTACTCTGAGCCTTGGAATCACGTGCCATCATATTTCGCGGTCTCGTAATAATCCCATATAATAAAAAATATATATGGAAATTCTAGGTCTTTAAATTCTCTCTATCATAGTTCTATTCATCCCCGAATGCCGAAAAAATGGAAAACTAATCAAATGAGGTTACTGAGCATAAATCTAAGCCTTCCTCTCCCATATGCTCTGCTAGAGGTTCACAGGTTGTCCCCAAACTCGCACCTGATAGATCAACCTTCAAAAAGAACGTGCTCATGTTGTTCCCTTTTCTCCACTCATAAATCTATTAAATTTTCCCATCTTCAAAGTCCAACTCACTATAGTCAGTAACATGTGATGGATCAGGCATTCATCTCCTCATCTATGACACAAGGAAAAAATTTTCACTTGGTGCATCTATTGTTGAAAAGCAAGTTGTTATGCCACCTCGTCCACTTTTCTAAGAATCTAGTAAGGTTTGATGAACCTCAATGATAGCTTGCTACCCTGGAATAATATCCACAATATTCATCACAGAAAGACCTGTTGGAAGACACAATCTCCATACATGAACTCTAAGGTTCTCTTTCTCCTGTCGGCATATGAATTTTTCTGGTTCAAAGAAATGTTCATCCTAGGCAACTAGTTTGCCATCGAAGGACCTGGTACATATTTTCCACACCAAGATGTACAACCAAAGGGGATTTTTGGAACCCTCTCAACACCTCCTTTGGTAGTGTCACTATTACAATAGTGTGTCCAATGAAATGAATGATGTGCTCATCACCTTCATAAAATCATTTAGGACCCAGTCATTAGGATATCTGAGCATATCGGACCATGCAGTCCATATCCTCAATCTGTGCCACCCAAACTCACTGAAGGTGTGGGGGTTGACAGTTATAAACTAGAGGTATGATAATACATCACTATCCATGAAGCGTTTATGTAACATGGCTAGCTACTTTATCAACTCACACAACATCTGTGAACCAGACCTCTTGTTTAGTGCATCTACCAGCACTTCGCCCTTCTAAACTCTCAACTCTCAGAGCTCTGTGGGATCCAACTGATATATAGTTATAGATATCAAGGTCGTTGCTGGTTACATGCCAATGCAAAAGTCCCTCTCCCTTCGGGGATGTAATCCTAGAAATACCTATTGAAAAGATGTTCCAACACTCTACCACTATAGTTTGGAACTAAAAACTAAAAACTCGTACTGCCATGAGGTTAAGTCTAGCCAACTCGATAGTAATTGGTTGAAGCCACAAATTCATGAGAATATACCGTGCTTCATGGGATTCCTTTTTCACCAATGAGGAAAACCCCCATTACTATTTTGTAGATATACCACTTCTTTTTTCCTAAAATAGTCAATCTGAGTATGATGTGTGGAAGTCTAGTCTATACCCAAACTAAGGTGGTAAGTCCTCGACAGTTCCCCTGAGAGGTTCAAACTGAAAAGCTCACCTCAAGGGTCAGATCACATCATCTGAATTAATGTGTTTTTCAGGTCTTCTACAAAAGGTGTCAGTATAAGTAAGGTTCATGTAAATAGTTTAACCAGAAACCATAGGTATTGAAAAATATTTTTGGAAAGACGTAATGATTATTACCTAATTTTATTAATCAGAAAAAATGTAGTAGAAACAGATCGTACGTCGAATCATTCCTAGATCCCGTAGGTTACACTCCATTAATGCTAATAGCTACAGAATTTCCTAGTCCTCAAGCTCCTGGAGCTTGGTGCGGGCCACTTTGGTTCTCTAGTAGTAATATATCAAAATGTTTACCACCATTTGTTTCTCTCCTACCTCCTTTGCCACATCTGCTTCAAGGCAGATTCATCTATCCCTATCACATTCACCTCCAATAAATTTTACACATCCAAGTCTTCAACATTGACATCGTTTTCTTCCTTTCCCACTACTGACATTCACTGGTTGTATCATCATAGCAAAAATATTTTCAATCACAAAGGATCTCTCTAGAACACAATCATAATTAGTAATTCATAAAAGAATAGTTCTATCTTGTATATCCCTAAACACATCTAGCTCGGAGGTCTAATCCCTAAAGCACTGGTCATATCATATTCATTGAGTACTGGGAATTGTCGGTACGCCCCGATGAGTACTCAGATACAGACATGTCGTTTGTCCAATGTTGTAGATTTTCATGAGAACATATACCCCTTAGATTTTTATGGATACATACCCCCCTTCTCTAAGGATGTTTCTCAAGATCTATCCACAATAAAGTCTCCTTATTATAAGATAGGGTTAATCTAAACCATTCCATATCCCTACCTAGCCATGTAGAATGCTGAGTGTCAGGTCCTCCATCTGATCTCATGGTTCCCTGGCTAGTGGAAACTCATTAACCACTTTATGTGATTCCTTAGATACCTATGAGTCGGGATCCCCTCAGAACTTGAGGGGTCTCAATCAATAAAACTTTTTTAAGGCACTGAGCCTACACGAGTTCTCTACCAATAGTGCCGGTAGAAACTGCTCGCTAATGGGTTGTGATATCGCTGGGACACCATGCGAATGTGCCATATTAGACAATAATCATTGTACTAAAGCCTCATCACACTGTGGACCCTCCTCATGGTCATGCTTTGGAATCCTCGGTGGTGAACTGCATGGAGGCATCTTGAATGAGGAAAAAGATGAACCACTGTCAAAAAATTATACCAGGTGAGCTGGCACAAAAGAGATCAAAAGTATAAATATTCCCAAAACACAAGAAATCAGTGTCTACATGATCCAATTTGGAAATCATAATTCAGGTTCCTGGTGCATGGATACGCCAGCTGCCGCACCAAATCTAGACTTCATAAACTGAAAACCACACTCAATATAGTTAACACTATTTATCCACTTAAATTAATAGATTCTTAGTTCACCTGTATACCTGAAACCCTTGGAACCACTTTTTCATGACCTATCCCCTGGGGCCCATGTTGTGACTACCCCATGATCTCCTTCCATAGAACTTGGGTTATCGACTAGCACCAGAAAGGAATATCCCTTAAATGAGAATGCATTTACATTAAAACTGTACAGGCACATAGCCGTGAATGCAATAAGATGCATCCATGAATAAAAACTACATTATAACAAATATTTACTAAAATTAAGGGTCTATAATACAAGCTCAACTAAAAGATACAACTACAATTCAAAAAAACAAAAACAATTCTTGTGATAGTCCACCAATGATCATACCTAATGGGTAGGTATAGTTCATCTCTATAGCTCTCCACATTATCCAGTCTTCTCTGTGTACCTTCTGGTTCTGGCTCCCTCATGTCTCAGCAATTCATCCCATCGCCTGTACAAGACACAACATGGTGCTGGTGAAGCCCATGGAAGGGTATAAAAATACCCATTTCAGACCCCAAGACCCCTGATGGTCTCTCAGAATTCCACAATGGAATACCACAAATCAAGATCACAATCACAAATCACAATGAAAAATACACATTTCAAACTAGATATACTCATATCATCCACAATGAAACATAAGGCCCTAACATCAAGCCATTTCTAGGATTTCAAAAGAATCCTCAAAGCGGAACTCAATGATCAAGAGTACACACTCCAAGAACTGGCTATCCCTAATGGCACACATAAATGAGATGTAATCCATCAAGTACAACTCAACCATTATTAGTGGGACATATGAAAGGGTGTTCTCTATTAGGAACTTTATTTTAGAACAACCTCTAGTTCCCAACACTAATGGTCTCGTAGTCATAGACTTGTGCCCGAGGTAAGACCAAGGAAAACCAAGTTAAGGGACCCACTCCTCGACACGAAGTCCTGTAGTCAAGGGATCTCTAACTCCCCTAAAGGACCTGCACCCTGTCACTACTTGGAGACAGTGTAGTACTATTCCATATGTGAGGACCCACTCCATACCCGGTTGGGGAGAAAAACTATGATAGTTTGTTTAATACGGGGCACATGTGCCCAAGTATATCATGAATTTATAGATCCTATTCAAGATGACTCGTTACTTGGAACGATAGGGGAGTACTGACTCTATGTGTGAGGACCCACAACCTAACCAGTAGGAGAGTACAATTCTTATTGTATTTTCGATGTAGGGGACCCATTCCCTACTATGTCAGGGGAGTACCGAACCCAATCTAGAGGACCCACACCCTAGAACATAAGGGTAGTAGAAACTCATATTTAGCATTCCATAAAAAGGACCCTCACTATGGGATGATAGTGGAGTACCTACTCCAAACTTAGAGGACCCACACCATAACCGATAGGGGAGTACCAAACATAATGTGAGTAATGTATGGAGGACATGAAACCATGTCTAGTAGGGGGAAATTGACTCCAATGATAGAAAAACCAATTAGATAGAATCTAACCTACACTCATGATGTGGGGAGTTCTGTATCTACCAGAGTACATGTGTAAGGAATACACGTTCCTTGATTCATCATGGGTGTAGCCATCATAACAATCACTACAAGAAAAACCCTGGTTATGATCCTATAGTTATCAGTCATACCTCAACATCCAAAAATACTCATAATGAAATTACCATGATGATATTTCATGTTATAAGGGTTCCATCACAACAGACGACAAATCAACAGGACACTTGGTCTGTATGTTATTAGCATTTTAGTGTTGTCCTGGTTGGATTCAGATTCGATCCAACCTGGCCGTACTCCAACATTCATCAAAAAACTCATGGATTATATCAAAAGTAACATTTCTATTCAAGGATCCTAGTGTCGTAGATGGTTAATGAAATGGACCTCTAGTTTTTGAGATATGGTAACATACGTGTAACTCGGCCCGAATGGGTCCGGGTCCGGTCAGACCAGGTCAGACTCACCCGGCCCGAACCACCATGGCTGGCTGCTACCATGGCAGGCTCGACCTGGTGGCCTACAGATCAGCCCGGCCCAGCTCAGCTGGGCTGGGCGGGATTGCTTGGCCCGGTTGGGCTGGGTTGGGCGGCGTGGTCCCCCTCACAGGAACGACCCACGTGGGGTCGCGTGGTCTGCTACTACCGAATTTCTCAAAGGAGCCGTTCAACCACTTTATTTTTGGTTCCTTATGGTTCTTCCTCGTCACCCATGAGACTTTTAGGGAGTGGGTCCCCTGTATTCTCATATATTGGACCCACATCTCCCATCAGAGTGACACACGATAGAACGCCGCCACAACCTCTGTGGTCGGCCACTGCCTACTGCCTGTCTGACCACCATTGCACCGAGCGGTGCCCCTCTTCCACTGCGGCCGACAGTTTCTGGCCACCGGCCTCATCTTCCAGTGCGAGTAATTAGTGTCGTTGTGTGAATTACACTCCAACGCTTAATCCAAAGGGCACTGACAATGCTTAGGAGCTCCATTTTCACATCTGTATGTGCCTACGGGCTCCCTATGATGCCACTGTCACTGCATGGGCCCCAAATTCTAGATTCTAACGAGTGGAAAAAATTTACCATGAAGAACGAAAAGAAACATGTTGTGTAGGGTAAGGACCTTTTTTTGCTTGTTCCCTTCGCATTAACATGACAAAAAGCGGGAAAAAAATTAATTCATCAATGAAAACATCTACAATAAACCCATTTCCTCGTGGACCACTAGGGGTGTCGTGGTGGTGGAAGTAGAATCTATTCTTTGATAAATCCTATATCATTCATCATTTCTAGTTTGATACCACCATTGACTTCCATGATTCCATTCCTCATTAGTGGATGGCATCTCGTCACTTTTCCTGAGGTTCCTTGTTTGTTGAAGCCATTTCCAAATTCCACTCAAGCTCCATTTAAATAGAGGGGGGAGAGGGTGAGTAATGAAATGAGAAATTAATGAGGTTCATTAATGAATGGACTTAT
This sequence comes from Viscum album, assembly GCA_963277665.1. Classification (NCBI taxonomy): domain Eukaryota; kingdom Viridiplantae; phylum Streptophyta; class Magnoliopsida; order Santalales; family Viscaceae; genus Viscum; species Viscum album. The sequence continues at coordinate 1,806,847,167 of OY728122.1, read as the reverse complement.
TAATTTCCAATGCTACTGTTACAAAATAGAAGAGTTAGTCCATTAAATGGCTTGAAAAGTCACAGTCTTACAACTGTGACTTAATAGGTCGTATGAAGAATAAAATAACAATTATGTTGTTACATTTTTACATGAAAAGTTGTAAAACCATATTTTTCCACATACGTACTATAGTTGAAGTGAATATTCCTTTAATAGAATCATGGTGATGCTACATCAATGTTTCCCTAGAATATCAATTCTGAGCACTGATTCAAATGATAGAAACTGTCTACTGCACATTTTCTAAATATACCATAATAAATTTCAAAAAATCTTTAGAGTCACCCTTGAACTGAACCGGTCATGGGTGGGATCTTTCTAAGTAAAATATTCCCTCATGAGATCAATATTAATCACATTTTTCATATCTGATTTACCATTTAGGTGTCATTGGATTTAAAATTAAAATAATTGTTACATAATTATTTTATTGTTAAATTATAATAATCTTAAATAGTAACTCTAATTGGAAATCATTGAGTACAGTTGATCATGTGATTGAGTCTTTCCCTTAGGAAGATCCTACCCTCAATTGGCACAGGTCTAGGGTGATTGTTAATAATTTTTGAACTTTTTTATAGTACATTAAGTAAACGTGTGGGAAACAATTTCTATATATTGTATTGGTGCTTGAATTGTAATCTTAGGGAACATTTGCACTCGAAGAGTCAGGATTCACATAAGGGAGGATTCACTTCAACTACAGTAGGTTGGGAGAAAAGGTATGTCTTTCTTTTTTTTAAAAAAATAATAAAATAATAGGATTTTTATATTATTTATCCTTCCACTAGTTGTGAGGCGATGGTGGTTCCTTGATTTTTCATGAAATTTAATAAATTGAATCAACTATATTGTAATCAAACCATTGGAAATTAAGAGGTACATTCACTAATGAACCTTATTAATTCCTCATTGCATTAATCACCCTCTCTCCCCTCTATTTAATGGGATCTTGACTGGAGTTTTTGACATGGCTTCACCAAGAAAGGAACCTCTGGAGATGTGATGTGACCCCTTCTACTGAAGAGGAATGGAATCATGGACTTCGTTGGATGGATCAAACAGAGAACAATTAATGTTGGTGGGTTCATCAAATCATGGATTCTCTTCCAAAACTGGGACACCTCTAATGGTCCTCGAGGTATGGGGTTTATTGTTGAAAATTTCATTGAGGAATTAAGATTCCCCGCTCTTGTTATAATGTTCATGCAGAGGACGTTGGCCAAACAAACAAATCTCGGAGCCTCCATCTCTTTATTCCTGTGCGTTCTTCGGGAGAATTTCTCTCAACTCATTAGAATTAGGAATCTGGGGTCTGCACAATGATGTTGTCTTCCCAGAGAGCCTATATGCATATGCGGGAGTGAAAACAGAGATCCAAAGCCTTTTTGGAGCCCCGTGGAAGAAGAACCAACGTGGTGGCATCGAAGACCGTTGGTGGCGGTAGAGGGCGGTGGCCAGAAACTACTTGCCACGTTGGAAGAGCAGAAACTCTTGGTGTCATGGTGGTCAGATTGGAAGCCTGCAGCGGTCGGACACCGAGGTTGAGGTGGCACCCCGTCATGCTCCGCGCTGAAGGAAACCACACCTCAAAACCTTAATGATGCATGAGACCCGATATCTATCGATCCAATGGGTGAATAGGTGGAACCTCTAGTCCCAACCAATATAGGAGTTGAATGGATCCTTTAAGCCATTTGGGTGTAGCGGACCGCACGACCATGCAACGGCCGCGCCAGCCGGTGGGCTGCCACACGGCCCAACGGGTGAAGCCCACCATGACCCAACATTGCCAGGGCATGATGAGTCTGCCATGGCCCAGCCTAGCTTGAGCGGTTTGGGCTGGGTCAGACCTGAACTAGGATGGTTCGACCGAGGCCCTGTTAGACCAGACCCAGACCCATTAGGGCGCAATTATGACCAAATGACCGTATCTCTCAAACTGGACATTTGTTTGTCGAAACTAATGCAGCTCTGTGATCCATGGAGTGAGGTAGTCCTTCTAAAAAACATCATGTGGGTTTTGGATAATGATGGAGTATGGAGGGGTTGGATCGAATCTGAATCCAACGGAGTGATTGGCACTAAACTGCCAATATCATAGAGACCGAGTTTCTGGTTGATGCATCTTTTATTGATTTGAATCCATTATGATCATATAGATCATCAGGTTACTTCATTTTGGATATTCATGGTTTTTTAGTTGTTACCAATAAACAAAGGAGAAGAAACATGGTATTTACTGTAATGAGAGTGAGGATGGATACACCCTTGATGACTCAGAGCGCGGGTATACATAACTCCACAACTGTGGTATATATGAGACTCTCCACGTCAATAGTATGAGTTCATTTCCCTATGATTGGTTATTCTATCTTGGGAGTCAGTACACCCATATTGAACTAGGGAGTTGTTCCACTATACTTAACTCACATTGAGTCAGGTACTCCACTACCGGTTAGGGTGTGAGTCCTCTATATTAGGAGTTGGTACTCCCCTATAAACCAAGAGTGCAGGACCTCCTTATGCATTGCTACAGTAGATTCGGTTCTCCCCTTCCATGCTAGGGTGTGGGTCCTTAAGCTTAGGGACAGTAATCCCCTATTGTACTAGGTCGAATGTCCCCCATGGCGAGCAAGCTACAAGAGTTGTACTCCCCTACCTAGCAGGGTGCGGGTGCTCACACATACAGTTGGTACTCCCCTACCGTGAAAGGGTGCAGGTATTCTAGCCTGGGGACTATACTCCCCAAACGTATAGGGACACAGTTCCCCCATAGCATACAAACTACTAGATATGTACTCCCCTACTAGGTAGGGTGAAGGTCCTCACATATAGAGTATTACTCCCCCCATATTAGAGTTTCTATGAGTAGTGTGTCCTTCCGGGGAGTTGGAGATCCCTCGACTACAAGACAAAATGTCGAGGAGTGGGTCTCTTCACAGGGTTTCCCTTGTTCTTTCCATAGTCACAAGACTATTACTCTGAGACCACTAGTGCTAGGAACTGGAGGTAGTTCTAGGAGAATATTCTGGATGGGGCATGTTCATTCTGAGGTTCCACTAAGTATAGTTGAGTTGTACCTCATAGAGTATATCTCTCATAGAGGTGCCCTCGGTGTTTGTGTGTTCGTGGAGCTTGTACTCCTAATCATTCATTTATTCTTTGAGACTTATTTAGAAATTCTGGTAATGGATTGAGGTCAGGGCCTCATGTGTTTTTTCTAGATGAGACGAGTATATCTGTTTTGAGCTTTGTCTATTTATTTTTTTCGTTGTGATTGAGATCATTCTTTGGGGTTTTCCTTTGTGAAATTATGAGAGACCATCTGGGGTCTTAGGGTCCCTACTGGTTATTTTTATATTCACCAATACACAATCTTCACCCGCACCTTGTTGTGTCTTGTGTAGACGACAAACAGCTTTCCTAAGACATGAGGGACCCAGGACCGGGTGGTACATGGAGAAGACTAGAAAACATGGAGATATGTGGAGATTAGTTTACATACCTGTTAGGTAGGATCCTTGGTGGATGATTACAGAAGGTTTTTCTTATTTTTATATTATAGTTATATCTTTTAATTGGGATGGTATTTAGGCCCCTTACATTCAGTTAACACTTATTCTACTACAGTTTTGCTTCATTGTTTCATCTTGTTGCATTCTTAGATGTATGTTTGTACAGGTTTAAGGACAATTCCTTCTCATTTCTGGGATATTCCATTACAGTGCTAGTCACCAACCCCTATCATATCAAAGGCGGGTTTGGGGTAGTCACGAAATGGGCCCCGGGGGATGGGTCGTGACAATAATTACCTACAATATTATAATATAAATTTCTCTTAAAATTTTTTCATTTAAAATTTCATTTCCATTTTAATGTAATTTCAATATAAAAAGTGGTATTTATATAATTATATATTTAATGGTTTTTGAGATTTTTTACATTTATGTCAACATCTTTTGATGAATTTATACTTAGTTGAAGTTTATTTCTTCTTATACAATATAAAATGTTTTATTTAATGGTTTACAATATATTTTACTGTTTACCTACTATTTTTATACCATATTTGGTATAGGGTCAATGTATTATCATTTATTATTCTCATTTTAATATGAATGATTTTGTTGGTTTAGATTAACACTTTTCATATGACGAATGCATTAAACATAGTGAGTGACAAGTGGGGCCAATTATATTTTCTCTATGATTTAGTTTGTCTCATGGGAAAATCTATTAAGGTTTTTACATATTTATGTATTATGTCTTAGATGATTCCATGATGGTATGTTTCAAATAATGGGAATTATGCATTCCCTCCTTATGTGGTAAGTTATTGATATTAAATGTGATTATTTTTATAGTAGAATATCTATGTGAATGATTATATGTAATTATTTGAACTATTATTTCCAGATTATGTTCATGATTAAGGTGGATTATTATTCAATTATACACATTTACTTATGTTTTAGGCTTATTTTCTCATAATAGTTTCTCATGTGTGATGACCATTATTGAGAAACTCATCTCAAACCTTCCTTATTTTTTCCAGTGTGTAATGATGTGTATTATGACTGATATGTAGGGTTGATATAGGATATTAATGGATTTATATTATGATTATTTACGATGTGTATTATTTTTAGAATTGTAATCTATGATTATTGTCTATAATTTATTTTAAAAGACTACTAAACAGTTCAGTCCATTAGAAATTGAAACTTGTGTCTATGCTATTGTAATAAAGTAAGTCATTACCTCTATGCTTATGGGGATAGGCTGTTATAATAGAAAATATTAATTAAAAAAAATATCACAAAAATTATAATAAATAAAACGTACACATTTTTCATCCAATGCGGGGAATCATTCCTGTAAATATAATAAAAAAATCATTGGATGAAAAATTTAGCCAAATATAACATACCTATCATGTTTTGGCCAATGGAAAATAATTTTTATAGTATTTTAGAGACATTTATATTATAATTAATATATTAAATAGAGATTAAATCTAAAGGATTATATTATGTAGTTAATGAAAATATTATTCCACTACAATGGATTTATGAATAATAAAATTGTAATAGAGAAGTGTCAACATACGAATGACTGGGGAACCCTTTTAACTATATGATGAATGAAATTTGGAAATTAGTATGAGGTTTTACATGTGAAAGTATTAATTCAAAGAGAAAAATATTTTATATGATCACTAATTCCCTATATGATTTACATTTTATTGGATGAGGAGAACATGGAAAATTTCATTTCAACATGTTCTCTAATCATAAAATACCACCCAATGTGACAAAATTCAATGTCACCTCTTTGATATGACTCTGATAACCATGATCTACATGTCATATTTAGTATGATTTTTAGGAATCTACCATGAAAGAATCCCAAATTCATCAGTCTTGACATGAGAAAGATATCAAAAGAAACTTAGATTAAGTATATAATATGATTGAGAATGCTTCTACCTTAAGTAGTGTGAATCATAATGTATAATTAATTACATAAATGTCAAGAATATATAATTTTAATCATTAAATTCACCTAGATCATACAATAATATTAATTTGTGATATCATGATGGAAACTCAAATTACTATATTAATAGAAATAAACATTCAGTACCAGATCATAGGAATGGGGGAAATTTTACTGCATCCACATCCTTCATGTTCAATATATATTCCCCCAAATATTACACCATTGTAGTGGATAATGAATAAACCAATAGGGCTTAGCTCATTTTTAACATTACCTTATCCTATAAAATTTTATTATTTTACCATTTAGGTGGTGTTTCAAAAAATTAGGATTCAATGTTTCTTTCATCTTGTGACTCATATTTCACTTTAAAAATATGTATCAAGAGATATTATAGATAATATATCTAGATTACCATCCACGATGTTAATTTAGGAGAAAAAATGGAGGAATTGAGGATGTCTCATAGAGTTCGTAATCTGTTGATTCCTTTAAAAGAATATCAACTCAAGAATATCATGAAAATTCCAATAGATTCTATCTATGTGACAAAATTTTATACCTTTTTTATAGTGATGTGATTACAATAATGATCTATATGCTGGTTAATATCAACAGTATCCTCCTTAAAGATGATAAAAAATATGATACCAATTCTAGAGAATAGATTGAGGATGTTTTTATTTGAATAATGTGAAAAATAAAATTATTGCATTGGGAATTGTTATCAAAAATATTTTTTTAAAAAATATGGAGCTGAAAATAATGTTTTCATACATCCTATTATGTTGTATTATTTTAATTAATATTTTAAATTTTTTTTACTACAACTCAATTATTACTAGAGAAAGTAAAACAACTTTTTCTGGAGGAATTTTTTTCTATGAACAAGGAAATGATAGTGGTGTTGAAGGGACTCAGCATGTAAATAATCTTGGGAATTTTAATTCCAGATATTGTTAATAAGAATATCCCCACATTTCATTCCTAGATGAAAAATCTAAATAAAAAAATACGTATTCCCCCTACAATTAGTATAAGTAATATTCTTAATCTATGATCAATACAATGAATTGTTATTGATATGATGGTGGAAGGATGACATGGATTTTCTATATTAGGGGAATATCCATATCTATGTTTGATGAATAATAATATTCTCTCTAATGTGGTTTATAATGGAAAATTATAGTTATGCATAATTCATTTGGATCCATCCATCTTTTTCCCAATTCAATTTTGTACACATCCTTTAGAACCATCAGATATCATAAAAAATATTGTATCACTAGAAAGCGGATTGGATGATATAGAGTTATTTAGTGAACTAGTGTATCCATTGTTCATTCCAAAGAAATAATTAGTAATCACGACTCTATTCTTATACAAAAGTGGGAATAACATATTTCTAACATTCAATGACTCATATAATCCATAATAGATCTAGATGTTTTTCATTTTCCTATGTAGATAAATGTTGGGAACCCATGAGAACCAAGAATAAGAATTGATCAGTTTCTATATATAGAATTTAGTAGGATCAACCATTATCTGATATTCTAGTTTACTATCTATATAGATTAATGGATGGGAATATGTCCAATTGAATATTATATATCAATTTAAATATACATTGTGTAATACTATAATCTATGACCACTTTCATTTGAAATCATTGAGGGAATGTAATATTATCATTTCTCATTTATTAGTAAAAGAGGAATATGTTTTTAATAAAAAATAATCTCCCTCGATAATATTGGTATGCCATAATTTTATAGATCATCCATGATGAGTTTAAAATTTACTAATTCAAGTAATGTATCCATACATATTTTATAAAATATATACTATTTCACAATGTTTTAGATATTATATTTGTCGAACAAAATCAACACATCAATGAATATTTTTAAATCTACGAAAGGTAAAATGTATGGATGAAACTATGGAGAGAAAAATTAATCCTGGTCTAATTCCCACTTCTTCTTGGAATGCCACACCATATCACACAACACCCATTCTTAAAATAATGAAACTAAATCATTATCCTAGTTAGTATAAGAAATTTGTGAAGAGAAATATTTGATTTGACGACCATAAGAATAATGTTTATTCATGCAGAGATGAAAAATAATCTAGATCCTATATATATATATTATTTAAATCAATTTTCTTGGGATTTTTGTGACAAATATTTTTAATAATTTTGTTCTCAGTAACACCCCTAATTATTCCACCATTCGCAAAACATTGGTCCACACCATCAAATATTTCATTATTTTTAAATATAATAAAGAGATGGTTGTTTATTCTATGTATGTACAACTAGTAAATACAAATGGAAAAGTGGAATGGGATTCCATAACTATCATAGATGAATGAATATAATTATATTTACTTATAAGAAATGATCAGAATATGATCAATGACTAGTTGACCAAAAATATGATCAATTGATATCATGAATTACTATGGGAAAATATAAACTACACTATTATATCTCTAGGAACAAATTTCATTGTCTGAAAAACTAATCCAAAAGAATAATACTCCAATTTTCAATATTTTATTATATTTAATCTCTATAAAGGAAAAAAATCTATTTCATGATCCAACTAACCATGTCTTTCTTGGACGGAGTTAAGATGAGTGAGACACTATTAGAAAACACTAATAGAATAGGGGATCTAAAAATATGTGAGTCTATAATGATTGTGGGATTCATTATCCTATATATCATTATGTAAAATCACATCAATCTCCACTAATTTTTGTAGAGATAAAATAGTGGAAGGAACCAAGAGACTATAAAACATTCATAAAAAACCTCAAGGAATACATTAGAGTACTATAATGTTAAGGGGAAAAATTCACAATGCTTAAACAGATGAAGTTACATTCTATATAGAATTGTAAAATAGAAATTAATAAAGAGATTAAATATCACAATACACTATCCAATGAAATGAACATGGTTAGTTCCTATAGACACTGAGTTCCATCAATCCCAAGTTCACAGATTTGACCAGTGAATAACCAATCATCTAGAAAAAACACAACATTAGTGGGAAAAAATATGTATGGTAGAGAATATACATAGTTAATATGATCCCAAAACCAAATAAGCGGTGAAAAAATAAAGACACAATCCTCCCATCATCCTAAAATAATATATTAAAAATAGATACCCAATAGATATTATTATAATGGAACATTAGAATTAAACAGAAATTGGTTCTCCATCACCAAATCCATTCTATGAATGATGAGTTGTTAAACATAACTAATGTTCAAAATAAGGATATATACATTATATGAAGCATAATTAGAATCTTCATAATTCACCCCTCTAATAATATATTCAGTCGACAACAAAGGTAAAACCAACTCTGATGGAGTACACAATATCAAACAAAGCTCAATAATGGGTGAGTGACACCAAATAGATAAAAGAACCACACCTTCTTTTTTATACTAGTTTAATGAATCTAAATATGTAAAGAGTATTGGGTTCCACTGTCATTCTGAGGTAGGTGAGTATCGACCCCAAAAAATCATTGGTGATCCAACCATATCTCTGTCATTATACATGTATTTGAAAATGAGTCATTACGATAAAAACAATATTTTCAGTCACAAAATCTAAAATAGAGTTAACCAAAACATACTACATGAAAAACCATAGATCATAAGATTCTCAAATGACTATGTCAAATTTCTAGGCGCAAATTCACACAATGTGAATGACTTATACAAAAATAACATGGTGTTTACTTGGGTCACACAACATGTGACCCCACCTAGATGCATGGGTATGTACTCTAGGTGCATGGTATGGATGGATATGTGGTGCTAACTTCTTTTGACAATAATTACTCGCAAAAATCATTCTAGACTTGTTACAATATGGGTCTACTGATATGTTCTAATATAAAACATCATGAGACTATGTACCATAGACCATGTACATATACATGTAGGGTCAATCTGTACACTAATAATTGACCAGTTTCCCATTATAGGCGATGTCTACCCATGTTCTCTGCCAAATTTCCATGTAAAACTACTAAAATGATCATTGAATACATGGTGTATTATTATAGTGACTCTATCTTCACTAATTAAAAGAAACCATGATGTTATCTATGGTGTAAATTCCTGTTATCCAAATTAACTAATCGGTAAACCCTTAAAAATCTAGAACACAAATAACTCCAATAATAAACACATCTATACACACCATGTGAGCCCTAAAATTCATAATTTCGATTAAATACTCTTAAAAACACATATTTGTAGATATATATATATAATTAAAAATCCTCCTACCTTGGGGAGAAAATATTGATGCTTCTGGTCCATAGATTTAAATAAAAGTCATCACAACTGAATTTAATCTTAATCGTGATTAAAGATAGTGACTTTTGGAAAATAATGTCCTCTAAGGATCATCCATTTAGAATGACATATTACGACCTCGTTCCTCAAGTAGGATTCTAAAGTGTGGGGATGGATATCATATCACATTAATAAATCAAATTAAATAATAATTATTAAATTAATTATATACTTTGATAATGTTATCCTTCCATATAATTTCCTATTTTAACCAAATTTATGTTATACATAGGGTAAACCCATGTGTTAGAAGCATCCTTCTTCATAGATTTACAATTCAATGTCCCAAATAATTTAAAAACTACTTATTCTAACCTGAAGTTTTCATGTTCATTAATTATAATTAAAAATTTTATTATATTATTTATTGGGTATTTTGACACCGAATCATAATTCCAACTTTGTGTTAGAATATTAAGATATATATTAAAGTGTTATATATAATAAACTATTCAATACAAATTCAATAAATTCTCCCCTTGATTATTTTTTTCCACCCTAAAAATCTAATGATACAAAAAAGAAATTACGATAAGCATCTGGCATCTAGATTTCACATAGCAATGAACACTCCTTCAAGCTCACATACATTATAGTACTCAAAACATGGGGATGGTCTATACACACATGATCCATTATTTTAGGTAATCAATCATTTTTAGGTATTATAAAAATTTATATATATCATTTTTTGTATATATCTCTATCTGAGAACATGTGATAGGTTGTACACAATCCTCCCCAATCACGACAAATGGATGATATTATGAACTCAATAAAAATATGGGGATATGGTCATGAGGTTAGTATCCCTGAAAACTAGATGTGGGATCTGGAATAGTTTGATAAACTCTAGGTATTTCCTTCTTACCTATGAAAATCTTTAAAATTCATGTTGTGGGGTGACTCTTAAGAAATAATGGACTCAATGGTCAAACTCTAAATAACATTGAAAACCATCTGTACAAAACTTATGTCAGATATTGGTTACCCTCATATTCTCACATATATCTAGTACTTTATATATCATTAGATAAATTATCTTCTTCACTTCATGTGATGTCTCAACAAGCATATTCTATCATATGTGTGTCTTATATGGTCTCTTATAAAAGGACTCAAATGGTTTAAATCTAATTATACAATGGTAATTGGTATTATATGAAATTTCACATATGGTAATGTTATCCTACTATATCTATATGAATTAGAAAACAATGTCTCTCAACATATTATTCAACACATGGATAGTCCCCTCGATCATCCCATGAATAATGAACACATCTCCCATTTGGTAAAAAATTTTACAAGTTGGAAATTCCATCAATAATCACCCATAGAGAGTTGAATCCTCAATTTATCCCTATAATCCCCATAACAATGTACATGAATATTCAATCTCACTCCCATTAATAGACATCCTATTATTGTGTAAAACATTCTATATCATCATTCTCTACATTTACTAACATACATGGGAGACCCCAGGAGAAAAATGTGGTGACATTATACCTCCTGAAACCCCACCCAATGTCCCATAAAATTTATTTCTGTATATTTTTTACATCTTGGTGTACTAAATACGTAGAAGTATGAAACATTATCATCACCTTCTAATTTTTTTACTATAACTACCATATTTCCCTACATAAGGGTGATGTTCTACCCACTATCAAAAATTCATTATAGTGTATCTCATGTGGATATTTGGTCACGTATAACCTTACAGTCATTGTATCACAAATGGGCCTCCCGCTTACATAGACAAATCAAATGGGTCCCCACCATTGACATCAAAAACATGAACCTCCATCCACCATAGTGATCTTCCAAAACAAATACAACAACTCAAACTCTACATCAACCATGAAACAATTATATTACCTAATATGAAAACATTTCAGTACATTTACCTTCAAATTATTATATAATATCTTGATGGTTTAGTCCTCCAACAAGTCAAACTAGTTCCAATTTATATTATTATCATAACTCTAATTGATGTTATATCTAAGACTCTAATAGTCCAAGTGAACAAAAAATTATTTCTGAGAAGATAGTGTCTTAAAATATTACTAACAAATAATACCATATAAAACACAACTATATGTGTTTCATAGTTCTTTTCTGCTGGTATCAAATACCTTTTCCCAAATGTGATAATTTACTACATTTCCATCAACATAAAATAGATCACATCTCCTCTGGCCTAAATAAACACCATGAACTCTAATCCATCCTCTAATTTTATCACTACATAGTCACTAGTAATCTGTATTATCAACTACTCATAGGATCTTTGAAACATCTCACTCAAGTTAAAAAATTAAATATTTCCAGGTCAATGTGGCCAAAGGAGATTCTATCCTAGATATGAATTTGATTAACCTCTATAATAACCCAACCAAATTAAGGGGCATTTGAACCAACATAATGATATTTTCTGAATACCAATATTGAACTGTATCAATATTCACCAAGTCCACTGATCAGCCATTATTTATGATGAAATTGCACATAAATATATTCTTATGGAACAAAAGTTAACTCTTCAAGAGAATTCCCTTAAACTGGTTATCTCTATAGAATTCAAGGACAATCCAGATGTTTTCTACATGATTATCCTCTAATTTAGAGTAATTGATTATGGAATCATAGAGGAAATCCTTAAAGAAGTACAAATACATAAGGAATATATGATTCATAAGATCCATTACCAAATTAGAGGAATTCATCCAACCGAATTAAATCAAAACTATCGAGAGTGTAAATATCTACATAATAGTACTATCTTTGAAATAACATCATGAGTAAACCTTAAATTTTGGATGTTAAACCGAGGATCTATCATTAAGAACCAACAATCCATCTCAAATGGTTTTAGATATCATAATTTAATCAAAATGGGTACTTTTTATTTATCATAATCATATTATAGGGATGATATTTTAAAAAAAATCAATAATATCAATTCCTCATTTTCCACAAAAAAATGATATACCCTGAGGGATAAACATGGAATGATAAAGAATTTCATATGAAGGTCATAAAACTAAACCCTCATCTCACTAAGCTCAGTTGGAGCCATATAATATGTCATAGATAATATCTCTATGGTGTTAGATTGTATCATGATGTGAAATGATATCTCTCATAGTGGATGTAGTCTAATGAAATCATAAGGAATGATGTTTATATAATCATCCACTAATTATGGAAGCCATATATCTAAAGATCAAGAATCCCAAAATGATAAGGTCTCTATATTATGGGTGATGGGTTACATATTTTGACCAATAATCCCCACATGCTCATCCAAGGGATCCTTCACCGCCATAAAGGATAATCTCGTCCCATTCATTTAAAGAAATATAACATGAATAATGTGAATTTATGAAAATGAATAAACCCCAAAAAACTAGTTCATACACAATATAACATCATAACGTAACAAGTTGATGAAAAGGTACCGCAGAGAACCACTTTACTTATACCAACAACATATAAAACTAGTAGAAGAGGGATATAGTACAATCTCCAATAGTATGAATCTTTGTACATAGTCGATGTGATGAATCATTAATAAGAAAAGAAATCTTTCACATGATGGATTTTTATATAAAGTAAAAATTAATTTTTTCTACAACAAATGGAGGAATATTAAAAAAGAAGTATAACACTCCACAAATCATCTTGTGAATAGACTAATCATATTTTTTAATAGCCCGCACTTACATATAGAATCATCTTCCATGTCGTTGAGCCTAGAATGGGGTATCCTAGTGGTGATGGTGGAAATATCTTATAGAATCATCATCCAACTATAGATAATAAATTAGGTACTCAACTTACACTTATGTTATCATCCCTCTTTGGGGGCCACAATGACAGTTCATGGGACATACCTATTTGCGATGCTTCATCTATCATGGTGTACAATCCACATCCTTCCTAACCTCCTCAACATGTTGATTTAGAAAATATTTAACCATGTGTTATCACCCATCATATTCATAGAATCACACCTCTATTTAATGAATTAAAACAAAAATATCCCCATGTGTTATATATTAACATGTCTATGTACACACATTGGAACACCTCATGTGGTAAGACTCTAATGGTTGAACCCTTCCAAATATTGTAGTTGATAGAACCTGATAGTGACCATATAAAACTCCAATTTCATTAGATCCATATACAATAAAGATATATATGGAAAATATTTACTCTATCACTCCATCAAGTGTTACAATTTTTAGGAGATGTCATTAGAATGAATCATTAGATAAAGATCATACTCAAACATATGTTCCTAGAATAAAAAATCACATCATATCAGGGGAGTAACTCATAATGTTGGTTAAAATTGTTGTATATGCAGCAACAAACATATCACCCTATAATATCTAAAAAAGAAAATTAATCCAATTAGAGTACATGAAGAATGGTGATATATGTCACATAACATTTTTTTATAATTATACACTTTATATAATCTCTTAATAGTGATATTAAATGTTTAAATTCAACCAGATCCATACTGATCCGAATCAAATATTGGCAACATGAACTACCATGTAATTATCTATTTCCAAAAAAACATGAAAACATAAAACAATACCATGAAACAATTCTCCTCTACGTGGGGATCTGAATCACCATGAATTCTTATATATCTCTTTTATTGGAAATTTTGTAATTAAATTAGCATGAATGTCCCATCATCAAATCTAGTGGGAGATTTCAAATAGGAAATAGGAAGACAATAATCATCATAAACTATTATATATAGATCTATACAGATATTCAGAGGAGGTATCCGCACTCTATTCCCCATATATGAAACACATTAAGAGCGTGTTCATATTATGAGGCATAATCACTCAATGTACAATCTTTCCAATCTAGAATCCAAATTCGAGATGGCTATCTTTATGGAGTAATATGGAATATTATCTAGATGTACCATGAATATATGAACATATATGGGAACTAGAATAAATATGGAAATGAGAATACAAATACCGATTCATTTATGATGAATCTTCTATAGCTCCCTTGAATCAATTGATATTGTTTGATGAGTCGAAAAAAATAATTGGAGTCATGGAGAATGGATATGTAATAAATCACATGAACACTACTTTAAATGTACTATGAGATGATCATTATACTATAGAACAACATTTATCTATGTTCAGAAACCGTAAACCACATTGTCAGACTCCACTCACTGCCATATGGAAATGACCATTCAGATAAGAATCTATCATGACATATCACTTAGGGGGCATCATGACGAATAATTACCCTAGTGATACACTAGAAGCCTGCATATAAAAGGCCATAGGCTAATGAAAATCATAGACTAAGAAATTATAATATGAAAAGAATTATCAAATGATCCATTTTGCATGAACACATCAAAATATATAAAGGAGTTTACATATTAAATAAGAACTGAACATCGAAAGTGTAAACCTTTCATGAAAGCACATCAATGAAAAAAAAGTATTGTTGTTCAAATTTAAAAAATAAATTCCCAGAAACAATTTCGATATCAACCAATCAATAATCATATTGTTAAATTCACTAAATCGAAGTCCACTATAATTCCACAATGATAACCAATAAACATGGTCAGCTCCAATAGACACAATGCTCCGCCAAAACTAGTTACACTAATATCACCATCTAATGACATATTTTCTATTAAAGACAAAACATATAATGTATAATTGAGTTCTTTTGTGAGTTTATACATTTTTAGTAGGAACCCTAAAAACCTAAAAAGGGAAAACAAAAAGACATGTTAATAAAATCTACACATAATCCACAAGGTAAAGAGAAACTGAATAGATAGACTCATACTTAAAACAATGTGATGTAGAAAGGGGATATATTTCACCATATACTATTCAAGATGTATGGTATTGAGTATAACCCAAATGGAGAATTTCTAATTCCCATCACCAAATGAATAATCATTAGAATCCTTGTTGGAGGGAATTTTATTTTCACTCTTCTCCCATCTGAGGGAGAACCAACTCCTATTAAGAAGTATATCTTTTCTACAACTCAATAATAGAGGTGTATGACTCTATAGATATAACACGGAGACCCTCTAAAGTATGGGTGAGAACTGTTTCTACCTAAGGATGTTGAATTCGAATCATATGCCTATGTATGACATGGAGTATTGTACCTAACAAGTCACCATTGATCCGACCTGATCACTATTAATAGACATTAATTATTGATGGAATTATTAAACATGAAGAACCTAGACTCAAATATCTATACAAAACAATAATTATAAAATCATGTCCTACATGGTAATCCACATAGGATTGTCCACTCGATGACTAAAATCCATGTTCTATGGTGGGATATTCAAAATAGAAGTATTATACAAATAATATACTATGTGTGTATGGGTAACATGTCTCGGACCCCATATAGATTCCTTGGTGTGTCCTTTCAGTACATTGGCTAGGTAGGCATATGGTTCTATAAGTATTTTACGTGGATAATTGAGGAGGTACTATCTTAAATATCTTGATACCATGTCCATATTAAGGTTCCTATTTACATGTTCTAATTCCCGTGTACATTGTCATGTGTCTGATTAACATCCTGGGTCCTTCCAAACACAACTAGAGGCACATGTACCCCATAAATTGTGTTAATACCCATATTCTCGTCCACATGATCATTTCATAAGATATGTTGTGTACTATGTTTATATGACGTATAGTCTTAATGACTCTCTCTTTTTGATTGAGAATGACACATGACATGTTCTCTAAAATTGAATGCATCTTGATTATGAATATCAAATTGACAATTCCATCGAACCTCACCAAAACACCATTTCACATTATTAAGAACAGACCAACACCTAGGGGACCCTACATATAATTAATGGGATATAAATCTCTTAAATGACACATATAAATAAATGAGTATGTGAAACATAATATATTCTTATGTCTTGGTGAAAACATCTGCACACAATGGTCCAAGGAAAAGACCAGAAGCCACTTCACCTAGATATATTGTTGATCTTCATCAAGGAAATGCCCAGAGGCACTTCGTCTCCTCTTCATTTCATATTCCAAGAGTCGGATAATCCTATCATTTTCTATTTCTAATAATCCAAATAGAGTGGGAATATATCATTTCACTTAAAGAAAAAAATATAATAATTATGCAATTAATTACTAACTTATCTAACTATCTACTTCATTCAAACTCTTTATGTTGACTAACAATACGTAATGACTATGGTAAACCCCATGTACCAATATTATCTAGGGTATCATATTTCCAACCTATTTCAAAAATAATAAAAAAATATTTTATAAAGACATGCCTACATAATTTAATTTATATTAGTATTTTTAAAATATTAATTGTGTGGTATAGTTACACCCATTCATAGATTTAAAATAATGGAAAAATTTAGTTATATATAATGAAATATCCTAAGGACTATATGAAAAATGCTTGGGCCAATACAACTATTTTATAAGAATATGAACATATACTAATTTAGAAACTAGGTAATTCCCCCATACACTTTTTTTGACTCATATCTCATGAGGGTGAGATGTATCACACCAAAAAAACAGTGGGAACCATCCCTCAAAGTAGAATCCACATTAGATAATGAATTAATATAAATTTACAATATTTTATATTTATTTTATAAATCCATTCTCAAATTAGGAGTATTATTATGAAATTGAGTTCCCAATTCCTGATCAGGGAACTGGAGGCTGAGGCGACAAGTACTAAAGGAATAAATGAATGTGTTGTTATCCCCAAACTATCTATTAAACCCATATACCTAAAATAGAAATTTATGGTTTTAAACAAATATTAATGTACTTTATCATGTCCAATAAAATAACATATATTATCTCACATTAATCAATAGTCATATAAAACCTATTTATTTAGAAAAATGGATTGAGGGATGAAATCTCCCGATCATACCTCATAGGGTTGAAGAAATATCAACCAAACAAACTTGTGACATAAATTGGTTTTTCTTCTATTAAAATTACCATCTGTCTACCAGTATATCATCATCCACTAATGATCCTAAAAACAAGTAAACTAACAATTGTAATCATGATGCTTTCTCTCAATAATAAAAAATCCTAAAATAATTTTCCATGGTCCCAACCATGAATTCAATATTGGTATATGTCAATTAAACAATAGATTGTTGTGATGTTATTACTGACTCTCTACTAAGAATTCAACATATTTATGTTGTGTTAATTATAACTAATTTATATCTAGAAAATATTGAAACTAGGGCATGTCAAATGGTAATTTCAATCAGATTACATAAAATGGATACTGTTATATGAGGACACATATGAAACATATAAGTATCTATAAATAAAGATGGGAGTGAAGTACATTGGTAATTCATTGATAGTGGATATGGAATAGAACTCATTATAGTCCAAATTATTCACAGATAAGGATATATAAAATCCTTCTTCTCTCATTCTTCATTGACTCATCTGGTTTGTGTTAAGAGTAAGAAAATATTTCCTAATTAATCATTCTCAGAACACAATTCATTGACCTTGTACCAAATTATGTTATTTTTGGTTGTTTTATAGGGTAAAATAATCTATTTCCATCCATAAATGCAATGTCCCATTAACATGTTTAAATCCCTTCATTAAACCACTACGTTCTCAAAGATTGCACTAAAAGTCAAATATAGACATTAAATTTTGTTAAAATTGTCATTCTAATATTTAAAATACAAATATATCTATTTATATTTTTTATATTTTAGATGTAAAAACACAAAAATTATGATTCCTCTCATGTTACAACCACATATAGTTTTAATATGACATAAATTATCCAATTTAAATTGAATAACTGTGAAAAATGTTTTCTGATTAAAAAAATTAAAAACTAAATCTCAAATATTTGTATATATTCATACTCAGTTATGGTTTTAGTTATAAAATTAAACAAAAAAATTAATAATTTTTTGAATTTCACTAAAGTTGAAATCCCCATATTGGAAAGATACACTTTTATCCTTTTGTACATTAGGTGATCCCTACCCCATTAGTTGTCTCCAGAGAAACAATTTCATTACTAATAGTGAGTGGAAATAACCCAACATCATCATCTCAATGTTTGGATATTTAGAATTTATATTTTTTATAGACTCCATTTCAACATGAATTATTATTGTGATTGAAGTAGAGGAAATTAAAAAATAGTATCTCAATTATTCCCCTCCAAAATTTGCAGAAAGTGTATCTATCATGGTCAATGAGATCTGGTAGTTAAATAATTTTTGTTGAATTATTTGTGAACTATATTTTCTTGTAAAACCTTTTATATGAATGAAAATAGGTATAAACATATATTATTGAAAGAGAATCGATATGTGTTTTCTTATAATTACATAAATCTTATAGGCCATAATATCTATGTATCCACCCACGACATGAATTTTCTAGATAGAAACCCTATATACAGGATGGAAATAAGAAGAATGTATACATTTCATACTTATATGGTTAAAGATGAAGTAGATAATATCATATTATTCAACATAATTCATGATACTATATAACTAACTTGAAATAAATTTTTTTTCCTTACTATGAATATAAATTGTTAGAATAGTATTTTATTTAATTTCATGTATATCAAATAGAATTTTACAGAATCTGAATTAATATTTCTGATTATAGATCATTTAATTTATCAAATAGGTTCTTATTAATACCCCCTCTTATAGAAGGCTATTTATGAAATAACCATATCGTGAAGACCCCTGATGATGAAAAAGAAACCTCAAGTCACAAAAAGAAATATACTACTTTCAAGGATTAATCTCTATTATATGAATGTTGGTGTTACATAACAGTCTTCTATTCATCAAATTGTTAAACACATCATTTCGATGTATATCAATAGTTATATAAAATATTTTTCCATGAATTCCATGTACTATTCAAATAATCTTT
Organism: Viscum album; assembly: GCA_963277665.1. NCBI lineage: Eukaryota > Viridiplantae > Streptophyta > Magnoliopsida > Santalales > Viscaceae > Viscum > Viscum album. The sequence goes on along the minus strand of OY728122.1, from coordinate 1,806,827,191 downwards.
GACATCATCATATCATTTATAAAAATCTGGTACATTTGACGCTTCTTAGATAATCATGTAGGAAACTGATTACCCTTCAATAGGAAAAAGAAAAAGGGATTAAAATATCAATGGAATAATAATTATTATTAATCCATTTACATCCATATGAAATATCTCTTCATTTCAACAGATGTAACGAACCCTTTCCACATTAAGATACTCATTATATATTATATGTACAAAGAGTGATCACTTTGTTCTTTTCACACACAATAGAATAATGTTGAAAATCAGAGATATCAAAATTATTCTATAAAACCCATGATTAATAAAAATACATGATATTAATATGTTGAGAAGGGATTTTTTGTGTCAATATATCCAGTTCAGAAACCATAGTAGCACCAAAAAAATAATTATTTCAGGTTAGTCCATCGTAATAAACAACTAAAATAGATTCCTAACCATTCTAATATGATAGGAATCCAAGAATAGTGTGAATTCATTACACAATAGTTTTACATTAGCTTCTCATTGTAAATGGATGTAAAAAATTTATCCCAGACTACCGCACGACATGGGAGATATACATTAATGTAACATCAAGAATCCTAATAGGGAAAATAATTGAAGACCACAAACTCTAAAATTTCAGTTTGGAGGACATTATTATATACCCAAAAAAGACTATTATAATTTATACCTTCATTTTGATAGATGGATGTTCCATCCACGAGGAAGAATATCAATACCTTGTTGTAGCTCTATAATTGTCATTACAAATACAGGTTTCCCACCTGAAATTCAATTTCAATTCCAATGTGTTAATTATTAAGATCAATAATGATTACGATATCTAAAAGTAACAATTGATTCCACTTATTTACTAGAAAAAAATGATTATTATGGAATTACACATACATCAAACATTAACTCGTATCCTACACCCTATAACCTCATAGATAAATCCATTATCTGATTAATCTACAGCATTAGCATATATGGAGAGGAATAAAATGGTTGTAAATTATGTGAACCATATGATGATTTCACTATTCATTAGTTATGAAAATGAATATATTAATGAAAATTATGACATTATGGACAATATATTCCAGTAAATGGATGAAAAAAAAACATATTTCACAACAAAAAATGTGATATTCATTGGATGTAAAAATTGAGAATGATCTAATAAAACTATTTATAGTAAAAAAAATACTCATTAAAATAGTCTGAATCATCAAAATTTCATCTATAATTTAGAATTACATTGAGTTATCCTCATATGAATTAACTAGGGAAAAATACTACTATAATATAATAATTTCATACATGTTCTTATGGAGGTCTTCACCTAGGGATTCTGAATTAAAATCTAATATAGATACTTTCGTATTTCTTCCTTCAATGACTGATATTATATATAATTCACCAAAAGTTGTCATTCAAGATAAATATATGAAAATTTTATCCACAAACATTATGTGCAATTCTATAGTGAGAAATAATACAATACATTATATGTATGGGGGACCGGATTTCATAGGACCATATCTACCAATTATTGTAATGATGTTAAATTATTTACGATATGTTAATAACTAATTATCATAATGGGTTACTATTATACAATAGAAGGAAATTAAGAAAAATAACATCATTATGTTCATGAAAAATGATATAGTCTCTATATTTAGTGTCTCTCACACAATATTGATTGAAAAAAGAAGCAAAATCTATTATTAAGAATACACTATGAAGTATACATATAATAATTTCAGTCATAACATGATGTATCCTTGATCATATATCAACAAATTGGATGTTGTCAGATTTAAATTACACTATATGTATTATGAAATATATGTATGTAGAAAGTGTAATGAAATAATCTTCAAGTAATCATATGAATACCTTATGGGATGACTATACTACCTCTCGTAATACCAAACATGAAACTTCATATTACCATATGTATTTGATTGTGTATTTCAAACATATTGTGGTAAAATTAAATTCACTCTGAATATCCATTTGAGGTCATCTATCAATATATACGAAATCTAATAAGTGAATATATTAATTTTAATGGATCAATGAAAAAAGACTATATGTATTTTTCTATTTAGAAGTTTTCTTAATCAAAAGAGAATGATTATTTAATTAAAAAAATAATGTTGTTGTTTATTCCACATTGGGGAACTATTTATCTCCATTAGTACCCCATTGATTCCTAGGAAAAAAACATCAAAAACATTAGCTAAATATGGTGGAGGAATTTTTCATTTACAAGATCTAATCTAATGGTTTAGATTCACTAGTCACCATTAATGTGGAAAATATAACAAAATATTTTAATGTGATATGCCTTCATAACTATTTCACATAATACAAAATGCATGTTCATCTAAGTAATACCATAACAGTACACCATTGGTTAGTGATATAATTCTCGAAATCATCGCTATCATATTCCCTAATTGTATTATGATTTACTACATGTCCAAAATAAATACCATAAGATATTTAATGACATTTTAAGTAATTATCCTTGTCGTATTATGTAAAATTGTTAATTTATAAATTCTGAATTAAGAAAACATCTTTTTCGAGATTAAATCTCCAGTTTCACAACCATTCTCTCTATGAATTCATTTGGTTATATTCTTATATATACTTTATATGAACTGATACCATGATCACACATCCAATCCAATCTGAAATGTAAAAAAACCCTCCTAGATTATGTTTAAATTCATGAAATGGTTCTTTTTTTTCTAGAAAAAATGTGCATCTTGATTCCCATTACTATGAGATAAATTGTGACACTCAGATCCCACATCATGACCCTATCACAATGTGAGAAACGAACCCACCCTATACAAGTTCCCAATCATTGTGGGGACCTTTCTCTCTAAGAACGACATTTTTCATGATCCAAATTTGGATGTGATTTGTAGTGATGAATCAATCCCCTAACCAAGGACCATATTTGAAGTATAAAATAAATATAACCATTATTAAGAGTTATACTTATACTGAGGAATTTACCCTTTACATTTTTATTTTCTTGATTCATTTTATTTTTAAATACATAGTAATGAATAGATCACTTATCCATTTCCAAACCCATAAAAATAATAATAATAATAATTCCCCTATTCTTTTCTTATTTGTTAAATTTATATAGGGAAACTATTACAAGAGACATGGGATTTTTGTTCATGACATTTATATGGGATTAGACTCACACTTTCATAAAGACCTCAGGTATACATGTTTACATCATGTCATCAGGACATATAATATTCAAAAACCACACTCCACATCATGAGAAGAAAATATCCTTGAAAACCATTAGTGGATTTCGGTAATATTATCATATGACTGCATATGACACATATTTTTAAATACACAATATACTCCATTGATATATTTTTATATAAGTACCCTACGATATGGATCATCAACCATACCCATCTTTTACATCAAGTGAATGTCATTTTATCCCTATATTTGCTAATAACATGACACAAAAATATTGATTTGGAATATAGTCCAAGATTATTACTTATTTATATGTCCTATTCCATTACTTAATATTTCACATCTTCTTTATTATGATATAATTCTTCTCTCATAATCTTCTAATCAAATTGGTGTATCATTCACCATTATTCCTTATTTGGTTCATTATGCCCAAACCCATTTTTCCAAGCTATATGAACATAAATTAAATCAACATCACCTCTACGTATCATGATATTAATGAAAAAAATCTCCCCCCATCTGATCACATATCATGATGTTTATATTACAAATAATCCATTGATATAATTTTTATTCAATTATAATAATGATCTATTTTATATTTTTTTCACACCCAAATAATGAATGATATTGTACTACACCTGTGTTCTATTATGTAACCAATACATGATAATGTTTTTTTTATAATGTGTATGGGTGATGCTTGGGTGAGTTTTGAGACTTTGGATGTGTTTTGGGGGGATAAATTGAAGTCTCTTAGGTGGCACACAGATTACCTAACCCTGCTTCCAAATCATGCCAAGTGGACCACTTGAAGATGTAGCACTAGAATGTTTGGATCATTGTTTAGAAGACCCTTAAAAGGGTGTCATGAGAGGAGTCGCTACCACGTGGGTAGCACACGATTTTCGTAACCATGTGGTCAAACCATGCGTCGAGTCATAATGGGATCCTTAAAAAGAGGATCTCACTCGTTTTTTCATAACACCCACTATTTTTACCCTAACAATCCCTAACTATGGATTTTTCTTCTCCTATGGCCAAATAAGTTTCTCTTAACGATTTTATGCTATCTTGAAGGTTTCCCTTGGTGAATTGAAGCTAGATTCTTGAAGTATGTAACTGTTCTTTTTTGTTCATGGTCAATTTCATAGATCTACTAAGATCTACTTCTCTTCTGCTCTTGGTTTCTCAGATATATTATCGTTATGGGTAGATCTAGGTTTTTGGATTCCAAATATGATGATATTTGGTTTTAAAATTTCAAGGTAAAGAGATCTACGATGGATTCTTAGATAATCGACCTGGTTTTCTTGTGCGTTCTTCGTTTGTTGTGGTTTTTATCAAAACCCTCGAGGCAGGAGGCTTAACTCTTTAATCCTATTATTATAACTTATATTAATGATTTAAAATTTAATTTATTTTTCTGAATTGATTGTGATTTGGTCGTTGAAATATTTTTGGAATCCCTCTTGAGTGACGATTGTGAAATCTAGAAGATTAGGAAATTTAAATGAGTTCATTGGTTATTTGTTATAAAACATGGGTTTTTAAATGGGTACATTTTTTTATTATATTCACATAAATGGGAATACATGTTTTAGTAAAAGGTATTGTTTTATTTAATTAAAATGTCTCTTTGAAATGGTTGTTATTTGGTTTTCAATAAAAGATTAGTTTTGTTGAAGTTGTTTATTTTGGTAATGGAAATTTATTTCATAAATGTGGTTGGTGTGAGTTCATGATTAACGATCCCTTCATAAGGGATGAGTACCATTGGCGTACGAGTTGTGTGAAACTTGATTTGGGTCATGTGTCATTGGGACACAAGGTAATTGGACAAGAGATCGCTCATGAGTATTGAACTATCAAACGAAGCATGCATGTGTGGGTGTGTTGGGAACTATGGAATGGTTATGCCAAATGATTATAAGAAATGGTTTTAAGCTTATATTGGTTATTTTTTTGGAAAAGTAACTTGTTGGAAAATATGTTTCATTTAATTTTTTTTTCACTTGGTTATAATTGGTATTCGAACATGATTATATTTGGATTTAAATTGTTATGGTAAATTTATTTATATAAACTGTTTTATATAATGTGCTTACAGTTCTATCCTAGTGGCATGAGTAGGGAAGTCATTGGGGAAAACATATAGAGTTTTATACTCACCCCTACAATGGAACATTTGTGCTTTTTCATATGTTATCATCTGTGAGAGGGGTAAAGGTATCATTTACCAACTTTTTAGGGCTACCTCGTGATACATGAACTGTTTGGTGATTTTGGATATTGGATCTTCCAGAGCAAGGAGACTTGTGGTATCTTGAGTTTCCGTAAATTTTTATCCACTATGTACTTTGATAATTGAATGCTCTTCCCTTGTTTCAAACTTTGATGTGGTTTTGGGATACATGATGATTGTTTGTGGTCTTTATTTTGTTCATTCATTATTTTGTGAATAGATTGGTGATAGTTTTTTAATTTATTGGATTATTTTTTAAAGGGAAAATCATCCCAAAAATATATTTGAAACCCTTTGGAATTTATTTCCATCCTTTTACATCATGGGGATATCACTTTAGGAAAAGTAATGACCTGTAGTGCTATCACACCAATGATAATTTGTGGGTCATTAAAAATGCTATCAGTCTGGCCCTTTCTGGTACAAATTTTATCAGCATATTCTGTCATTGAATAACATGTAGTCATCAGAGTTATTGGTCTTGGAGTAGAAATATCTATTTTTTCTATTCTTTAATATAGAATATTATACATGGGTAGGATTGTCATAACATGAAATGTATAGCATAAAAGGTCATATCAAATCCTATTATCTTGTACTTCATGTTACTGGAGAGTTGGGTACCAAAGTGTTTCTGAGATAATTATAGTATGATGGAAATCCCATTATCAGGGGATTAACCAATGAGACGAGCATGACAAGCATTGCAGAGGACTTCCATCACTTGCAGTGCATACATCAATTTGAGTAATTATTCAGGTTGTGTATAATGTGTTTATTTTTGAAAAATGTATGGAACTAGTTTCCAATGAACTACTTTGAAAAATCATCGTTGATATATTTTGAAAATGATTTTAATTTTAAACACAAGAATATAATTATTTTTAACAAAAATTGAAATGGAAAAATCTCTTTTTTGGAAAAATAATGTCATTGTAAATGATTTGATATAATTTTAAATGGTAATGCATTATTAGGTCGATAGTGAGATTGACTGGGATTGTTATTGGTTTAGAAAATGGATCCCGCTAGGCATCTTCTAATGAAACCAGACGTAGTTGCGGATAATGTGGTTTCGTATAAACAATGGGTGAACCAAGATCAAGTTCATATTATTTTCATGTATTATCAATCTATGGAGATAGGGAATCAGATGAATGATCCAAGGCCTATGGATCATACCATCCATTTCATGAATCATAATCCACCTAACTTCTTGGTTCATGCAGAACCCTAGAAGGCATAGGTGTGGCTCAGTATGATGAATCGTATCTTTGAGTACATCAGCACACTAGTGAAGACAATTGTCAAGATGGAAACTTATATGCTCGAGGATCTTTCATGATATTTGTGGGATTTATTAGTTTAGGCTAAATTAAATGTGGCCCATAAATTGGATTATTTTGAGGAATTTTTCATCAAACGATTCTATCCTCATGCGTTCCAAATATAGAAAAACACAAACTTCTTCCGCCTGAATCAAGTGGTTCAATCTATCAAGGAATATACTTCTAAATTCATGAATTTAGTGTGCTTTTCACCATAAGTGGAAAAATGTGCTCCTTGCAGGCACACGTCTTCAAGTAGGTTCCAAGGTAGATGATTCAATCGAATATTTTTGTGATTTAAATTATGGATTATAAAATGACGGTGAATAAATAAATAGTTGAAGAACATGATATATCAAGATCTATGGGATGAGGTATAATGATACCTCCGTGGAATGGGGTGAAATCAACCACTAGGAGAAAGAAGAAAATGGACTCCTACTTCTAATGTGGAATTTGAAATTAGAATCATTTGGTTGGATCAGTGAACCTTCCTACATGAACCAAGAAGAAAGAATGTTTTTTTTAATGTGGTTTACTTGACCACATAAACCGAGAGTGTAAAACACAACTTATTAAATTCCATAACGAATAACAGATGTGGCATCATCAATGCTATTATTACAGTTCTCCAAGGTCAGGTGCTCGAGACACTTCTCAAGAAACACAAGCCTCACATGCTTTGACATGGAATGGATAGAAGAATTAGTCTCTTCAGCAGAAAAGAGTTATCCCTAGTGATTCTAGAAATACAATGACTCCTCATCAAGGGATATCACATTAAGGAATCACGTAGAATACTATAGAAATTATGAAATTGTATGGAGCTGATCAGATGATGGCCAATGATCGGACATGACCATCTACAGTTAGATGTATGATTGTTTTAAATTCTACCCTTGGGAAAGTTTTCTTCGATACTGGTGCATCACATTCATTCATTTCTTCTCATACTATTGATTTTTTAATTTTAGAGTTTTAAATGATGCCTTCTATTTAAAAACTACAAATTCATCTCTCAGAAAGAGATTTCCAAGCCATTGTTTATAGTGCATGTGATATAACTGTAGATGGAGCTCAGCTGAAATGGGACTTCTCAATGTTAGAAATGGATTCAAATGATGTAATAATAGGTATGGATTGTATAAAAATGTTCATGGATCACATATAATGATTTAAGAGAATATTTATTTTCATGACTGAGGATGTCATCGAGCATCTCTTCAGTGGAAAGAGGATGGTAGAGAAGGGTGAAAAGAGCTTGTTGGAAACAAATATGGGAATTATCTCTTTGCAGTTGGAGGGGTTGACTTTTTTATCAATGGAAGATGATAGAGAAGTTATTTTAATGGTATTTGTGGATCAATTTCCTGAAATATTTCGGGAGAAAATCTCTGTGTTACAACTTATAAGGGAAGTGATGTTTACGATTGATCTCTTTTAGGTGACAAGTCCTATTTCCCTTCCGCTTTATAGGATGTCACCAACAGAGTTATGGGAATTGAAAGTGATGTTGGAGGAGTAGGAAAATAAGGGTTTCATTCATCCATGTACATCTCTGTGGATAGAAAAGTTTTTTTTAGTGAAGAAGGAGGAAGTAACTCATTGGATGCGCATGGATTATCGTAAGATAAACCAAGTTACATTAACAAATAGTTACTTAATTCTATTCATTGATGATATATTTGGTCAATTAAGGGATTCTCAATGGTTCCCCACGATTGAATTCTGATTAGTATATCACCAATGGTGAGTTTGGATGGAAGATATTCTGAAGGTATCTTTCCGAAGAAGATATGGACACTATGAATATGTAGTTATGACTTTAGGTCTAATGAATGAACTATTAGTCTTCATGGATTTGACGAATTATATATTTTAGCGATATATAGACTCATGTTTTTTAGTTTTTGTGGATGAAATCATTGAGTATTCAAACATAGGTTATAGCCATGAGGAAAACCATTCACAAGTGTTACAAATCTTGAGAGATCACTATTTGTATGAAAAAATATCAAATTGTTATATTTGGATACATGAACTACATTTTCATGTCTATTTCTTTTCTGAGAATGGAATGTATGTTGATCTTGAATAGATCGAAGTTATTATCTTGTGGAAACTACCAAATAATTTCTTTGAGATATGATGTTTTATTGGTCTGGCTAGCTAATACCGACACCTTTTTCTTGATTTCTCACGAATAGAGTAGCCAATGATGGCTCTATCATTGAAGAATTATCCATTCCAATGTAAAGTGGAATTCTTGAAGTCTTTCTCAGAGATGAATGTTCACCTTCCATTAGTATGTATCTTGATTTTTCCAGAATCAGTATAGGGGTATGTGGTGTACTCGGATGCTTCATGATCAGGGTTGGGTTGTGTTCTCATGCAGGGAGACTATGTTGTTGCATGTGGTTTAAGGCTATTTTGGAGCATGAGAAGAATTATCCAACACACATTTTTGAGTTAGATACAGTCATCCATTCTTTGAAAACATGGAGACATTATCTCATTGGTGAAAAATTAATTGTGTTCGTGGACCACAAAAAATTAGAGACACATTTTCTAATAGTGATATTTGAATCTAAGGAAAAGATGATAGATGGATTATCTATATATTTTTGAATTTTATGTGATGTATACACCAGGAAAATGGAATTATGTGGAATATGATTTGAGAATAAATTCATATTCTCAGTTGGAGAAAGATGGTTCAGATGAATGGATGTTGATGTCTGTCCAAGCCAACATGCATGTGGAATGTAATGACCGAGGTGCTGTAGTAGGTTTCTATTGAAATATTCTTGTTCCTGATTTGGTAAATATGGTAAAATATAAATAAATATGTTATGAATAAAGTTTGGTTATAAGATCAAAATTCAATAGTGGGGGCACCATTGAGAGCGAGAAACCTGATGGAAGTTTAGTTTTGTTCTATTGATATTAGATGGTTGTACATATGTCTTGTTAGGAAAAACTCCTCTATGGATACCATCATTTGAGGTGGGATGTAAATCCATGTACCCAGAATATTAATAAGGTGTTGAAGGATTAATTTTTTAGGAGGGGTATGAAAAAAAATGTAGCTGAGTTCGTTTATAAGTGCTTAACATGTCATCAAATTATGTAATATCATTAGAGAATAGAGGGTATGTTGTAGTCTTTGTTTATTCCATTGTGGAAATGGGACAAGATAGTTATGTATTCTCTTAAAGGTCTTCAGAGAACAATTCAAAACACAATTCCATGTATGTTATTGTCGATCGCCTTACCATGTCGGCTAATTTTATTCCAATTCATGAAACTCACACGGTTGAGGATCTAACAAAAATCATTATTCAAGAAGTGGTAAAAAGACATAGTGTACCGGTTTTAATAGTTTCATATATAGATCTGAGGTTCACATCTCATTTCTAGAAATTCTTACACAAATTCCATGTCACTCAGTTGACTATGGTCATGGCCCATCATCCTCAGATAGATGGACAATCTACGAGGTTGATACAGATGTTGGAATAAATGTTGTGGGCTTGGGTATTGGATTTTGGTGGCTCATGGGAAGATCATATACTCTTAGTATATTCATCATATAATAATAGCTATCGTTCCTCAATACATATGGATCCCTTTAAATCATTGTATAATCATCCTTGTCATTCTCCACTATCATTGGTGGAAATGGGTGAGACATCACTAATTGTGCCTAGTCATTTCCATGAAACTATAAACAAGATACAATTGATTAGGAAGAGGATAGAGACGGCTCGGAGTGTTCAGAAATCTTATGCGGATTATCATCGATGATTTCTGTCCTTTTCAGTAAGAGATCATGTCTTCTTGAGGATTTCTCCAAGGCATGGACATCATCGCATAGGGAATCAATGGAAGTTATATCCTCGATACATTTGCTTATTTTGAGATACTGGAATGTGTTGGATAGGTGGTATATAAATTGGAATTACCACCAGAGTTCAGTTCCATACATAATGTGTTCCATGTAACTCAGTTGAAATAGTATTAGCCTGATCCTAACCATGTGATCAGATGGGATCATGATGACCTAGAGCTATATTCATCATTGATACATTTCCTTGTACATATTAGGGATAGCAAGAGATAGTCTTACATGGAAAAAATAATCAGTCTGGTATGGGAATTATAGCACCATGTTCATATGGAATAAAAGTCATGCGAACACGAGATATATATGAAATAGAAGTGACCAGAACCATTTAAGATCAGTGAGGGTTTTCTACTTTCAGGGGACGAATAGACCAATGTGGGAGAATATAGTTCCCTCTTTTTCTATTATGTAACCCTTAAATGATGATTTTTATACTTATAATGTGTAAGGGTGATGGATGTGAGAGTTGGGAGAACATTTGAAGTATTTTGGGGTCAAAAATGATGTTTCATGGGAGTGCATTGTTTTCCTAACCATGAATCAAAACCCTACACTGTGGTCCTCTTGAGTTAGAAGCTCCAGAATGGTTGGAGCAAGGTTTGGGAGACCATGAAAAGGGATGTCATATAGGAAGTCAATATTTCACTATTAGAACACAGATTTCATGATCATGATGTTAAACCGTGTATGAGTCATAATGAGATCCTTAAAAATTGGATATCACTCCTTTTTTCCATCAGTCCCACTTTTTTTACCTAAACCATCCCGAACTCAGGATTTTTCTTCTTTTAATGCCTAAAAAGGTTCTTTCATTTGTTCAAAGGCAATTCAAAGGCTTCCCCTGGTGAATCAAAGAATAATTCTTAAAGTATGTGATCATTCTTCTTCATTCATGATTGTATTATTAGATCAACAAAGATCGTCTTTTGGTTTCTGATACCTATTTTTTTTATGGGTATATCTAGGATAGTAGATTCCAAATAAAATGATATTTGGTCTTGATATTTCTTTGAGATGATATTTACGGTGGTTTCATGGAGAATGGACCATGTTTCTTTTCAATTCTTCGTTCATTGTGGATTTCATCGAAACCATCGATGTAGGAGACATCAATCTCTACTAATTTTATTAGAACTGACTGGAATTATTTAAAATTTATGGTATTATGATTAATTTATTTTTATTTGGTTTTTGAACATGTTTTGGAATCCTTCATGAGTAAATGATGTGAAATATGGATAACTGGAGATTTTAAATGAGTTTTTTGGTTCATGGTTTTAAAACATGGGTCTTAAAAGGGGTATTTTTCTCAATTTTTTACACATAAATGGGATTGAATTTTTTTCAATAAAATGGATACTTTTATTGAAATTAAATGTTTCTTTGAAATTGGTTGTGATATGATTTTCTATAAGATTTTAGTTTTATTGAAATAGAATATTTTTTTAATGGAAATATACGGTATAAATGGGGTTGTTGTGAGTTATTTATTAATAGGGCCTTAATAAGGGACGAGTACCATTAGGGTACAAGGTGTGTGACCCTAGAGTAGGGGTGTTGGTCATTAGGACACAAGGTTATTAGATGAGAGACTTTTCTTGTGTATGGAGTAGTCAAATGAAGCATTAATATGTGATTATGTTGTGAAATATAGAATGGGTATGAAAAATGATAATAATATTTGGTTTATAGCATTTATTAGTTATATTTATGGAAAATATTTTAATAGAAAATTGGTTTCATTTACTTTTGTGGGAACATGGTTATAATTTTTTCTCAAACTTTATATATCTTATTATAAATTTTTTTTCTTAGATTGACTTATAGAAAATGTATTATTTAATGTTCTAACCATTCTATCCCAGTGGTATGAGTAGGGTATTCATTTGGGTAACCCTACTGGGTTTTATACTCACCCATGCTTGGGCACATTGGTGCTCTTACATATGTCATATTCTTAGAAATGGTAAAAGGGAATGCTTCCCACGTTTTTAGCACTATCTAGTGATACTTGGGTACTTCGGTTATTGTGGATATTGGAGGTTGTGGTGCATGGAGTAAGGTGGACTCTTGGGATTCATTAATTTTTTTATCCATGGTGTACTTTGATACATGTTTGGTCTTCCATTATGGAACATTTTGATGTGGTTTTGAGATACGTAATGCTGTTTAGTTGTCTTTATTTAGTACATGAATTAATTAGTGACTGGTTTTGTTATGGTTTTTTAGTTTATTGGTTTATTTCTTAACAGGTAAATCATCCCCAAACTGTATTTGAAAACCTTTGGTATTTATTTCCAGCCTTTGGAATCTTGGGGATGTCACTTAATCCCAAGTAATGACTCATTGGGCTCTCAAGACAATGAGATTTTTTGGGTCATTAAACATGTGATCTAAGATATTTCTAAAAATTAATTACCTTTTTTATTTAATCCATACCATATATAGTGTTATGGAATACATGTTCCATCCTCTATGGCCTTATACGCATCAGATTGTATTTCCTAAAAAGGCTTATCCATCCTCAAATATGAAGAATATCAATATATGTAATATTTTCATAATGTCCTTTATATTGATCCTTTTTTAGGTGTGATATGTCGTGATTCCTAGATCTCTAATTCTCTACCTATCAAATAATTTTAATAAAATTACACCCCATGTTTCTGTTCAATACACATAGAGGGGATTCCTTCCCATGATCATTATAGAGGATTGATTTTAAATTTTCGAGATACATAATGACATCCAGATATAAATTTATAAGAATAGGAAAAAATTGGGAATAGAAAATGTGATTAATTGAACCACATAAAAAATATAAAAAAATTATGAGGTCACCATATCATAGTGATGAACACATCAATCATTTACATTTGGAAAGTACATTTTTATTAAAATTGAAATAGTTCTAACACATAAAAGGTGGACTACACACATGTGTAACCAATCATTCATACATGTAAATAGATTAAAAAATACATAACTACCACATCCTTAAATTATGATTATAAACTATATATTCACCACCCCTGATACATGATGTCAAACAGAAATGTTAATGTCCATACCAAATCACGCTAAAATAATTAATGTGGTCGACATGGTTTGGTATCATTATACCTTCAATATCAAATTTATCTGTTATGATATATTTTACCCACAATGAATCTATACCTAAATTAATATATACCTTCTTCATTGGTGTGGGATATATCTATGCTGAAAACATTAATTAATGGTCTTTTATTTATACAACTAAATACCCCATTTAAATATCTTTGTGGGATACCATTCATGTAATGTATTATATGTTTCCTGATTTCCATTTAAATGAGATATGTACTGGTTAAAATACCTATTATATTGGTCTCATCAATGAATATATATATATATATATATATATTTAAACACACTATAGATATCCCTATGAATGTTTTTATCGAAACCTATATGGGGTCATAGTCAATGAAAATTTCAGTCAACATGTTTGCTTCATGCTTTCTATACCCCTTCTTTTTTAAAACACCACATTTTTTCATAGGAATCCTACATCATCCGAGCTCATCATTGCAACTTAGTGAAAAGACAATCTACTAATTAAAGAAACCTATTTTTTTAATATAAATACAAGGCATCTGATAATGATCTCTATATGCCACAATTTATTTCCCATAAACTAGAGGCATATTCATCCTTTTATGGATGTCCATTTTTATTGTATTCTAATGAAAAATCACTATAGATGTCACATTCCAATCAATATCATCAGTCATTATAAACATGTCACACTTAACCACCCAAAATTCAAGAGCATCATGATTACAAAGAATAATGTATCACCCAAAATTCAAAATATTTTTGCTCATCCATTCTTATCTATAATTGAATATAGATGAAAATTATTATTAGGTTTTCAATTTTAACTAATTAAAAATATTACCTCAACCACCATTTTTGATGAACATATTCCACATTAAAATAAAAAATATATTTCATATGGGGTTTTCAATATAGAATTTCAGCATATTCTAGTCCATGTCTCGTGGATATAAACTATGCACACTACTCCTTAGGGTTGTTTGCATTAAATATAATGGATAACCAATTCAGTTATATTTTTTTCTTCCCAATTATCTATACAAGATACCAAATTATATTGTAACATCTATCTGATCATAATTATAAATATCATAGGTATGGATTTCATGACCTTAAATAGTTAATATAACAAGACATACTACTCTCCCAAATGATAAAATGAAAAGGGAACCTTAGGGAAAAGTCGAGTATCTACTCACTTGGAATGTACCTTGTGAATTCTAGGAAAATAATATTTATTTTATATAAACTAAAATAAAAATATATTTTTATGTCAAACCAATTTAGAGGAGTAGCATAATAAAAAAATATATTACTGTCTTATAAGGATTCTCTCTATCTTGGTCAAAATATAGAAATTAAATAAAATGTCTATTATTTTTAAGGACCAATATATTTATTTAGGGAAAATAAATAGTTTAATGATAAGTCTATTGACCATAAATGAATTTGGATACATAAATTCTTTCATTCCAAACAACATTGTTTTGATAATTAATGATATTAAAACAAATATTCATACAGAATATTACATTCAAGTATTCTACCAAGATTCCTTTGGTGATGATACAAATTTATTTATAAATCCTTAAGCTACGCATTATAGGAAAGATGTATATAAAAATATTTGTTGTCAAATACTTTTTTTAATTGAGTTAATATGTGGAGAAATGTTAAATTATGAATAAAATTCATTCCAATTATTGATAATATTTAAGAGGACCACCCACAAGTTTCAGTATATCTTCAATATATTTATGAATAAAAATATTACATAGACCTTATTTTCAAAAACAATTATTGATCATTGAGACTCAACAAGACAATTTTAAAGATAGATAAACTATATAGCTTCCCACGCTTTGGAAGTACAAATTCATTATATCATTGAAACAACACCATCATTCAATAAAACTTCATCCTCCTCGCATGATTGGTGAACATGTAAAAGCTCTCTCTTGGAAACATCAAATTATTTATAGATAAATATAATTTTAATTTATTTCATTCCAATTAAATATTATAATTCCTCATCATCTATGGAATGATCATGATCTTCTTGAGATAGCGTAACTTGGAGGTCATTAGATTGTTTGTGAAATTTCATATTGATGAAATATTGTTGTTACATTATATTATATTATCACCATTGAATGAACTCATTTAAAACAAAAACAAATTCGATATTCAATCCCACTATATCTTAACATGTTGAACATTATATAGAGATTATAATTTTTCATGACAATTCATACAATGTTGTCTCTGAAACTATATTCGATATATCATTCTAAATAAATTGGTTAGATACATGAAAATTTTCCGAACACACTATGTTGCCTTTAAAACCACTATAAGTGGGAGATACATCCCCTGTAATCGATTCACATAGGAAAATATATTATTTCATTAAATATTAAATAACATTATCCTCAAATTATTATATTGTTCTAATTGGAGCATAATTATTTCCTTCAAGAAATACCATTGATTTTTTTGCATCATTATGTCAATATATAAAAAATATCATCATTTGAGATCAAAACATGGGACGAATTGGAATGATTCAAAATAATATCAATACTCACTAATCGATTAATTGTATAGGGTTTTTATTTATCCCTTGATATACCTAGATTCATTGAAATTTTGGATTGAGACTACATGAAGGGGAATTCCATAACTTTTATTCCAATGGACCAACTCAAATTACACATGTGAATATCTATATTATGTATTATAGGATATAATCTCAACCCTTGAAATAATTAAAAAATATTCAAAACACATTTGATAGATAACAGTTGATTTTTCCCTATAGAAAAATCAACATGACTCAACAATATTGATTTATACAGAAGGAAAAATGATTTGTTAGCGATAAATAAATACATACATTTAACCATTGTTAAAAACCCAAATACAATTAATGTGATTAAGATACAATTTAGGGAAATAATTGTTTCTATCAAAACAATTATTTCAAATGTGGAATAATTTATTCTAACATCTTAATTTTTTCTGACACCTAAGATGAATGTGTCCAGATGAAAATTTATCTCTTCCAATAAATCATGACTCAAGGGTATGGCATGTTCCACATCAGAATGTTACACCGATAATGAATTGGGAGGGTTAATATTATTGGGTTTAAATAAGCATTATAATCTAAAAAATATCCTTCTACCATTACAATATATATTTAAATTAAATCTCATTTAATAAATTGATTTGAATGGGTACAATTTCTTAACGATCCATGGTTTTCACATCATTGTTTCCTATTTAATCGTGATCACTCTCATGACTGAAATCAGATATCCCATACTCCGGATCATTACCTTTAGAAAAATATAATGAAATGGTAGTGTTTTCCAAAATCTCCTCAAACATATGTGAAGAGGGTTGGAATATAATTGATAAATATGTTATAAATTTATACATGAAACTATATCATGCATTATTATTATTACCAAATTTATCTTCTACCACATGGTAATGATATTGGGGGAATATTCCAAAAAAATATCCCTATATTGGTATAATGTCTCTAGAAAGGGTGCACACTTCATCTAGAATATTATCATTAATTAGTGAAGGGTATTCACTATATCTCTTATGGTATGAATGATATTAATATTATTTTATAAAAATGTAAAGGAGTAATCATATATTGTATAGAATAAAAGTAATTAGTGTTTTGGAAAGAAAATGTTACCAATGGTATGTTTGATAGTGGATTTTTCCTTATGGTTGTTTTTTTGTTATGATGGAGGAAGACTATGCAATGTCTTCCCAAATAGTTATTTTGGAGGACATTGTTGATAATGGCCCCATAAATTTATTACTTTAAGGGCCTTTGTGCTAGGAAACATTTCCCTTCATGTAGAGTTGATTATTCCTCAATCTAAATGGATTTACCAACCATAGGGTATGATAGTGATTCTATCTAGGAGAATTCATTTTCCACCCTTTTTAAATAAAATGGATATATATTTTAAATAGGTATTACATATATAAAAAATTGTGTATGTAAAGAGGATGATATCCTTGGGATCAATAAAAATTTTCCAAACACTAGTTGTTTGATCCACAATCCATTTGGTGATTCCCCAATTAACAATATAGGTTACATTTTTTGTTGGAGATATTTAGTTGTTATGAACAAATATAAGAATCACCGTCTCTTGAATATATTTTTTAACTTTTATAGAATATATATCCTAAAAAAATGATTTGGGTTACCATGTTTTTACATGATGAGGAGTCGATATGATGGCATAAATGAATACACATAAATTCATGTTATCATAAGATCTGTTCTACCAAAATATAGGTACCTTAGGCTATACATTGTATTACAAATTCTCAGTATGTTCTGAGGATGAATAAAAATATTTTAACTTCAGGGGTTTTCCTAGTCTATATTCCCAAAAATAATGAAAACAATGAGCTGCAATATATTCCTAATGGTCACAATGAGATAATCATAGTACATCTAAACTATAATGATTTTTTTAATTATAACCCATCACACAAACATTGATTGAGTCTGTTTTGGGATTGTTGGATCACGATTAACGTCACTCAGAAGATGTAGCATCTAATTTATCATTCCATGGCTAGGAATTTTATTAAAAAAAATATAGGAACACACCTTCCCAGTATCCATTGATGATACTAAGATATAAATTATTTACCTTAAAATAAAGTCAAAAATATATATTTGAATGGTGTAGTACTCTTTATCACCAATAATGAATCATTATAGACCATGATTACCCAAAAACATCTAGGCCAAAATTGGGTTTTTATAATATCAGATATCCATAAAAGATTAAACAGTTTTCAATTGATTCAACTTGAATTATATTTGTCATATATATGGTTTTTTCGACTCCTAGTTAGTGTCATTTTTTATTCGGGTAGAAATCATGTAGCCTACCAAGGACATCATGTATGACCTCAACATGTAATCACCAATTCCATTATAAAATAATTTCATGGTAATAGGATAACTATACGAGATGGTGTATAATTACCCAAATAAACATAATATCATTGGAGTCAATACATAATTTAAATAATACGGTATGATGCTTGATCTGTCATGTAAAATAATGAATAACTGACTTATATTAATAAAACTATCACTGAGCTCAATATTTCTTTTAGAATTCACCACTATCTATCCCCAAAAAAGTTGAATCTCTCAAAAAAATGTGGAATGTAAAATTCTATATATAAATAACTATCTTGTGATATTGAATTATATATAGGATTGGGGATCCAAATCCCACATGCTTCCTAAGGTCCCACAACTTTGTTTTAACAAATTTATACATCCTCACACCCACATTAAAATCATGAATCGAAATAAATGGGTTCATAACCACATTTCTATGTATCCTGAAAAAATAGACATTATAGAAATATATTTTAAATACTGTAACATAAATTTTCATGTCGATATTTCTCTAATATGGGGGTATACTTTTATTATGATTACTCACATTAAATAAAGGTACACCTTGGTGTATGAATGATTCAAGTCTCTACCACATGGTATTGAAAAATAATAATCCATACCATAGGAAATCATAATCCCATTTGTAATGTTATTTTTCTATTCATAGGAATTATAATTTTAATAACTCAGGATCTAATATAGGAATGAGGTTAATGGAATTTATTTGGTTAAAATAATACAGTTTGATACAATGGGGGAGAGGTTGAATTGTGTCTTTTAAATAATTTTCAATGATTCTTCCATTGGAATCCATTTATTATTTTTTTGGATATCTAGTGTCTTATAAGGTAAAATGTATAATATGTGGACAAATAGAAAGAAATAATACAACCATTTTTGAGTGGTTCATGGAATAACGCTTCCCTTGTTTACTCGAGCAATGCTCTCCCAATGAGCTTCAATAATTTTACTATAATTGAACTCTTATTCCAAAACCAAAAATCCAAAAATGAGTGCATGATGTTGAAACCTTTAAAAGAGGCTAAAAATATCATTTTTGTTCGTAAATAGGGAACCAATTATCCACAACATAATACAAGAAGCTGACAGTTTACCACCACTGAGTATGATTAGTTGATACTCCAATAAATCAACAGAGTTTGAATATGTGGTTCTGGTTGCAATTTATATTATTAGTAGTAAAAACATAAAGTAGATAGATATTCTTCTTTATAAATTGATGCCTTCAAGAGAGAGTAGTTATTAAGACATCCTGGATGAATATTATCCTCAAATAAAAGAACCAAAAAGAAATATTATAAAAATTACAAGAGTAAGATATAGAACTTGTATGTCTCCATTGAATATCCTCTTCTATAATTATAAGTGTGGATCATTGTATGTAGTAGATCTATAAATTCTATTTTTGAGAATGCAACTATATGTCAGAAAATATTATTTCAAATGAAAGTTATCATATCAACTATATTTTCAAAAGAAATCATGATAATATATATATAAAGTAGCAACATGCATTAATATTCCATATCCATGAAAATCTAAAAATAGATCACATAAATTAAAATTATAAAATGTAAATGGTATTAATAGGTCACTTGAGAATAGTAGTGAAATTTTCATTTGAATATGATCCACTGAATCATTCATAAATATCATTCAATCTGTCATAAATATGCATTCTATTGGCCAAAAAAATTCAATAAAACTACATTAATATAAAATAAAATCATGATTTTAAATATCCATTGAAAAAAATTCAAACCCATGGTTTCATTACTAAACGAAAAAAACCAAACATAGGGTTAAAATAAGTTGAATTCATTTTATGAACGTATGGATGACAATATATGTTTTATCATAAATGTAAGGCTGATGATCAATATGTGTGTCTATCAAATGCCGGGTTCCTTAATTAGGAATGGTACATTAATCATACATTCCTGATAACAAATAGTTTATGATATATGCATACTATTTCAAATATTGGGTTTATTCCTAACTCGTTTTCCAAGTGTATGGTTTACTCTTTATGATACATATATCAACATAGTGTATGAATATTGGTTCTAAAATATATTAAAAAGTGTTCCAGATACTTTATAAAATATTTATTTAGAATTAAAAACATGAAAATTAAATCCATAATAAATATTGTAACGAATATTAATTTCCAAAAATACAATTAAATTAATATCATTTGTAAAAAACATGGGTATTTATGATCATCAAAATTAACTATTATTTACACAATATTGATGAGACTATACATCCAAACAATCTCCAATTAATTAATGATCATAATACCCATAAAATAATTAACCTAAAATATAGGATTTTATAATGACATGTTTCATTATGAAAACAAGTATTTCGATTTTTCATAAATATTTCATATAAAAATATATTTAAATGATTTTTTTTGTTTACCAAATTTTCTCCACCTCTTTGTGATGTCAAAAATATTGATTAAAAAAATAAAATAAAACAATCAATTTTTCACAACAATTATAAACGTGTTATTAAAATATAATATTTGGATAAATTAAAAAATCGTTCGTATTGTATATTTTAAAAAATAATAATCAATTTAAAATAAAAAATAAAAAAAATTACAGAATTTTATTATAAAAACTATACAAATACAACAGAGGTTTTGGCTTTAAGAAAATGTTTAAATAGTAGATCTGGTGGAAGGTGAAAGGGTTTAGTCAAGAGAAGGTTATGATTTCTGATCTAGTAGAGCCTGAGCCACATGAAAAATCCCTTAAATTCTGTCATCTGATGTTTTATCTTCTCTACAAGATTATATTCCAAATCCCTGAACAAATTTTTTTTCATCCTGACAGAAATTTAGATTCCCATAAAAATGACTTTCAAAAAGCCATGAAAATTGTAACATCCCAGATCCGGGTGCCACTCAATGGGTTCCCCAAACCCTATTGGTCACATGACCTCAAGAGAATTTCCCCAAACGCCAAAGGCTGCCGAATAGCAGTGAGGTCCCATGTCTGATAGTGGGGAAACTGTGCCCTCATTTGTCAAAGTTTAGTGTAGTGGAACACAAGATAAAACATACAATAACAACGGATGTAACATAACATAAACACAAAAACAACTGCATTAACCGATAACCAACAGTTAAATATAATGATGAAACATGCCTCAATTTCTAAGAAAACAACCAGAACATGTTACACAACAATACAGAATAGTACAATACAGAGAACAACAAAAACAAAACAAGACAGTCGGTAGCATCACGGGCCTAAGCCTGGTCCAATGCTCCCCTACTCCTCAGTAGCAAATCAAGTACCTATATAGGGACCCTTTCCCTTATCCACACATGCAGAAACGTAATCTATCTGGACTGAAGACAAGACCCAAATAGGGTGTGTGAAATAAATCTCAGTAGGCACCAACCAAAGGCTCGTGCTCTACTGTGTGTAAACATGAAACAACAGTGTGCAATAGTAAATGGAATAAACTAAGCAGTACTCAAAAGTAACTAAATTTACCTGTTTCATTTCCATTTAAATATTCATTTAGTAGTTCATGTTAATAACATTCAATGTTCCACAAAACTAAGCCCTTGGGATAATCAGAACCTTCCCCTCATGCTAATATAACAAAACCATACCCTCAGGTTTTCACTCAGGCTTTACAGTACCTTGGACTCATAGATTTCCCTCAGGAAAAATAAAATCTTTCCCTCAGGAAAAAACTGAAACGAAACCCTCAGGTAATCATAATCATTCCCTCAGGCATTGCCCTCAGTCTAGTAGAACTACGCCCTCAGGATAATCAACAATTCCCTCAGGATAAAAATGAAACTAGACCACGCCAAACATAAAAACATGATATTTACAAACAATTACTCTCAAGGTAAAAGAAATGCATAATATAAATATGGCATACCCTCGAGTATCCTGGCCAAACGGCTAAATAGAGGAACACACCCCCGGGGTGGTCTTAGATCCAAGAAGAGTTCCCAAACAGTAGTTTATTATAACATTTAATTACTTATACAATTCTAGGTATTCAAAAATACAAGGCCTCAACCAAACGACACCCCAACATGGGTTCATAGCACCAAAATACACATAAACGCACAATAGTTGGCATTTAAACACCAAGCCACCTACCTTAAGTACCATAGAATGGTATACCCGAATGAATCCTTATGAAACGTCCAAGAACGTCACACATATGAGGTAAAATAATTCTCATTCAACCTAAAATAGCTTCCATTAGAAGAATAAATGGAAACAACTGCGCATGGATATGGGAGGGCTTACTCTTGGGGTTCCAATGTGATCGATGGAAGTGGAAACATATTCCCAACGCTCGATCTAGAGGTCCACGACGGTTTGGACATCCTCTCTCGAGCTCCAATCTGGTTCTAAGCCAATCCTGTTAATAGGGTTGGATACTACCCATTTTAAGCAGAAAAATAAAGTACACGGTTTGTACTCCCATCATTTAACTGTTCCTCTTGCGGCACTGAAAAATTGTTCATCAGTCGACATGAGTACACGATGTGTATTCCGGACTACATAGCGTGTATTGTCGCCCAACGGGTGGCTGCTCCCACCGCCTTATTGTTTCGTCTGCCAACAGATTACACTGCCTGTAAAGGACCACTACACGATTTGTAATCAATTTTTAAACCCTTAGTCGCCAAGAAGGCTACACACCATATCTACTCAGCCCCCATGGCCAAAGTACATGGCGTATGGAAAAGTAAATATTGTGTAGTCCCAAAAGATAGGATTTTCCCCCATTTTCATTTTTTTATCAAAAACACTTAAGGGAATGAGAAAAGAAGAAACTCGTACCTCAAAAATAAGAACCGAGTTCTTACAAACTTCCACCCTTAAATAAATTCGTCCCCGAATTTCCCTTCCAAGGGTGGTGAAGATATATCTGTGAAAAAATTCATCCACTGAGCAAGTATGTCGGTCTCCAACTCCCAGGTTTTGTCATGTACTCAGCCATACATCCATAACACCCGTACGAGAAGAACTGACTATCTTAGGAGAACATTCGTGCTCCTATCAACAATACGAATCAGTTGCTCCTAAAAGGATGCATCTACCTCTAGCTCAACCTCCTCAGGCTGAAATACGTGAGACGGTTCTGAATGATAGCGACACAACTGAGATATGTGGAAGATGTCATTCATGGATCGGTACCTCTGTGGTAACTGAAACAGATAGGCAACGAGCCCGACTCTCTACAGAATCTCAAATGGCCCCACATACCTCGGTGAAAGTTTTCCATGTCTCCTGATCCACCTGTGTCCCAACCTCGGTGAAACACGCAAGAAAACCTGATCCCTACCCACGAACTCCAAGGGTCGTCTATGGCAATCAACACAAGATTTATGAAGAGACTATGCAGTATCCATCCACTTATGAATCAACTAGACCTTCTTAAAAGTCTCATGTACAAGACGTGGTCCCATTAAAGCTGCCTCAGATGCCTCTAACCAGCACAAGGTTGATCTGGATGGCCTACCATATAAAGCTTTGTAAGGTTCCATCTCAATAGTTGCCTAAAACTATTACTATTAGTAGACTCGACTAGGAGTATTTGCTTCTCCCAAGAGCCACCAATGTCTTGGACACATGCATGTAGCATGTCCTCAAGAACCTGTATCGTATGCTCTAACTAACCATCAGTTTGAGATTGGTAAGTTGTATTCAAAAGCACCTATGTCCCCAGTTCCCTCTGATATCTCTGCCAGAAACGAGACATAAAACAGGCATCCCTATTAGAAACAATAGAATAGGGGACCCCATGAAGACGTACGACCTCTCAGATATACAACTTCCCGAGCTCATCAACTCTGAAGGTCTCCTTGATCAGAAAAAGTGAGCTACCTTTCAGAGTCTTTCCAGAACAACCCACATTGCATCATTGCCTCGAGGTGGACTCGACAACCCATCCACGAAGTACATCTCAACATCATCCCATTTACATGATGGAAAGGGTAACTGCTGCAAAATCCCAGCTGGCCTTTGATTCTCCGCCTTCACCTGCTGACAGGTGGAACTCCTCATAACAAAACCAACTACATACCTTTTCATTCCTAACCACCAGTACTGGCATCTCAGGTCAAGGTACTTCTTGGTAACCCCGTGATGAACTGACCAAGATGAAACATGAGACTCCCTCATCAGCTCTTCTCGTATATCCCCTGGAACCCACACTCGTCCATGGAAGCACAATAATTCATCATCGCCTATCGTCCAACCAGGAGAAGGGTCCTCACTGGTCACCAAATCCCACATAACTAGGACTTCTGAATCAGATATCCATCTCATCCTCACACTATCCAGGAGGGTAGAGGTCATAGATAAAGACAAACGATAGGTCTTCCCCTGACTATTGTGCACCTCCAAATGCGTCTCAGAGAACAAAGCAATAAGCTTCCATTCACCACTAGCCTCTTGCACTACCTGTATCTGAGCCTTCATGCTCAGTACATCAGCTACTTCCTTACCTTTACCAGGTGTATAGGTAAGCTCAAAATCGAAGGACTTAAGGTATTCAACCCACCTTCATTGCATCAGGTTCAATTCAAGGTGGGTAAAAATGTTCTTGAGACTTTTGTGGTCCGTGAACACCACAAAATTTTCTCCCAATAGATAATTAATCCAACAATGAAACACATGAACAAATGAAGCCAACTCAAGATCATTCGTCAGTTAATTCCCCCCATGTGGCCTCAACTGCTGAGACCTGTATTCAACTACTCGATCGCCCTGCATCAACACAGCTCCTAGACCAATACCTGATGCATCACAGTAAACTGTATAGCTATTCCCCTACTCTGGGAGTATCAGGATCGGTGCTAATGTGAACCTTCCATTCATCTCCTGAAAGGGTGTTTGGCAGTCTTCTGACAAAAAGAACATTACATCCTTCTTTGTAAAGCACGTCAACGACATTGCTAAGTGGATGAAGTCATGTATGAAGCGTCTGTAGAAACCAGCCATCCCCAACAAACTCTATATTTCAAACACATTCATAGGATGAAACCAGGAAACTACTGCTCTCACCTTATCTGGGTCTACTGTAACTCCTGCCTCTGAGATGATATTACCCAGGAATTCTTTGTAGTCCATCCAAAAGTGGAACTTTGGGAGATTATCATATAGATTATGCTCTCTTAGTGTAATCAATATGATCTCAATATGGGTGGCATGGTCGTGTCGAGTGTGATAGTACACCAAGATATTGTCCATTAATACTACCACAAAAGCATCCAGATAAGGATGGAACACACGATTCATCAGAGCCATGAAAACTGCTGGTGCGTTCGTGAGTCTGAATGGCATAACCAAGTATTTGTATAAACCATACCTTCTATTGAATGTTGTGAGAGGTATATTAGATGGTCTAACGCGGAGATGATGATATCCTGATCTCAAGTCAATATTTGAGAACACACTTGCACCACGATGTTGGTCAAAAAGATCATCAATCCTTGGCAAGGGATATCAGTTTTTTAACCGTCAACTGGTTCAACTTCCAATAATCCACACAGAATCTGAGGGTACCGTCCGGCTTCTTCGCAAAGAGGACTGGAGAACCCCAAGGAGATGTTCTGGGTCGAATGGAACCCCTTTCCTATACTTCCTATAACAGTCTCTTGAGCTCCAGCAACTCTTGTGTAGACATCATATTAGGAGGAATGGACACTGGTGCTTCTCCTAGCATAAGATAAATAGAGAAATCCACCTCACGCTCTGGAGGATGACCTGAAAAGTCGTCGGGGAAGACATCCCTAAAAAGTTCAACCACTAGAGTGAAATCCTTATGACAAGTCCCATGATCATCCAGATATAAGCTCGCAATTTGGGTTGTGACTCCACCTCTCCCAAGATGCTCTGGTCCATCTCGACTCACCTAAACAACCCATTCAACCTTTTATAGAACCTCTCCGCCCTCTGGTGACGTGAAACTCACCCTGTGATGACAGAAATCCAAAAAGGATTTAAAGGGAACCAACCAGTCCATCCTAAGAATGACATCATAGCTCATCATCTCTAAGACATAGTGGTACCGAAGGAAGTGACACCCACCAAACTCAAGGGGGAACTCCTTGCACTGACACACACCATCCGTTCTAGTCCCCAATGGATTGTCTAATGTCATAACAACAGATGAAGAAGAAACACAAATTCCAAGGCTCTCCACAATGGGACCAGATATGAAAATATGTGTAGCACCCGTATCAAAAAGTATTGAAGATAAGACAGAAACTTCTAGAATAGTACCTCTGACAGTAGAAGGTCTATGATCCTGCTCTCGTTGGGTCTGTTGCACTGCATATGCATGTCCAGTGCCGTATCCCTGCGACACAGCCTGGCTACCCTGTGCGGTTCCTCCCTTCTACCTCTGAGATCCTGGTGTCTGGCATCCATGGCCACGAACACCATCTTTGCCTACATGCCCTGACGTATTCTAGTTTCCCAACTGGTAAGAAGCTTCTAGTCGTGCTCCCGCACACAGAGTCTGTACAAAACCCCTCTCACTAGCCACTGGTAGAAACTCCCTACAAAAGTGTTGCAGATGATCCATCTTGCCACAAGATCGGCACTCCACTGTGTCTTGTGGACACTGGGGTCTCTTGTGCCCCTCTCTACCACACTGGTAGCACATGACCTGGCCACCTGAAACATTCTTCTAACTGGTACTGCCAGCCTGATAGAATTCCATCTGTATCTTCCTCCTACCAGTAGAAATAGTACCAAAAAATGATGTTGAACCACCATGGCCCACACCACTAGCTTCCCGCAGGTTCCTCTCTATAATCAGCGGCTGGTTCACAATAGCTTGTACAGAAGGAAAACTGAAAACATTCACCATTGCTCGGATGTCATATAGAAGAAAATCATCAAAGCGTCTGTATCTCAACATCTCATCACCCACCAGAACGAGTGAAAAATGTTGAAGCTCGTTGAAGAGAGAAGAATAATCCATCACCGACATAGAGCCCTGATGTAGATTCATGAACACTCGAGCTTGATCTACCCTTAGCATCTCTAGGAGGAAGAAGTCATAGAATATTGTTTTCAAATTTTCCCATTCCCTATCATTGTGATGCTCTTACTAGGTGGTAACATCCCACCACCTCTTGACGGAATCACGCAGCATATAAGTCGCGAGCTTGAACCTCCACCTTGGAGACATTTCAAGATGCTCGAAAATAGTCTTCATCGACCCTATCCAAGACTCCGTATCCTGTGGTCTGTCATCCCCTGAAAACGTAGGTGGATGTTGCTGCTAGAAGATATGAGTCAGCTCGGCCATAGATGTGGCAGCTGGACATGCTCCCTGAAAGGTCTACATGAACTGCATAAAGACTTCATGGAACTACACATCTGTGACTCTGTCTTGTATAACAGCTGGAGCCACATCTGGCTCTGCTGGAGGATCAACTGGTAGCCCATGGCCTTCCATCTCTGGAGTATACTCATTACCGCTCTCCTAGGGAACAATGCGTGAACGTCTCGGCAGAATGACACTACAAGGTCAAACACACACCTTAGATCAAGATTATCATAGTCTTAAAAAGAAGTGACCAATATGGGGAACATGAGGAAGAAGGCATTCAAGATTGAAAAATAAGACTACATGGCGTGTATACTGACTACACGGTGTGTACATGACTTTTCTTCCCCTGCCTGGGTCCTTCTACATAGCCAAGCCACACGACTCCCGTTAAAACAAACTATACAGCTTGTTTATAATCTACACAGCGTGTATAGTGTAATTTTCCAACTGCCCCTGTTGTTTTTGGACACGGACGACTACTCAGCTTGATACTACATGGCATGTTACACCCACACACAGCATGTACACTACCCCGTTTCCCTGAGACATGGCTAAGTCCACGTGGTATGTCCTCAAACAAGACTACACGGTGTGTCCCATAGGTACACGGCGTGTACCTGACACGCTTCAACGACCTGTGTTGTTAGTTACACAGTCAAACACATGGCTCCAACTACATGGAGTGTTCAATATACACACAGTTTGTACAAAAAAGGATTACACCGACCCGTGTTGTTATTCACATGGCCAGATCTCCAGTCAGACCACACGGCGTGTTTCCACAGTGGACACAGCCTGTATATATTACGGTCTTCCCGTCAGTGTTGTTAGTTACACAGGTGGACTTCAGGTCAACACTACACGGTGTGTACATCCGGTACACGGCTTGTTCACCCCAAGAAATTTCATTCCTCATGTCCCTGCCCACACTGTCTACGACACGAAAAGAGACTACACGATGTGCACTTAGACCACATGATGTGTACTCAAAAAGTTTTCTTTTCATCCTGATCAGAAGAACATACATGGAATGATTAAGGTACTACTCGGCGTTTATACTGGGTTTCCAGATAGTATGTATTAGAAAATTTTCCAGAACCCATAAAATACTGAAAAAAAACACCTATGTGAAAGGTTTTGATCCTTGAGGGCCCATACTCCCCGCGAATCAATGTTTGTCATCTTATATGTGTTATAACCAGATAAACAGCCAATGATCCACCAAATTTCAGTCAATGAGGGCCTATACTCCCCAAAAACCAATGTTTGGCTTCCATTCTATAAATAGGATAACACAATAATACCCTATCAAATTGAATGTATCTATCCAAGCAGCTATCACAACAACATGCTTTTACTAGCACAACACCTATCACAACAACATGAAATTTCTAATGCACATAAATGTCATGGAAACTATACATGGAATGTGATTTATAGAATGTTCCTAAATGACTCATGAGATGGAATACCCTCATCTCATTGGGTTTCAACTAAATATAACCCATGTATAAAATATAAAAAGCACAATACAAGTGTGTCACCCTTCGGTGAAAATCAATTCAACTGTAAAATTGAAAAATTAGAAAAATTTAAACACGAGGTAAATTGGTTTTTCCCTATACACGGGTTAGCTATGCCCGAGAACATCTTATTACAAACTACCGTTCTCATCCTATCCCTGACTAAGGCTCCAAATAGTAAGTCAAAGAAAATAACTCCTTTGATACTACTTTGTAACATCCCAGATCCGGGTGCCACTCAACGGGTGCCCCAAACCCGGTTGGTCACATGACCTCAAGAGTATTTCCCCAAATTCCAGAGGCTACCGACTAGTAGCGAGGGCCCAGATCTGATAGTTGGTAAACTATTCCCTCATTTGTCAAAGTGTAATGCAGTAGAATACAAGACAAAACATACAACAATAGTTGAAGTAATAACCCATACACACATAAACAACTGCAGTAAAAGATAACCAATAGTTATATATAATGATGAAACATGCCTCATGTTCTAAGAAAATATCCAGAACATGTTACACAAAAATACAGGACAATAAAATACAGAGTACAAAAAAAACAAAACAATACTGCTGGAAGCATCGGGAGCCTAAGCCTGGTCCCATGCCCCCCTACTCCTCAGCAGCAAATCAAGTACCTGTATAGGGACTCTTTCCCTTATCCACACCTGCAGAAACGTAATCGGTTTGGGACGAAGACATGACCCAAACAAGGTTTGAGAAATAAATCCCAGTAGTCACCCACCAAAGGCTCGTGCTGAACTATGTGTAAACATGCAACAACAGTGCGCAATAATATCTGCAATAAACTAAGCCATACTCAAAAGTAATAAAAATTACCATTTTCAGTGCCATTTAAATATTATTATAGTAGTTCAAGTTAATAACATTCAATATTCCACAAAACTATTCCATCGGTCTAATCAGAACCTTGCCCTCAGGATAATAAAACAAAACCACGCCCTTAGGCTTTCCCTTAGGATATACAGTACATTTCCCTCAAGCATTTCCCTCATGTGAAATAGAATCTTACCCGCATGACAAACTGAAACGAAAACCTTAGGTAATCAGAATCTTTCCCTCAAGCATTATGCTCAGGCTAATAGAACTACGCCCTCAGGCTAATCAATAATGCCCTAAGGCTAATATATCACTTCCCCCAGGCTAAACAAGTAACCGGGCCATGCCCAACATACAAACATGCAATTTAAATACAATTCCTCTTAAAGAAAAAGTAATGCATAATATAAACATGGCATACCCTCGAGTATCCTAGCCAAATGGATAAAAAGAGGAACACACCCCCTGGGTGGTCCTGGATCCAAGAAGCGATCTGAAATAGCAGTTTATTATCACATTTAATTACCTATATAATTCAAGGTATTCAAAAAGCCAAGGCCTCTGCCACACGACACCCCAACATGGATTCGTAGCAGAAAAATACACACAAACGCACATCAGTTGGTATTTAAACACCAAGTCACCTACCTTAAACACCAAAGAACGGTATACCCGACTGACGCCATCTGAAATTTCCATGAACAACATAGATATGACGTAAAAGAATTCACATTCAACCTCAAATAACTTTCATTAGAGAAATAATTGGGAACAACTATGCAATGACATGAGAGGGCATACCTGTGGGGTCTCAACATGATCGACAGAAGTGGAAACGGATTCATGAAGCTCGATCTGGGGGTCCTCTAAGGTTTGTCCATCCTCTCCTGAGCTCTCGTCCGGTTCTATGCCAATACGATGAATAGGGTTGGCTACTGCCCATTTTATGCGAAAAAACAAAGTACACGGTGTGTATATTTGACTACACGGCATGTACTCCCATCATTTAACTATTTCCTTGGCATCACCGCCAAACTTTTCATCCGTCTACATGAGTACACGGCGTGTATTCGCGAAAAAATTACGTGTACTGTCTCCCAGCTGGCGGTTGCTCCCACCGCCTTACTATTTCATCTGCTGACTAACAACACAACGTGTAAAGGAAAACTACACGGTGTGTAGTGGGTTTTTACACCCCTAGTCTCTATCAAGGCTACACACCCTGTGTAATCATCCCACACGGCCAAAGTACACAGTGTGTGGAAAAGTACATGGTGTGTAGTCCCAAAATTTAGGATTTTCCAACATTTTCCTTATTTTCTCAAAAAAAACATAAGGGAAGTAGAAAAGAAGAAAATCGTACATAAAAAATAAAAACTGGGTTCTTACAAAAATTATCCTCTGCCTATAAAAACATATTTAACATATCAGATAACTAATTGAGCAGTATCCTGATATTGGTTTCTCATGGAGTGAATATGTCCAAATGATATCTCAAATTTTCCAACATGAATGATAAGGGTGCATTGTTGTAGTGAAGATTATAAATCTAATCATTCATCTATTCAAAAACATTTTTGATGGATTGAAACCATATGATAATATCTAAAGAAGATGTAGGTACAAAGGATGAATTTATAGCCTGATTGAAACTCCCCATAACTTATTCAAATTGTATTCCTAACATCCATGTCAAATTAGATATATATTTCTTAGAAACGTATTCAAATTGGATCATTCCTATATGATCATACATATCTTTTATAAACATATCAAAATTAATTTTTAAAACAATAATCTATTTTATTTCATGAAGATGACAAATAATAGACTCTAATACTTTTAATGTAGTACAATAATTCCACAAATAATAAAAATATATATTTTAAACATCTAGATTGTATTGAAGAACTGAATTCTCTTCTGGAACATTTTTCAATTTAACCCCAAGATCATCAATCTGATTTTAAATTTAATTACATGTCCCTTATTCTAGAATACCTGATAGAGAAGAAATTTTTACAATATAAAAGTAATTTGAAAATTAATTCTCCATAAATATCTCACTTGATTTTGTCATACCATTAAGGACCTTTGTCATTACATCAGTAACATTTTTCAGTCATTCTACATTAGATTCATCTGGAACAGCAATAGACATATTCAATTAAAGTTTAACTTGTAGATATTCTAGAGAAACAACATTATATATAATTTCTTTAGAAACAACCCGATGTTCATAGATTGGTTTTTTTCTTGTTGATCTTTAGCATGATCCAATTTATCTAAGTAGACTAAATGAGTTTCTTTACCTATCCGTAACAATGGATCCTCATGTTTTGGTTCTTCTTGGACCCTTGGTCTTAAAAAAAGATCATCAGAAACTTCTTCATCTTCTTCCCCAATATTTTATGTAACATTAAAAATATGTTTTCTTATAATATACAAAGAAACACCTTCTATTATGGATTTTCCAACTTCTTAATTTCATAATGAAAATTTCCTAACTTGAGGAAAATATATAAACTTCTGTTGGCCATCATCACACACATGCCAGAACATTCATTTTTTACTAAAATAAAAACAAAACATATTTAAAGTCCCAAAATTAAATACATTGTTGTTATGACATATAATTTTATTATCTAATAGGAAAATCAAATTTATACTAAGTATAATAAGATACATGATGCTTTAAATAAGGATTAAAAAGTGTTCCTGGTTCTTAAATAAAGAATTAAATTAATTATCTTAGAATATATCTAAGAATAAATAATTTCATGTCTCGTATAAATAATAAAATTATTTATATATATAGTAATAAAATATTATCTATTTTATCTACTCTTGTATTAATATAATTTTGAATGAACATTACTAAAACTTTTTGATCTGTCACACGATCCTTTATGAACACTTTTCTAATGATCATTAAACCAAAAATATACATAATATAATTTGATTTATTTTAATTACTTATAATATATGAATTATTAATGTAAAATACACCTTCTTGAGAGAATATAAAAGTTTGAGGAATCAGGCCAGAAAACAATGAAAATTACTTATCTTTTATTCGAGAGGATATCATGGTTCTATTTCACTATATATAAGATGAATAATACTATAAATATTTTTTAGTTATACCACTTACGGAATATGTATTCTCTTACATAAACTAATACTCAAAACCATTAAACCATAGAGCTTTATTTATTAAAATATTTTCCTAACACAGCCACTCAAAATTGACAATCATTCCCTGAAGAATCATTCTGGAGAGTACACACTGACACATACGTTCACTTTGTTAATTATCATTGGTTCTATTGGTCAATATCATTACTAAGAATGTGAAGGGTTAATGATTTACAATTCTATAGTTTATGAGAATATTAAATATTTTTTTAGGTGAAACTGTTCGAAAATGAAATTGTTTGGAAACTAAAAGTGTTTCTAAGAAATGGTGACAATGTTCTGTTTCTTCTGCCCAATATGTATTGAAATCATAAATTTTTAGTTTTAAATTTATGTGATTTAAAAACGGAATTGAGAAATATTTATTTAATCATATAAATGAAATACTAATTTGAAAAAAAAATTAAATGAATAAGGATAATAAACTAATTTTACCAAAATTATATGAAACACACTAAATATTAATTTCATTAAATTAAAATCTAATAAAAACTTGTTTCAAGCAAAATAATACTTACTCCCCCTTAATAAAATGAAAGAAAAGTAGTGGGAATTGGTTTAGTGAAAATAATTAGCTAAGTAATATTTTCTAATAAAAATTCTAAATATATATCTTTTTTAAGAACATGATATCGTAGAAAATGTTTCCTTATATAAATATTCGTAGTCCTAGAATGAATAATAGTTTTTTTGAAATATTTACCGTACTATTATTATCATAAAAAATGTGTGTATTCTCAAAATTTGGTCCAATTCCTAGTAGAGTGTTTTTCATCCTGAATACTTGAGCACAACAACTGCCAGCAGACACATATTGTTCATCAGTTGTTGATAGGGTAACTGAGTGTTGATTCTTACTCGTCCATTATAGTAATGATTTTCCTAAAATGTGACATGTTCTGGATGTTCATTTAAAATCTAATCTACACCCCCCAAAATCAACATCTAAATATGAAATTAAATTAAAATCGTAATTTCTAGGGTAAATAAGAGACTAAAAAATAGTTCATTTTATGTATCTGAAAATAATTTTTATATAAGTAAGATTAGATTATTTTGGATTTTATTGAAATCTAGAACATAAATATATATATAGACTAATTTCTAGTCTTCATGAAGTATGATATAACAAACATCCAACCATACCTCTATGTATCTTATTCCCAACTGGTTTTCCTTCTTTATCTAAATCATGTTTTATATTAGTACACATTGAAGTTGTGTATATATTATTATTCTCAAGTGAAATTTTTTTCAATAACTGAAAAATATACATACATACATATTCAACATTTCCATAATCAATTTGATAAATTTGGAATCCTAGAATTAAATTTAACTCTCCCCTCTATCTCATTTCAAATTCCTTAATCACTTTTTTTGAAAAATAATTTCATTGATTTTAATTTGATGAACCAAATATAATATCTTAAACATAAATTTGTACTAACAAAATATTTTTTAAAAATAATATTCATAAAATGTTTTGGATTTGAAAATCCAACTATATATCAATTTTTCAAATGAAATGATCTTAATAATTCATACTAATATTTCAATTATTATTTATGTCCAAAGAGATATTTAGTACGATTAAAATAAGAACATAGGTTTTGAGGGATTTCAAAACAAGAATTTTCTTCTAAATAATCATCCTCTATAAAATATCTATTTATGAAGTCATATTTGACATTGTTCTGATATAATTTAAAATTAATATTAGATGAATAATTTAAAAGTATTATAATGGATTGTAATTTACCTATATTAGAAATGATTTCCTTATAATCCAATAATTCTTCTAGTTTTACATTTTTTCTACTAGTTTACCTTTATTTCAGGTGATGAACACATGATCCTCTTATTTATTTCAAAAGACCCATTTGGAACCTATAATTAGATAATTTGATGGTATATCCAAAAAACCCCAAACATTATTTATTATAAATCAATTTAGTTCTTACTACATATCTGACATCCAAAATTCTTTTTAAGAGTCTTCTATAATTGTTTTAGTTTTTAACTAAGATAGAATGATAAAAAATAATTTAGGTTTCCTGCATTTCTTCATTTTACAATTCATATATCTTGGTATCCTATAATAGTTTCTAAAATATGGTTTTTTGGGTTATAGTCTTTCTAGGAAACACAGTTTAATGGTTCTTCATTATCATGTTCTTTTGAATTGGACTTAATTTCATTTATATAATTTCCAAACACATATTTTTGGGTTTTATGTCTCATGTTTTCAAGAGAATCTGAAATTTCATCAGTTTGAACATTATCACTAATGAATGGTCCAATTTAATAAAACATCTCATTAACTAATCTTCAATAATCATGGATTTTATCTTATATAATCTACAGGCTTTATAAGTAGCAGAATATCCTAAAAATATTCCTTCATCAGTTTTTGGATTGAACTTACCGAGGTATTACTTAGTATTCAAGATATAAAACATGAATCCCAAAACATTAATGTATGTGAAATAATGATTTCTATTATTCAAAATTTCGTAGTATGTAATTTTAAAAATAGTTCCTATTCAAACTCTTTTCATAATATAGTGGGATATGCTTGCATATTTTTCCCATAAATAGGGAGGAAGACGGTTTACATTTAGCACTTTACTTTCCATTTCATGAATAGTTCTATTTAATGATTCAACAATTCCATTTTTGTGAGGTGTTCTTGGTGTAGAAAAAGTCTGTTTAATACCATTTTTGAGGAAAAATAAATGAGTTCTTGATTATCAAATTATTTTACATGATGACTTAATGAAATTATTTTCAAAATTATTCATTTTGATACATTTTTCAAAAACATTACAAAATAGCGAATTTGTCACTTTTGATTTTAGAAAATCAACCCAAGTAAATCAAGAAATATAATATAAAAAACATATAAATATAATCCACCAGAAAAAATTTATACTCTTTATGGTCCAATATAATCCAAATGGATAGGTTCTAAGGGTTTAGATGCTGAAATTTTGTTAATATATTTGAATGAAGATTTCAGTTTGTTTCCAATTTGGCATGCATAACTGAATCTATCGTTGTGAAATATAATTCATGGTAAATCAGAAACTCTCTATTTCATAGATAATTAAAATAAAAAATATATATTACAATGAATACATCTCCTATTCCATATCCATTCATCTTTTTTATTATTAATCAAAAAAATTCATTCATTTATCACAATGAATTTAAATATATAGTATATACATTAGTATTTTAAGGTACTCTAAATTTAATCAATTTATATTTAAACATAGACTATGATTTTTCCTATAAAAGAACATACAATCCATCGTCATAGTGTTATGAAATAGTTAATATCTTTTTCTTTAGTCAATGATCATAAAATAAATTGTTGGTGGAGATAGTATTTGGATCTCTAAAAGTTCTAACCCCAATAATTTTTCCTTTTTCATCTAAAAAAATGTGACTAGACCTCCAACCATTTTAGTTAATACAAAGAAATTTTACAATTCTAAAATAATGTTCATATAATGTCCACTATCAATATAAAAAATTTATTTCATATTCATATGGAATGTTTCTTGAAAAACCAATTAAACATGAGTTTTTTTGTACCCATATATTATTGGTGTAACACCACGAGATTTTATGAGATATATTATTTTTAATTTCTTTGATATATTCTATTATACACTACACCAATATTATATTGTACTATATGCAACACTGTAATATCTTGCAGTATACGCAACTGTATTCTTGGCTTGGGTTACACACAATTTCATGTTCGTTTTGTGGGAATTATTCTATACAACATTAAGTATAGATTTTGTTTAATGTATAAATGAAAAATGTTTTGATTATGTTATATAAAATAATAAATAGAGAATTCAGTACACACAGACTAGAATTGGCTTGCATTACACAGAATCAATACCTTCTACGATAGCGTGTGTAGTACATAATATCGAGTTTCACTGAACGAGATATTATTATAATATTATTATGAACTAGCTGTTATGAATAATAATACCCAATTTTTGAAATTTTATAAATTTTAAACATTCAAAATGGACTTCACTTTTTGATTTGGAATATCTAAATTAACCTAGGGTGAATTTTTGTTATTTTTCTGAAAACATTCATTTTTTGATGAATAGTGAAAATCCTAGGATAAGATTTAAAAACTGAGATTTTATTTAAATAATTATATATTTTATTTAAATTAATTTTAGCTCAAAAGTTATATATAATACCTATATAAGTTCAATGTAACTCATTTGAGTCATTTTATAATAATTTTATATATATATAAATTTTATTGAACTTTTCACCGTCTTTTACCCACCTCCAAGGAGAATTTGAAAATTTATATAAAAATTTATTTTACCGCTTCTATTAGTGGAATTTTGAAGAACCGAGAGACATGGTTAATATTAAGTAGTAAAATGTGGTTCAATAAGATACAAATAATATTTGTTGAATAGTAACTTTTTAATTTTATTTACCATAGTTAAAAGTCAATAGGGTAATTAAAGGTAAAAATGATACTATTATTACCCTAACACATGTTCTAAATATATTTTATATGTATAATTAGACCAAAAACAATAATATTAATATAATATTACCATTTAGGTCCACTTGGATTAGATTAGGACATTTATTATTATTTTATTTAAAAAAAGAGTTAAAATAGTAAAATTCAATGATTAATAACTAAAAAATTTTAATATAGGTTTATACATAAGATAAATTTTAATATAAAAAGTAATTAGAAATATAAAAAGATTTCATATCTAATAGTATTTTATTTATAATATTTAGACATTAAATAATTTATTTTATTTATGACACAATTGTGATGGAGTAATTACTTAAATAATGAAATATTAAAATAATTGATATTAAAAATACCCAAATAAATGTAATTTGAGACTAGTTATGAATTAAACTAATTTTTTAGGTTAATATGACATGCTTTTATTGATTTAATTAACTTTTCTCGAACTAATTATGCTGTTATGATTTTCTCAAAAATCAATTACCAAATAGTGTCTAAATTGACAATAAATAGTTTTTAAAACAAATATTATCTTATAATTGTTATATTATTACTAAAAATATAAGGTTATTCCAAATGACTTATATAAGGTTATATATATTAATAATGAACCACTTGGGGTTCTTTTGTATGGTTATAGTATGTATATTAACCATATATTGTAAGAAAACAAGAGGACACGGTAAAAGTTAAATTATTTAACTTAGAGTGAAATATAAAAGATAAGGTTAAAATAGTAACCTAAACTTGTCTTAAACCTATTTGTTGAGAGGATTTCGACCCATCCTCACTTTAGCTTCAAAAATAAATCAATTTGGGGCTATTATAAAGCTAATATTACTTTATTATAAAATAATATTTTATGTTTTCCCAAAGGTGTCACTCTCCTCCATTATAAAAGGGCACCCCTTCCCTCTTCTCTTCACACCCTTTTGAACCTTGAAGATCAGCCAAACCCTGACCATTTCTCTTTTCCACTTCCCTAGAAACATTTTTATGGTTTGGGTATTCTAAAAAAACCAACTATACTTCCTTAAGAGGAATCTTAAATGAAGCGCGTCGAAGAAGAGGTAATCTTTTCTTCCGATTATCTCAAGTTTATTTCTTCTTCTACTTCATCTTATTTAGTTTTTTAACTATAAATTAATAACATCAGTTTCACTAATATACTGTTATATTGTTATAGATATTAAACAACCCTATTTCACCTTCTATCCTACCTACGGAAAACGAAATCACCGT
Organism: Viscum album; assembly: GCA_963277665.1. Taxonomy (NCBI): domain Eukaryota; kingdom Viridiplantae; phylum Streptophyta; class Magnoliopsida; order Santalales; family Viscaceae; genus Viscum; species Viscum album. The sequence continues at coordinate 1,806,787,668 of OY728122.1, read as the reverse complement.
GTGTGCGTACTTACGGAAAACCGTCTCCATGTTGTGGTGTAATATTTTTTTGACCACAACCATTCATGCATGGGTATAATGGTGAAAATAAATAACTATATATGATGATTGAAAATTTATATTGATTATAAAATATTATTCATACACTTAAATATAATTCCATGATCATAGGAAGGATATCATCGTCCATGCATATGTACGGACAACAGTCTCCACGACGCGATGAGATTCATTCTCTATGTTAACAATTCATGAATGATCATAAAGTTTATATAATGAATAATAATTAAATATATGACATAATAATGATACTGTATTTATGTATATATATATATCTATGTATTTAATATACTTATTTCCATTCGATTCAATAAGGAAACGAAAATAGCGTTCAAGCGTACGTACGGCCTGCCGTCTCCATGAACGGTGTATTTCATTCCATTTATCGATCTATCATATATATATGTATATTATGAATATATATTATATAGAAATCATGTTTTAAATTATTTAATTATGTAAATCATGATATAATTAATAATATCATGAACAATATGTCAAAACACGTATGATAAATGAAACGAATTTACCCAAAACGCTGTTTTATCATGGAATTTACAAAAGAACAGGTAATATAAGGTCATAAGTGAACCATATATGATATCATAACAATTAATATGATTCTATAATAATTCAATGGAATTATTTAAATTATTATATAGTAGTTTTAGATACATACGAATCATATCATACATAAGGTAAGGGAAAATTTCACAATCTCATTTTTATCCGAGATTGTTTATACTTCAGAATTCACTGGGGCATATTTATCATCCAAATACATGTTTCATCAATATTTATTATTATTTCTATCCTTATATTATTGTTTAAATATAATTTTACCTATTGGTTATTTTCTCATAAAAGATTTGAAAGGAATATTTTGTCATTTTCAGTATGAGAGACTTTTTGACTTTTTCGGAAAAAATACGAGGAGAATGTTTTTTTAACTTATACAACATTAACAGATTCTTACGGTTTCATAACACCATATTTTAATTAACCCTACTATACAAGATTTCATGAATATTTTAAATAAATCTTTTTCTTTTAAAATTTCATTGCATTTTTTGAAAAGAAAATGATTTTGAAGAAGAAAGGATATTTTTCTCAAGAATTCATTTCAAGTGTTTTATCAAAACCATTTTCCATATAAGATGAAATTAATTCATTTGTTTATGTTTCAATTATAATGTCTCTATGATTTAAATGTATCCACTTTTCTTCTGATCAAATGATATCCATTTTTTTATATGGATAATGTTATGATGGGATCATGTTTATGAAAATCATTTTTATTCATTGGGTTATGATGAATAGTTTATGTTTATGTGGTGGAACAAGTAATATTGATTTCACTATGAGATGGGTGGGAAATATATCTCCCTCTAATTTATTAGGTATATATTTATATCTAATTATATAGAGATTGCTAGAATGGTTATTTAATCTGGTTCAGTGATACAGGACTTCAATGAAGAGTGAAGTCGATTCAGAAAGGGTCTTTGTCCACTAAGATGGTCTTGGAAGCAATGCCTTGGAAAATATGAAAATAATATCAAGTGCTTAATTGTTTTCCACAATTACATGTTTTATTACCAGGTTATTTTATAATGATTGATGTGATTTTATGAAATATTCCTTATGTACTTCCAAGATTTATGTCATTGATCAGGATTTTGTTGTTTAGATTTTATGTTCATGTTTTTTCATTAAAATGTTTATGGATTGTTTTATGTTCTCTATGTCTACCCTTACTGAGGATTTCATCCCACCCTCTTTATGTTTTCCTTTCCCCATGATATAAAAATTGGTGTTAGGTAAGAAAAAAAGGGGAAGATCTTTATGGGAGATGTTGAAAATCTTTCACCACGATTAAAATATTATGTTATGAGTTTCCAAAGACACTAAAATATTATGGTCCTTGTGTTTCTGATTTTGTTATGTATTAATTATTCCTCAAATTTAATGTAATCTCAATGCACGTAAAGATTTGGGTATATACAATTGGGTCCCGTGGGTCTAGCATGAAGTAATTTGATAATATATAATTTACGAATTTTACCATAATTTATATCAATTTCATGGATGATATTTATAGATGAAAAATTATTTTTAATACCAATTATTTCAGGATTTCTCAAAAAAAATTATTGAAATGTAATTTTTTTCCATAATAATAACTTGTAGCATTTTTTTAATTTGACACAAATTATTTTTATAGAGTTTTAATATTTAACCATTTCTTCCTATCTATTGTTTTTCTCATTTAATTAAATTCCTTCCAAGAATCCCATATAAAACATTCTCCGCTTCAATAAAATTAATATCATTAATTTTATCATAATCCACTTCATCGTGAAATTCTATTAATCATTTTTCATGAATAATATAGATTGATGTAGAAGGATTATGTTTTTCGACATGACCTTGATATTGTTTAAGAAAATTATTTCATTCTCCTAGAAATTCATTCTGAATACTTTTTAATGGTTGATGCTTATTTAATAAATAATCGGACATATCTTATAACATTGAACTGTTGGAATTTAATTTTCTAATTTAGAAACTGGTTGAGTCATACATTTATGAATAATAGGTTTTCACCCCTTCTTCTTCCTTAAGAATAAATCAGATATCGGATTTATGATTTTGTAACTATTTTTTTGAATCTAATTTTGAGTAGATACTGGAGTCTTTAGATACACTCTTTGTATATTGATTATATCTTTTTCATTTTTTTCACATAGTCATTATTTTTTCATAAAAATGTTCTATGTTTTCTTTTTCATCAATAAATTCATGTAAATCAGGTCTGATGTGAACCAATAGTTTTTATTAATAAAATTGAACTTCTCTGTATGAATTTTATTTATTCTTATATCGGGTTTAAGCCTATATTGTTATTATAACATTTTGTAAACATTTCAGCATGCTATGAAAGTTACATTTCATAATATGAGGAATCTAAATTTTACTATGTTTTTTCTTATGGTATTATTTGTATTCTATTCTTATGAGTTGTAAAATTAAGGGAAGTATTTTCCTTTATCAATAAAATCTTAGGATCTTCATCTTTAACATCCATTTCTTCTATGTACATCATCAATGAACCTACTTGTTATTTCATTTTTAAATTCATGATAAGTTATGATTTTCAAATTGATGTAGGCATTCCATTACACTATAGGTATGTACTCTATGTACTATTATTTCATGATCCAATTGACTTATATTATCTACCAAGGTAGTAATATTAATAACAATAACTATTAACCTTTCATTCATTTTGGTGATTCTTTGACCGTTAATCATTTTTAATGTGTCAAAAATTAGCTTAGTTGTAGAATGTATCAACTGTTTTATATATTATATTATTTGATAAGAAACTACAATAGTATTACCCACATCATAGGATTTTCAAAATTATGAATGAAAATTAAAATCATCCAGTCTAATCACACAAATAATAGCATTAATTCCATTTGAATTGATGTCATATTCATCATCTATTTTAGCAGATATTTATCTTGTTGTTTTGGGAATAACATAAAATGTTATGATATTTGAATAAAATTTGAATCCAAGATTCGTCAATTTGATGATCATATGAGATTCCAAGAATCCATAGTTTTCAATATTAATTTATGGAGAATGAACCATAAACATTGAATAAATATGATCAGAAATCTCCTTCTCCTTTTTATATAACATAGCTTCTTCATCATGTTATAACATTAATCAAAAATATCTCATCAAATACCAATTTTTAGGTTAGAATAATATAATGTCATAAAAGAGGGCGTTGATGAATTGTGTCTTTTTAATAACCCTCACTGATTCTTCCCTTGGAATCCCATTTTTATTTATGCTTATAGGTAGTGTATTCTTCTATAAAAATTATATGATGTTGTCAAATAGAAATAAATAAATAAAAAAATTATAATGGTTTAGGTAACAAAGGTTCCCTATTCCACTCCACCAACACTCTGTCTATGAGTTGGGTGAATAACACTAGAATGGTTCTATAATTACAAGGAATAAAACCCAAAACTCAGTAAAGGAAGTTGTCAACATTAAAACATGGATAAAAATCTGCTTCTTGTTTTATAATAGGGTACCAGTGATCCACAACATAATACAATGAAAAAAAAACTTACACAAAATGACAACCAGAAGTTGATAATCCAATAAATCAAAATATTTTGATTTGATGGTTCTGGTTAAACATCATAGTAATAAAAACAAAAAATTACCAAAATATAGATATTCATATTTATATACGAAATCCATCAAGAGATGGTTGTTCTGAATAGTTATTGGGTACAAAGGATCTTAATATTAAAGAGTCAATAAGCAGCAACAACAATAATATATCAATAAGAGATTGAACATGTATGTATCCGTAATGTAAATACTTCTACAAATAAAAGTGTTGATCTTTTTTTCAGATGATCTATAAAATTTATTTATGATAATGTAATCATATGTATAAAAATGTTATTTTAAATAAAATTTGTATCGAATATATTTTTAGAAGTACTCTGGATATAATATATTGATATCCTCTTCTTTGTTTGATATTACAAATTCATGAAAATTTCCTGATAGATCATATATATTCAAATTAAACAACATCCAATGGAGTTGGAACATCCATTAACAATAGTAGTGAAATTATCAATTTCATATGATTATTTGAATCATTCGTAACTTGATTTTAATTGGTCATAAATGATAATTGAATTAGATTAAAATTATGTAAACACATTTGTATAAATAGTTGATAATGTTAGGTATTTAAATCTATGACATTGAAATGTAAAATGTATCGTTTCTTCACATAACCAAATAAATACCAAATGTAGGGTTCTACTACGTAGAATTCATTTTCAGAACATATGTTTTCAATTTATGGTTGAACATAAATATATTGTTGATGATTCATATACCTTTCCCTCGAATGTAGGGTTCCTTACTTACATAGGATTCATTAACCATATATTCCTTAAAACATAGATTTAATGATCAATATGTACTGTTCGGAGCATTGGTTTCATTCCATACACAATGATCTAGGAAAAACGATTATTCTTTATGTCATGTTTATAAATGTAGGATATGAAACGTTTTTCCAAAATAAATTAAAATGTATTATAAAGAATGTTCTGAATGATCATTGCGAATTAAAATCAAGAAATATAATTCATGAATTAATATTGTAAGGAACATTAATCTCATAAAATACACTTAATGTAATGTTATTAGTAATAAAACTAGGATATTTATGATCATCAAAAGCAGTGATGATTTAGAGGGTATTTTGGATTCAAAACATGACAATCATATCTCATATTTCATTATAAGGATTAATTCATCATACATAGAACCATGAATGGGAGGCCCATAGGTGTTGTAGACTTCCAAAAAAATGACACCTAATTCGTTGATCACAAAAATGATTTTTTCCCTTGATATTTCTATAATCTTATAAAATCATGAACTATATGAGCTTCGTTGTACATATATGAATGTGAAACCCAAAAAACATAATTAATGGAAAAATTAGTATGTTCTATTATATTCTACAGCATATCTTAAACAACAAGTAATCTGAAATACATCATATTATAACTTCACCACAAAGAGGATGGTCTCAAATATCATTGTACCCCTTTAATTGATCTTTATAAAATAAATAAAAAATCTAAGTGACATAACATGACTTCGTCTAAATAATTTTAGGTCTCAGCAATAGTGATATCATATTAAATTTTCTCAAGAACATAAAGGTTCATGTTTTTACATTTTTAAAACAACCCATATTAGAGATACTGGAATGGTTGAGGTCTTTATTCTCCCTGAACAAGAAGAGTCACATATTGTTTTTACCATAAGATGATCACATCAACCCTATACCCAAGTCTATATAAAAAATGAAGTATACTAATATATTTTTCAATGTTTCACTGAATCATAAAATTGTGAAACATCACATAAGAGGTATTATCTTTTTCCAATTATTTTTATAATCACATCGATATGAATATCATCCTACAAATTTCAAAAGAGAATAATTTTTTTTTATTAAAAAAGATAAATAAATAATTATATATTACGAAATTATAAACATAAAACAATATTCTTCAAAATATGAATATTATAGGCTTCCATCCCTGGGGGTTATTTTATATGTTGACCATTTTTTCACTCATGTAGTTAACTAATTCGTTATTGGCAATATGTCATCATAAATTTACTGATCAACGTATATAAGAAATTTTCTCATTAATTAATTTTCATGTATGTCATTTCAACAAAGTCACATCACAAAAGACCCTAAAAAAGATATTTTTCAAATTTTATACACCCATATTTCTCTATAATTCCACTTTGTGACAGTTTTTACACTAAAAGAAGAATTAAGATGAAAAGAAAAAATATTATTTAAGGGTTATATGAAGTATACAATTCAGTAGTAAAATAACTAATTGGTCAGTTTTGATGAACAAGGGTACCATTATTAGTTTTAATCATGCTTATATATCATAAATAATATCCTTGAAACATTAAGTGTTTATATTTTGGGAATGAAAGATGATACAAAATTTCATTGAGTGAATACGAAAATGGAAAATTTGATCGAAGAAAATACTAGAGTAGAATATGGACCTCATTAAAATAATAATTCACTATAGTTTAACTCTTATTCCTTGATAAATTATACTTTTTACTAATCAGACAAAATCATTAGGTTCAATTTTTTTATGGCCAAATTATTCTAAAATAATGTTGATAAGCCTGAGTAATGAATACAAAAAGTACATGAATGAAAAAAAGTCATAGGGAATGGTAATATAGTCCTCCTAAATACCCTATAATTCACCCAAGTATTCCTTGTGTGATATCATGAAGTTAAGAAAATCATTTCCCGAGTATCTAATATATTTCTCAATTCTAATACTAGAGAACTTATTATTGTTCATCCCATAAAAAACACTTTTCAGATTATCCTCATTATATCAAGTTACTAAAATAATATAATAACGTAACCATTGGGATCCTAATTTAAACATTTTAGAATACTATGAGATAAAAAAGATATCTTCTCACATAAATCTCTTGACCATGTCCAAAAAATATCATGCTAGATTATTATGATCTAAAATTAGATTTAACTATTAAAATGAAGTATGGTTGACTCTTCAAAGGACCAAAAACAGTAAATTAATTTCCAAAGATATAATTCCTCACTAGAAAGATATATATCTGGATAAGGACCATTATCGAACCATGAAACACCTTGTCATTCATAAAAAAAACTCTAAGCATACCCCCGATAAGGGGTTGATGATTATCAAATGTAATTTTTCTTATAACATTACCCCACCCATTTTGAGTAGGTATTTCATTATTTAACACATGTATCACTATTGGATGTATAGTACATATCTCCAATGTATTCCTTATTTTAAATTTCTGCTATTTATCTCAAGTATCAATTGGTAGTGGTTTCATTATTTCTCCCAAAATCAGTAAGGAGAGGCCCCCTTCACATTTCCCAATAGTCACTTGGGGAAATCACACCCTCTATTTAACCAATGAATGAAATTGAGGGAAATCCATTGAATATGATTTTATACCACTTAGTCTAATATTCCAATGGGATCTATATCAAGATATTTTATTCTTCAATAACATGGAACTCAGTTACCCAAAACTCTTAATTTTCAATTCCTTCAAAAAAACCACAATCACAACCAACATACATAGATCGTTGGAGGAATGAGGCAAACCAACTTATCCCACTCTTGATCATTCACTCCATTAGTAAAATATTTATACACATGTATTATCCCAATTAGTTGGGATCGACATGATTATTAGTTTTTATATTTTCCATGGGGATATGGATCCATCACTTGGAGGAAATAATGGGAAACTTATTGTTTTATGTTTTAAAACACACCTCTCGCATGCAACCAAAAATTGTATTTTAACCATGTGTCATATGTAGCTCCATTATTCTAAAAGGAATAAAAATAATCTCCAATATATATTTTAGAAATATAAAATTTGATTAATTATGTATCCCTCTTAGAGTGATCCCAAATCCATTCCTAATGGCTACCCCACTATAGCTTCATACTAGACCAACAATGGATATAGAATAAATTCAGTTGGAATACCACTAAGACTATTCCCCATTAAAATATTTTCTAATTACATACCCTTAATACTTTTAATATTCCCCCTTATTACCTTAGGCTTATAAAGAAGTATGTTTAGCCATCGAGCTTCCAGTTCAAGCATAAGTCCTATTAAAATGAAAATTTTCAATATGATTGATCTTATATAGTCTTTGGTCTCTCACGCTGATGAAGATATACATGGTATTAGAGATCACTAGTGATCAGAATAATAGTGTAATAAAAAAAATATTCTCTAGGAATCCCATGTAATTATAATCCAAAATAGTTCCTAATAATGGGGTCTTTGACTTAATTTTTGATGGGATTCATTGGAAAATTTCAGGATGTCCAATCACAAAATCATCATTTAATTACCATCATTTTTTATATATATTCCCAAAAATTAAATATTCCCTATACAGAATGTTATATTTATTCTTATTTCATTTCACATAACCCACAATAGGCCACAGTCTCAATGATAATTATATTCATAGGGTGATATTCTATGTGTGATTAATTTAATCATAGTATTACATATTCCCTATGATGTGAAACACCTATGGGAATCCCTGAAGTTACCCCACATCAATAATTTCTAGATACCTTTTTTTGGGAGAACCTTGATTAATTCTACTAAACTGCAAAGTCTATTTATTTTATCATGAAAAAGATAATGGGTATAATTAAGAGGTATTTAAAAAATTGGGAATGATTCCATTCATGAGGAAACACGAGTATCCCAATCACAGGACTGATCCATGAATTAAAATTAAAATCAACTTTTGGGATGCTGATAAATTAAAAAAATCCCAACTCTTTAGCTCAAAAGAAGCATAAAAAATAGAATATTAAACTAAAATTTAGATCCACTGAAGTATATATATGGTTTTACATCATTAAAATTAAATAATTAATTTTTATTAAAAGGGTGACAAATAAAATATAGATTTATGGATTCGATTCATAAACATGGAATTTTTAGTATGATAATGTTGATGTTGTTTGTATTTCACCTAAATAGGGTGTAATGTACCCATCATACCTACCAATAAACCTATGTGAGTTCCTTAGTGACTATGAAAAAAATAATATAATGAATTTATAACTTGGGAATGTTGATCCATATCCTATCACGACCCATCCACCGGGGCCCATGCTCTGACTACCCCAATCCCGCCTTCCATAGGCCAGGGGCTGGCGACTAGCATCGGAAAGGCATAACCCTAAACCTGTGAAGGCATTGACTTTAGAACCTGTAATATCACACAACCAAGCATTCAGCAAGATAAAATCACAATGTAATCTATATTGTAAATAGAGTGAGTCAGTAAGTAAAGGGGGTGGAATACAAGCCCAAATGGAATGTACATGTAAAACTGAAAAACATCTCCTATGAACACCAACCAAGGATCCTACCTGAAGGGTACGTACAGCTCTTGAACGGCTGCCTCTAAGATATTCCTCATCTAAGTTCCACCTCTGAGTAGCCTCTAGTCCTGGTACCTCCATCTTTTGTCAATGTTGCCCGTTGTCAGCACAAGACACAACAAGGAGCGGGTGTAGCCCGTGTTGGGTTGAGTATAACAATACTCAAAAGGGACCCCAAGAACCATGAATATCTATCAAAATAAACAAAGGATAAACCACAATTCATGGATACCACCATCAACCCTACTTAGGTATATGACCGTATATATACCTATGTTATCATGTATACCCATTTCATCCATGAGGAAACACAAGGCCCAACTCATTATCCCAAAGATAAACTATTCCATGATGGAAAAAATCCAATGAATGTAACACCATGAAGTTATGTAACAAAAAGTTATTCCCCATAGAAGAATACCCCAATTGTAATGACTCGTCTCACAATCAGGTAAAAGAGTAGTTTAGAAGTACAGATGATTATTCGCGAAACTATATCATCTTATTCTATGGAGTGGCACACCTTCTGACCATACATAGATTGAACAAAACATGATTGATAGGTACTAACCCCCGAAATGATTCACACAGGTTCCAACCAGCCCATAGTCGATAGGTAACTAACCCACACTAACCCACACAGGATATGACCCACACATGATCGGTATGCGATGACCCACATAGGTTGGATGAGCGCCGACCCACATAGGATCTAACACACGCAGAATCAGTATGCACTGACCCACATAGGATCGCTTAGCGCTGAACCACACAGGTTCTATCCCACATTGGATCGTTATGTGCTGACCCACACATGGTTGCTGAGTACTGAACTCAGTATGATCTGTCTCCAAACTCTGCCTCACTGCTTGCTGCTGGATTCCATGCACCTGGTGCACTCGAGTTCCATATAATCTTCCCCAAAATATATTTTTTTATACATATACCTCCAAAAATATCAAAAAAAGTGAAATAAAAAGGAACTCCATGTCATAAAGGTTTTAACGCGATGGACGGTGTGTCAATCGGACCCCCGGTCTGTGAGTTATTAGCATTTCTGCTCTGCGGGCCCGGTTGGATTCGGGTTCGATCCCACCCAGCCGTACTCCAACTTAATCCCAAAACTCAAGTAGAGTATACCAAAATGCTATGTCTCATTCAGAGTTTGTGTTTTCATAGATGGTTCGTCAAACGGATTCACGAATATCATGTTATGAAAAAAAAGGTGAAACTGGGTCCCAATGGGCCTGGGTCTGGTTCGACCCAGTCAAACCGACCCTGGCCGACCTGGCCTGGCCCACATTGCACGGCCCGCTGGCCCAACCTTCAGGCGTGGTCCACCCTAGCTGGTGTAGAAAGGCGAGCATCTCCCCATTCCATTCAGAATATCAATGGGTATCAATTTTATTCTCTTCAATGTCACCCACGGTACCCGAACGGGTCCTGCCAATCCACTACACCCGGCCGGTGCTCCGGCCCATCCTCCTCCCAGCTTCGCAGTCATGTTCTGCTGCTCAACTACAGACGATTGAGTGTCGGCCACCCTCTGTCCTCTGCCACAACCAAGTAGCCATGGTCTTCAGTTCCAGTGGTGCAGACGTGCGCCTCTTCATCACCACGTGGTAGTCCGGCATACCAGCCACCACCATTCTCTGTCACGGCCAAACGGGTTGTGGCCTCTTGCTCAATCGGTGGCACGGACGCACACCACCATACCTCCACCGTCGCGTGATTGAACCATGGATAGTCGGTTACCAGCTACTCACCTCTTCTAAAGGTCACAAAAATAACTCTCTAAAACTGAAAAAATGAATACATAATATTCATGATCCTCGGGTCGAGGACTCCACCTCCATATGTCACACTCAAAAAACATTGAGTTTCTAGCACGCTTAATTATTTTTCATCGAAGATTGTATGAAGAATTCATGAAGAACAAATGAAAACGGGGGAAAGGTATTAATTCATATCAATGGCTAGTTTTGTTTCGCATAATCATTGTGAAATGATAATATGATTTATCAACCAAATAATTTTAATCATACTTCAATTTAAAACCCCTAACTTGGCGTTCGTTGGAGATGTTGCGAAGAAGGAGATAACGTTTGTGAATGGGACATCAGTGTTTGTCCCTCTAACAACACATCTCCATTCTGGGATCACGCATCATCCATGTTCTACATTGGGGGAGGTCCTTTGTTAGATGATGATCCACCAAATGTTCTCCCCATGTTCTCCCAAAACCCTCCTCTTTTGCCAACAGATTTTCCAACCTCAAGCAAGGTGGGGATCCAATAAAATAAATTATGTTAATCAATTTAATTAAAGTTGGAATATTAATTAAATTGACTTTACCTCATTAACAATGGGGATTCCAATGGTTTACTTCATATTAAGAGGGGTTCATGTGGTCCCCACCACCAAATTCAAATTGGAAGGTTTCAATTTCCAAAAAAAAATAGAGCCTCTATATTTTATTTTCTCCTACAAAAAGTCCAAAAACTAAAATCCATCGTCGACCTACTGCGGTCAAGTTACATGTATCCTTAATAAAAAATCGGAATTTTGAGTTAAATTCTATCCTCGGAATTAAATTCCAAGCACTCGTTCAAATGTTACAAAATTCCCCTCATGCATTTACGGAACGTACCTAAAAAAAATTAAAAAATTATTTTCGAGCACTCTGGGTCTCAGAATCATGAACCGTCAATTTTCACTAACTCTTAAAATTTTTATATAATTAAAAAAATACATTGAAAAACCTAGTCTTTACATTATCCCTACCTCACGACTTTTCATCCCCGAAATCCACAACACAACTATGGAAACCAGTGGCGGTATTGGGCACGAATCTGAGCATCCCACTCCCATGTTCCCTCATGGAGGTTATCATGCAGCTAATGTATGTGTACAAGAGGTATCAATTTCCCACATTGGACTCTCTCATATCGATCCTCAATCTCTACTAGAACCTCTAAAAAGACTGCCCTATCATCAATGTCTTCCACGCCCCAGTCAGTGATGTGCAAAAGAACATGCACATATCTCTTCATCTAGGATACGTGGAAAACGCCATTCACCTTCTCCAACTGCGGTGTAAGGTCTAGGCAGTACACCACCTCTCCAACACTACAATGGACCTGAATGTGTCCAATGAACCTCAGAGATTACTTACCACCCCTTCCAAATCTCTACAAACCTTGTCAATGTGAGACCCGTAGGAAGACATGGTCTCTCTCCTCCTGTCGTCATAAAACTTATGCTGGCTCTAAGCAGTCTTCATTTGCTGACAAGTGAGGCATCGTGATACAACTCTGCTACTAATTCCTTTATCCCTTGCCACCAGTACTAATTTTGGATGTCCTATTACGTATTTAACACTCCACAATGTTCCAATAAAGGGGATGTATGGGTATCCCCCAACACCTCCTCCCGAAGAATCATGGGTTCCATGGTGTGTCTTATGAAGACGATGATGTTCTCCCCACGTTTATAAAATCAATAAGGTTCCTAACCTGGGGATATATGAGCACATTGATCCTCATAGTCTATGTCCCCAAGTTGTGCCTCCCAAACTCACTGAAGATTTGGGGGAGTTGCTGTCATAGTCTAAAGATATGTTAAACCATCTAGATCCACGTAGGATATCCACAATGTGGATAACTGTTCTATCTCCTCACTCAGCAAGTGCATACCAATATTCATGAATTGTGTATATACTAAAATGATCCTCTTCCCAGGAGTATAGAATATCTCGAAGTCATATTCCTAGAAGAACTCATGAAAACACCGTTGTCTCAGGTTCAGTTACATCTGAGAGAAGATATACCTGAGAATCTTGTGATCAGAGTAAACTGTAAAACATTCACACATCAAGTAATGTCGCCACATCATTAGAAAAAAGACCACGGCTGCTTACTTCAGGTCATGGAAGCATATTTCTACTCGTCAGTCTCTGTCTCATCTCCACAAAGCTCTCAAGACACTTCTCCGTCCATATGAATGGCCCCCAATTTTCATCAGAACTAAAAAGGGTGCCACTACCCTATAAAATTCTATTCCAAAACTATAGTAGTACACAACCAAAGCAGAGGTCCATCCCTCTTTAGGGAGCTAATCCTAGAAACATATTTTGAAAGGATGTCCCCCAAACTTTTTCAATTCTATTGGGAACAGAAAACTCAATACTCTCACTACCATGAGGGTAGGGCAGGCCAACACAAGAGTGAGCGGTTGCACCCTCCTTTTCATGAGTTTTTCCTATTCTACCTGGGATTCCTTTTTCTCCGTCTAAGGAAAAACCACATCCCAACTTTGTAGATAAACCCAAATCATTTAGACTAATACTATCAATCTAAGTATGAACTATGGATGTCCATTAATACCCAATCTAAGGTCATGAAGCCTCGATGTTGTCACCAAGTGGTTTCAACCGAAACTCTCAACTCAAGGGTCATATAAAACCAGTGTCAAATGTGAGATTATCGAGTCTCCTCCCAAAGGAATCTCTATACATGTGGTTCAAGCCAACAACATAACCAGAATCTCTTGGTCTTGAACAAGATCCATGGAAAGAAGGAATGATTAGTTTCAATGTCTATTAATACGATAACATGTAGAAGACACAGATTGTTCCTCTAACAATTCCTTGAGCCCATGGGTCACACTCCCTTACAGCATGACGCTAATCCATTCCCATATCCTCTAACTCCCAAGTCTTGGTGGGGACCACATTGAGGTGGTGGTTTTATCATGTCCATAATTATACCATCTTATGCTCCTCACCTAGCTCCACTTCCACGTCTGCTTCACTGCAGATTAATTTTTCCCAAACACTTCCTCCTTCCAAAACATTTTACATGCCAAAGTCACTGAGACTAGCATAAATTTCCTACTTTCCCCCTGCTAACATTCACTCCAGTATCTGATCATCCAATGAACATTCAACCATAAAGGTTCAATCTAGAACCCTAATATAATTTTGAATTCATCGAGTAAAAGTGATGGCTCAGATGTCCATAAACACACCCCGCATAGAGGTCCAATCCCTAATGTAATGGTTGTACCATAGTCATTGTGTACCTAGGATGGTTTGTACACCTCGATGAATACTCAACAACCAACATGTCATCCTACCAAAGATGTATAAGCTCTAGGAAACTATTATCCACCACCTAAAGCTAGACTTCAGCCACATGTGAGTCGGGCTTGCCTCATAACCTGAGGGGTACTAGATTCTGAAACATGTGTATGTTAGTAAGCCTACATGTGTCCACTATCAGCACTACTGATTATAACTGCTGACCAACGGGTAGTTATATAGATGGCACACTACCTGAAGGTACTATCTCTAGAAACAGTTCACATTCTGAAGCCTCATCACTATGATGACCATCCCCATGATCACTCAGTATAAAAGACTATATGTTAAGAACCCCATCTGCTTTATTGGTGTCTCAACTACGAAGAGAACTCTAGCCACTGCCCCCAGCCAGCCCTCAGCTGCTTTGGATTCTGACTTGCCACAAACCTCAGAGGCCTCTGTCACTAGAACTCGTACAATGTGCTCAAGTAGCAAGCACCCTCTACTGTTGGGGCGGGTGGCATCATCAGCCCAATGGGTAGTGGTGCTACTAGTACACCATCATATGGTACTACTTTCGTAAGGGGGGCCTTAATCGAATCCTTGTCGCTTGATAGGCTGTCATCATGTACTCAACCTGGAACCCTAGAAGGCTATTTGTGAGGATGAATCTAGAAATGAAACAGCTGCTCCATGGTCAATATTTTTTACCTGGTGAGCTGACTCAAATAGATAAAAAGGAATCTTATCAAAGACACACACACGCATTCATTATTTTTTTTCATTGAGTCAGAAATTAGATGTCAGGGTCCTAGTATATGGATACATAGGCTGCCACACATTCACTGGACTCCCATAACTGAATACTATACACAATACACTTAACACAATTTCCGAGTCCAAGGATAAGAGTTATAGTTCTTCGGTAGAACTGAACTCCTCTGATACAAATTTTTCATGACCCGTCCCCCGGGGCACGTGCTGTGACTAACCCAAGCCTGCCTTTCATTGGTCAGGGGCGGGAAAATAGCACTAGAGAGTCATATCCCTAAAACCGAGAAGGCATTGCCTTTATAACATGTAATCTAACACAACTAGGCCCCCAGATAAATATAAGCACAAATTAAACTGTATAGTAAACGAAGTGATAACTATATGTAAAGGGGGACGTAATACAATCCCAACTAGAATTTACATGTAAAACAGGAATGTACATGTAAAATTGAAATGCATTTCCTGCGAACACCTACCAAGGATCCTACATGAAGGGTAGGTATAGCTCTCAAATGGCTGTCTATATGATACACATCATCTAAGGTCCACCTCTTAGTAGCCTCTATTCCCGGTACCCCCATCCTCAGTAAATTCTTTATGTCATCTTCACAATACACAATAAGGTGTGGGCGTAGACCATGTAGGAGTGAGAATAACAATACTTACTAAGGACACCAAGATCCCCGAAGGTTACTCAAAATCCAATAATGATAAACCAAAATCAAGGAAAAATAGTCAACCCTAATTATTTATATGACCATACATATAACTAATTTATCAATTATACCCATATCATACATGAGGAAACCCAAGGCAAAACTCAATAGCCTAATGCTCAAGTATTCCACGAAGGAGAGAATACCACCAAGGTAACATAAAAAAGGTAGGTACAGCAATAGTACTCCACACAGATGAATATGACAAAGGTAAAGAATCAGCTCAAAATTACGTATAAGTGATGTTTAGAAGTAAAGATGATTAGTCGTGAAACTAATAATCTTATTTTATTAAGAGGAACTCCTTCTGACCATACGGAGTTTAAATCAAATAGGATCGATAGGAAATAACCCACGTATTGATCCTCACATTATCTGACCCACACAGAGTCGATAGTTAACTAACCCCCACAAACCCACACAAGATCTGACCCACACAATATCAGTATGCACTGACCCACACAGGATGGATGAGTGCTGACCCACAAAGGATCCGACCCACACAGGATCTGTATGCACTGACCCATACTAGATCGATGAACACTAACACAAACAAGATATAACCTGTTGATGATTAGTATGATCTGACACAAACAAGATTGTTGAGCACTGACTATATATGATCTGTTTCCAACCTCCGCCTAACTTCCATCCACGAGATTCCTCGCAACCAGTGCACACAAGATCCATAGAATCTACCCCTCGATATATTGTTCGTACTATACCACCACTAAGCTGTACAAATATGTAACCCAAAGGACCGCCATTTCATAAGGGTTATAATGTGATCGGAATTGTGTCAATTAGACGCCCTATCTGGGAGTTATTAGTATTTCTGATCCGAGGGACCGATTGGATTCAGGTACAATCCAACCTGGACGTACTCCATTTTTTACCAAAACTAATGTAAAGTATAAAAAAAGGACCACATCAATCCAAGGATTTCTGCACCTTATACGGTTTATCAAACGGACTCCCTGATCTCAGGTTATGACCAAAAAGGTGAAACTGAGTCCCGATGGGCCTCGGTCCGGTCCAATGGGGTCGGCCCGCCCCAGTCTGGGCTGACCTGATCCGGGTCTAGATCGGATGGCTTGGACTACTGCGGGCCCTTCTCAGTTCGCAATGTGGGTGGCCAGGCCCGGCCCGCTGGGCAGCGCGGTCAGCTCGTGCTAGCGCCGAAGGGGGAGCAGCCGTCTTTCAATTCGGAACAGTGAAGTGCATCGCCTTTAGACACTACCATGTCACTTGCAGGACCCGATTACGTCCAACTGAACTACTACGATCTATCGGTGCTCTATTCGGTCCTCCTCCCAGGGGTGCGGTCGCGCACTACATCTCCACTAGGGCCAGCCGAGTGATGACAGCCCTCCGTCCTCCGCCACGGCCAAGCAGCCGCAGTCTCTAGTTCTAATTGCATGAAATCGTGCCACCACTTCGCTACATGGATGAAAAGCATGCCAACCACCACCCTTCTCCTCCGCAGACGACGGGCCGCTACCTCCTTCTTAACCAGAGGAATAGACGCCTGCCGCTCTACCTCCACTACCACCTCCTCAAACTACGACTGGTCGATTACCGGTGTTTCCTCTGGAATTGGGGATGACTTATTTGATTGAAGGTTCAAACATTCAAATCGGTTTCTAATGGGAGTTTTTGTAAAACTGGAAACATACAATGATTCCATATCCATTTAGACCTACTTTCCAAAGGTAGGTGATCATTCGTTGTGGACTGATGAGTCTTAGGAATTTTCATTGGTCGAGAGGATGGGAGGTCAGACTCATCACACATTTTTTTGGGGAATTATTGTCTACTCAATGACTCTCTTTATAGATTAAAGTTATGTTCATGAATCCTTATTACTTTACCAGATATAAAATGTGCTTCCCTTTAAATCTGACAATCAATGATTTATATGAAGAAAATTTAGAGAATCTTTTATATGTATTTGAGGTTCTTCATCGATAGAGAATCATCTGTATTTGTTAGATATTCTTATTTGATGGTATCCTAAAATAAAAAAAAAACCTATTAGTCATCATGATGACCATGCTGGTTTTAATGCCACTCAGTGGGGCACTTGAAGTTTATTGTCATTAAAGAGGACATGGATTATTTCAGAGTTGGGATCGTACCCGCTTATGGGCTACCTACATATCCTTTGTTTTGGAAAAGGAATCAAATCCCATGTAGTTCGAGTAAGGTAGTATGATGTTTATGCATGAATGATGGCTCAAAGAAAGTTGTCATGATTACTTTTACACTCTAATCTCACATGAGTCATGCTCGGTGTGAGAAACAAGAGGTATTGGATAAACCAGAGAATTGTTCCTTGCAATTATGTGGGGCTTATGTATGTATGACTGCCCAAATAGATGAGGATTAAGATTTAATTCACAGACAAAATTCATGAACATGGTCCATAAAGGTATATGTGCTTCATGGAGATTTGGATACTATAATCAAGGGGCTTACTCCTATGGAAGATTCCCATGTTAGGAGGAGACTTATGATTGGTTTTTACTCCTGATAAGGAAGCCCAGATCAAAAGGAATTATGAATGGTTAGGAGATATTAAGACTGGGGATTGTTCCTAAGGAGGAGGCCCAGGTTAAAAGGATTTGAAAATTAAGGGACATGGGGCTTACTCCTAATGAGGATTCCAATATTTGGGACTGGGGATTATTCCTGAAAGGGAAACCCAGGTTAAAGGAATTATGGTTTAGGGAGGACTCCTGAAGAGGATTCCCATATTTGGGGAATTATGAATGGGGCTTATTCCTTAAAAGGAGGCCTAGGTGAGAGGATGTGGGGATTACTCCGAAGGAGGATGCCCAAATTAAAGTGGACTTGGGGCTTACTCCTAAGAAGGATGCCCAAATTAATGAGGATTTGGACTGGGGATTACTCCTAAAAAGGAGGCCCAGGTTAAGGATTCTCTCATCATAAAGGAAGAGGTTGAACGAATGAACTCTATAACTTTATTCACATAATGATGTGAAAATCGCTAATTTTTTAGATATGTTCCACAGAGCTCCATTCAGATAAGGAATTCAATCAAGAAGACATTCCATAAATGGATTTTAAGAGTATTTTGAAGACTGAATCTTGAATAGGAGAGGTGGAATGGAATAATAGAGGTAAAATTGGAATGAAGGGCACCCAAAAGTAGAAGGACGTGCAAGTCCTGGTATGCGCGCAGGTAATGCGTGGGCGTGCAAGTATTGGGCGCGCAGGTATACCTGCGCGGCTCATGGGTACTTTTTTGATCCTTTCCCAGTAGATTAATTCATGGGCGATTCATGACCAAAGCCTTTAGAATCATCTTGAGGTACTTCCATAAGAGTGGTGCGCAAGTTTCAATGAATAGGTAAGGAGGCACGCAAGTGTTTTCATTTCACATTAAGGGTAAAAACACTTTGGCATGCAAGTGTTAGTGAATTTTAACTCGTAGACCTTATTCCTATTGTTTAGAGTTTTCATTCTAGGTAATTAATTACCTTAGAAGTGTTCGGAAGACTTGAAGAAGAGACTTGGGTGTTCATAACTCTCTATCTGAATTGTGGATAAATTCCTCTTCAAATGGGGGGCCCACCGGGGGTATTTATAGTCTGGAGAAGACCATGGGAAGTTTTCAAAGAGGGTGTGTAAGTCACTTGCGCGGCCATTAGGTGGCGCGCAAGTGTACTTGCGCGACATTGAGGGAACTTGCACGACCCAAAGGGAAAAGAACCCTTGTTCATGCCATTTTCAATTTCTGATGTTTTCTTGAAAGGATGAATCAATTTGGGTTCAAGGTATTTCCATTTTCAATTCGTTAGACTCTGTGATGGAAAGGAGCTTCATAATAAGAACCCCCTCACAGTTAGATCTGGAAAGAAAATAAGACTTGACTCTGAGGAATAAAGAGAAACTAGGGGTATTTGTGGTTATTGTTAGTTTAAAGTCATGCATGTTGGACATAAACATGATAATGTTTAAGGTCGAAATAGATTTGACCGAATGAATTATAAATGACTCGATTCCTTGAAAATTTATCTGAAAATATATTACCATACTCAAGTATGACGGTAAATATGTAAAATATGACTTAATAAAATTTTAATCTGAGGAATCATATAAAAAAGATCTAAAAAGGCAGTAGAATAAGTATTTCCCAATATTGAAGTTATCATTATTTAACAAACCCATTAGGGGGTTAAATTATGCAGGGCCACCTAAGGGAATTGGGTGCATAGCCAAATAATAGCATCTTTTGGCTGACAGGTTCGTCATGTATACTATTTACGTAAGGCCTCTTAAGGGCACGTGCTGCATAGTCTGGAAAAAGAACACTCAGAAACTTACTTTTCTACTGCTAAAATGCTAGTTGAAGTTTATGAGGATTCAAATCTTCCAAAGCATATAGTTTGCTATATGGAGATAGGTACTTAAATATGGAGAAGATATTTCCAAATAGGTTTGTCTAAGAATTGGATGAATGTTACACCTACGATGGTCTGACCCAAACGTAGAGAAAAAATATAAACCATAGGTTTCAATACATTCATATCATGAAAAAGAACATGAAATAAATATTTTAAGGATAGCTATTTTTGAGGATCCTTTCATATTTGTGATAAGACCAATAAAGAAAAAAAAGAGGCTTTCTTCCCAAGAATGAAGATACCAGAAACTGAAAAACCTGTTAGGGGGTTGAATTATACAGGGCTGCCTAAGGGCATTGGTTGCATAGCCAAATAATAACATCTTTTGGATGACACATCAATTATGTAGATTGTTTATGCAAGGCCACCTAAGGGCACATGCTCCATGTTCAAGCAAAGGAATTCACAGAGATTGTACATTTTGTGACCAGAAGTCAAGAAAAGGGTTACTAAGATCAGGATGTATTCATGATTACGATTAGGTAACTTAAATATGGGTATTTCCCAATGTATGCAGAGATACACCGATCAATGATAACCATAATCATGTTGTGGCTTGATCCTGAATTGAAATGTTGGACTTCACTACGTATCCCATAACTATGGGAATAAAGCCATACATTGTTCTTAAAATACAGTTTAACGTTGTTCGGGATGAAAATATAAGAGATCTTAGTTTAGGGTCATATAGCTTGGACCATTTATAAGAAATACACAATGTGTGTTTTCATGGGGACTTTTTAGCCAAGGGACTGAAAGTGGCATTCGAGGATAGGACAAAAATACTTGGTCCTAGATTCGAGGGACACTCGAACATTCCTACATATCCCATAAGGATGGGAATCAAGCCCACGTAGTTCTTGAAATACCCTCTGTACAAATTTGGTTCATACATGTGAAGGGTGAAAGGGGACTTTAGTGCAATGATGATTTAACCCAAGAAAATTGGTTTGGGCATTTCCATGTATGCACATAGTCTTTGGAATGAAAAATGATTTAAAAATCAATGTAAATAATGATTCCCTCTCAGGTGAGGGTATCAAAGAATATTGTAGTTTATTGTCGTACAAGACAAAAAAATGTTGTACAATTTAACATCATATAGTAAGGATGAATGTGAACCAATGTAATGATATTAATTCTGGGGACGGTTTCATGAATCAACATCGTATGAGATGGAGGTAAACCGATGTGAAGAGATTGGTTTTCAGCTTGAACCCTAGGAGGTTTCCTACGTACCCATCCTAGAAGGAAAGGATCAAAGTACGCATAGTTCAATTAAAAAATGAATTTTTGATCAAGTTGTTCTTGGGGACAACGACCTAAAAAATGATGTTGGAACTTATGCATTGTTAGTGTCCCAAAGAGGGTGTTATGGTTGAAATTTTCTCTAAGCTCACGTGAGTCATACTCGGTGTGAGAAACAAAATGTAACAACAACCTTAACGTGCACAGTTTAATGTCATGAAGGACATATGAATGGACTATGAAGTTTAAAGTCTTGTAGTTAGGACTATTGGTGTATCACAGTTTAATGTCATGTAACAGGGAAAACATTTAGTTTAATGTCATTTAGGACATAATAAAGGACTTTTTTACAGTTTAGCGTCATGTTTCTAGGACAATGGAGACAATATAGTTTAACGTCATGTAGGATGAAAGGGGGACTGTGCAGTTTATTGTCATACTGTAAGGATAAAAGAGAACACATTTTAACGTCATGTTGGACGTATGAAGGACTTTTTCATAGTTTAATGACATGTTGTACAAAAGTGCACATAGTTTTAGGTCATATGTATGAACCATTGCTGTATAGTTTACTATCATATAGCAAAGACGATGAATGAGACACCATTTAACATCATGTTGGATGAATTAGGGAACTTTTTCACAGTGTAACGTCATATGGGATGAAAGTAATATAAATAGTTTAAAGTCATATGTATGGACCATTGTTGTATAGTTTAACGTCATGTAACAAAGACGATGAAGGGGACACAGTTTAACGTCATGTTGGATGAATTAGGGAACTTTTTCACAATTTAATGTCGTGTGGGATGAAAGTAATTCAAATAGTTTAAGGTCATATGTATGGACCTTGGATGATGCAGTTTAACATTGTGTTGGACGTAAGGGACTTGAAAATAGTTTAGGGTCGTATGCATGGACCATTGATTAATGTAGTTTTTTCTTGATGGATGTAAGGGACTTTTATACAGTTTAGTGTCATGTAGTTATGACGTCAGAGTTTAACATCGTGTGGGACGAAAGTATTACAAATAGTTTAAGGTCATATGTATGGACCGTGGATAATGCAGTTTAATGTCGTGTTGAACGTAAGGGACATTTATATAGTTTAGCGTCGTGTATTTAAGACGTCACAGTTTAACATCGTGTGGGACGAAAGTAATACAAATAGTTTATGTTCATATGTATGGACCGTGGATGATGCATTTTGTGTATATAAAAAATACTTCTTCAGAAATATGGAATTGGTTGGAGTAGTGATGAGTTCTCAATCCATTGAGATTAATGAATAAGATCCATTTGAATAGACCTTATGTATTGAATAAGGTCCTTCCCATTTTGGCTCATGCTTGGGAGGTTTCTTTCCTGGTATCATTGGAGTTCTGAGAACTAATACCAATTATCCTAGAATGAATGAATGAAGATGAAATTTTTTGATGAAAGCTCGTGCTATTCGATTCTTATAGACTTACAAGTGATACAGAGTGCAGAATCATTTCTCATCTAAACATTCCAATTCATCCAATCTCTTTTGGAGATTGTTCATTTGTATATGATTGATCACAAATGGATACTCTGAGAGAAGGTAATTGAAGTACAATGGGAAAGACTACTTCCTTTCCACATACCAGTGAATATGGAGTTGACAACATTGCAGTGCAGGTGGTGGTCTGATAATCCCATAAAGCATGAAAGAGTTTATCAGGACATGACTTATTATCTTTATCCACCATATTTTGTAATATATTTGATAGATTCTTGTATAAATCTTCTATATGGCCATTGGACGTTTCTTTATACTGAGATGAATGATTGGATTTGATGTTTTATTCATGATACAACTTCTTCACCTCAGATGAAAAGAAGTTGGTGCCATTGTCCATCAATATGGTATGAGGGACACCAAATCTGGTAACGATTTTAGACTTGATGAAGCTAAGAATGCTTTTAGAATTGACTTCCTTGAGAGGTACTGCCTCTACCCATTTGGAAAAGAAATCAGTATCAGTAAGAATAAACATAAACTGAATGGCAGTAGCTGAAGGATAAGGTCCCACCACATCCATTCCCCTTGTGGAAAATGGCCACGATATTTAGTTGTATGAAGCAACTATGGAGGTTGATGAATGAAGTTGGAATGCACTTGGCACGAATGAAACTTCTTTGTGAAATCAACACAATCTTGTATCATTGAAGGCCCAAAGTATCCAAGCCTTCAAATCTGATCATACAATCTATTTCCAGACCAGTGGGCACCACATACTCCTACACGCACTTATTTCATGAAAACCATTGTCTCTTCACCATCAATGCATCTGCGGGGAACTCCATCAATACCACACTTGTCGAGAATTCTCTCTAGGTGATCGGGGCCATAATAAAGAGTAAAGTTAACCACACATAACCGGATTTGTTCGTTCCCGGTTCTATCAGGTGGAATTATTCCATTTTGAAGGTATTCCCTAATAAGTGCCATCCTTCCTGTAGTGTGTCCATATGGTTCATATATGGGACTAATTTCATTGATTTCCTCTATTGTGCCTCAAACATAAGGTGAAATTGTATGAAGGTGGGAAATACTGATGGTTGTCTCATCCTGATTTGGATCATCCAGAGCTGTGGCTATATTAGCTAGTACATCATCTTGGAAATTTTGTGATCTTGGGACATAAGAAAATGTCAGTTCCGATGGAAACTCTGCCATTAACTCTCTGACGTAATCATACAATGGGATTTGTTCTTCTTTTCATATTGCATAATCCCCATTGACTTGTTTGATTACCAGGTCTGAATCACCTTCCACTTTTAAGTGTTTCACTTGTGCATGAAGCGCCAACTCTAATCCTGCAATGAGATCTTGGTGTTCCACTTCATTATTTGTACCACCTTCCCACAATAAGAAGGAATAAGGTAACACTGACTTTTCTAGAGAAATGTTTATAATCCCTAAGAAAACTTTGTTGAATTTAGGATTTTCCATTTTCCTCCCTGTTGGACTTCTGGAATCACCATCAACGTACATTTCCCATGTTTGAAGGCTTTCTTCAATAGAGAAAACTTCCACATCATGGAGTTAAATATATGAAGATGTGTCTTCCACTGAAGGGTGTTCAGCAAGTTAATAAGCCAGAGCATGGCCCTTTATCGCCTTTTGAGACACATGTTGAATATAAACTTGCTACAAGATAACTTCCCACCTTACCAACCATCCTGTAAGCATCGGACAACTAAGGATGAATTTGAGCGGGATATTGTGAGATACCAATTCGACCTCATGATGTTGTAGGTACTGTCTCAACTTATGAACTGCAAATATTAATTCCATTCAACACTTCTCAATACTTGAATATCGGGTTTATGCTTCAAGCATAGTCCGACTGAGATAGTAGAGGTTTTTTTTATTCCCAACATCATTATTCTGAGAAAGAAAGTCACCCAATGATCTCTCTAGATTTGTCACATAGAGGATAAGTGGTCTTCCTTCAATAGGTGGCATATGTACTGGTGGACTCAAGAGATATTTCATGAGAATATCGAGTTCTTCTTGATATTATTCAGTCCACAGGTAAGTGACTCCCTTCTTCATCAATTTGGTAAAGGGTAAGATTTTTCCTGCCAAATTGGTGATGAAACACCGAATATAGGCTAGGTGTCCTTGACGTCCTCTCAATTCATTAAAATTTTGAGGAGGTGACATGACAAGGATTGATATTCTCTTCTCACGATCGACCTCGATACCACAATGGCGTACGACGAAGCCAAGAAATTTCCCCGATGATACCCCAAAAGCACATTTTAAGGGGTTTATCTTCATATTATGTTGCTGATGTTTCGAGAATATGACTTATAAATCCGACAAGTGATTAGAATGATGTTTGGATTTGACCACCAAATTGTCCACATAACATTCAACAAACATTCCCGGAATGGGTTTGAATATATGATGAATGGCACGCTGATATGTTGCACATGCATTATTTAGGCCAAAGGGAATTACCCGATAGAAAAACACACCTTGAGGTGCTCTAAAGTCTATATATTCTCCATATTCTGGAGCCATCCAGATCTGATTATATCCAGAAAATCCATCCATGAAGGAAAGTGCTTTATAGCTTGCTGTTGCATCAATCAAGACTTCTGTAATCGGAATTGGAAAATCATCCTTAGGACAATGCTAATTAAGATCTCTGAAATCAATGAAAACTTTAATTTTCTCATTCTTCTTTTTCACTTGGAAAATATTAGCCAACCACTTGGGATATTGAACATATCTGATGAAGTTATCTTTGATGAGCATATCCACTTCATCCTCAATTTTGGAACCATGGGTTGGGTTTGTTCTTCTAGAATCTTGTTTGAATCCGTGGTGTTCTTCTGGAAAACCCAAATGATGAGTGGAAACATCAAGATCAAGCCCTAGAATCTATGTATTGTTCCAAGAAAATATATCTCGATTTTGCTTTAAAAATGAAATATACATCTTTTACTCTTTAAGAGTCATGGTCGCACTTATTAAAGTGGGGTTTGGATCTTCTTTTGTACCCAGATTGATTTCTCTATGTTCATCCACAGTGGTAGAGATACCCTCTGCAAATGCTGGAGGAGCATCTTTAAGATCATCCTCTTCTTCTACAACACGTTTAATTTCTTCTGTTT
This sequence comes from Viscum album, assembly GCA_963277665.1. NCBI lineage: Eukaryota > Viridiplantae > Streptophyta > Magnoliopsida > Santalales > Viscaceae > Viscum > Viscum album. The sequence goes on along the minus strand of OY728122.1, from coordinate 1,806,761,078 downwards.
CCATTTTCATAGTAGATGATGAAGTAGAAGTTTCATGATCAGAAGAGATTTCAAAATTTGCACATCTTGAATAAGAAGCTTCAATTTACGACCCGATTAATGATGAAGGGTCTTATTTGGGTAATAAAGAGGAGATTATGGATTGAGAATCAATATCGTCGTTTACCTCTGACATTTCTATAACTTTCCCTGGCCCGATTGGCGAAGTATAGCCTTGTTGGATTTCAGAATATGAAATGAAGACATCTCCATTTGAGCATTCATCATTGCTTGGTGGATCACCAATTTCTCCCTTATTGTCTGGATAGATTGCTGTAATTGTCACTATGGATCATTCCATAAGATTATTTTTATTTGGGTCTATCCTATCAATTTTACTGACAGGCATCACATAATCTATACTCACATGTTTTAATGGGTTTACAGGAATCTTTTCCAAACCATACAGAGCATTAACATTGGTAATCTCCTTTGTTGGGATTCCTCCATTCCCTTCATGTGGTATAATTCCACATCAATGTATTGAGATTAATATGTCTTGAATGGGGACTTATCACCATATAATGTCCCAATTTTACCATCGAAACAAAAATTGATACATTGATGGTATGATGAATGGATAGCCACATGCCGATGTAGCCAGGGTCTTCCAAGCAAGATGTTGAAGGCTGAGTCTTGATCAACAACCATGAAATCTAAATTGGACACAAGATCTATAAATTGAGTTCTGAGTGTAATCTCGCCTAGTGGTTCTGGTTCATTTTTATCATATCCTTGTGACATCAAAGTAGAAGGAGAGAAATCAGATTCTGTGAGGCCCAATCTACGAAGTGTATGAATGGGCGAGAGGTTGACTCCTGAAAAATTATCAATGAAAACTCATCGGATGTCTATGACATTGACCATTCCAGATATGTACAAAGGTCTAATATGTCCTTGCACGACATCATATTCATCTTCATCAGTAAAAGATATTACTGAATGGAATTCTGCAGGATTATTCTCTACATGGTAGTCTCCAACTGTAGCAATTTCAGTCTCAAACTCTTGAAAACTTGACAAAGAATCAATGAGTGCCTCCAGAAGATCCTTTGATAAATTCAAGGAATCCAGAATTGATATCTTGGTCGGTACTTGGGCCAGTTGATTTAATATATCATACTTTTGATCCAACGGTTTCTGTTTCCCAATAGGAACATGTTGTTTAACAGGTGCCTTGGAGGTTGATTCTTTGAAATTTGATGCATCATGTACCCAGATAGGAGTTTTTAATACTGCTGGATTTGGAATAATTGACCGATTAGGTCTATTTACTTGTGTAGAGGAAGAAGATGGAACCTTCAACCGATCTTCCAGAATAATTGTGCTAGGGCTGAGTCTGCCTTGTGTGGAAGAACTTGCTTGTTCTTGTTGAGCTCTTTGAAGGGATCTACAACGAGTTTCTGCCTCATACACAATTCTAGCAGAAGTAGAATTGGAATAGTGGCCTCTGAAAGATCCACGTCTTCCCCTGTATCCTGAGCCTCTTGATCTTCTTCTGATTCCTCTATTTGATACAGGGAATTCGGGCTCATCAAAATTGAAACTGCGACCAGCATATGGATCTGTTAATTGAATCATATTAACAGAACTGAACATAAAATCTTCATCCGATGAAGACTCTGCCTGATTAGTATGTTTATGCTATGCCATTTGGTGGAGCGGTGCCCGTGAATTTGAAGTAGATGGCATGAAGTCTGCCAGAGTCAATGAAAATTTAGGCATTGACATATAATCATCTTCTTCTGATTATTTTTCATTCTTTGAATCATGCCATTTCTTTGAAGATTTTCCCTCTGATGAAGAGGGTTATGCTGCGACATTCATGGAAGAAGGCACAATTGGTTTCTTCAATTGAGTTCGCAAAATGGCATGAGTTTAGTTGAACATTTTTTTAACCATCCAATCATCATATTTTAGAGCATTTCTGTTTTTGACTTCTTTCCATTCGCCTTCCTCCTCTGGAACAATAGAAGTAACAAAAGCTACCTGAGTTGAAGAACCTTTTAATTTGACTTGTCTCAAGTCGACAATCTTTTGCAGGAGGGCTTTGAAGAAAAAACACTCCTGGATGGGATGCCCCAACATTTGATGAAAGGTGAAATAATTGGGACAGTCTTCTTCTCCTTCCTTGTTTGGCCTTTTGGGCCTTGAAAACTGAACCAAATTATTTTCCAGAGTTGAAATGAAGTAACCAAGAACATGTTCATTTCAGAAGGAGTATGTTTTCCCCTTCATATCCTTAAATTGTTTTTGTCTTTGATCTCTGTGATCATCCTGACGAAACGTCCTTTGTTGTTGGAACTCTGGAGGTGGAGCCCTTCGAGAAGATGAAGGTTTTGAAGTAGAAGCAGGTACAGGTGCTTGTTTAAGAATAATTGTAGTAGTCTCCTCTTTACCCATTCTCCTTCACTGATCTGATGGAATTATACCAGCCTTATCCTTAGTCATTATAAGAGAATCATCAATCTGTTGAGCGATTGAAGAAAGGTCTCGAAACCATCCTATATATTTCATAGGGATCAATGGTGTGCATAATTTGTCACGCAGATTTTCCACACATATTGGTAATAGTTCTTCCTGAGGGAGTGCTAAGATTAGGGAATATGTTAACCTCTTACAGTATGCAATGAAATCTGAGACCCTTTCATTCTCCCTTTGATTAAATTTTGTAAGATCAAAAAATGTTGTCTTTGGAAACATTGAGCAGAACTGAAGAAGGGATTTTTGGCGAAGAGCTTCCCACCCGGTAATTGGCCAAGACTGCAAGCATGTGTACTAGACAAAAGCTGGTCCATGCAAGGTTCACATGAAGCATCTGAGTTTCACTGCTTCTTACTGTTCCATAGTTCCCATCATAGGATCGTAACAAGACACATAATGAATCAAATGTTGTTCAGGATCGCCTGATCCATTGGAAATAGGGAATACAGTGTTCCCAAAACATGATGGGGGAAGGATTAAATCTACCCATTTAGGGAAATCTCTATTTTCTGGTTGAACCTGCACACGCTTCCCTTCCATAGTCTCTAACCGAGCTATTAATGACTAAATGTGAGTTTTTAACTTTTGAGAAACATACGGTTGAACTTGGACTTGGGTAGGTGCAATGACTGGAGCTGGTACAGATGTGGTGGATGGTACTGCAACTGATAGTAGCACCGCCAATTGTTGTTGTACTTCACCTATAGGATTAGACCTATGAGGGTGTACTGATAAAGGAGGATATTCTTGATCCATTTCAGTAGCCCCAACAAATTCCTTATTGACACCATCATGCTTAGGAAGAAGACTTCCATGATGTAATTCAGCATTCATCCTCCTCAATTCCTTAATTTTTTCTTCCTGTTGTGCTAATCACTGCTATAATGAGATCAATTGGCCTTCTCCAGAGGAAGGGTATGTAACATGATTCTTTCATTTCCCCTTGATAGATCCCTTTCTGAGAGGGATAAGTGGGTTACTTGAAGGATTACCTAGATTCTGGGTAATCCTTTGATTTTGTGTACACACACCTTCTTCATTTGTGTCTGTGCGTACAACTTCTGGAGTAGGAACCTCTTCATCTGAGCCCCATGAGTGAGCCTCATGTTCTAGAGGATCAGAAACAATGGAATTAATGACATTAATTGATTAATAGCACATCATATCCCTTCTATCAGCATTTCTGTTATATTTTCTTCTACCATGCCCCTGATGAGACATTACCTTTTGTTCATTTGATCCCTTAAGAACATCACGGAGAACTGTAATTTGGAGAGAATCTATTGATAATTTGGCTCTTCATTCCTCTTGTGGATTCTTCCCCAATCGAGAGAAGAAATAATTTCATTGAGGAGGGGATTGATGATTTGAAAAAGTCCCCTGTCAGGTGGACTGTGGTTTCTCCTGCTGCCTTTGTCAACTCCTCGAATCATATTTGTTGATTCCAAGGGTTGGGTTAAATGATTCCCCATTCTGGCCAGCTGGGGTGGCTCTTGACATGATATGTCTGCGACTTTATTAAAATCTCTCCTGATATTGTGGACCTTAGTGCAGAAATTAGCTTGATGCATCAATCAATATCCACTTTTATCACCCAGTTCAAAAGTCCGTTGGATGATTTCTCACACTTTTGTCACTTGGTGATGTGCTTTCTCCATACGAGAGGCCAGTTCAATATTCTCATTTTCTTGATGTAGTTGTAATTCAGAAACATGTTCTCTTTATTCATGATTTTGAGAGGAACTAGTTGAAGCATGTTCTTGAGAATGTTTTTGATTAAAAAAACCCATTGACTCTGGCCGGCTATAGGCAATAACATTGCATGAGACCATTTTCATCGGGCTTTGCTGACTGGAGAGTACAGTGAAATGTAGTGCTCCATGAACACCCCATCCTCTAACATGAATACCAGATGGGTCATTGGAAATTAACTGGCACAATCTTCTTAGTGCGCCATGACATGAACGTTGAAGGGATCTCTGATACTTTTCAGCCTTCGGATATCGAGAGATTGATAGAGATGCCAAATCAATCTGACGTTTTAACCCTTCTATTATCTTAAGATGATTTTCATATTCATCATAATATAATACGTTATTTTTCAACTGACAAAGAGTTTTCTATATGTTAAGATGAATATCATAAATTTCGTCTTCCGTCAACATCTCTGGAATGTCATACTGAGAGTCATCCAGAGGCAAAAACATTACTGGCACTTCACCCTTCTCCATTTTTTTTCTCATGTTAGCATTTCCTCTTAATCATCCAATGAAGATTCTTCTACCTGATTTGACCAGAGAAAGTGTTTGCTTATTACTTCATCAAATTCAACAAGATTGGTAGAGAAATAACTAATCAAACTAGAAGATGTATGACTTAGGGGTGGTTCGGATAACGACATACACCCTTGGTTATCTTTTTGTTGAGAAAGTATTTCACCTGCTAGGGATAAAGCATCAGACATGACTGGTTTCGCATTTGGATGTGACTTAAGATAAGAGGGCTTTCTCGGCACTACATTGTCCACTGGATCATTTTCCAGGAAATGTGCATCACTACTACGGAGAGGACTTTCACAGTGAAATTCATCATCACGGGGAGGACCACCATGGTGGGTTATAGCAAAAGATGAGATCTCTTGCTCCTTTGTCTTCTGGTCACACAGATGGTTATTGTAGCTCTCATATGAAGATGAAACATCATGATTGACCAAACTGTCATGAAGCAATCCTTCATGAGGATGTGTTTGTTGAAGAAATTCTGAATTAATGTTCCCACTATTGGGAAATGAGGGAGTAGAATCATGGAATCCAATAGATAATTGTCTGAGGGCTTCAAGAACTCCAGCATCGAGAAAGTACTTGTTACAGATTGGATCTTGATCTCTTGACTGTGTTGGGTGGGTCTTCTTCTTAGACGCCTTCTTACTCACCTTGGAAACCACTTGTTGATGAAAGTGGCTACTCTGAGAAGGTGTATGTGCCTGATCAGGAGAGATGTCCAGGTTAGGCTGACAATCTCTACTACAATCAGGTGTGTGTGCCTCACTTGGTTGTCCCTATGATATGGGTGAATATTCCCCACAACCCTCTTGGACTGGAACAGATGTGTGTGTCTGTTTCGGGATGAAATGTTGATTTGTCCCTCCACTGGTAGGGATAGATTTATGTGTATTTCTCTGAGATGCTACTGAAGCTGTTATAATATCCTGGAAAGCATCCAGAATATGAGCAGGTATTTTTTTCTACTCTTTCACCATTAATAGAATATTCTTGGTGACTTTAGCTACCAGAACGAGGATATATGTCCATTACGTGCATTGAGTAGTTGTGAGTGCCTGATCTTGTACTCCTTTTACTGTCAATGAATCCTGACAGTACTCAAGTGTTGGGGAAGAGAGTTGAGTCTACCACCTATTTGTTGCCGGAGCTTTCCGAATGACTTCTCTGAGTGCTACCAAGAGAGACTGTTGGTAGGATTGATCAATACTAGAAGGTGTATGTGCCTTATGATTGTAATTCGACAAACATTGATGACAAGATCCATCATATGTAGTCAGACGAGCCTGCTGACTAACTGATGACGTATAAACAGGTGTATGTTTCTACCTATAGTACTCCGCCAGAATTTCCTGGTGGGATTGGCATGATGCTACCAGACGAGTCTTCTGGACAGGGTAATTAAAACGGACGGTTTTATGTGCCCGCTCATGTCATACCACCAAGTTATGTTGGTGGACTTCTCAGGAGATGGTAGAGATGAGAACCTACTCACTATTAACCGGATTTCGCCTCTGGCAATTCTTCTTGCCTGCTTGGGGTTTATGAACCTCAGCCGAACACCTAGAGTTGATACCCTCGTCATTTTGAGGGAAAACAGTCGCATGAGTCCAGCGAAGATTATTGATGGGAGCCCTCAGGAAGGACTCCTACTTCCTTGAATTAAGGTCGTGAGGGACCTACTCATTCACCTCTTCAGAATATGGGAGTGAATGGTGATTGCATTCCGGGGATAACAACACGAAACGGTTGGAGATGGTGGTTTGCACCGCCTGCTTCTTGATCATTGGTTGTTGCTGTCCGGAAGAACATGTTTAATTATTGACATGGAGGGCTTTTTGAGCAGCCTCCAGAGTAGGAATATAAACCTTTTGACAGTACTCCTTAACCAGTGCATATGATACCCAACATTGAAGATGCTGAGTAGGTGATATTTTCCTCAAAGAGGACGATGATCTAGCAGAAGTAGCAGCAGTGGAATTCATAACAGTGGTTTTCATGGTAAACATATTCATGGATGTGAACTTAAGAGAAGCCATTCTAGAAATTCCAATGATCTTGGAAAAGAGTTCCTTTTTGATATAACAGACATAATCAAGATATGTTCGTCCACTACATCTTTTGGATGAAAAAATATGTCATTGATTACTTTGATGGCCCTCTTATTGAGTTTAAATAGGGGCCTAACAAATAAGAAAAGGATCATTTTAACTTGGTTAAGGATTCACGTCGGGTTTACCAGTTTTTTTTCCACTAGAATTGGGGATGACCTCATTGATTGACGGTTCAAACATTCCAATCGGTTTATAACGGGTTTATTCATAAAACCAGAAACATCCAATGATATCATATCCATTTGGACATAATTTCCAAAGGTAGGTGCTCATTAGTTGTGGACTGATGAGGCTTAGAAATTTTCATTGGTCGAGAGGATGGGAGGTCGGACTCATCACACCCTTTTTAGGGGAATTAATGTCTACGCAGGGACTCTATTTATTGATTTAATTTATGTTCGTGAATCCTTATTACATTACCAGGTATAAAATGTTCTTCCCTTTAAATCTGACAATCAATGATTGATATGTAGAAAATTTAGATAATTTTTTTTATGTATTCGAGGTTCTTAATCAATAGAGAATCATCTGTATTTGTTAGAGATTCTTAGTTTATGGTATCCTTAAATACATAAAAGTATCTTGGTCATTCTAGTGACCATACAACTTTTAAAGCCACTCAGTGGGGCACTTGAATTTTATTGTCATTCAAGAGGACATAGATTATTTCAGAGTTGGGATAGTACCCGCTGATGGGCTACCTACGTATCCTTTGTTTTGGTAAAAGAATCAGAACCCACGTAGTTCGAGTAAGGGAGTATGATGTTTACGAATTATTGACGGCTCAATGAAAGATTTCATGATTACTTTTACACTCCATGTTCACATGACTCATGCTTGGTGTGAGAAACAAGAAATATTGGTGAATCCAGACAATTGTGCCATGCAATGATGTGTGGATTATGTATGTATGACTCCCAAATAGATGAGGATTAAGATTTACTTTAGGGAAGAAATCCATGAACAGGGTCCATAAAGGAATATGTGCTTCATGGGTATTTGGATACTCTAATCTTGGGGATTACTCCCTAGTAAGATGCCAAGGTAAGGAGGAGACTTATGATTGGGTTTTACTCTTGAGAAGGAATCCCAGATTAAAAGGAATTATGACTTGTTAAGAGAAATTAAGACTGGGGCTTATTTCTAAGGATGAGGCCCAGGTTAAAGGTATTTGAAAATTAAGGGACATGGGGCTTACTCCTCAAAAGGATTCCCATATTTGAGACTAGGGCTTATTCCTGAAATGGAAACCCAGTTTAAAGGAATAAAGGTTTGGGGCTTACTCCTGAGGAGGATGCCCATATTTGGGGAATTATGACTGGGGATTATTCCTGAAAAGGAGGCCCAGGTTAGAGGACATGGTGCTTACTCATATGGAGGATGCCGAAATTAAAGAGGAATTGGGGCTTACTCCTAAGGAGGATGCCCTAATTAATGAGGATTTAGACTGGGGATTACTCTTGAAAAGGATGCCCATGTTAAGGATTATCTCATATTAATAGATGAGGTTGAATGAATGAACTCTCTAACATTACTTACATAATGATTTGAGAATCACTATGTTCTGAGAGATGTTCCATGGAGCTCCTTTCAGATAAGGAATTCAATCAAGAAAACATGCCATATATGGATTTGAAGAGTGTTTTGAAGATTGATTCATGAATAAGAGAGGTGGAATGGCATAATAGTGGTGAAATGGGCCGGAAGGGAACCCAAAAGAATAAGGGTGCGCTAGTCCTAGTAGGTGCGCAGGTAATGCGTGGGCGCGCAAGTATTGGTCACACAGGTATACCTATGTGGATCCTGGGTACTTGCGTGATCCTTTCCCAGTAGTGTAATACTTGGTCGATTCTTGACCAAATCCTTTAGAATCATCCAGAGGTACTTCCAGAAGAGTGGCACTCAAGTTTCAATGAATAGGTAAGGAGGCGCGCATGTGTCTACATTTCCCATAAGGGTAAAAACACTTAGGCATGCAAGTGTTAGTAAATTAAAACACATAGACCTTATTACTCTTGTTTAGACCTTCCATTCTAGGTAAAGAATTACCATATAAGTGGTCAGAAGTCTTGATGAAGAGACTTGGGCGTTCAGAGCTCTCTATTTGAATTCTCGAAAAATTCCTCTTCAAATGGGGGGCCCAGCGAGGGTATTTATATGCTAGAGAAGAGCCTGGGTGATTTTAAAAGAGGTCACGTAAGTCAGTTGTGTGACCATTAGATAACACGCAAGTGTACCTACGCAATAGTGAGGGAACTTGCGTGACCCAAAGGGAAAAGAACCCTTGTTCATGCCTTTTTCAATTTTTGATGTTTTCTTCAAAGAATGAATCAATTTGGGTAAAAGGTATTTCCCTTTTCAATTCGTTAGACTCTATGACAGAATGGAGAATCAACAACCGGCCGCCCACCTCTTCCACGGGACCCCGCAACTTCGTTCTAAGCCTTAGAAAATGACGACCACATCTTCATGATCCTAGGGTTGAGAGATCCACGTCCATATGTTGATCTTAATGAAAGATTATGTTTCCTGCATGCTTATTTTTTCTTCGAAGATTGTATGGAGAAAGCACAAAGAACTAAAGAAAACATTCTCAAGGTATAAATGTAGAATGATGGCCATGATTTTTTGTCCATATTCCTTCTAAAAAATTAATATGAAGAATAAACAATATAGATTTAATTATAATTTAAATTAAACACCTACCTTGATGTTCGTTGGAGATGTCGAGAGGATGGAGATGAAGTCGTTGAAATGGATGTCGGCATTTGTTACTCCCGATACACATCTCCATTTTGGGCTCATGTGTCATCCTTGTTCTTCATTGGGGGTGGTAATTCATTGGATGATTATCCTCCAAAATATCTCCCCATGCCCTCTCAAAACCCACCTCTTTCACCAATAGATTTTCTAATCTCAAGAAAGGTTAGGATCAATCATAATAAATTATGTTTATTAATTAAATTAAAGTCATCAGATTAATGAAATTGATGTTGGAAAACTACCTAGGGAGAAATCCAAGGGTTAACATCATATTAAGAGGGGTTAAGTTGGTCCCCAAAACCAAATTAAAAATGAGAAGTTTCAATTTCAAAATTAAAATAAATCATGTTTTTTTATTTTCTCCCACAAAATATCCAAAAATAAATTTCTACCCTCAACCTACTGCGGTCGAGTTGATGAAATCATAAAGAAAAAATCGGCGATGTGATTTCATCAGTGTCCTCAGATTTCAATTTCAAGCACTGGTTCAAAATTTAAAAAACCCCACCCATGTGTTTACTGAACGTACCTAAATAAAGTTATGAAATTCATTTCGGGAACACTAGGTCTCTGAATCACGAACTGTCAATTTTTGTGGAATCATAATTTCCATATAAGTAAAAAACTTATATGAAAAAATCCAGGTCATTTCATATCCAATGACCCATGTGGTTAAAATTTTTCAGTTTTCATTCCACAAATATCCCGGCTTAGAAACTACCCAACGCATGTGAGTAATTCATCACCCATGAATAGTATCCATGACATTATACATTTATCGTTTTTCAATCACACTCTACAAATGGTTTCAAAATTATTTTATAATTGGTTGAAGATACACTAAATTATTTATATTTCACTAGTTTCTTATAGACCATATTATCAAATTTTGGAGACCATTGGGGTATTTTTTTCAAGAGATAGATAATAATTTACACTTCACAATGGGATGGGATATTGTGGATCCACACACATTTTTTGGGGAAATTATTACCTACTCTTACAGTCACTTAGGTCATTATGAATTGGTCATGAATCCTTAATAATTAATAATATGGGATAAGAATCCCATATATTATTGATTAGTTATTGATATGTATTTAAGTAATAGAAACTATAGAAATAAGATGATTTACATTTTCTTTTCTTTTATTATTTCGCGAATTAAGTAATAGGTCATAAATCTAGGATATCATGAATTTATCATCATAATGTAATGCAGTTGTATTTTCAATATTCCTATAAGGTCCCTTTTGTGTCTTCTTATATATATTATTGAATGTTATCATAAGGAATATAGGTATATGCCTCAAAAGAGTACATTTATAAAATTTAGTGGTCATATAAAAGTAAAAACCATACATATTAACATTATATGGAAATGGCATGTCGTTTTACGGTTCGTAAAAAATATTTATTTAGAGATTATGAATGAGAAACCCTATAGTTTTTGAAGTCATAAGGAATATGGTCAGATGAAACTATATTTATCATATGCATAATATTACTTTACTGATATAACTATATTCTTAAATTTGTTTAAATAAGGGATAGGTGAAACAGATCATGATGAAATGATTCCATATATGTTTGGTCCATGATCCTATTGAAAATATTTCCTAATAAAGATATAAATGTATTGATGATGTTTGGATTATACCTCATTGATGAATCTTATGTATCTTATAGGGATGAGAGTAAATATTGTGACCCAACCTTTTCTTACACTACTATTAAATTATTTTTAATATAAAAACATAATATTATTACACAATAAGGATCCAAACGATTAGTTTCTTTGGAAAAAGGGGACCATACATAACATTTACATCCTAAAATGTAAACAACAATTTAATCCATTCTTCTTCATTTTCTTATTATTCCTTGGAGACTCTGCATTACACATAATCAACTGAGGATATAAATTGAATAGTGGGGAGATAAAATCCCAGTTAGAGGATAATATAAAAATGTTTTTGAAAAATCATAACCTCAGGAAAATGATCAAGAAAATGAGGGGAAGAATTAATAAAAGAAATGAAATGTGGCTTCGAAAAATGAAACATCATGACATAGTGTTTAACTAAAACATATAATTGTGAAAAAATATTGACTCATTTTCACTAATCATTTAACATTAAATCATGAGATTTATCCCTTTACCCAATGCAGTGGAGAAATTTATAATTTCAGGTGCATTTTTCACATTCAAAAAAATCACATTGCGCTATATATTTCCCGGCACACCCATTATATCATAAAATTTTCAACATCATGAATTCCACATAGAACATTTTCTAGTCCTGAAGATAAATAAACCATGGAAAGGAATGGGTTTCATCTAATAAGAAAAAATTAATAATCCATGGGTTCACATAATAAACATGGAATATCATACTTGATACAAGAACCATCATCATTGAGTGATAAGTAAAATATGTGTTTCTGAAAGAAGAGTTATTTTTGGAAAAATTGTTTTTTGAACTAAACTGCAGTGGAAGGAATTTAAATCATTGAAAAGGTAATATGATTATGATTTTTTTAGGATTACACATATAAAAGATGAGGTGGAAGTGGGTCAACCCAAAAAAAGAAAGTCGGGATCAATAATTTCCCTTTACCTTGTATCTGAACACTTTCGTCACTTTATATTCCTGTATAATATTAATAATTTAAATAATTAGAAATAACAGAACTGTTTATATATTAATAAGAATAAATAATTATTTATTGAGTTCATTTATGGGATGTTGGATGATTTATATATTTTAAATTCATTGTATGGGAATGTTCATTTTTATAGTTTTTTGAATAGTTATCTAGTATTCATGAATGGAAGTTCATTTAAAAACTGAACAAATATCTAGAATTGTAATTATATGATATTGATGATTTTATAAAACAATAAATTTTCTTATAAATAATTTTCTAAACATGATAATGAATCATGATATAAGAGTTTAATGATGTTCATTTGTGTTAATTTGGGTGGTTTTTTACCACAACAAATTTTTTTTGTTTAATCATTTTGTAATAGGTAAATAATTTAGTTCTAGAAAATTAAATATGATAAGGTATATATAACATAATATTTTACAACCATTAAAATGGATTCATGACCAGATCTGATGGTTGAAAATGAAAATGAAAACAAGTCATTCTTGAAGTGATAAATTAACACCATAGAGACAACATTTTCATATATAAAATAAAAGATGAGGAGAAAGTGGACATATGATATATTTTAACATTATTATCAAAATATTTATATATATATATATGATAATAGAGTTACCATACCATGTGGATGAGAATATGTGTAGAGGTATTAAGAAAAGAACTTGAAATTTAATGGAAATTAATTGAAAAAGAGAGAGGAATTATATATTTAATTCTTCTTAAGGCCCTTGGATTGGTATTTGGAGGAGACCAAAAGCTCTGGGACATTGGGGGGGGAGTGAAGATGTTTGCGATGATTTTAGGCATGTATTGATGATTGAGAGGAGGAATTTAATGAGGGTGTGAATGGTGGTATTTATTTTAGAGGGATGATGGGATATCACAATATTATATTCATTAATTTATTATTTCAACAGCAGACAAGAAATGGTGTTGATAAATTGAAAATTAATAGTAATAAGTGCATGAGAGTCTATATTTGGGTGCTTATAGCACTGGTGATGTTAGGAATAGTAGATTTAAATTATAATGAATTTATATGGTAAATTAATGTATTTTATTATTCACCAAAATTTCAAGTATTTTAGAAAAAAAAATAAATGTATCAATTTTTCAATGTGTAGAATCAAAATATAAAATCCATTTTTAAAAAATAATTTCCTAAATTTGTTATATTAAAATTTTAAATAATGAAATATATTATTCAAAAAAACAATTTTAAATCAATTATTTACTTACTCATAGATATAGGTATATCATACATTCAATTAAGTTGAACATATATATAACCATATGTAATGTAAATATTGGTAAATGTAGGTTAAAATTCATAATTGTACGTAAATATTCATATGGGTTGGTTGCTATTCACCAAAAAAAATTGTTTCTTCCATTAGACCACAAAAATCATCCTGGAAGTAACTGTGTATGTCATATTTTCATCCACAACACTTTGAAAATGTGGATTCTATTATTTCATAGAAAATTATATATCTACTATATAATGCTTAATGGATACTCCTCATAGGAGAGATCATCTTCTAGTTGTACGACCTCTGAGTGTTGTACATGTGAGGGATCTAGTATGTACTTTTTCAGGATTGATATATGAAACACATCATGAACATGAGATGTATTTTATGGAAGTGAAAGAGTATATGCCACAAATCTTATGTGGTCAAGTATCTTAATGTGTCCAATGTACCTTGGGAATATGTTACCTTTTTTAAACTATATTACTCTCTTCCATTTTGATATTCGAATGAAGACTTTATCTCCAACGTCGAAATCAATGTCCGCTCGACAGTTGTTCGCATAGATATTTTTCAAAATCTAAGTAGTTTTGAGGTGTTTCTAGATGAATAAAACCTTCTCTGTCATCTGTTACACAATATTAGGTCTAATTAGCTTTCATTCTGTAGCTTCATCCCAACATGTGGGATTTCAACATCACCTTCCACATAGAGCTTCATATGGATCCATCTGTATACTCAATTGGAAGATATTGTTGTATGAGAACTCAACCAATGAGAGATGTAGATCCAACCCACCTTTGCATTCTTGAAAGAAATATCATAGAATATATTTGTTATCCCTAAAAGTTATTTCTAATTGTGTATTGGATTGGGGGTATTAGGCCATGAAGAAATTAAATCTAGTAATCACAGCATATTGAAGACACCTCACGAATTTTAAATGTGAAATTTGGATCACGATGAGAGGAAATTGAGATTGGAATCCCATTTAGTTTCACCACTTCCTTTACATATATCTTTTCATGTTTTTCATGTTTGAGATCTTCTTGAAAAGTGATAAAGTGGGAATTCTTGGTGAGACGTTCAACTAAAACTGCAACACCCCGAGCTTCCACGATACGCTTCTCATTCAATAATGAAATAGCTTGCATTGAACGCAACTTCGAGTTCTAAAACACCGCGACTAATCAAAGTAGCCGTTATGAATAGTAATAACCACTTTTTAAAATTATAGAAATTTTATATGTCAAAATGGACTTCATTTTTGTATTCGTAATATCGAAATTAGCCTATGTTGAATTTTTGGTATTTTTCTGAGAACTTCTAAAATTTTATAAATAGTGAAAAATACTTAAAACAACTTTTTTAATCAAAATAATTTATAGTGATAAATTATAATATTTGATGGTTTTAAAGTATAATTAGAATATATTTTTACCATTTTATCCAATGGTGGTCATTAGAATTAATTTAACATTGAAATTGGACATAAACAATTGCCAATCTTTTGATATAAATTGTTTCTTAAAAACACGCTATTTGTTGTGACAGCGGGAATTAATTATAAAATTAATTAATGCAACTAATATGTTTGGAATTTTGTAAAATAGACATCATTTTTCAATTCGGAATATCAATTATAGCTTAGGGTGAAATTTTGGCCTTATTCTGAAAAACTTCAATTTTTGATGAATAGTGAAACCACTAAGTGGTTGTTAAATAACTGATTTTTCGTTTAAATGAAATATTACCACTTCTGTGATTTGATTTTCAAAAATCCGACATACATGGTTGTCATTAAGAAGTAAAATGTGGTTCAATGGGATAAAAATAATTTTTCGGTGAATAGTAACTTATTATGTTCTTAATCGCGATTAGTGGTAATTAGGGTAGTTTAAGGTATAAATAATACTTTAATAATATTAAATGACCTAGACACATGTCCCAACCTCATTGGTTGTGTCATGGCCGACCAAGACAAGCCATGGCCTAACTTGGGGACCCCATGGATCCACTTTTGTTGGGAAATAACATAAATTACTTTTTATTTAATGTTAAAGTGAAAATGACACTAACATAAAGTGTTTTACTAAAACAATTTTTAAGTAGGGTTACACAAGTCCAAATTTTGATTATAAATAGTCATTGGAAAGATAAAAAGATTTCCTATATCATAGTATTTTTTTTATAATTTTTAGACATTAAATAAATTTAATTATTTATGACATAATAATGATGCAGCGATGACATCATTATTTGACGATTTAAATAAAATGGAAAGATAATACAAAATCTATGAACTACACATGGCCAAAACCAATTGGATGAGTGGATTTCGATGCCTTATCACCTTATCCACGAATTCTATCAATGTGGGACCTTTTAAAACCGAAACACATTTTCAAATAATGTAATGTTCCTTTACTTTCCAAAAGTGCCCCTCCTCTCCTCTTATAAAAGGCCCCCACCTCTACCTCATTTCACACACTCTTCAAGCCATTGGCTCGGCCAACCCCTGCCCATTTGCTCTCTCCACATCCCTCTCCTCATCCTAGAGGATTCCCTTTGGGCAGAATCCTTTCAAAGGATGCCTTTAGGCTCAACTCAAAAGGAGTTACACTTTTTAAGGTAATTCATTCTCTCATGTTCTTTTGTTTTATTTTGCTTCTCCAACCCCCTAAACTCTTTTTATTTACTTCTTTTGTAACAACACCAGTATCTTAAATATACTAGGATGTTGTTATAAGATTTATTTGAGCTACACTTCCACACAACTACATCAAATGGTTAAAGAACATAAGGTTTCCGTGGATGGCGAAATTCTGCCTCCCGAAACGATCATTGTTCAACACTCATTTAACACCTTCAAAGGTGGCCATTATGATGTCACTATTTTTATATATGATATATAATATGTTTATGTTTTCCTTAAGCTTCTGTTTTTTTCATTTTGGGCATACCTTTATGGTTTCCATTATGGGTAAAACACGATATCTTCATTTTAGGAAGCGCGGACTACCGCCCCCTGAAAGTGATTTGATT
Organism: Viscum album; assembly: GCA_963277665.1. Taxonomy (NCBI): domain Eukaryota; kingdom Viridiplantae; phylum Streptophyta; class Magnoliopsida; order Santalales; family Viscaceae; genus Viscum; species Viscum album. Next base: position 1,806,744,422 of record OY728122.1, on the reverse strand, counting down.
CGTTAATACCATATGTGGGATGTGTGAAGGATAAAGTTAATGATATTATATATGTTATTATACTGGAATTATAATATACTCTCATATCATTATGATTCCATTCCAGAAAATATGAAATAGAAATGGAAGTAGCGTTCATGCGTACGTACGGCTTACCGTCTCCATGAACGGTGCATTTCATTTCTTACCTCTCAATGTGATGTAATATTATAAATGAATGTATGTACTGGATATATATGACATATATGATATCTACATCATGAATACCATTCTGGATATAATGAACCTTTGACCAAATTAACAACATGTAAGTGTAAGAAGCCTATTTTTGACTTAAGAACCAAATACCGACAAAATGAACATTATTAACTTAAATAATTACATAATGTTCATATCATTGTAATAAGTGATATAATAAGGATAATGAAGTTGAAAATGGTTCTTAATAAGGTATATATTAACTCTAGTTTATTATTCAGGAGGTTAAAGAACGGTTGAGTCAAGTCAGACACGAGGTAAGGGAACTTCTTAACCCAATTTCTATTCTTTGGGTTAATCTCCTACTTTCAAATTATGTCATGATATTGTTATGTCATATCTTGTATTTGTACTTTCTTTATGTGTAATTATAGTGAATACACATAATAGATATATTTTATTTAAATGATATTTGTAAGGGAACTTCTTAACCCAACTTCCATTCTTTGGGTTAATCTCCGAATTTCCAATTATGTCATGATATTATTATGTATTATTTTGTATTTTTACTTTCTTTATGTGTACCTATAGTGAATACACATAATAGATCTATTTTATTTTAAAAATTATCTTTTTAAGGACTTCGTCTCAATCTCCTTTCATTGAGTCATATTTGGTTTTATACACAACTTTCTTTTATACGGTGTATAAAACCCTTTGACTTTTAAGTTTATTCAAAAGGAATCTTTTTATACGAAGCGTTTTACTAAACGACAAAAGGGAATGTTTTTCTTTCCGTACTTATGCGGCGACAACGACTTCTCCGCCGCCGTGACCATTATTTGAGTTTCGGCTTCCTCTACAAGCCATACCTTCTTTTTAAAAGAAAAATAAATACCATGTTTTACTTTTCTTTTATTGAAAATGGTTTTGAAAGCGTTTTTATTATATCAATGTGTTGTATTGATATCTTGTGATTGAAATGTGGAAATGTTATGTTTCCTTTAAGTATGTTTAATGTGATACAATTATGTTATGGTTTATGATATGTTTAAACCTATTCATATGAGGAATGTATTGGACTTAATAAGTGACGGGTGGAGCCCGCTATAGCTCCTCGATGCATCGGTAGGTCTCATGAGACAACTAGACGTGGAATTGGCCGAGGCCCTTTCCCAATTTGATTTATGGTTTTGGCCGAGGCCTTAATCATTTTAGACGTCTTGGCCGAGGCCTTGAAAAAGTGTTTCAGAATGTCTGGCATTATACATTCCCTCATTATGAAAGTGGTTATTGATATTACATGTGATTATTCGACCAGTAGAATATCCATGTGAAGAAGTAAATGGCATTATCTCATTTTACTTTTTCCATATTATGTTGAAGTTCATGTTTAAGAGGCTTTTGTTTTAGTTATACATTGCCTTAAATGTTAATGTTTATTTATGAAAGCTTCCGCATTATTGTTATCCTTACTGAGCATTTGAGCTCACCCCTTTCAATGTTTAAAAATTTTCCAGGTTGTGAAGAAGTATTTTATGACTGACTTGCAAGAATAATCAGTGAAGATATGAGTGTGGACTATGAAGACCATGTTTTTTTGTAGTTTGTTTAATTTTGATGTAATGAAAGACTTATGAATGTATCTAGTGTTTCCAAGGCTACTAAACTAATCGGTCTTTCGAGACTTGATCTTTTGGGATCATGCCAATGTTACGAAGTAATGCACCGGCTCTGGGTAGCTGGGGTCGGGGCGTTACAGTTGGTATCAGAGGCAGTTTAGTACTAACCTTGGAAGCTAGATGTAGATAAACTCTGATTAGAACGCATAGCCCAAAGATAGGCTTCGAGGATTAGTATAGAAGAACTTCCTAAAATTTTGGTATTATAGAGATGATATGAGTTTTCCGAGCAATACATCCCTGTCTGGATACGAGCAGGTAGAGGCGGCTCTGGCACAGATGTACCTAGGGGTAAAACCCGAAAACACCGCTTTGAGCTAGACTCGAACGGGAACTGGTGCGCGACAACGGGCCTTGCTGCACTCTTGGTTACGACACTCCCGGGGGATACGCTTAGGATAATTCTCATTTTCTTTACAAACCACTATGAACGGTTATGAGTATATACTTCCTCAAATAAAACCTTTTTATGATTATGGATTATATCCATAAATAGTTCAATTTTTGTTAAGTATTTTACAAGTATGGAATTATGTATTTTGATTCATAAACTAATCTAGTTTATGCCATTGTTTAGAAATGGCGCCTAGTAGAAGGAATGGAAACTGTATCAATGCACGAACTCCGTGTAGGGATTGCCCTCCTGCTCAAGATAATTATTGTGGACCTGAAGATACAACTGGTGCTGATCAACTTATTACCATACTGGGACAACTCACGCAGGTTATGAATAACAACCTTACTCGTATGGAGCACCCTGATCCGCAACGTGGAGGATCAATGCTAGACCGTTTCATGAGGCAACAACCGCCAACCTTCAATGGGAGTACAAATCCTACAGTAGCTGAGCAATGGATAAATTCCTTAGAGAAAATATTCCATGCCTTGGGGAGTAGTGAAAGGGAGAAGGTTGTCATGGCAGTTTACCGCCTCACTGGAGATGCCGATCAGTGGTGGTCGCTGATTCAAAACACAAAGGAAGATGATGAAGTATCGAATATGGAATGGAGGGAGTTCAAAGAGATTTTCTTAGAAAAATATTTTCCTCGTGACCATCGAGCAGATATGGAAAGGCAATTTCTGAGTCTGAGGCAGAAGGAGGATGAGAATGTCGCAAAGTATGAGGCTAACTTTACAAGGTTAGCAAGGTATGCTGCAGATTACATACGTAACCCAAGGAGTAAGATTGATCGTTTCTTTGATGGGTTAAAACCATTTCTCCGTCGAGCTTTGGTATCACAATCCTTCTCATCATACGAAGATATTGTCTCGTGTGCTATCAAGACAGAAAAGGAATTCTCTAAGTCTTATGACAACAAAGTAAAGCAAGAGAAGAAGAGAACGGTGGAACAAGAGACAGATAAAGGGAAAAAGGGAAAGAAGGATTTTCCATTATGTGATAATTGTGGGAAGAATCACCCTGGTACTTGCCTAAAAGGAATGGGAGTCTGTTATAAATGTGGAGAAAAAGGTCACCAGGCACGTGATTGCAAGGGAAAGAAAGAGGCTGTCAAAGTTGAATGCTACAATTGTAGAGAAATGGGTCATTATGCAAATGAATGTCCTAAGCGTCAAGGAAACTTACCTCAGAAAAGGACAAGGGATCAAGGACAATCTTATGCTATTACTACAGTTGAAGCAGAATAACTAATGTATTGGTGCTTTTGGACTCAAGGATTATATTCTGGTTATAAGAATAATGTAATATATATATATGGATTGTACTGCATTACTTTTTGATTTCAGTAAGGTTTTAATATGATTAAGGTAATCATATTTTTGGTATGTGACAATAAGAGAAACATTTCTTTGTTTGGGGAATCTGATAAATTGATTTTGGAATTAAGAGACCTTTTAGAGAAAGTCTGGACAGAGGTATTTTGGATAACTATAAAGGTTGGAGTGGATTAAGTTGATTTTTGGATAGTATGGTTTAAGGTTAAAAAATTTATGAAGATTATTTTTGGAGTATTATAATACTATAGTTTTAGGAAAAGGACAACCTGCAGGGTGGGGCATAAACCGTCGCGTCAGACAAAGCTGTAGGAATCGAACCCACAACCATAGTGCGACAGGCCTTTATTTCCTACCACTAGCCTACAGGAAGTCCCTGGTTATTACAAAATAGATTTACTAATCTAAATGGTATGTGTTAACATTTTGAACCTTATACAATTAGGATAAATAGAATATTTTTGAGTTCCGTTACCATTTGGAGTAAAAGATGGGTTTGTGGTAAAAATTTATTAACGAATGAAAGTATACATAATAAGTATGTATATTCCCTTACGTTCTTAGTAAATCTCTTAAATAAATTCCTCAACATTATAAAAGGTAACTTAAAACAAAAATGTTGACGGTTAACTTTTCCAACTGGGGATTCAATGACCGTTTAACCAATCACAAGTTTGTGATTTTCTTGTGGTTAAACTTTCTCCTAATCCTGTTTTCTATAACTCTCCATCAGACCTTGATGGTTTGTTTCTCCTCCATATCCATATTTTCATATAATCCTAGAATGGGCTATATCGGGTGACCTTTGTACTTATCCTGCTTTCTTTTAATGTTATATATTTATTAACCTTATTTCCGATGTGGGTTTTCCTCAAAGTATTGTCTCTTTTCAACCTTTTATTTTCAAAGAAAAATTTCAAATTGCGAGGACGCAATTTATTGAAGGAGGGGAGAATGTAACACCCCGAGCTTCCACGATACGCTTCTCATTCAATAATGAAATAGCTTGCATTGAACGCAACTTCGAGTTCTAAAACACCGCGACTAATCAAAGTAGCCGTTATGAATAGTAATAACCACTTTTTAAAATTATAGAAATTTTATATGTCAAAATGGACTTCATTTTTGTATTCGTAATATCGAAATTAGCCTATGTTGAATTTTTGGTATTTTTCTGAGAACTTCTAAAATTTTATAAATAGTGAAAAATACTTAAAACAACTTTTTTAATCAAAATAATTTATAGTGATAAATTATAATATTTGATGGTTTTAAAGTATAATTAGAATATATTTTTACCATTTTATCCAATGGTGGTCATTAGAATTAATTTAACATTGAAATTGGACATAAACAATTGCCAATCTTTTGATATAAATTGTTTCTTAAAAACACGCTATTTGTTGTGACAGCGGGAATTAATTATAAAATTAATTAATTCAACTAATATGTTTGGAATTTTGTAAAATAGACATCATTTTTCAATTCGGAATATCAATTATAGCTTAGGGTGAAATTTTGGCCTTATTCTGAAAAACTTCAATTTTTGATGAATAGTGAAACCACTAAGTGGTTGTTAAATAACTGATTTTTCGTTTAAATGAAATATTACCACTTCTGTGATTTGATTTTCAAAAATCCGACATACATGGTTGTCATTAAGAAGTAAAATGTGGTTCAATGGGATAAAAATAATTTTTCGGTGAATAGTAACTTATTAAGTTCTTAATCGCGATTAGTGGTAATTAGGGTAGTTTAAGGTATAAATAATACTTTAATAATATTAAATGACCTAGACACATGTCCCAACCTCATTGGTTGTTTCATGGCCGACCAAGACAAGCCATGGCCTAACTTGGGGACCCCATGGATCCACTTTTGTTGGGAAATAACATAAATTACTTTTTATTTAATGTTAAAGTGAAAATGACACTAACATAAAGTGTTTTACTAAAACAATTTTTAAGTAGGGTTACACAAGTCCAAATTTTGATTATAAATAGTCATTGGAAAGATAAAAAGATTTCCTATATCATAGTATTTTTTTTATAATTTTTGGACATTAAATAAATTTAATTATTTATGACATAATAATGATGCAGCGATGACATCATTATTTGACGATTTAAATAAAATGGAAAGATAATATAAAATCTATGAACTAAACATGGCCAAAACCAATTGGATGAGTGGATTTCGATGCCTTATCACCTTATCCACGAATTCTATCAATGTGGGACCTTTTAAAACCGAAACACATTTTCAAATAATGTAATGTTCCTTTACTTTCCAAAAGTGCCCCTCCTCTCCTCTTATAAAAGGCCCCCACCTCTACCTCATTTCACACACTCTTCAAGCCATTGGCTCGGCCAACCCCTGCCCATTTGCTCTCTCCACATCCCTCTACTCATCCTAGAGGATTCCCTTTGGGCAGAATCCTTTCAAAGGAAGCCTTTAGGCTCAACTCAAAAGGAGTTACACTTTTTAAGGTAATTCATTCTCTCATGTTCTTTTGTTTTATTTTGCTTCTCCAACCCCCTAAACTCTTTTTATTTACTTCTTTTGTAACAACACCAGTATCTTAAATATACTAGGATGTTGTTATAAGATTTATTTGAGCTACACTTCCACACAACTACATCAAATGGTTAAAGAACATAAGGTTTCCGTGGATGGCGAAATTCTGCCTCCCGAAACGATCATTGTTCAACACTCATTTAACACCTTCAAAGGTGGCCATTATGATGTCACTATTTTTATATATGATATATAATATGTTTATGTTTTCCTTAAGCTTCTGTTTTTTTCATTTTGGGCATACCTTTATGGTTTCCATTATGGGTAAAACACGATATCTTCATTTTAGGAAGCGCGGACTACCGCCCCCTGAAAGTGTTTTGATTCGTTAATACCATATGTGGGATGTGTGAAGGATAAAGTTAATGATATTATATATGTTATTATACTGGAATTATAATATACTCTCATATCATTATGATTCCATTCCAGAAAATATGAAATAGAAATGGAAGTAGCGTTCATGCGTACGTACGGCTTACCGTCTCCATGAACGGTGCATTTCATTTCTTACCTCTCAATGTGATGTAATATTATAAATGAATGTATGTACTGGATATATATGACATATATGATATCTACATCATGAATACCATTCTGGATATAATGAACCTTTGACCAAATTAACAACATGTAAGTGTAAGAAGCCTATTTTTGACTTAAGAACCAAATACCGACAAAATGAACATTATTAACTTAAATAATTACATAATGTTCATATCATTGTAATAAGTGATATAATAAGGATAATGAAGTTGAAAATGGTTCTTAATAAGGTATATATTAACTCTAGTTTATTATTCAGGAGGTTAAAGAACGGTTGAGTCAAGTCAGACACGAGGTAAGGGAACTTCTTAACCCAATTTCTATTCTTTGGGTTAATCTCCTACTTTCAAATTATGTCATGATATTGTTATGTCATATCTTGTATTTGTACTTTCTTTATGTGTAATTATAGTGAATACACATAATAGATATATTTTATTTAAATGATATTTGTAAGGGAACTTCTTAACCCAACTTCCATTCTTTGGGTTAATCTCCGAATTTCCAATTATGTCATGATATTATTATGTATTATTTTGTATTTTTACTTTCTTTATGTGTACCTATAGTGAATACACATAATAGATCTATTTTATTTTAAAAATTATCTTTTTAAGGACTTCGTCTCAATCTCCTTTCATTGAGTCATATTTGGTTTTATACACAACTTTCTTTTATACGGTGTATAAAACCCTTTGACTTTTAAGTTTATTCAAAAGGAATCTTTTTATACGAAGCGTTTTACTAAACGACAAAAGGGAATGTTTTTCTTTCCGTACTTATGCGGCGACAACGACTTCTCCGCCGCCGTGACCATTATTTGAGTTTCGGCTTCCTCTACAAGCCATACCTTCTTTTTAAAAGAAAAATAAATACCATGTTTTACTTTTCTTTTATTGAAAATGGTTTTGAAAGCGTTTTTATTATATCAATGTGTTGTATTGATATCTTGTGATTGAAATGTGGAAATGTTATGTTTCCTTTAAGTATGTTTAATGTGATACAATTATGTTATGGTTTATGATATGTTTAAACCTATTCATATGAGGAATGTATTGGACTTAATAAGTGACGGGTGGAGCCCGCTATAGCTCCTCGATGCATCGGTAGGTCTCATGAGACAACTAGACGTGGAATTGGCCGAGGCCCTTTCCCAATTTGATTTATGGTTTTGGCCGAGGCCTTAATCATTTTAGACGTCTTGGCCGAGGCCTTGACAAAGTGTTTCAGAATGTCTGGCATTATACATTCCCTCATTATGAAAGTGGTTATTGATATTACATGTGATTATTCGACCAGTAGAATATCCATGTGAAGAAGTAAATGGCATTATCTCATTTTACTTTTGCCATATTATGTTGAAGTTCATGTTTAAGAGGTTTTTGTTTTAGTATACATTGCCTTAAATGTTAATGTTTATTTATGAAAGCTTCCGCATTATTGTTATCCTTACTGAGCATTTGAGCTCACCCCTTTCAATGTTTAAAAATTTTCCAGGTTGTGAAGAAGTATTTTATGACTGACTTGCAAGAATAATCAGTGAAGATATGAGTGTGGACTATGAAGACCATGTTTTTTTGTAGTTTGTTTAATTTTGATGTAATGAAAGACTTATGAATGTATCTAGTGTTTCCAAGGCTACTAAACTAATCGGTCTTTCGAGACTTGATCTTTTGGGATCATGCCAATGTTACGAAGTAATGCACCGGCTCTGGGTAGCTGGGGTCGGGGCGTTACAAAAACGCTTATGGAATTATTTTCCTTGGACATCATTAGGAGACACGTGATAAAGTATATAGTGACATTCTAATATTTCCTCATGGGAATAATAAATGGCGTTATCATACCATTGGACCTTTCTCACACTTATTTAACTTGTTTACATGTTAAGCCCCTTGATTTATACTCTTCAACCTTCTTATTCATGTTATACCGCAAGAAGTGTTCTCGGAGATCACAGTACCTCTTGGTACTACAAGGATAAATAGAGAATGTTTATCAATGTGAATTATACAATAAATCCTTCTCTATAGCATGCTATGAAGGATCAAAGATACTCATCCCAAATTAAATCACTACATTATCATTTATATGTAACACTTTAAGCTTCCCTTTCATTACTGCATTCACCAACTTTTGTAACTCTTGATAATCCCTTGGTGCCTCTATAATATTCTCCTGGATATATGGCTGCACAATAATTTGTGCAAGATAGGATGTATCCCCTACATTTATTACTTCCAAATCCATCCTTTTCATTACCATGAAGATAAGATCTTTCGAAATCCACAACATGAATAGAGTTGTAGGTTCTTCTCTTCCAAGAGCGTCATCTACATTGTTTTTCGTACATTGATGATAATGAATAGAGAAATACATCTATATTATTAGAATTATCCATATCCATTGACGGATATTGAGAACAGTTTGTGGGAATATATAATTTAGGATCTTGTGGTCAATGTATATGTCACACTTCTCACCATAAAGGTAGAGCCGCCATATTTTCAATGTAAAATCATGACTGCCAGCTCTAGATCATGTGTCGGGTAGCTATTCTCATTGATCTAAAACTTTCATGATGAAAATGCTATTAACTTATAATTTTTCATGAGTACACAACCCAATAAATTCATTGAAGGATCACTTTATTTCACACAACATTCTCCATAATTTGTTAATGTGAGTACATGTGATGTGATCATCCTTAACATCTGCTTCGTGAAGCTTTCCTCACATTAATTCGACCAAACATTATTTACCTATTTCCTTGTTGACTTGGTTATATGGGTAGACAATTATGACAAATTACTCTCTAAACATCGGTAGTACCTTGATAACCCACGAAAAAATTCTATTTCCATGACACTATAGGGTCTACTCCATTCCTCAACTGCCATTGTCTTTGTAGGGTACACATAAATTCCTTCTCATTGTGATCACATGTCTTAAGAATGATACTTGGTGAATCCATAATCCACACATTCTAAACTTTTCATAGAACATATCTTTAATAAATGTCGTGAATAAAATCCTTATATGTTCTTCGCATTATTCCTTGTTGTTGGAGTAGATTAGAATATCATTGATAAACACCACCACAAATTTTTTTAGGTAATTTTTATAGACTCTCTTCTTCAAATCCGTGAATATTGCATGGGAATTAATATGTATGAATTGAATCACAAAAAACTCAAACTGAACATATCTTTTACATAAGGAAGACTTTTAAACATCATCCTTCATCACCTTAAGTTGATGATATCCAGAATTAAGATCTACATTTGATAATTATTGAGTTCTAGTTAGCTAATGGAACAAGTTTTCAATCCAAAGAAGGGGGTAAATGTTATTTCTTGTAATCTTATTGAGTTCCCGATAATCGTTACACGTCCTCATTTATCTATCATTCCTCTTTACAAGGAGAACTAGTGCATGTCAAGGTGATGCATTGGGGTGTGTGAACCCTTTGTCAAAATTTTCATACAGATTCTTCTTTAACTCCTCCAGTTTGATAGGATATATCCTATATAGACACTTTGACATAATCATAGCTTCAGGAATAAATTATATAGATAACTCTACCACATGATCCATGGGATGTCAGAGTAAATCTTTAAGAAATAGATCATCGTATTCCTTCATCATGGGAATTTCTACTTGGTTGACACATTGCGTTGACTAAACCATTTGAGTGAGGTATGCCTCTTCAAATGTAATCTACACCCACACTGATGGTGGATTTTACAAAAAATGATTAGTTACCTTCATTGAATTTTTAATGAGCATGGGATGGTTTGGAATTGGAAATTTTATTTCCTTTTCCTAAAATTTAATATTTAATCAGTAAAATGAGTGTCAATCCATTCCCATTATAGCATCGAATTCCTCCAAGGTAAGTGTGACGTGATAAGATGGATTAATCTTCCCCCATACACTAATAGGAAAAGAGTCAAACACTTGGGTTGCAATGATTTCACCACATAGTGTTTTTAAAAATATATCTACTTCATGATTTTTTGGATTCAATTCTATAGTTCTTGTAAACATGAATGATACATAGTAATTCTTACAACCAAAATTTCATAATACATTTTCAATTCATGTGTAAATAAGAACTGTAACTTGTACAATTTCATTTTCATGGTTCACTTCCATAGTAGTGATATAATAATCCTTATATTTCTCCTTTGTATTTTGTGGTTGTAGATGCTTATTACCCTAGATGACTTGAGGTTTGGTGAACTGGATTTTATAGTTACACTAATCCCAATAAATTTTGCATCAGACTATTGGTGGTGCTCAACTTTCTTATAACACATTATCCTACATTGTCATCTCTTTTCAAAATTCATGAGATTGGTGGCCTTCTTTTCAACACTTTCTGCATTTCCTAATCCATTGATTCAGTTCCCATGATGCATCATCATAAATTTTTATCAAGTAGGTTTTTGAGTTTTCATTCCACGATTATCTTTAGATTCTATTGCATTAAACTCTATATTTCTTTTCTTATCACCATAGCCATGCGACTATTCCCAAAACTCCATCTCCACATTGAAAGCACGTGAATTTTTTTTATAACTCCCAAACTCCTTAATTGAAATAGCCTTTCGAAGGATTGGTTTTAATCCACTAAAGAATCTATCAATTTTTATATCATTGCTGAATAAAAAACCTAAAGCTTATTGTGGAAGCCTTATGAAACTCACTTCGTAGGTTATGATATATTATACTTTCTTTTTATTGAGCTCTATGAATTCTATATCTATATTTTTATAATGTTTTCTTTGAATATGATTGTTAAGAAACCTTATCTAAAACTCTTCAAATATCATCTCATCAATTTCATCAGTCTTCTTGGTGTTCTTAACCAAATACCACAATTTTCCAGTCTCTCCATCTAGACAATAAAATCCAGATTCACCTTCTCCATCTCATAATAGTGAAGTAAATTAGATCTTCTCCATGAAGACGACCCCATGTTCAACAACTACTGGATCAAAAGACCCACTATACTTCAGAGGACATTGTAATATAAAACACTGAACAACCAGTTTCTCCCACTTAGGTGAAAGAGGATATTCCCAATTATTCTAGTTACTGTTCATAAGCTGAGATAGATGGTTGAGAATCACCTTGTAGTTATGAACTCCAGAACCTAATGAATTGTGGTTTTAATTTTGGGAAACAATGTAGTGTCCCTTTCATGGTTTGTTATCCTCGTATCTCATGGTTCCCATCATTTCTAAAATAGAAAATTTAGGAAAAAACATATGTCTACAATTCATTAATAAATAATTTATTCTATTTGGAAACTGACATTAACATTATACCTTATGGGATATTTTTTATTATAAAATAATCTTATGTGCATACTTATACTTAATATTATACAAGAGGCTTTCTCTAGGGTTCAATAATCATAATTCCCAAATTAACAAAACATTTACTTTGATACAAAAAATATAAACCCAATATTTTCATACACTAATATTACATCATTTAGAATATTATAAAATAATATTATTACACAATGGGGATCTAAACATTTAGTTTCTTGGGAAATCTACCAACATACATAACATTTAAAACATAAAATGTAAACATTTATTAAATTCATTCTTCTCCATCTTCATATTATCCCTTGAAGAAAAACTTAGTACACATAATCATCTATGGATATACATAAAATATGGGTCCCCTAAAATCCTAGTTATATGAAAATATAGCAATGAGTGAGCACAATCATAACATAGGAAATGAATCTTGAACAAGAGAGGAAGCACTAATAACATACTTGAAATGTGGAAATGAATAAAGATGAATCATCATGTATTAGTGGTTAACAACCACACATAGTTGAGAGAAAATTTAACATCATTTTCATGCATCATTTCAATTTAACTCATGAGAATCAACCCATTACCCAATTCATTGGAGTTCTTTATAATTCCTGGATCACTCATCACATTCATACCTTCATATTACACTATATAATCTCGGGGGAACCCTTCACCTCATAACATCTTAAAAATCAAGAATTCCTCATAGAGAATATATCAATCATTAACACAAATAACCTTGGGAATGTAATGGTTTTAGTTGCATAATAACCCATTTACAAGCATTGGGTTCCCAAAAGAAATAAGGAATAAGATACTTGAAACAATAACCATCAATAATGAGAGAGAAGTAGAAGCTGTGTTTTTGAAATAAGTTTTCATTTATAAAACATTTGGTTATACATAAACTATTGTGTAAAATAGTTATATCCTAGAAAAGGAAAGATAATGATGAAATTTTTTTAAGGAGTAACCATAACAAAAATGGAGTGGAAGAGGGAGAACCCACAGAATGAATGATAGGCTCGATAATTTCCCCTTAGATTGAATCAAAATGATTTCTTCAGATTATTTTCCTGTATAATGAGATTATATTAAATAAATGAAAATCAAAGAACCTTTTATACATTAATAACATTCATTACGGTTTTATTATGTTCATTTATGGTCTTGTGGATGAGTTATATATTTCAAATTCATTGTTTAAGAACATTTATTTTCATATTTTTCATGAAAATCTCACTTTTATTCATGAATGGATGTTAATTTAAATTGATAATAAACATCTAGAATTTTAATTATATTTTGTTTTTGATTCTAAAGAACAAGAAATGTTCTTAGAATTTTTTTTTTATAAAATGATAATTAATCATTATAAATGAATTTAATGATGATCAGTTGGGTTAATTCTGGTGGTTTTTAACAACAACAAATTGGTTTGGTTTAATCATTTTGTAATATGTACATAAGTTTGTTCTGAAGAAATTAATAGGATATAATAAATATAACATAATATGGATAGATGATAAATTTTATTTTATGACCATATATAAATTTATAAATGGAATATGAAAACATGTAATTCTTGAAGTGATAAATTAACACCTTACAAACAACGTTCACCATTCTACGCTAAAAAAAGAGGATATGGTGGTTGGATGATTTATTATCCCATTAGTATCATAATATTCAAGTATATATTCTTGAATGTCCTGAAGGCCTTCATATTTATTCATTTTTATAACCCCCCATTCAAGGGATAAGGGGGAACCCTTATATGGCCGGTAGGCTTAGAGATTACAAGGCCCGTATGATTAAGAGATTAAATGACCCGAAGGTTTTAGGGAATTAAACTAGTCTATCTACAAGGAATTCCCCCCCATCATCTAATTCATGATATTATTTCTCCTCCTTTTCATATCTTTTTAGATAGGCTTCCCAAGCAAGCACATGCTGGTACCGATGGCACAACCATACCCTCTCATTCTGACAATCCATTTGGCTCTGCTCTGGTGAGTGCACTTGCTCTGAATCCTCTTCTGGGGCTACTCCTTTTTTGTTGTGATTTTGGGGCAACTGCATGTGGCCCAAAGGCCTTGATCTAGCCCGAGGGCCTTAAAGGTGTCCTGAAAGCCCTACTGAGCCGAAGGCCTGGGTGGCCTAAAATCCTTAAGGACTCCAACCCCAAACCGGTGGCCTAAGGTGAATAGTTCCAACTCCTGCAGTACTAAACAGTACCTGCTACAGTACCACACAGTGTACAGTTCTGTTATAGTACCTACATAGTGTACAGTTCAGCTACAGTACCTGTACAGTGTATTGTACTGCTACAGTACCCGCTACAGTACCACCGAAAATATGCCTCTACCTGGTTTTGAACTTGGGTCTTGTGGATGCACTTAAGGATACCTCACCAACAGGGATGAGGCTCATGTGATAGTAAATTATATATAATATACTGTAATTATCATCCCTTTGGGATGAGGATAGGTGGGGTGATATTAAGAAAATAACATGAAATTGAAATGAAATTAAAGGAAAAATAGAGGGGAATTACCTCGTGAATGAACATTAAAGAACCTCATATTGGTCTTATGTTGAGAAACTATTCTCATGGACACGGAGGAGGGTCTATGGAAGATTTATGGGAATATTTTATATAATTATTCAATCAATACTAGTGTATGGAAATGAGGGTGTGATTGGTGGTATTTATATTGGAGGGGAGAGGGGATTTCTCAACATTATATTCATTAATTTATTATTTCTCCACAATATAATAAAAAGTGATGATTCCAAGAGTAAGACTATAATAATTGGATGTGAGTTATAGATTTGGTTTATTACATAACTCATGATTCTAGAAATAGTGTTTTTAAATTATAATGTGTTTTTATCATAAATTAATGCATTTCACTATTCACCAAAAATTCAAGTATTTCAGAAAAAACCCAAAAATTCACCATAATCATTTTTTGACATGAGGAATACAAAAATGAACTCCACTTTTCCAAGATAATTTACTAAATATGTTAAATTAAATTTATTAATAATTTAATAGTTTATTTGAAATAATACAAATTTTAAATCTTTTTTTTACTTACTCTATGATATAGTTAAATAATACATTCACTTAAATCATATATATTTATATACATTCATTTGTAATATCTCTATTAATAAGGGTATGTTACAATTCATAATTGTTGGTTACTATTCATAAGGGTAGGTTACTATTCACTGAAAAAAATTATGTTTCCTATATGAGGCGCGAAAAATCATCCTGGACAGAACCGTGTATGTTAGATTTTCAAAATTCAAAACATTGAAGTGGTAAATTTATGTTTAAATGTAACATAGTATTTAGTATCATTATATGTAATTGTGTTACCTAATGTGATTCTACATTGAGGAATGATCATAAAAAGGGATTACCATTAATAAAACCATGGGACGTTAGAGTCAAAGACTACAATGTTTTAGGTCTATTGGGTATTACAAATTAAGGGAATGTTAAAGTATCATATATATATATAATTACACTGAATTGATCATGACTGATATCTATGTACATGTTATTAACTATCTATTTCATAATTAGGATACAATATATTATCTTCCATATCACAATTTAACTTCAATTGGATAGAAACTTGAACAAAAATATCATGTGTTGGACATCCTTCCACATATCTACTAGATAATATGTGGTAAGGAATGAAATAACAATATTTCATACATAATGAAATTCATAGGGATATCTACATGAGAGATTCATATGGAATATATTCGTTATAAATTTATTCATGATAGAGAGAATATAAATTTGTATCTAGGTATGATGACTATAAAATTACTAGATAATGGATGATTGAAAAATTATTTTTCCTATTTTTGAACCATAGATTGAGGATCACATATCCAATTATTATAACACTAGAGATAGAAAGTATTTAATATTTTCTTCACATTTTAGGTATCATAACATAAGATATTTTTTTCATAAAATGATGTGGTTCAAATTAATAACTCAACATCTGGGATCATTAACACTAATAGAATTCAGGATCATGTACATGCTATTTAGCAAAAGAACATGGTAGGTAAAATGAGTATATTTTCATTACTAAGGGAATGCATGATCAATATGGGGATATTATTTTTTCCGCTACCCCACTCATGAATGATTATTGGTCATGAGGGTGGTCATAATAATGGAATTCTAAACGAAAAATATTTTATAAATAAGTTCCTAAATAATTACGAATCAAAGGTCTTGATGTAGAGCCAAGATAAGTCTTTTATAGTTGGTAATAATGAAGATATAATAGTATTTTCTGAAATTAATTATGGATTAAATAAAATAGGAATTTAGAATTCTATGGTTATGAAAAGTAAACGGGACATATCTTTAATGACTTTAATGAGAAATTAGGGATATTGATCCCATGTGATACTTGGGTGAACTAGATGATTCCTATCCAAATTGGAACATGGGTGAAATGGATAGTAATTCTATTATGTAATACTAGGGTAAAATGAAGTCAACTATACCAAAACATTTCTGGGGAATTTATTTGAGAAAAACTATATTGTATATCCCTCCCCCTCCCTAGAATAGGGACTATTATTTTATTATTTCAGCTAAATGGATTTCAAAATTTTAATTATTTAATGTTCGGTCAGTCTAGAGTTATTAAAATTAGGGGAAGTGGTTCCATTCAATAGTTCATGGATTTTTTAATCATTGGGAACACAAATACGCTTCCATTTATTTATTAATACTTATTTTATTTCGCAAAAGTCTATATAATGGTTTTGAGTATATTAGAGATAAGGTTATGATATTGTAGGTTCATGTTGTTCCTCAAGAACCCATAGGTGAAAATTTACAGGATGAGGGTCCTATTTATATGAAATTCTCATTATTTTAGAAATTTAGTATGCTTAATAAAGTGATCAACATTGGTATATCTTGTTTGTGTTACCTATTCACACAAGTCAGCCTCAAGCTAGGATTGTAGACAATGTTATAGTCATTCTAGTTCCACTCTTATAGTTCATTTGGGATCACATTATGGGTGTTATGGGTATTGTTTTAACAAAACCTATCCCTTTTTCTTTCATTTTTATGGAATTCTTTCTTTATTAACTTCATCATTAAATTATAAAAATGAATTGTGGCTATAGTGGGAAATGATCAATATGTCACTATTTTTCATCTCATATTGATATTTCCCACATAATATTACTAATTAGATATGTAATTATCCATATTATAAAATACTTTCCTCACAGATAGTAATTTTATAAAAAAACTTGTAATCTATTATAACTATAAACTCTACATTATTACATCAGTATCATATTATAATTGTCTCCTAGGTAATTCTAATATAGTAGAAACATCATGAGTCAAGTCCGTATCTAATTATATTCAACCATTTAATAATTTACTAACTCAAAATAATCCATTTGATCCATTATTTCCTATGAGTTTCCTAGTTGAGTGATCAGGGTCTCGAAATGTGTTTGTTTTCTTGACAGTCATACTAATACTATTAATTAAGGTGATTATATATCACTAACTTATCTCATATTATTTCCATTAATAAAATATATTCTAATTATTTATTATGGAATTATATTCAACCAAATTAATCAATATAAATTATATTGTTGTCAAACTCTATACACAACTGTTGAATAATTTTGTGTTAGGAATAAAGAAAATTAACTCAATTACAATACATAACATATATTTCATTAAATTCATGTATCATAATTTATAGTGGCAAAATAAAAACATTTCATAAATCAGACGTACAATCATAAATAAAAGTATTTATATATATTAATAATAATAAATCGAATAATGTAATTGAATTAAAATTATAAATATTATAACATTAGATACACATTTAAGAATATCACATAAATATTGATAAATATTGTCAACTTATAGTTTAGATAACCATTGTGGACAATCAAAAGATTAATTTATATGAAATATTTATTTATATATTCAATATGAAATCATCTATATTATTATTTTGAGGATATTTACTATTAATTTATAATATTATTTGAAATATAAAACATTTTAATACTAATTATTCTACAAAACATCTCACATAGTATAATTGTCATATATTTAGTATTATATATATATATAATGACCAAATCCATCATCAATACATATTTTGATGTACTTTAAACTGTTCTCAAATAGGCCTTTAATGTAAAAAATCCAATATAAATATTATGATAGAATCATATTATTAAATTTCAAATCAATTATATTTACCCCTCAATTCTAAAAAATAATTTATTTATAAAACATATTTTATAATTATATAACATAAATGTTAAATATAAATTATAATTTATTCAATTTAATTAAAGAAAATAAATTTAATATTATTAATAAATATTAAGGAATAATTATTTTTAGTTTCTTAATAAAAATTATATTAATTAATTATAAATAATTTAAAATTAATTATTTTTTAAATAAATTTACAGTTTCCATATAAATAATAAAAAAATAGTTTCCCTTGATTAAAAATATATTTATAAATTAAACATCTTGTATTATTTATGGGGAGCCATAGATGGGGTTATATATATGCTCACTGATTTTATCAATTGTGACTTATTCAATGATTATTTTACCCTGATTAATAAAAATCTATTACTAGTTTTTAAAAATTGATTTATTAATGTTTTACCTAGAAAAAATTTTCTATATTAATATTTTTATTGTGGTAAAGAAACCAAAAGTATTTTCATAATTTCTAATACAATGATCTTCCACTTTCTTTGATTGGTTGTTTTCCAATATCAATGATTCTACACTTTAATTTGATATTGATTAAAATAGTTGGCGTTTACCAAAAAAATGATGATTCTAAAAGTGTATAATGCTCTTAAATCACAATGTACATATTTTTTTAGAGTCTATCTAGATTTATATTAGCATTTTCACAGTGATTTCGCGGTGTCCAAATATTATAGCTCAGAATTCTTTGAGTCAAAGAGATTCTATGTATCCCTAATATATATATATATATATATATATATTTATTTGTGTCTGTGTGTGTGTGTTTCTTTACACTTCTACTCAGATGAAGATCTAAAAATCCATAGAATATTTTTCAAAACTAATACAATAGATCTCATTCAACTCATAACATCTACTTTGAATAATAGAAGATCACCACCAATAATCTACCACTAAGTTACAAAATGTAATTTACATTCAATGATACTTAGACCCAACACATTTGGCATCACCCTTGCTGATCTGTAGAATTGATAGACACGTCATGAAAACAATACCACATAGTATGTCTTCTATCTATACATAATCTCCAAAACATGTAACTCTCAATTTTTCTTCCAACAAATGGTAAACTCATCATCTTTATCTATTTTATTATAACTTATTACATACACATGTTCTTTTAGAGAGATGTTCTATATATTTTAAACATATCATAAGAACACTCACCTTATCAGTTTACTAATGAAATTTATTGATGTAAAAATTATTCTATGTAACTTTTTCTATCTCAATAAGCTTCTCTTGGACATCTATAATTATTTATGCCCATTAAATTTATTCTATAAAAATAAACTTTATTAAATTGATAGTTGAGGGAACCTTTTATTTTTTTTCCATAAATCTCTATAATGGAATACCCATTTTTGTATACCATGAAACTTCATGCTCTACTTTTTCAACTCAATTTATAGTCATAGAAAACCCTAATTTTTTTCTTCTTCATTTTATTTTTCAACACAATAAACCTCTAAAAAATGTCGATGTTATGGAAAACTTATTTATATTCAATATAACAGCACCATAATATTTAATTTTTTTATTTTACAAATAATTAAAAAAATAAGCCAATTAAATTTTATGATGGAAATTATTTTTCCATTGTGATGAATTCCATTGAAAAAAATGAATCATATAAATAAATATATGTACACTCCAATAACACAAGAATATTATAATTTATAATTCATGGTAATATTTCAGAAATTTTGTCAATGATACTCCAAAACCCAATAAATACACCTTTTAAGGGTATTATGTATTAAATAAACAATAGCACACAGTTTTATTTTTCATCTTCTAAAATATTTTTGAAAAACTAATAAATATATTTTCATCAACTAAAAATATAATCTATTGCTTATTATCAATCTTAATCATCACATCATCATCCAAGGTGATTGACATAATAATCCTTTCCTAATATACCCTTTATTCTAATATCATCATATGATTATTTAATCATTGATTAACAGAATTACCATCATCATATTTTTTCCTATTTATATTATCAAAATATATACTTCAATGAAATCAAAATGTTTATATATGTATATATAATTCATCTATGTGCATCCTAGTCTGTTTGTTATATCTCAGGTAATTATAGAATTTTAATTTTTTATATTTATATGTATTTATTAATTATATTGTAATTATTACTTTTAATGGGATGAAATTTTTGATAGAGTATCAGACAAACAATAATGGGTTTCTTTGAAATCATACGTTGCACACAAGGCTGAGTTATATGGAAAAATAATATATTATTCATATTACAATTTTATGTTGTCATTTTCCCATAGTTGTTTGAATGGGGGAATGAAAGGTTTTTACTAAATTATGAAAATATATATTAAATTTTTTTTTGTTATGATTCATTTGTTATAAAATTAACTATAAAAGTTAATAAATCCCAACTGAATATAAATGACGAGTTTTTATAAAAATTAATTTTTTTTTGAATAACGTTGCTTATAAAAAAATCATTTCACCACTTATGTATTATATTAGCTAAATATTAATTCAATATATTTTTTAAAATATTTCCCTATGTTATCAATACATTATATAAGAATAAATATAATTTTACAGATAAAATGAGAGTTTTAGTAAAAAATTTGTTTTCCACCTTTTGATAGAGAACTGATTATTAATCTAGTTTTGGACTCTGTTATAAGTTATATTTCACAAAATAAATATCTTATTTTTAATGGGGTTATTATAATTTACATTGTTCGAATTTAAATATTTTTCTGATAAAATTTATTCTTTAATGAATAGTGAAAACAATGCATTTAAAATCAAAAAAAATTATCTACATTATTTATATAGTTAGATTTTATTTTAAATTTGTTTTAATATTCAATTATTTTATGTTATAAAAATTTAATCCAATTTAGTTCATTGGATGAAATTTAATATTTAAATTGAATAGAACTACTATGGGAACATTTGATCATTTTACTAAAAAATTATTTTCTCATTCTAAAAACATGATTAAATTTAATTTTTTTCCCATTTTTGTTAGTTGAATTTACAAATAAAAACATTCTTATAATAATTCTGAATAATTTGGTTCAATATGATCCAAATAATTTTTTGGTGAATTGTAATGATAATATTTTATTTTTCACGGTTAAAGGTTAATAATGTAAGTAATGGTAAAAATAAAATTATTATATGATAAAAAGTCATTAACACATTATATAATCTTATTAGATGATTTTTTTTCTTCATAGACAATAATTGGGTAAAAATATTGGCCAATGGAATCCAATTCTCTATGATTATGACATTTATAACTTTTAATTTAATGTTATGGAAAATATGTCATAATCATACCTCTTATTAATAATCCAATATTAAAATAGTGTATTATAATTGATATATTATAATATAAATATTCTTTTTCAATATAAAAATTTTATCTACATGATGTTATACTATTAAAAATTTTATATATTTATTGATTATGTTTAATTATGACAGAAATATGATGTAGTCATAGATTTATTTTAGAAAGAATCCAATAAATAATATTAATAATTTTAAAAGAAAACAAATTCTAATATTTCACACTATACATGATATTTATGGATGAGTATGACATGTTATTATTTATTTAATTTACTTTTTTCGAATGAATGATTTTTTATGATATATTATAAATTCATTAAATGAATAGTGTCCAAATTGAAATAATTCATATTTTAAAATATAATATATATAATATAATTATATAAAATTTATAAAAATATATGATTCGGCCAAAAAGGATATATAACACTATAGATTTAATTAATAAATATTTAATAGGTATTTTTTATGGATTTTGTAACTTGATTAACAGTCAATGTGTAAATTACATGAAAAAAAGTAAGAATAAAAAGGGGATAAAACATAGAGTAAGGATTAAAAAGTATCCAAAACCTATATAATTCTCAATAGATGATTATATTTTGACTTATAATAATATTATTTAATATTTATCCTACATTGGAACTATTTTGAATCAAAATTTAAATTAAAATTGTTTAATACTTTTACTAATTCCAAATATGCCCCTCCCCTCCCCTTTAAAAAGAAAATCATTCTTCTCTATTAGTCACACATCCAAAAATATTTGGATCCATAACTATATACCAAAATTTATTCCTAGATTTCATCCCCACATTATTGAGGCCTTATCTTTGGTTTATCATCCTCAATTGAGGCCTTTATGCATTCTTCAAATGTGATTAACCAAAGAAGAAGAATCGTTTTGTTGAGCTTTTTGTATTTCATTTCTTCACCCACATAATTCAAATACAATTATTCCTATACGAAATAACAAATGAAGTATAATGAATATAATTAGTTGTTATTATGTTAACATAATTTCCTAAATCCATCTACATATTTATTAAATTTGAAAGGAATTAATCATTTCTTCGTACATGTGAACAATCACTTCCACAGACCGATATAATTCATTTTTTAACCGTCCTTCATGACTAGTAATTATGATGGAATAATTTTTTTTATAATTTCAATTAAATTTTTATCATTATAAGATAATAATATATAAATTATTTTCAAGCATTCAACGAACATAAAAATTAAAGCGTCATTTAGACGTACGTGTAAACTATCACCTCCACAAAGCGATGTTAATCGTTTTTTTGCCACAACACTTGTATGATAAAGATATGTATATTTAAAATGATGATTATTATTTTAATAATATTATGATAATTATTAAAAAAATAATACAGTAAATAAATTCTTAAAATTAAAATCAGTGTCAAATGGAAATGTATCTCCGACATACGTACAACCTACCTTCTCCATGATTGTAAAGTTGTTCATTTTTTATATGATAAATTGATGGTTTGAATTAAATGTATAATTAATTAATTAATGTTATTATTTTTTCTTTAATTTTATCCTAGAGGAAATGGATGTAATTAACACTAGAACTATTGATGTTATAACTAGTTCATTTTCGAATAATGTACCGAATATCGACAAAAAATCCAATATGAACTACAATATTTATGTAATTTTTATAACATGGTATCAAGTGATTTAAAATGAAAAATAAACTTGAAAATGGTTATCAAACAAGTAAAAATCAAACTACTTATATTATTCAATGAAAAAATCATTATGCATGGTGTGCATGACTCAAGGTAAGGAACATCATCTCAAACTCCTTTGACTGATGAATATTTCAATAATATGCATCACCATATTTTTTCGATGTATAATTGAGCCATTTTACTTTTATATTCACTCAGTGGTTTTCAAATAAATTAATTTTTTTATGAATTTTTTACTAAATTGTAAATGTAATGTTTTTTATGTACACAAATACAACAATTTTTCCACCACCAAGACCATTATGTTATATTTGGCTTACCCTATAATCTATAGGGTTTTTAAAATAAAAGAAATATCTTATTCAGTTTTTTAGGGTTTTGGTATTGAATTTTTTTTAAGTGGATATACTATTTGAAAATAATGTAATGATTTACTATGATTAAAAATACAATTTTAAGATTTCAAATTGAAATATTTAATGTGTAATGAATATATATTTTCACTTTCAAATTTAATTATTGGATACATGATAAACCAATGACCATTAGTTTTTTGCTAAAACAAAGATGAATGATTCTGTGATAAACCAAGTAGGGTTGGTTACATTATAACCTACAATGAATTGTTTTTGGAAGATAACTATATGGTATTTAATTTAGTGGGATGTGTATAAGTCTTCTATATGGTTATTACATTTACGTATGATTATGTCTCAAGTTACCACTATTTTTTATAATTGATTTATAGGGTTATGAAGGTAATCTATTGATTACAAAAAGGGTAAGCAGGTAACTTATATTAAGTGAAGTGTATTTACTACATTTTATTGTTCAATAGTATTACATTATCCTATGGTATTCATGGTTTACTTGTTTTCACAAAGAATAATAGTTTTCAATCTTTATATATCCCTTATTTATCTTTTTATGCACCTCCAAATATTTGAAATGATTTAAACCAGATTTATAGTATAATGGAGTCACAGTTTGGATCATGGAAAAGTTATAAAGTTTAATCCTGAAATGAATCCTTGTTTCCTTAAAAAAAAATTATAAAACAAATAGAATATGACTTGATGTGTCTAATTTGTGATATTTGAGTTATTTTGTATGAGTTATCGTTAAATTATATAATATTATAAAACCGAAAAGATCCTAAATGTAAATTAAAGTCAAATTATTGACATAACTCAAGATTATGTAATGTTTATGGATGAGGACTTATTATTGGTATCTAAGGTCTTCATAGGTATCTTTAGAGGATATGGTGATATTTAAGTAGATGTGACAAGTCAAATTTAACCTAACTTATTAGTATAAAAGAAATATTCATATTTATTTTAGATAAGTTGAATTATTTTGAGATAACATGAATATGTATATCATGGTGTTTATCTAACTAATAATATAGTATATAATTATTTTATTAATATACTCACACTAACAATTTTTTTCGCAAATGGCTTGATCTAGTAAAAACAAATTTTAGAAAGGATGTGAAGGAAAATGCGTTGTTTCACCTAATAATAAATTTAATGAGATAGGAGATTCTTTGAGAAATATAATGGTTATTTGAAACCATCAATATGGATTCATGATTTACTACTATAACCTTAGTGAGTTTTCTAATGCATCATATATGACAGAAATTAAATAGTATTGAATATAAGGTAATAATATTAATGTTTACTATATTCCATGAAATATATATCGAAGATGTGGAAAGAATCATATATGAAATTTTTTTAAAGGTATGGGAAGATGTTATAGATGTGGTAATGATTATCATAATGAAATAATCTTCCAATGAAAAATAAATCATTATGTTTACTCTAGGAATGAGAAAGAAGTTGTTTCAGATTTATTAATTGAATGTTTTTAATTTGTGGCATATAGTAATTTTGAAAAAAAATTTCTTATGAAGGAGGATTTAGAATGGTATGTGGAGGAATGTACAAATATACTTCAATCAATAACTAAGTCTATTAAAATTGATGATTAAGAAACCTAATATGAACTATTAAAGTTATGGATTATTTCGTGTATTTAGATTTGAAATTATTTAATCATAATACAAGATTAATTTTTTTATTTTATAACGGAAGTATTAATGAATAATTAGTAGAAGAATTTTTAATGATAATGAAGAATTCTGAATTATTAAAAAGACTACATATAATGTATTTAAGTGTTACTTTAGACAATAGGCTAATAAAATGTTTAAAATTATTGATGCCCTTTCGTTGATGGGATTACATTGGAAGATGTTATCTAGTATGTGTAGCCCTGATGAATACATAGTGAAAATGTTATTCAGTGATGATTTGTCTTTTCACGGGTGGAAATAATTCAATAGGTATGGATAACCATTTGGGTTTATAAGACCTATGATTTGGAGGAAATTATGGGTTATTACATTTTGGGTTTCAAAATGTATGGTATAAGATAATCATTGAGGATAAAACTTATTATGGTTATTTTTAAGGATTTTATTTAATTTTAAAAATATTATAATGTTATTTAATTTTAAGAAAATGGAAAATTCACAGGAAGGGTAAAATCCCATGCAATCAGACACTTCTGTGTAATTCAATCCCGGAACTATTGTTCTACAAGGATTTATATCATACCACTAGTCTACATGATGCCATCGGATATTATGATTTATTTTTTTAGTTAAAAATTTAATAAAATACAAGTAATATTATTTTGGGAAATTATGTTTTATCAAATTTATATCCTTGTTATTAGAAATTGATTTAATAATTATGTGATAAATGTTATTTTGGATGACATCCACTATTTTGGGAATATTATATTATTGAGTTTACAAGAAAAGTACGTGATTTTTAATTAAGGTGTAATGGAATATTTATATATTGTAAGAATCTATTATTCTCTATTGAGGACATATGGTGATAACGATTATTTATGTAAATGATTAACCTACATTATATATTATGTGATTAGGTTTATTACTTCTTAGAATAAGACATTAAGAGTGGTAGATGTAATTTGGAGATAAATGTAAAAATTTATCTCTGAAGACAATCTGGTCAAATCCTTCAAAATATTAGATTTAAATCTTAGTATGGATTATATTAACGAATTTAAATGAAATTTGTTTATTGAATGTTGTATTTTTGACATAGGGGTTTTCAGTTTAATTTTGGAGATTAAAATTAGTTTTTATTTCTCTAATGGCTCATGATTTTTGGACAGGGGTTTTATTATTTCATAACCATATTCGTTTTGGTTATATTCCATGTATAATGATTGTAGAAAAAAATAGATAATATATTTAGGATTATGTCATCATATAGAATATTAATTTATTGATTTAGGAATGTAATATTCACCATAAATACACATCATTTGGATAAAAAAAGAGTTTATAGTGTAATTAAATTTATGGACGTAACTCATCCTTTAAAGTATTCATATTTCTTTATGTACTAATTATAATTAGTAAAAGAATTCAACAACTACAATAAAATTCTCATAGAAAAATATATCCATGTATTTTTCCTGCTTTGAGTTTGAAGACAGTTTAATCCATCCCAGGATTGTATTTTTTTTATTGTTAACATTATCTTGATCATGTTTTCTATCACTCTCCATCAGAATATTATGATTTTTTTTCTTCCATGTCCAATTTTTCCAATCTAGATTTCTATTATTTTTTATCTTAGGTAACCTTTCCGATTAATATTCATTCAATTGAGTAGAGACACTAGTTTAGCGGTTGGGGATGTCACAAAAGATACTTGAATTTCTAAGAATCAAGTTGGAGAATTTTTCAGGGTGGTTGATGATGCTACAGAACCTTTGCCTGTGGAGAATAGGGGTACTCAACAAGTTTCTATTAAGGATTCTGCTCATCATTCTATAGAAGATCGTGCCTTGTATCTTGATGTGAACCCAACAATTTCTACAAGTAATGAATGTACTGCCCTAAATTTCAATGCAGATAAAGAGGAAGGAAAAAAGGATCATAATGATGAATCTGACAAGGACTCATCAGCAGAGGAAGAAGACAAACCTGGGCAACTAGAGGAAGTGTACCTGAATTCCATGGCTAAAAAAGGAAAAATCCATTGGTAGAAATTGATGGATTCATTATCCCGAAGCCAACGAAAACTAGAAGGTGTGAGGATTATTCACAAATAGAAATGACAATTGCAACTAGATCGACAGATGTCAATAAAAAGGATGATTATGAAAAAGAGCTAGTAAAACCTACAATTCAAGAATCCAGCATAGTCTTATATTACTACTCGCATCAATTCATAAAAGTTGATATTTAGGAATGGATTTACCACATGGATAAGCAACAAGAAATTTCTCAACAGGAGTTGCAAATGGGGATTATGAATTCTGAACAGTACTTAGAGGCTAAGAGATTCATTTTCAATGAGAAATTGAAGATGAACTTATAAACATCTCGATGATTCTGAAAGTGGGCTTTCTGTGATTTCATGGATTTTATCTTTTGACTTCAGCTATGTGTTTTCAGATCCTATGGTTTCATTCTGTTTCTATGCTACTACATTGGTAATTTTTTGGGTGTCAGATTTAGGTGTTCAGGATCTTGCTGGTTTACATACTTCTTCTTTGACTCATTTTTGGAATTTGCTGGCTTTATATTCTGGCTGACAATTCTATTTTGGTTCACTGGAATGGACATCAACTTTGTTTCCTTCCTCTCTCAAGTGGCGGTCCTACCATGACTCTGAATGTGCCTTCACCTTGAAGTGATTGAAGAATATTATGGAATGGTTTTGGTTTTATTTCCCAATAGGATGTTTTCTCCCTGTAAAAGAATGGTTTTACTCTATTGGAGTGAAGGCTGGTTCCTGTTTTTCCCATGGAAGTATGCATCTGGATTGCTCTGCATAATAGATTGTGTACTTCATTTGTTCAGTACAGAGTTGCTAATGTTTAACCGCTTGTTTGGATGGACTTCTTTCTTCTCCAACATGCTGAATCATTTTGGAATGCTTCCCCGATTGTCTTCATGTTCTATGCACTATGATAATGATGCCATGATAGAATATCTCTGGATGGATGCATCTCATTTTCTTTGGGTGAATTTTGATGAGAAATATGGTGCATCTTTCTCACTTTCAAAGAAGTAACACTCACATGAAGTCTCCGTTTTTAAGCAGTAAATGTCATGGAATGGAGGATAATGCATGTCCGAACTACACACTGTGATTCTACTTCTGCAGTGGAGGTCATGGACTCTCGTTGGATCTTATCTGAGCCTGTTTGAAGACTCGTTACTCAGTAAATTAAAGTTTTATATGTATTTTGTTGTTTTCTCTATTTTGGGATGGTGTAAATCCAATTCACCTCGTGTTTTCATTGTAAACTAAAATTTTAATAAATTCCATTAGACCTGAATTGGTAAACCAATTCATGTCACCTTCTTCAAAAAATTCATTCAATTAAATTTGATGTTCTCTTGGATCTGTTTATAATGTGGTATTCAAATGTATTAATATTGAAAATTTAATCATTAGTTACCGAGAACAAGTCTATAATTGGGAGCACTAAATTTACTCAAGTTGGGGATTTGGCAGCCTAGGT
The DNA here is from genome assembly GCA_963277665.1 of Viscum album. Classification (NCBI taxonomy): domain Eukaryota; kingdom Viridiplantae; phylum Streptophyta; class Magnoliopsida; order Santalales; family Viscaceae; genus Viscum; species Viscum album. Next base: position 1,806,715,321 of record OY728122.1, on the reverse strand, counting down.
AATTATAGAATTATAATTTTTCATTTTTATTAATATTTATTAATTAGAATTTAATTTTAATTTTTAATGGGATGATATGTCTAATAGTGTACCCAACACACAATATTAGGTTTATATAATATATTATGTTGTGCATAATACTGAGTTATACTGAAAAATAATAAATTGTAAATATTATTATTTTATGTTGTATTTATCATATACTTGTTATTGTGGTGGGAATAAATCATATTAAATAAATTATGAATATAAGGTATACACATGTTTATAAAATGATTCATTGTTTATAAAATTAATTATAAATGTGAATAAAAACCTATCGAATATAAAGGGAGTGTTTTATAAAATCCTATTTATGTTTGAAAAAATTCAGATTAAAAATTAATCAAATCACCCGTGTTTGATTATATTAATGAAATATTATTTCAATATAATGTTTATAATACATCTTATTTGTTTTATAGACAATATATATGAACAAATACAATTTTATAGATAAAATGATTATTTTTATGAAAAATGTTTTTTACCGCTATTTGACGGAGAACCCATTATTAATAATATTTTTTACAATATTATATGTTTTATTTTAAAAATTAATCATATTCATGATAATAATATAAAAAATTCATTTGGTTGAATTATTCTATTTTTTTGATAGAATTCAATTTTTAAAGAATAGTGAAAACACTACATTTTTATTCAAAAGTACGTTTTCATATAATTTTTAAATATAGTAATATTTTATATTTAATAAGTTTTAATGTATAATTATATTTTTTATATAATTTAATCAAATTTAGTTCATTAGAATAAATTTCATATTTAAATTAGATAGAAAAACAATGTCAACAATTGAACGTTTTACTAAAAAAAATGTTTTCTCATTCCGAAATTGTAGGCCTTTTAAACCACATGAGTTTGATTATGACATTTTTAACTTTTGAATTAAAATAAGGAAAATATGTCATCATCATGTCTCTTATTAGAATATAATTTTTAATATGAGGTTATATAAGTTAAATCCTCTACTATATTTATTCCATAGAATTATAAAATTATTACCAACATCATGGTAATTTATTTTTAATTTTTGATCATTAAATTAATAAATTTAATTATTACACAATGATGATTTAGTATTAGATTTATTATGGAATGAATCAAATAAATAATATTAATAATATTAAAAGTAGTTAATTTTAAATATTTAATTTGATCCATGAAATTTTTTGGATTTATATTACAGGTTTTTATATAGTTGATTTTGTTTTTTCAAAGGAATCAAGTTTTTATGATATTTTATAAAAATTAATTAAATTAATAGTGTCAAAATTGACATAATTCATATTTTAAAATTTAAAATATTAAATTAAATGATAGAAAATTCCAAAAAATATAATATTTGACCAAAAAAATTATATAAAACAAACAATTTCATTAATGAATCATTCATAGGTCTTTTTTCATGATTTGGTAATCGTTTTAACTATCAACGTCTAAATTACTTTATAAAATGGTAAGATTTAAAAGGGGTTAAATAGAAATATAAGGATTAAAAAGATATCCAAAAACTATCCAATCCCACTTTGATGATTTTATTTAAATATATAATAATATATTGGATAAAATATAAGTTTTACTAATTTAGAATCTAAAATAAATTTAAAATAATTTAATAATTTTATTAATTCAACGGTTTCCCATCGCCACTTGTATAAAAAGTTACCCATCCTTATTTGTTACTCACACATCCATATAAAATAAATTTCATCCAAGATTTGAAAAAAAACACTTTCTAGAATCCATCCCCACATTCTTGATACATTATATTAGGTAGAACGCCCTCCATTATTTTTTAAGATGATATTCGAAGGTGATCAACCGAAGAAGAGGTGTCTTTTTCTTTCAGTATTTATATTTTATTTATTCTTGAACATCCTCCATATATTCATATTACAATATGAAATAATAACCCTACTTACATCAATATATTTATATGTTTTTATGTTTATATCTTCACCAAAATCTATTTATATTTCCATCAAATGGGAAAGGAATTATTCATTCATGCATTTCTGTGAACTATCTCCTCCACGAACCGATACACTTCATTAATCCATAACTGTATCTCAAAAGTAGTAATAAGAATGGAATTAATGTTATTATAAAATATTAATGAAATATTAATAATTATATGGGAATAATAATATCATTTTTTTTCAAACATTCCATTCACATTAAAATGATAATGTTGTTCGTGTGTTTGTGTGATCTATAAAATATATAAAGCAACATGTATCAATTTTAATCCCCATGTCAATTGTATGATATATATAATTATATTTAAATGAATATTTTTATGTTCATTATATTTTAATCATTTTGTAAAGATAAAATAATAAATACCTTACTTCTATAATGATCAATTAAAAATGGTCTCATTACACATGTGTACGTACGACCTACCATATCCATGACTATAACATTTATTATTTTTCAAAGAAAAATAATGTAGTTTTATGAAATAGGATAATTGATATATAAATGTGATTATATATCATTAATGTTGTTCTAGATATGATGGACTTAATAAAAAAATAGACTATTGACATCATAACATGTTCATTTTCGACTCATGTTCCAAATTTTCAAAAAACATCTAATAGGAACATAAATAATTGTGCAATTTTTATATCATGGTAATAAGTGATATAAAAGTAATAATAAAATTTATAAATTATGTCTAGAAATTAGAAATTACCCTAAGTTTTTTATTAAAGACTATAATTATTTTACATCATGAGTCGGGCTTATTGTAAAGGACTTTGTCTAAATCTCTTTTATTTTAGGAATGTTTTGATAATATACACCACCTTTTATTATATAGTGTATAAATAACACCTTTGAGATTTAAATTCATTCAAAGGTATTAGAATTTTCACTTTTTCTACGAAGCGTTTTACTCAACAAAAATAATTGTTTTTCGTATGAAGCGACGGAAAATTTTCCACCACTGTACCCATTATTTGATAATTGGATTACTCTATATGCCATAATTCATTTAAAAGTAAAATAAATAACTTATTACCTTTTTTATTGTTTTGGTATTGAAAATTATTTTTAATGTGGATTAACTATTTCATTATCGAGAATGGATTTTTATCATTGGAAAATAAATTTTATGATTGATAATTACAATATTTTTTTTAATTATTATATAAAGGTACTTCTGTATTTGAGGAGTGGTTATATGTTAATCTAATGATGGGTGGTTACATGATAATCCAAATATGGTTGGTTAGGTGATAATCCAAGGAAACATGGTTGTGTTATAACAACCATTGCATTGGGTATGTAAGTCGGTTGTATGTCTATTCCATTAATTGGTAAGTATTGAAGTTGTCCATATGGTTATTCCATTAATGAATGATTATGTCCCAGGTTACCTTTATATGTTATATATGATTTCTAGGTGTTCATATGTAATATTTGTATTATGAAAAGGGTAAGAAATGAGTTTATATTCAGTGATTTGTATTTTGAACCACATAAAGTTGAAATGTTTTGTGTTATGATAAAATATTAATGGTTTATATGTTTTCTCAATGAATAATATTTCCCTTAATTTTGTATCCCTTTCTAATAATTTTATGAAAATCAGAGGTTTTTAAATGATTATAAAATGATTTAAAAATGAATAGAGTCATGGATGAGATCATATAAAAGTTATGATATTTAAAAATGATATGAAACCATTTCTATTTTGATTTATTTATATAAAATAAATGGATAGTGAGTATAACTATATACATTGTAATATTTAAGTTGTTATGTATTAGTTATAGACTAATTCTCTAAATATCAAAAATAGAAAATATCCTAGATTTGAATTAAATTCAAATTATCAATCTAACTGAAGATTATGTAATTTTTATGGTAAGATCCATATAGTGTAATTATCTTATTTTTATATTTGGTATTTAGTGTCCAACATATGTTAGTATTAATTTATTCTATCTCTAAACACTGGATCTTAAAAACCTTACAGGGTTTGAACACTTTTTGGTTATCTGAATTTATATACAGGGGTTCAACATTGAAACATTTATCTATGGTCAACAGATATAACAACATGGTTCTCCATTTACATATAGGGTTATTAAAATTTTATATTAATGAAAATTTGTCTATGAAATCATTAAATTACTTGGATAAAAATATTCTTATTTGGTGATTGTATTTTCATGTAGAAGATGTTTTGAAATTTTGAATTATCTGTTTGAGGCAATCTTCTATATCACAAAAATCACAAAAGTGAATCTTGAAATATGAAAATATTTTAATATAGTGTCATGAACATTTTTATTAAATCATATTTGGGGAATCATTGAATATGAAAATTTGTATTTTGGATTCACATATATGGAATCTGGAGATTGAAATTTTTTCCACAATATTCATCACTTCCAACTTTGTCTCCTTCACATCATCTCCATCCATTTCATTCATACAAATACACTTAAAACACCATTTAGAATATTATAAAATTATAAAATAACTATGTTTTTTCTTAATAACATTTCAATAACAAAATGAAAATATTGTTTTGGTTAAAAAATGATTCACACTACACATTATATTCTAGTGAAGATAATATTTTATTTCATCCTTTATTTTTTTAGTATTATTTCAAGAAACCTTCATGCAAAAGTATATAAATTTGGATTTTCCATGAATCTATTATATTAGTATCACATTCATTTATCTATTTGTAATTGTATCTATAGATCCTTTAGGATGTTAACTTTACCCCCACACTCTTTTAATTTTAATCCTTTATAGGATGTATTTCCTATTATTTTTTAAAAAAATTATACTATAATGATAATATATTCTAAATATATGTTTTATATGGATCCAACATGATTCTATGTAGAATGGTATTCATCAAAAACCAACACTTCATAGTATATTAACTATAGTATATATGAAATAACACATCATCTTTTTATAATTCATTGACACTCCAATGAATCAAACACTATTCAATGAAATGTATTGAAATTAACATTTTTTAAAAAATAGTAATACAAGTTCATATTATGTCTTAAACATTATATTATTTCATTAATAGGGTTATCAAAAAATGATATATTCATGTCAATATTCAGGAAATATTTTTCGTCTCCTCGCCATATAAATTAAAATAAATGAAAACGTTGCAATATTTTTTATAATTTAAGGGTTATATATTCTATTATAATGAAAAACTAATACTCGTATGATCATCCTAAAAATCATGGGATTTTAGGGACAAAATAATTTCTATTAATGAGCCCTTTTTTAATCACACTAAGTTTAATTTTTAAATACTGATGTGTATAATAATAATACATAACATATAAACAATAGATATCAATTAAATTTCTCAATCATGATCGAACCATTATTTTCCAATTATTAGGGGATGTATAAATTTAATTTTATAGATTTAATTTCAAACAACACTCATCTTAACAGAAACATCATAATAATTAGTTGAACCTTAAGTAATTACATTTTTGATTAGGAGACACTACCTCAAAATAATTATAATAATCTAATATAATAAAAGATCCTATAGAGAGAGTGTCATACCATATATATATATAAATTAATTAATGGGTATGTACAAATTTAAATAATTTATAAATATATGATACCTATAGTTGGATTCAAATTACATTTTTCTTCCCTCGGATGGTGTAATCCCTAATTCATAACTATGGAAATTATATTATAGAAGTAGTCTCTCTATTATTATTCATCAATTTTATAATTGATACTATTTTTAAATAAATATCAATTAAAATTTATATGAACCATTATTATAATCTGTATGTGTGAATATTATCACCCCCCATCATCCATTAAATTTAATCCCATGTATTAAAACATAAGCACTCATTATTTTTAGAATGATGTGGACATCGACTATGACTTAGTTGTAGCATTAGGGATGATACATTTTTCATAGCCTAGTTTAGTTTTTCTTAGATTAATTATAATGAAACCCATTTTCAATACATGAATCATTTTTTGGTTCATAATCCTATATTTCATTTCCATTCATGGATATCTCTTTATTCCTAATGAGTTTCAGAGATAGTGTTTATTTTTTCTTGAGATATCATATATATTATATATTTTATATATTTCTTCATCATCCCAACATCTTCAAATTTCTCATTCAATATAATCAATATTTCATTAGGACGATCCAACTTGTTCATTTTTATATTATATATTTAATTATAGGAACACATTTATAATTATAAACTTATTGTTCATTCACATTAATTAGTTATAACTTCTCTAGATGGAATAGTACTATCATATACTTTTGGGGTGTGTGTCCAAGAATGAATCAACAAACATGAACTTATTTATCAACCATTTAATTTTCAAGACCTGTATTCCAGGGCCCGTGTGGAGACTAACCAAATCTCGCCTTCCATAGGCCAGGGGATGGCGACTAGCACCCAATGCGTAATTCCCTAAATCTAGGAAGGAATTTCCTGTAAAACTATAAACACACAAAATAGAGCACACAGCTGGATACAAAACACCATGTAAAACTATAATACAAGAGACTGCTGAAAAGTAATGGGGATAGGAATATAAGCCCATCTATAAAGTAAAATTACAAATGAAAAGGCTAACATATATGAAAGGTGAAAATAAGCACTTGGATTGTCTACCAGGACATCCTACCTGAAGGGTATGTACAGATAGCCTCCACAGCACTCCACTTCCATCCATCTTCTCCGTGAACTGTCACACCATGTGGTCCACCTCTGGGTACCATCTAGTCCTGGTACACTCATCCACTGTCACCACTGTCCGTCGTCTGCAACCAACACAACGAGGTGCAGGCATAGCCCTTGCAAGGGTGAGTATAATGATACTCAATAGGGATCCCGAGACCCTCAAGGTCTCACAAAAATCCAACAAGTAGAAACCAAAAAGTATTAAATCAATAGATAACCCTGCTTAGGTATATTCTCATACATATACCTAAGTTATTAGACAATCCATATCAATCATGATGGAAACAGAAAAGTTCATGACTCAGCACAACCAGGATTTCTATTCTAATTATCCAAACCATGGTTGTTGGAGAACTCCTCCTTTGTCGAGTATAGTGGGACTACTACGACACCATAGTGCTTCCCACTAACCATGGACTGATGAGGAACTCCTCCTATCGAGTACCATGGGTCTGTTGTGTCACTAATGTGCTCCCCATCATGGGTCTGTCACGTCACCAAGGCGCTACCCCACGTAGCCTACTGAGGTACTCTTCCTATTGTGAACCGTGGGTCTGCCGCAACACCAAGCCGCTCCCCACTTTGGGTCTGCCACGACACCAAGGTGATCCCCATTGGGCTAGTCATGTCACTCCAAGTTGAATCATTCAACAGTTTTCAGGTCTCCGCCAGCTACTAGGTATCTGCACTATGCTTGCTCATATCAATTAGGATATTCTCCATGAGATATTGGTTGATAATACAACTATCACTAATCCCCTCAAAGAAGTATCTCAAAGGTCTACCACATCATTGGGATCTCAACGCAATAGACGACGCGTCAATCAGACCCACAGTCTGTGAGTTATTAACCTTTTAGCCTGAGGGGGCTAGTTAGATTCATGCATGATCCAACCTGGATACATCTCAACTATACCCCGAACTCCAGTGGCGTATACTCAAAGGGACTATTGCGCTCAATGAATAACATTGTCACTAATGGTTTGTCAAACGGTCGTATGGTGCCAATGTTATGGCCACAAATGTAAAGGGGTCGGTATTGGGCCCAGGTCCAGTCCGACCTAGTCTGAATTGACTCAGTCTGGGTTGACCCGGTCAGACCTAATGGGTTTGTCCTGACACATTGGGTGGGTCAGCCTGTTAGGATTGGCCCGGCCCGCTGAGCCCATCCCAGCAATCAACTTGGGTGGTTCGGCTCGGGCTCCGTGCCGGTACGTCCCAGAGTGTCGCGAGGGTGCGACCGAACATGGCACATCCCGGAGGGCATGTCCAGGCCGGTTCGGCCAGTGTACCACGAGGGGGCTGCGGGCCGGCTCGGGAGGCCAGTGCAGCCAAGACCCTGATTCGATCGGCCGGTAGCTCGAAAGGTCGGGCGGTCTGGAGATGGTCGGGCAGGCTGAGAGGTGGCCGAGAGGCCAGTGGGTAGGTCGGCGGGCTACGGTCTGGCCGGGCAGGGCACCCGAGGGGCCGGCCGGAGGCCGGGCTGGGTGCTAGCCGTGCAGACAGGGCGGCCAGGCAGGGCTCTAGGCGGCCCAACGGGGCGGCCGGGTAGGGTGCCAGGCGGGCCGACGGGAGGTCGGAAGGCTGGGAGGCCGAGCCGACATGATTTGGTATGGAATGGGATGGTGCAGTTCAATGGGGTTCGGCCGGGGTACACGAGAGGGTGACTGATTCCGGAAGGCCAGCGTGGCTCAGGATGACGATTGGCTCGGCTGATAAGCAATGCGGCCGGCGCGGCTCATTTTCCAGTGGGTGGCACGGTTCTTCCTGAGTTGGCGGAGCTGTTTCGGTCAGAGCGCCATGGGGGCAGCACGATTCGTGGAGGCCATGAGTAGCACAGCCGCGGCCTTCTTCGTTTCGTCACCTCATCGCCATGCCGAAGATCATATCAAATAAGAATGATGGAGGGGTCAGGCCATGTTGGTTTGGCCTGCACCCTCTGTGTTTAGGGTGGAATCATTTGGATCATCAAGAAGTATGAATGATGATATTAAATTGTTTTAGAACCATCGCAATGATTCCTTTCCAACTGAAGAAGATAAAAAAGAAAGGTAATATTATTCAAAATAACCCTTACCATTGTTCTTCATTCGTCGATGGAGTCGCATGGAAGAAGACGATGTAGTCTTTGTTCATTGTGTCCGCTGCACACTTCACATCTCGAGCTCACACGTTGGTTGTTGAAGACTCTCCATGTCGGTAGGATCTGAGGAAGGAAGTCGAAGTCTCTCTTCTCTGGCGTCCTTCGTTCTACGTTCTTCGTTCTTCATTGGGAGTTTTTTCTTTTCTCCCAAGTTCCACCAAAAGGGAAATTCCAACCAAAGTAATAAGGGATTGTGATATCTTATTAATTCATTGGCACAATATTCACATTGTATGAAACAATTTAATCGGATCCACCTTATTAATGTGAAGGTTTGGCATAATAAATTATGTGTTGGCTCAAATGATTAAAGAGGAGGTGGTGGCACCATAAATGGTATAGGAGGTCAACGAGCTCCCACTCATTAATGCAGGGAGTTGAGTGATTTTCTTCTCCTCTAGCTAATCGAGGGGTTTAGTCCCATGTGGTCCCCATGTCGTAACCTCTCGTAGGAGGTCAGGATCGAGTGGGCCCCACCATCGTAAACTCTCAGGGGAGGTTAGGGCCTGGTGGTCTCCACTTCCATTATCCACATGGAGGTTTTATATCTAGTGGAACCCACCTCCAAAAACCCACATGGCGGCTAAAATAAAAATAATTTGAAGCACACTTTATTTTATTATTTTCCACGAATACCCAAAAATTAACATTTATTCCCAACCCACTTCCATTGTGGAGAATGTCTTCATATTAGAATAATAACGCTACAAGTTTAACGGTGTCCTCATATTTCAATTCAGAGCGTCGGTGCAAAAGTTATAAAAACATGCTTGTATGTTTAATAACAATTCTTGAACAAAACTTCTGAAATAGATTCTGGGAAAACCGGGCCTTGGAATCATGCGCCGTCAATTTTCATGGTCTCGTAAAATTCCCATGTATTTATGAAAAAAAATTATTTGGAATTTATGGGTCATTAAATTCTCCCCACCTCAGGGATTTACGTCCCCGTAAGCTACTACATGAACGAAGGGAACTAGTGGGGGTACTGAGAACTCATCCGAGCCTCAAGAACCCATGTGCTCCCATGGAGGTTCTCGTGATACCAGTGAATGATCACCAAAGGAATCAGCCATCCACGTAGGACCCACTCCTGTCAATCCTCAATATCCACTGGAACCTCCATTAATGTCACCCCATATCGAAGTCCTTCTCTCCATGGTCGATGTTGTGGTATGGGTCATGCAGATATCTCCTCATCTGAGATACGTGGATGACATCATGCTCCCGGTGTAACTGAGGTGGAAGAGCTATGCGGTATTCCACCTCGCAAACTCTTTTGAGGACCTGGAAATGTATGATTAATCTCGGATAAAACTTGTCTCCTCAGCCAAATCTATGTATTCCTCACAGAGATGAGACTCGTAGAAAGACATGGTCACCATATTCAAATTCCATAGGACTCTGTCTCCTATCAGCATATGACTTATGTATACTCTATGTCGTCTTCATCCGTTCCAGGATGATCTGCACCTTCTCCCTGGTATCTTGTACCATATGTGGTCACACTAGTGCTGACTCTCCAAAGTCAGTCCAGCACAAGAGTGATTTTCATTGTCTCTCGTATAATGTCTCAAAAGGTGCCTTCCCTATGGTGGAGTGAACATTATTGTTTTATTCAAACTCCACCAAAGGTAATTGATCCTCCCAACTATAACCAAAGTCGAGGACACAAGCACACAACATGTTCTCAAGGGTCTGAATGGTCCCCTCAATTTGGCAATCCGTCTGATGATGGAAGCTGGTCCTCAGAAGAACCTGCATCCTAAAATCCTCCTCATACCCCTTCCATAGTCGGGAAGTAAATTGTGTGTCATGATCAGGGACTATAGATGAACGTAATCCATGTATCCACACATTCTTATGCACATAGAGGCATCCAAAGCTCTTTACTAAACCATGCACTCTAATTGGATGGAACTGGGGTGAATTTGTGAGTCGATCAACGATCACATAAAACTATTTATGACACCTAGATGTATGTGGATGTCATTTCATGATGTCCATTTATATCCCATACCATTTCCACTCTGGGATAATTAAAGGCTGATCCAAGTCTACTGGTACCTGGTGCTCCGCCTTCACTTGCTGACAAGTGAGGCATCGAGAGACCAAATCTGCAATTGCCTTCATCATACCTTTCCATTAGAGTTTTCATCAATAGTCGCTATACATATTCACCACTCCAGGATGTACCGCTAATGGGGATGTGTGGAACTCCCTCAACACTTCCTCATGAAGTGACACTGGTACCATAGTATGTCCTCTACAAAAGATGATGTGCTCCCCACCAGCAGAAAGTGCATCAGGTGTCTGCCCAGTGGATATCTGAGAAAATCGTGTCTTGCAGTCTGTGTCCCCTTGATGTGCCTCCCATGATCACTGAAGAAGTGGGGGAGTGATTGTAAGTGACTAAAGGAAAGTTTCTCCATCTCTATCAATAAAGGATATCTGCAAAGCGGCCAACAGCTCCATCAACTCACCTAGAAGCTGTATACCAGATCTCCTATTGAGTGAATCTAATAAAATGTTTCCCTTTCCAGGAGTATAGACTATCTCGGAGTCATAGTCTTGTAGGAACTCAAGCCATTGCCTCTATCTTAGGTTCAGGTCCTTCTGAGAGAAGGTATACCTAATACTCTTGTGATCAGAGTAAACAGTATAACGTTCGCCCATCAGATAGTGTCACCAAATATTCATGGTTAAAACCACTGCTACTATCTCCATGTCATGGCTAGCATAGTTTTTCTCGTGTCTTCTCTATTGTCGAGAACCATATGTGATCACTGCTCGCTCCGGCATCAGGACACACCCGTGTCTGATCCCAGATCTGTCGCAGTAGGCTACGTACCATACGCCTTCCTCTGAAAGCCTCAAGATGGGGGCACTAGTCAGCTTATACCTGAGCTCCTGAAAGCTCTGCTGGCATCTCTTCTAGAATAGGAAGGGTTTACCCTTATTAATCAATGATTATAGTGGTGATGAAACTCTGGAGAAGTCTAGAACGATCCTTCAGTAGTAACCATCCAATCCCACGAAACTTCGTACCTCTGTCACACTCCTGGGTGGCTCCCAAGCAAGTACCGACTCAATCCTCACTGGATCCACTGCAACTCTATCCTCAGTTATGACGGGTCCCAAGAAGTGAACCTCTTGGATCCAAAAATGGAACTTTGAGAGATTAACATAAATCTGGTGCTCTTGGAGTGTTTCGAGTACTGCCTGAAAATGGTAGGCATGCTCCTCCCCATTAGTCGAATAGATAAGAATTTCGTCGATGAATACTATGACAAAGAGATTGAAGTAATACTGGAAAATCTTGTTTATGAGTGCCATCAACACTGCTAGAGCATTTTTTATGCTGAAATGCATAACCAAGAACTCTTACTATCCATATTTACATCTGATAGTAATATTCATCACATCCATGAATCGAACTATGAGCGGGTGATAGCCTGATTTGTGTTCTATCTTCGATAACCACAATGCTTCCTTCAACTGGTCAAAGAGGTCGTCAATTCTTAAGAGTGGCTACTTATTCTTCACGGTCACCTAGATAAGGTGACGGTTGTCTACAAAAATCCTCAAGCTCCCATACTCCTTCTTGGCTAACAGAATCAGGGATGCCTAGGGAGAAACATTGGGCCGGATGAATGCCTTCTCTTGCAAGTCATCTAGTTGTACCCATAGCTCGCGAAGCACTACGGGAGCCATACGATATGCTGGCGTAGTTATCAGTGTCGTCCCAGGGTACAAGTCAATGTTTATGTCCACCTCTCTGTGAAGAGGTAGTCCTGGAACATCATCAGGGAAAACATCTGCATACTAGTCCACAACTACATGATAGCTTGGACTCTCCACATCAACTGATCCAAGGGTATGGCAGGCGAACTGATGTGTGATCGGCTACACCCTCCTCCGAGTATGTCCATCCTATGCTGTAAAGTCTCCCTTCCTACTGCTGAAGGTACACATGGTCCGATCCATGTGGACACACCGCACTTTGCGACTAATAAAGTCGATCTGAGCTTGGATTGTAGATAACCTGTACATACCCAAGATGACGTTGTAAGGTCGTGACACCGCTACTATGATATTTCAACCGAATCTCTCTCCTCCTAGAGTAAGATAACACAACTTGAACCAGTGCGTAATCATTGAGTCTGCTCTCGTAAGATTATCTATCCTTAATGATCAAGCCAACAGCTCCGCCGAATCTCCGAGCTCCGGACGAGGGCAGTGGTAATGAAAGAGTCGTTGGAACCTATGTCTATAAGAACTGATGCTAAGGTGGAGTATAAACACATAATACAAATAATAAAATATGGAGCACCATGATTGAAATCCTCATCTTCCTGGAGCTGAGCTCTCCCATGTCGACCTGCTCCCTATGGTCGGGGTGGACCTCAATGTGGTGGTGGTGGTAATACCTCAAAACATCATCCACTGCTAGCATTACGACAAGTTCCTCTGCCACATCTGCATGATCCCAATCTCTATCTCTTCATGGGAGGTTCTTCAACCGTCTTCTGATAATCCATACGGCGGGTCAGATTGTCACGAGCCATGTGACCCTGTCCACCGCATGTGTAACACTACCCACTCCTGGCATGTCTGGCTCTATCTCTATTACCCCACACAACAGATCCCAAGTCATGCGGTCATCCACATGTAGGTATGTTCCTCTTGGACCTCTATGAAATATTTCTTCTTCTATCTGTAGAAGACTCCGTTGTATATCCACTAGTGGTGGGTCTCGTTATTAGAGACATCATTTCAAGGAAACTCTCCACTACGAGGGCTCACTCTTATACCCCTGCCTATGTTGGGATGATTTGGGAGATCTTTGAAGCCCTAATCTCTCACTTGAGACCCTTCTCGATGGTCCGGCCTCTGAAGAATGCGCCTTGTACCATATCGGTGGAGTAGCGTGGGATGTATGTGAACCTCTCTAAGTACTGTTCAACAGTCATGCTACCCATTTGCAGATGAAGTAGCTCCTGTATGCGCACTGCGCGATGAGTCTCTGGGAAAAACTCTTCCTGGAATAGGATCCCAATGTATGCCCAATGAAGCATCATCTCGTCGTGAACATTGTGCATCAAGCTCCACTATCTTTCCAATACTTCCTGAAGAATACTCATGACAAGGTTCACCATAAGGTTGACTGGTGTCCCTACTAGTCTTAAGACTCTCACCATATCCTCTAGACAATCCTCAGCTGCCTGGGGGTCCGTCTCTCTCATGAACCTAGGGGACAGCTGGCCCTCGAACTCGTGGAATGCACTCAAGTAGTGTGCATCTTCTGCTACTGGGGCTAGTTGCATCTGTGGCCCAATGTGAAGTGGTACTGCGGGTGCCTCTGCTAGAAAAGGGCCCAGCAATGACGCCTCGTCACTCGGTGGGCTATTTATGCATAAAACTCATAGGGCTCTAGCTGGTCGTCCACGGGGAGGGATCATAAAAGAAATAGATGTGACACAATCAAAGATTAAACCTGGTGAGATGACCTGGTTGATCTCACATAAAGAAATTTTTTGAAAACACACATGTAATTAGTGTTTTCAAGCACTGAGTCGGAAATCAGTAGTTAGGGTCCTGATGTATGTATATGTCAGCCACCACACCAACATTGGGCTTCCTGAACTGAAAATCACACTACGCACACTTAACACTATTGATTCATATGAACGAATGATCAGAGTCCTGTGTTCTGTGGTAGAACCGACTCCTCTTATACCAATTTGTCACAAATCGTCCCCTGAGGCCCGTTTCGTGGCTACCCCAGGCCCTCCTTCCATAGGATAGGGGCTGGGGACTATAACCAAAGGCGTAATTCCCTAAATCTGGGAAGGCATTGCCTTTATAACTATAATAACACACAATAGAGAACACATCTAAATACAAAACACTAAGTAAAACGGTAATACAAGAGAGTGTTGAAATGTAATGTTCCTGGAAATAGAAGACCAACTATAATGTACATGTACAACTAAAAAGGGTAAAATATCTGAAAGGTGAAATTAATCTATTTGATCATCCACCAAAAACTTATACCTGAAGAGTAGGTACAGATAACCTCCACAACACTCCTCGTTCATCTGTATCCTCTGTGTACCGTCACACTGTGTCATCCACCTCTGGGAACCGTCCAGTCCTGGTACACTCAGCCTCATTTAGCACTGTCCATCGTCTATAACCAACATAATGAGGTGTGGGCATTTCCCGAGCAGGGTTGAGTATAATGATACTCAGTTGGGACGCCGAGACCCACATGGTTTAACAAAAATCCAACAAGGATAAATCATAATGTATGAAATCAACATATAACCCTACTTAGGTATATTCCCATACATATACCTAAGTTATCAAGTAATCCCTCTCAATCATGTGGTAAACACCAAAGTTACTGACTTAGCTCAACCATGATTTTTATTCACATTATCGAAACCACAAAAGCAGGAAAACTCCACCTCTTTCAAGTACAGTGGGCCTACCGCAATGCCAAGGTTCTTCCCACTAACCATGTATTTCTGAGGTACTCCTCCTGTCGAGTACCGTGGTTCTGCTCCGTATCCAAGGTGCTCTCCACGATGGGTTTTCCGCATCACCAAGTCACTCCCCCTCATAGCCTACTAAGGTACTCCTCCTGTCGAGTACCATTGGTCGACAGTGACACCAAGGCACACCACACTATGGGTGTACCGTGACAATAAGGTGCTACACATTGTAATATTTGAGTCAATTTGAATCAAAACGGTCAGCAATCGTCATTTCATAGCCAGCTACTAGGTCTCTGCACTCTGCTCGATCATCTTAGGGAGGATACAATCCTGGAGCTACTGATCAATACTCCAATAGTCATGAAGTCCTAGGAAGAAGTATCTCAATGGTGTTCCATGTCAAAGAGATCTCAACCCAACAAATTTCGCGTCAATCAGACGCCCGGTCCATGAGATATCAACCTTTTAGTCTCAGGGACCCGGTTGGATTCGTGAACAATCCAACCTGGCCATATCTCAACTATACCCCGAACTCCAGTGGGATATACTCAAAGTGACGATCAGGATCAAAAAATACCAGTGCCATTGGCGGTTCATCAAATGGTTTTCTCATTCCAAAGATATGGCCAAAGAATATAAATGGGTCGGTAGTGGGCGTGGGTACGGTGTGATTCGGTCGGGCTGACCAAGCCCTTACCTGGTTTGGGATGACACGGTTTGGGTTGACCCGGTCAAACCTGTTGGGCCTGGCCTACCCCATTGGGTGGGCAACCTGTTAGGTTCGGCCCGGACCGCTGGGCCCAGCCCAGCCGGCCGCATGGGCAGTTTGGCCCGAGGTCAAGGCTTGTTCGGCCTGGAGCACCACAAGGGTGCGGCCCGACATGGCGCGGTGCAGAGGGCGCCGATGGGATGGTTCAGACAAGTAATCTTGAGGGGTTGTAGGCTAACTCGGTAGGCCGGCGTGGCCACGGAGCCAGTTTGGTGGGGTGGCGATTCAGGTGGCCGAGCAGCAGGGAGGTGGCTGGGCAGGTTGGGTTGGCTGGCGGGTAGGCCGGCGGGGTGTGGTCAGGCCGGCAGGCGGCCGGGCAGGGTATGGCCAGGACAGCAAGCAGCCAGGCAGGGCACCCTACGACCCAGTGGGAATCTGGACAAGGCATAGTGTGGGCCAGCAGGGTAGCCACGCAGGGCGCCAGGGGGGTCAGCGGGCGGTCAGTAGGCTGGGAGGATGGGACAACGTGGTTCGGCATGGGCGGGAGGGGTCCGACTAAGGCATGCAGGATGCCGGCGGGGGCCGGGAGGCCAGCGTGGCTCAGGCCGACGGTTTTCATGGTCGATGGGCGGCGTGTCCGGAGCTGCTCAGTATTCGGCGGGGGGCACAGCTCAGCCCGAGGGTGGAGCTGGTTCGGTCAGAGAACCGCGAGGGCGGTGCGGTTCAAGGTGGCTACAAGTAGCGCGACTATTTCCCACATCCTTTCATCGCCTCATCTCCATGTCTAAGATTATCACAATCAAGAATGGCGGTGGGGTCGGGCCATGTTGGTTTGGCCTGCAGCCTTTGTGTTTAGGGTGGTATCATTTGGCTCATGAAGAAGTACCAAAGTTGATCTTCAATTATTTTACAAACATCGAAACAATTTTTTCCCAACCGAAGATGAGAAAAAGGAAGGTAATATTATTCAAAATAACCCATACCTTTGTCCATCGTTCATCGATGGAGTCACCGGGAAGAAGATAGTGATGTCTCTATTTGTTGCGTCCGCCGCACACTTCCAATCCCAAGCTTACATGTTGGCTGAGGAAGACGCTCCACCTCGGTAGGATCCGAGGAAAAAAGTTGAAGTCGGTCCTCATTGGCATCCTTCATTATTCATTCTTCTTTCTTCATTGGGAGCTTTTCAATCTTCTCCCATGTTCCACCAAAAGTGAAATTCCAACCAAAATAATAAGGGATTGTGATATCTTATTAATTCGTTGGATCAATATTCAAATTGGATGAAACAATTTAATTGGAACCACCTAATTAATGTGACGGGTTGGCATAATAAATTATTTGTTGGATGAAATAATTAGTGGGGAGGTAGTGGCACCATAAATGGTAGAGGTGGTCAAGGGGATCCCCTTCATTAATGAGGGGAGTTGAGATATTTTCCTCTCATCATATTAATAGTATGGTTTAGTCGCGTGTAGTCCCTACGTCGTATCCTACCGCGGGAGGTTAGGTTTAGGTGGGCGCTACCACCATAACCTCTTATGGGAGGTTATGAACTGGTGGTCCCCACTTCCAGCCTCCACATGGAGGTTACAGATCTAGTGGAAACCACCTCCAAACACCCACATGGAGTCTCAAATAAAAATAAAGGGTAACTAACTTTATTCTATTATATTCCACAAAAACCAAAAAAATGTCTTTTAATATCAACCCACTGCCATTGAGGAGATAGTCTTCTGAAGAGAATATCGGTGATGCGAGTTCAACGGTGTCCTTGGATTTCAATTTCAATCATCGGTTCAATTGATATAAAAAAATTCTCATACGTTTACTAAACATACCCAAAAAAACATCAGAAATTGATTCTGGGCACACTGGGCATCAAAATCATGCACTGTTAATTTTCACAGACTCGTAAAATTCGCATTTATTTAAGAAAAAACATTTCCACAAAATTTCTGGGTCTTTACAGAATCACCATTCTTGGTATGCCTCATATAATGTTCATTATATCTTTCATTCAGGATTCCACTACACTTATTAATACTCATACAGAATAAATGAATTCCCTTTTTTTGTTTTTGTGGACTATATACAAAATAACAATTTTCATATTATCCTTCCATAATATAAATATCATTCTTGTATCTGTTTTACATATTCATGAGACATCTTTTTTAGAGTTTCTTATATATTATTTTTTTATATTTTTATATAGGGGACCTTAATTTATATACATATTTCATATTTGATTGAGAAATTTTATTTAGATATTTTCAAGAAAATTGGTTTTCTTAAGCTACCAATATTATAAATAAAAATTAACATTTTTCTAACTGATGACACCAAAATATTTCAATAATTTTCAAATATTTTCTTCAATAGATGATTTACCTATTTTCTAGACAATAAATCATCTCACTTTTAATTACACTCTCTAAAATATATATCACTGAACTAGTAAAATGTTTTTCCTATAATTCATAGATATGATCCAAAATGTCCATAAACCTCAAAAATGGCTAACAAATAGTATCCTATTTCTTGTCGATGAAATATGACCATATTTTCCTACATAATGGGAATGGTGTTTTTGGTATCTGATAAACTATATTTTTCATTCTATTGGTAAATTATATTTTATGATCTATATACATCCCACATTGATCCCATTATGGGTTTCTCAATTTCGTAACTATCACATATATGTTTACAAATAATTTATGTCCATTACAAAGTGAAAAATTAGATATAGTGTAAGAATTTCTATTTGAAACATTAGTGTTGTTCTTCCATTTTATTGAGGTGGACGTTTCCCTAAGACATCTCATGAATTATTTTCCACTATATAAGATACTTGTAGTGTTATAATACCTTTATGGACACCCAATCAAAATAGTTTCTTATTTAGCTCATGGGTAATAATAATATGATTTTGTAATCAGATTATAGGTATTGATTTCAACCTCAAATTTTTTCACATTTAGGGTTATTTGTAATTATCAAATAACATCAGTCAAACCAACAAATCACTATTTATAATTAAAATATTTATTCCTTAAAAATATTTAATTTTTTCAATGACTAAAAAAATCATATTTTATTGGAATTCATATTTTGTTGGGATTCATTGAGATATATATTAGTTATTTTGGGTATATGTAGTTAGTATATGACATATTTGGGAACATATTGCAAATAGGGTTCTCTTTGAAATGTATCATCTATTGAATATTGTATTTCAATGAAAATTGTAACTAATTAATCATTAAAATTAATTATTCTTGAATGAGTGTCATATTTATTAACTTTTTTATCCACTGCATCTTTTGATACATCATCCTCACAGTCTAACAATGATTTATCAGTTATAGTTCCTCTATATATAACTATATTTGAAAAAAACATTAGTGGGAACATTTTGACTATATTCAATCATTTTAGATTAAAATTAATGATTTATTTAACATTTCTAATCTCATTGGAATCTATATATATTTTATCAATTTCTTTATAAAAAATTATCTTGTTAGGTTTTATAGATCAATAGCCACAAGGAGTACATTCAAAAATTGGGTGGCATACCATTTTTTTAGTTCATGACTATCTTAGAGTTCTTCGTTATATTTTTTCTTAATTTCCTAGAAGTGATTTAATAATGAACCATAACATGACTTCAATATTTATTTTCTATGAGGGGGTACTTTTCACTCATTTAACATATATACCTAATTATTCTAAATTTAATAAATTGTGACATAGAAAATATATCATATTAGATAAATCATTTTAAAGATACCAATTGATATACGAAATTGTTTTTTTCTAGAAACATGTGTTGGGGGAGGGGTATGGGTGAATAATTTATTGAAAACATTTATCTAATCAAAATACATCATTTATTATTTTATGTATTTTGAGATAAACAATTTATTTCATTTCTATACAATCGGATATATTATTGTTTTACCTTAAAATAGTTTACTATAATAATTTATGTAATGAAATTATGATGCATATATTAAATATAAAAAGATTGGATCCAGTACGTACTCATATCCTTGATTGGGATTTCACCTGGAACAAGGATTCAATAATAAAATCTAATGTTGATTTTAAAATATCGGGTTTCCCCTACAAACTGTGCATCGAACATTGATTTAAATTCCAATATGTTATATGACATAATTTTTTCACAATCATAGTGGACATATCACAAAAACATCACATTGTTTTAATGGACTTGATTATGCATATCCAAAAAAACAATGAGTTAAAATGATTCTACAGGTTTCTATAGTCATCTCCCAACCCAGGTCTCCATTGAATTAAAAATATAGAACTCCTTCAACTAAAAACATATTTTTTTAAATATTAGATGATTATTAAGATTACCCTAAACCCATAAATTTCATTAAAATTATAATCACATATCCCAAAATCTATTTTATACACATTCCAATATTTTCAAAAACTTAATGGGTCTACACAAAATGTAAATTTCACCACACAACCAGTTTTTATCAATTTTTCTACTCACATATTTATATAACTATAAAACATATCAGATTGATTGTGGGCCAATCAACATCTTTTTTTACAACACATAGTGAAAAAATATACATATTTGTGGGGTGATATAAATGTTTTAACTATATAATAACTTATAAATGATTCTTATTATACATAAGATTTACTTGATATTAGAAAAATAATCCTATTTTTTTATTTCTGCATCACATATATTTTAATTCACATGTGGCATAACTTATGGAAATTAAAATTTTTATATAGAAATATGAATCAAGTATAAGAATATTAAGGGATCCTTATTAATAACATCCTATAAGTTCTATTGTATAATATTCATTTACAGTCTCTATATAAAAATAATATTTTATTTTGGAACTCAATGGGTATTCCTAGAATACACTCATTTAATACTTCTTCTTTTGGGAACTCGACCAAAATGACCAACACAAAAATATACACCAAGAATGAAATTTTCATTCCAAGTAGATCAGCAATAAAATTAAAAAATTTAATTCATTCAAAGAGTTATATGATATACATCACTTAAACTACATGATGGAACATATTTTTCAATATTATACATATAATGAAAAATTATAAAACATATCACCAATGATCAACCCAGAGCAGAAAAAGAGATTCATTCTCAATTTTCAATGGTGGGAAGATTACTAGACATAAATTTAATTTAAAATAAATAAAAATATCCAAATATAATGTGATTTAGTATATAATTAATGTTATCATGGGTTATTATGGTTATTAATTTTTATAATACCTGAAATCGCAATAAATAATTTTTCAGAATCAATGATTATATAAAGTTATGATTAATTTTCCCTGATAATAACATCATCATCCATGAATATTGGCTTTCACATAACTTCAAAATCTTCTAATATATAAGATATTATATTCATGATGATTGAATAACATTAGAACTTTATCCGCATTATCAAATATGATATCATCTTCGGATATTATAAATTTATAATTCAATATTAATTTAGCAAATACTTATAAAAAATTCATCGACATAAATCACAATGTGTAATTGTCCTACATAGATATTCTTTATGCGGAGGTATACATAGGTCATATGTCACATATAAAATTTTGGAATCAGTATGATAAATTATATTACATTGTTCTAATTTGTTAACAAAGTCCAAATATTCATACATGGATTACGCTGCGTATAATTTTGAATTATTCTCAGTATTCTTTTATGTGGATATCTATTAACATGAAATTTTTTGGAATTACAATAAACAAACTAATTAAATAAAATTTTTATGTAGCTATGTGGGTCACAAATTCCTTTTTTCATACCTAAATTTAGATTCCCATCTGAATTTTCCATTATGAATTGATTAAATTAGCCAATCAACTATATTGATAAACTAGTGTATTTGGATCATTATGTTTGAAAATATTGGAATAAGTCCTCACATAACCAATGTATATCATTCACATATGTATTGTTTTTTGATATAGAAATTGAAACTCTGGGTTCACATATAGGAAATGTGAGAATAATTATTTTTCTATATACATTTTTATATTGAAAATGGTCTCCTCCACATCATATAAATTCATTCATACCTATCCATACACACTACAAAAAAACTAAAGGTAATTTACAAAATTTTATTAAATAATTCTAAAACATTATCCATAATTATACAACAATTAATAAATTTCCATTTTTAGTAAATGATTTTTGGGCACTAAATATCATATTTTAGTAACCAACACCCTCATTTCTTCTTGTAACAATATTTTTTATTATAATTGTTATCCAAAATGTACAAGTAAAAATTAATGAATATTTAATGGAACTTGAATTCCATTGAAACATATAAACAAAATTAAACACTAATTAATATAGGTCTTTCAATATAAACACAATATCCAATAATCATTATCCTCCAAACTATTTAACTAACCACTCCCTATTGTAGTAAATATAAATTTCAAATTTCCATATCAGCTATTTCATACATATCATTTACATGCTTCTTATATGAATATTATTAGAATGGAATTAAATTGTAACCTAATATATATAGTATATTACACATATTGAATGGCTAGTAACTCATATTTTACATACATTAGGTAACACTTCATTCAATCACAGATTACACTAAAACATATAAGTACTATCTCATTGAAAAGAAACAAGTTTGAATCCAAGTAGAACTTTGATCTCACACTTTGTATTTTTTCTCAGTAATTTTAATTTAAAAACACAATATATGAATATAATATTTCAACATATCTTCTCTCTTCCACCCATACACAATGGATATAATATCAATTGGATGAAAATTGTTCCCCCATATTAATGTATGTGTGATTTCATCGACATGATATGCCACCTATTTTTCATTAATTCTTCTTATATTATTAATAATGGTTGGAACCATAAGCATATTTAAAAACATCCTTCAATTATTAAATCTAAGTCTATATGGAAGGACTGTTGTGGAAAAAGAAAATTTTTAACCTATAAGTTAATTTTTCGCTTATATTACTCGATGTACTATCAAAACATCTTTTCTAATATTCAGGGTAATTAAAATCAAGATGTTCCAAATTGTATATGAATCATAAGTCAAATTAAAAAAAATATGAAAATTCTAGCATATGTAAACTACATATATTATTTTCACACCATGAAACTCTAATATTGATTATAACAGTCACTAATCATATATAGTTATTTTTAATTGAGCATCATTCCATATACATAAGAAATTATGGGGAAATCAATATTTCTAGATTTTATGAATATATAAATTCATTTGTATCCTTTATATCATCACCTTATCTACATCATGGGTTGAAAACCATAAATAATCACAATGATTTTTTTCCAAAATTATGCTCAATGAAGTTGAAACACTGGATATAGAATAATATCAATTCTAAATGAATAATTATTTATATTTCATCTCCCAATTATATTAATCCTTCATGTATGTTTCATTATTAAAAACATCCTTCATACTTTACCTTTTATACCGAGTATTGAAACACATAAAATATTAAATTGGGGATAAGGTATAATTTCCACTATATAATACTTGTATCACCATAGTTATGACTTATTTATTAACCCAATATCATTTTAAATTTATTCTCTAAATTGTGTAATCACCAACATGGTTTATTCTAATTTTAGTTTCCACAACGGGTTTAAAATTGGTAGCATAAACTAAATTTCATTCAAAACTATTTTCATCAATACAGTGGCTTCCTTTTCTTGATGTAGATGAACATATTTATATTTTGATACATTTTATATCTTCAATTTTATTTCATAAAACCAAATCAAATGGAAAATGAGTCATTTGGAACATGTACCACAATTATTTCTAATGGGGAATGTTCCATAATAGATATATAATTATAATTAGAAACAAACAATTCGTTCCCTGTGTAATTTCCCAAATCCATTTGAAAAGGTAAGTATTTAATAGATATATTGTTAACATGTCCATAAAAAATTCACCCTCCACACCCTTCTTTATTAATCTATATATAAATAATATTATAAAACCCATCATATCGATTATTAGATATTTAATCCATGAATTTAGTCATTTTATAAATTTCCATATTAATTTGATGTTTGAAACTTCTAACATTCCATTATATGGTCAGTGTATAAATTTCATCCATGTGGCCCTTATTTACAAAATAGAAGAATCATCATCAAATAAATTTTACATCATGGTTATCCATTTTCAAAGTAGTTTCAAATTTATTATTATTTTCATTTTACATAATTGGTGAATCTTAATTTTATACATGCATTATTTTAAATTGTGGCCATTTAATTTTTCATTGTAAAACCTGTGTTGTGTTGGACCATAGAAAATTATCTCTTATAAATGACCACATGGGTTATAGTAATCAGATATAATTTTTGAAAAATAATGGTACATTTTGAAAGAAATTTTATCTTATAACAGTATCTTATGTCACTTCTCACATTTATCTTTTACCCCCTTATATATAGGCTTCTACAAAATTATATATTATACCAACAAATATCATGAATTTACATTCATATTAAATAAGACAATATTTTTCTACATGACATCAATACTAATTTTTATTGGGTTTCAACTATGTTTTGGAATTATTTTGGGGAAATTATATTCTAATAAATATAATCCTCTACCCTTAATATGTTGGTTGTTAATGAAAAATTTTACCTACCAATATCTCTAACAAATTTACTAGTTATCTTTCACTATTTGACCAAATAGTTTCAGTGAAACCATATCCTTCTGGGTTGTGGGTGATCATATTCCTTCTTTATATTCTATATTTTTTTTCAATAAAATCTATACTACAATTTTTCATGATATATAATCCATCATAAGGGTATAATATTATTTTAAACATGGGTGTATTCAATTATTATTTAATTTTATGGGGAATATATCACAATATTATTTTCATGATTATTTAGGTCTCTTTTTAATCCCATTACATTTCATAATGAGAATATATTTTTTAGACTCATTGGATATAAATCTATATTCATAATCACACTTCATATTTGTGAAATTATCTTCTCATATGTTAGTTGAACCCTATAATTAACTCTAATGATATTTTAGTCTCATGGAATCAATATTATGCAAGGATTTTTTGAAATATGAATATTTTATATGGTGTTTTTGTATGGAATAGATATCTTATTTACTAAATAAATTACCAAGGTGTGGTTTTTCCATTAAATTGTACATTAAAGATTACCTTTCATAAAAAATATTAAAAAATTATTTAGTATTTTTAATCATTATAGAGATAATGGTGTATTTATATATATGTTTTGAAAATTTATATTCCATTAAATTAGCCTCTTGTATAATTTGTACATATTAATTTTTATTTTAAATATTTAGATCAATATATTAAAAAATAACTTACTGGTTTGTTTGATACATCATTATTTTTAAAAAAGGGCCATATTTTATCCTTTTAATTGTCTTTAACTACTACATATCTTGATCAGAATTCAAATAATGAATTTCTTTCATCAGTATGTATATAACTCAAACCAATGTGATTATATTCTATTTGAAAATATCCATCCATAATATATAAGTTAATTACATTCATAGGTTTCTTGTTTATCATTTTCTATCAAAGCCTTGATGGAGGCATTATGTTTAAAAAAAAAATAAATTTAATCTATATTATCCCTTATCTTATTTTCTCACTCATATTATATTTTAAAATAATTAATATGATGTAAATTTAATGATACATCATAATTATATCTAAAATATAGTTAACCACTCTATGTTAAATATTAATTACCCAATAGAGCCTCTCCATAATCATAAGAGGGTAGTGGGGATCTTGTGTTTATGAATTTTATTAATTCCAAATTCATCATCAATTGTTTTTTTATGTTTCATTTAAACTCATGTGGTTATTTAGAGAAACAAAAAAATTAAATATTTTACTAATGAAAAATAATATGTGTGAAATATTGTAAATAATTTAAGAACATTTGAATTTTTTTATTTATTGTGAAAATAAGTTACTCATTTCGGAGATTAGATATTCATATCAATCATGTATTATGCACTATTATATTTTGTTAGTTACAATAAAAGGTCTTTACCACAACACAAATATGTCACCAAGTTCTTACAATGCATTTATTTCGTAGGATTTTATTATCCCGATTCATATTGGATATATGTCAGAAACATGACACATTCTTTACTGAGTCCAATGGTGATGTCCTAGTAAACCATTAGTCACATGAGTTCTATTGATTCCCTCCATGTATATTACTGTGTTCAATTATTGTAATTCATATAAGTTTCTAAATATATATGATTGTGATTATTTTGTATCAACTAGATATATCACCTTAATACCATTACAACTTATTCATGTAATACCAAATATTGAATTATATTCCACAACTCAATCGCTATTGTAAACTCATATTCCCATGTCATAAAATTATACTATTCTACATATTTCTCAAATATACAACTAAAAGGATTCACAACTTGTGTAAAAACACAGAACAACTAGTAATTAATTTATTCAATATCATACAACATTGTATCCCGCAGAATGATCATAGATTGATGGTCTATTACAATTATTCCTCTTCACTATAGCATTAAAAATATACAAAGTTTTCATGAGTGGTTTTATTTTTATTTTATACAAATATCAATATATATTTGATTCATAGTGTTATCCATATATTTATAGTATTGTTTATTTTTTATTTCATCCTAATGAAGTTCTAATGATCTTGATGAATCAATCATACTTATTAAATTGGTACCATAAAAATTATAAATCATAAAAGTAATATCAAAGGAATAGTCTCACTAATATGGATACGTAGTTGAAAATGAATAAAATTTTTGGGTTACCTCATAACCTCACACATTTCATTATAAATTAAATTTATATTCCATTAATTCTCCAATTGTTTTAGATCATTTTGAAATTAATAATAATATATCATAATAAATATATATATAGTTGACATTTTTTCTTCAGCCTCAATATATCATCACTCAAATATGTAATTTTTTATTTTTTTCTACTATTTTAGATATTTATCACATAAGATGATGTGTGGATCTAATTTTTCGTTTTTATTTTTTCCATTAAATATTTAACAAACATTTAACACAGATATTTATAAAGAAGAAGATCAGATTCATTCTTATTATTAACTAATAAGAAAATTACAAAATATCTATCTCAGAACATCTCAAACACTTAAACATCCATGGATAATTTGATATATGGTTTGATGATAAAATCTCATTGTTCAATGATTCCACCTATAAATTATTATTGAAAACCCTATAAATATTTTTCAGAAGAAATGCATATAAATATTTCCACATACTCATCCTTTATTGTCTTTCATCATCCATTAATATTATCATTCACAAAATTTACCATGTTTTGATCATGGCTATTATTAACATCATGACGAGTCAACAATGTAATATAAATATCATCTTCATTATATATATTTTATTTCATAGATTATACATATATGGACATTTATTGAATTTCATGAAGAATTGATAATAAATTCAGTTATGTGAATCATAGTGTTTAATTCATTTATGAAGATATTAGCTACATGTGGACATTCTTAGTCTCAATTTCAGATAAAAGAAATGGTACACATGGTTTTCCATTCCCTTACATGGTCTGAATTCACATATATATATATAGTTAATATTTTCATATGTTGGTTAGGATGGGCATCATTTGGCTATGTTTTCATTGTTGGACTATTTGGTACAACTATCCCAGTATCAATTACTGTATTTATATTAGATAAATAATTTATCATTATTATCATTCCAATAAACGTGTAACCATTTATATATGTGTTTCTTGAACTCTATTACATTGATGATTTTGGAAATTTGATTTACGTGTGTGAGGCATTCAGCTATGTTGCTGAATATAATGGTGTAAATCATTATACATTTCTATTTTTAAATAAATTTTAATTTTAATACATGGTTCTATTACTTATGTGATACATTTAGCATCATAAACCATTATTAGGGAATAAAATACATGGTATCTAGTGTTGAAAAAATTACCCATATTCTTCCCCATTTATAGCACTGTCACTTTTACTACGACATTAGCCACTCTCGTCTTTCTATAATTAAATAAAAAACATTTTTGAAATTTATGAATTCTTATGAAATACAAACAAAAATTTAATTGAACATTTAGAAATGAAAATAATCTATGTTGGAGTATATATATATCACTCATGTTATTATGGATCTCTTTCATCATGATACATAAATTTAGATTTAGTCCATGTGTTTCATTTCTATGTTGGCATAATTCAGGTACATGTATAAATGGATTGATATTCCATTACACTATAACCTAAAAATAGAATTGAAAATGATTTTTAACATTAAAAATAATGATCCTTATAGATGATCACAACATCAAAAAATATTTATATTACAAACTATTGTAATCAAAACGTTCTCAAACATACATGTCATTTTATACCTTGAAATTCAGACCATTTAAGGATAATATTTATAGAATGTCCAATTTAATTTATCCTAATATTTATTTTACGGTTTCCAAATCTATATACTAATTGGAGCACAGTGTATGAACATAAAATCATTATATCCACAAATTATTTTGATGATCCAATGCACAACCCATTATAAAATACATGTATTGACATTCACATTGACAAAAAATAAAACCATTAATAAAAATGTATCATAAATAATAATTATAAATTAACTCAAAATTTAAAATTATGATAAATTAAATAGTAATCTATATAATATATAATGATTCATACATATCATAGTTTGTTATAGATAGGATAAAACATGGAAAACTCCTCAATGATACAAATTGGATTTTGAGATTTACTATCCACTATCTAGAAATCATTACATGTGACATGACTCTATGTAGAGTACTTTAATAATTCCTTTCAATCATGACTTGCAATATTAATCTTTGGTAACATTAATATCATCTATATAAGGTATGTTTATTCATAAATTATGTAGTACTCCATATTAATCACACTTTGTTTTTTTTAAAACATTTGGTGATGATATCATCCTTTAAGAAATTGAGATATCATTCACTAGGATTGTCCAGAAATAATGGGTTTTCTATGTTATTGGGTATGACTTCAGATATTATTATCTCCAACCTGTTGTTATGTAATATTATCACATAATAAAATGATGGGCATGGAAATCATATATATAGATATGGATGAAATTTCTATTAAAATCAAGGAAAAAACATATCACTTTATATGATAGAAAATATGGATTGAATTTTGGTCACATATTTTATCTATCTCATTATATATTTACAAATAACATAATAATGGAAGTCTATAGTACAAAAAAATATTTATATTGGAGAAAACAATTTAAATAGAACAATAGTAATTTTATTACCTTAAATAGATGATGTACTATGCTTGAATCTAAATCCATTAATTTTAAAAATATAGTAATGACTACATTGTACTATATCTAAAAATTTTATCATTTTCAACATAATTTATTATAATTGATTAAGACTAAATAGGGGATTACAAATAGTTTCCCTCTTCATTGGTGTTCCCACAAAACACATTGAATTAAGCGATGCTCGAGCAAGACTATCCTAAAGCCATGATCTATTAGTATCTCATAAAGTAAAATTCGGGATAAGTGAAACCATATATTTATGTGAGTATTAGTACAAGTAATTTTAATCATTTCACTATCCTATATAGAGTGTTTTTTCTCATTATAAATCCATTGGGATATATCTAAAAAACAATTAATTTACTTTTATGTTACGACAATTGTGTAAAAGGAAATGGATATTTATGAATTCAACAAGTGTATGAGATTTTGATCCTCTAATGAATTTCATCAATTTTTTAAAAATTTACTAATAATATCTTATATTAAACGTTAATTATCATATAAAATCATAACATAATTTTGATTAATTAATTAAAACAATACATTTTTCAAAGCATTAGGATATAATATTTAATACAACATGAGTTTCTTAATCAACCTATGTGAGATTTTATATCATTACCTTTGGATATTCCTTACACTACAACATGATATCTCCTAACAAAATGATATTGAAGTTATGTTTTTTCATATATCATTTCTTTAGAGGTCCATATATTTGAAAAATATTCATGTCTAATTTATATGACTCAGAAGGGAATTTTTTATTAAAAATATGGATATACACGCATAAATAAGATAATTAAATCAATACACTAACCCTTAAAAAATGCATATCCATTAGCACATTGTGTGGATCTCAAAAAATTTTAGTTTGACCATATAAAAATCCTTATTTTATTTCCCTTATAGACCATTTTTTAAACTTCAATATTATATATCTCGTTGTCATAACAACATTATATAAAAATAAAATTTTATTTTATTTTCCATATATAAATATGAGAATTTTTATTTTAATCTAACATAATTAATTTAATTTTACTTTTTATGATCAATTTTTTTAGTAGAAACTCTACCATATATGTGATATTTTAAAAAAAAAATTAATATGATATGTTATTGAACAAACTGCAGATTTTGATCCTTTATGATAAATAAATTATTATTTTAATAGAGTTCATGTCTCTTATTAATTCTTTGTAATTATCATTTTACAAAATATAAATTTTATGAAGATATTTGATGTAAACATAATAATAAAAAGTGATTCATGATGGTTATAATGTGTTATATTCAATCAACCCATCTGTAGAATGGTAAAATTATTAATTAATAGTTCATTTATATGTGAGTT
The DNA here is from genome assembly GCA_963277665.1 of Viscum album. Classification (NCBI taxonomy): domain Eukaryota; kingdom Viridiplantae; phylum Streptophyta; class Magnoliopsida; order Santalales; family Viscaceae; genus Viscum; species Viscum album. The sequence goes on along the minus strand of OY728122.1, from coordinate 1,806,684,241 downwards.
TTAATTAAAAAAACTATTATTATCATATGGTTAATATTTTACATTCCTACATATTCCTCACTATGATCAAATAAATGTCAAAATATATTTATCTATTTGGATATGTATTGTATTTATTACAATTTTACTCATTTCTATGGTTGAAAAATTGTTCTTTATATGAAAGACATTATAGTAAAATCATTTTTAAGTATTTATATATACAATGTAAATGTAAAAACCATTTTTTAGAGTTCACATGGTTTCATATGTAAAATTATTAATTAAATCAAATATCTAAATAGATATCTCCCTTTAACATTAATAAATTTATATTTTCATTTTACTATTAAAATGTTCTTGTGTTCTCTTAGAAATACCATGTATTTTTTTTGGTATATGGAATTATTTCAAGATTAGGTGTTGAGATGACATGTGATTTTGAGGCCCAGAGTGCCTTGAAAGATCCGACAAAAAATTTTATGCTATAAATATCATACGTGAGAGTTTTTTTTGAAAAAGTACAATAACTCATAAATGATTCGCCAGATCAGAAATATGAGGGCACCATTGTGTAAAGATTAGCGAGTTTACCCTACAAGAAAATTAATTTTATTTATGGTAGGCCTCTAGGGAGAAAACCCAAAAATGGAATAACTATAAATAAAATTATTAAATAATTTTATTTTTAAAAAATTCATATATCTCACAAACGGTGACTCAGTTTAAAAATCAGAGACCACTGCTATGCTCATGATGGTAATCTTTCCTTATGAATATCCGAACATTGGCTGACATAGGAATATAGTGGATGTTAGTTTTTAGCCGTATATAAAATAATTAGGCAACAACTATTTTTTGGTCATATCCGTATAACTCCAAAATGGTAACATAGATTTAAAATAAGATAGTACAATTGAGCCAGTGAGGGAATTTTCCACTTATGTCGAGCCTAAACTTGACTGATGTGGGATGATGGTGACTGTTAATTTTTAACCAATTTTATGATTCATTTAAATAAAAGTGAGAGCGTGTATTTTCTAACTTTTGAACCTATGCCCTTATCAAAAATCATATGGAACCATTGAATTTAAAACATTGGGATTCTCCTAGGAATTACGTAACCTCAAATAGTTCGGGGAAACCAAAAAGATAAATTTCAAAATTCTTATTGAAAAAGAGAATATTATATTAAAATATTTTAATGTTTATTCTTTTTAAATGAGTTTGTTGCGAGACGGTGACTGGTAAGTGTTGTGGTGAAGTTATGTGGAAATGTTGACTCATAAATGATTATCATTAATGAATCAGCATATTGATTCACAATAACTTTCCCACCATTGATTAATCCAAGATATGTGGATGAAAAAAACCGTGGTGGAAAAACCCTGGGTAAGGAAAATCTCTCTCTCACTCTCTCTCTAATGATGACGACTAACACATGTGGTGAATGAGATTGAATCTGGAATTGATGAGCGGTGGTGAAGGAAAGATGATCAAAGATCGATGAATGGTGGTGAAAAATGACAGGAATCACTCTCCTTCAAAAGGGAAAGATCTGAAATCTTGGTAGGGGTCACTTTGGTGTTTTTGTTTTTTTTCACATTCTTCATTCCAAACGACGAACGCGGATAAAACCTGGAACAAGTTGTCCCACAACTCAGTGGTTCCTCAAGGTTTATAATTGTTGATTGAAAATAGTTTTGGGATTTGAAATTATTTTTATAATTCTAAAATCTCATTGATATCTATTGTAAATTCCAACGCCAAGGGATTGGGCCAACACGAACAAGGCCCAGATCCCTCTCTAATAGGGAGTTCTTTTGTTTATCATGACTGAAACCCTAGGACAATGAAAATACAGCCACAAGGCTGTTGTAGAGATATATGTGACCCCATAAGGCAGAAGGTGTAGATGGATTAATGATAGGGCCACCAGAGTGGACTCGGTGTCCTGAAGAAAAAGTCATAGGCACGGTGGTGTCAGAAATCGGCAGCGGCGACCACAAGAGGGAGGTGACACCCCTAATCCCAACATGGGGAAGACATCGGCCCTCTCACTCCATCTACCCTAGAGGAGGCAATATGTTTCATGGTGCACCATGTTAGATTAGAACCATGACACATCAGATGAAGTGGTCTATGGATGCAGCGTCGAGTGAGAATCGAGTCCCACTCTCGTGCGATGTGTTCGGACGGGAGGGGCCATAGAGATTACCATCCTCATACACCCCATACCAGACCTAACGAACCGGCCTAAGACCATCATTCTCAGCCCTTCGTGCAAGGCCGAACTGTCCAGCCAACCCGCCCAGCCCTGTCAGTAGGACTGGGTCGGCCTAGTGGCCCGATTAGTTTCTTTAGTCGGGTCAATTGAGGAGATCGGGCATGTGAGTTAATGTTGGGCAGCTATGCAGCCAGGGTTGGAAAAATAGACCAACCTGCAAGAGTGGGCTAGGCCAAACAAAACAAAGTCACATTGTGAGTCAGCAGACTGGAACCACTGCCATCTAGGGCTGGGTTCATCAAAGCCCAAAGGACCAGGCAGAGAGAACAGGTTATGCGGGACCCAGGGCAATGTTGGTCGGGTCAGTTCGAACCAGTGAGACCGGGCCCAGACCAAACCCGCCCCTATTTATAAAAAACACATATATCTTGCAAACGGGGATTCTAATTGATGCAAAATCAATGGTTTTAGGACCCTTTCTATGAGGTGGTCTGTTTGGCATAATTTGTTATGTCTGAACAGGTCTTGTCGGGCTGAGATTTGACCAAACTTGGTTTACAGAAAGGGTAGTATTATTCAGACCGTGCGTCGGATCGATGCATCGTCTGTAGTGTTGGGACCATTTAGAAAAGGTAGTCTATTTGAGATACACTATTTTATTTTTGGTGTAGTCCTTCATATAGTCAGTTCTGATATAACATGAATCTAACTGGACATTTTATACATAATGTTCCATATCATTCAAATCAGGAACCAGTTCGATGCATCATCTATTTCATTGGGTCCCTTACATCAAAATTAGAATTTGGATTATTTCATGTGGGACTACATGGAGGTTGAGGAATAACTGATGGCATGAGAAGAAGAACCTCTATAAATGGAGCGTGCTATTGTTGTAATCACACTTGAACGACCTTTGCATGCACCTGTTGTGGCTCGTGCAATCAATAGACAGCATTGACAGGGACATTAGTGATCCAGGGCATGAATGTGCTCAGAGGTGGATTGAAAGACGTGGTGTGCGATAGTGAAATATTACCTTGGTATGAACCTATCATTATGGTAGGATCTTGGGTGGAAGACCTCTGTAGAACACACATCCTTTTCTGTACATTCCTTTCAGTGGGGTGTGTATTATGACCACTTTTACTTTCTGTTGTACTTGTACATGTTTTTTTCTATTTTCATCTTACCTTATGTTCCATGGGATGTGTGTGTGTGTATAGCTTGAAATTCAAAGACTCCCATTTCTAAGATATGCATTTTTGGTTCTAGTATCCATCCTCTGGCTTATGGAAGGTGATTTTTGGGTAGTCACGGCATGTTCCCTGGGGGATAGGTCATTAAAAAGTGGTATAAGAGGGTGTTCGGTTCTACTAAAAAAAATAAGAGTCTGTATTTTTTATTGGGGGGGATAATGTTATGTGTTTTGTATTCAGAATTCATTCTGGGGAGTCGATTGATAGTGAGGCAGCCAACATATCCATAAACCAGGACCATGAATTATGTTTTCCCAATCATTACATGAAATCATTGGTTTCATGTGGTTTGGAAATGTTTTTTTCTTGATCTCTTTTGAGTCATCTCACCTGGTATAACTTATTGAACACGGTTCATCTTGATTCTCTTTCAAGATACCTCCACATAGGCATCCGACCAAGATTCCAGTGTGTGACCCTAAGGATGGTACCTAGGGTGATGTGGCTTTCGTACACAGAAATTTTCCCAAGATTCATCCTTCAGGAATTTTCCCATTAATACCACTTCCTATTGGTCTATTGGTACAATCGGTGCTACTAGTTGAGGACACATGTAGTCTGAATGCCTTACTTGAGTTTCAGAAATAGATACTCCTCAGGATCAGAGGAAAGTATGATTCATGGGTTTATAATGACTCACTTAAGGTGTTGATCCTGTTTGTATCTTGCCATGGCACCATTATATAATATGGGAATATGGGAAGTGAGCCTTTCATGTGGCTCAGTAGGGTGATGGAAAGGTTTAGATTACCCTGATTTTATGATGAGGTGATTTTCTGTTGTTCGACCTTAAGAACCTTTATTAGAGAATGGGACTCTTTCCTTAAAAAATCTATGGGGTATGTGTTCATAATAGATTATACAAATTCGATAGGATGGCATGTCGGTAGAAGAGTATTCATCATGGCATACCAACAATTCTAGGTACTAGATGAATATGATACGACTAGTGCATTAGGGATCAGACCTTCAAGAAAGCTATTTTTAAGGATATATGAGCCATCACTATACCTTTTTTCATTAATAATTATGTAAAGGTTCATGAGAGAACCTGCATAGTACAATGTTGTGTGGATGATCAAATACAGTAAGTGAATATCAGGAGTAGGAAATCAAGAAACTGATCTCAGTCTTAGAGACTTAGTCATGCAAAATGCTTTTGAAAGACGAAGTGATATGGACATATGAATCTGTAGGGAAGAAGATGTGGAAGAGGGTATTTTACTGTATCATGAGGTGGAATACATTTCTACATGTTATAAGAACCACCCCAATGTGGTCCCCACTAGGATTAGGTAGTTGGGGGACATGGGAATGGAGTAACTTTTTGTGGTCAAGGAGGATGAACCAAGGGATCTAGGAATTATTCAATGTTTGGTCAATGTCTACTACTAGCTGCCGTATTAATAGACATAGGTACTAATCATTCCTTCTTGTCATGAATATTGTTGAATATTCTTCATTTCCAATTAAACTATTTAATTGATCTATACATCCAGAGATTCCTATGGGAGGAGACTGAAATAATCACAATTTTTATAGTAGTGTGATATAACCCTTGAGGCCATAGTTTTGGTTGGAACCTCATGGGGGGAGCATCAATGCCATTCGAAGTTAGTTTGGGAATGGACTCTTCATCCAAATTTCATGCTCATATTGACTATTTTAGGTAATAGGATTTCATATATCTACTACGTTGGAATGGAATTTTCCTTGGAAGGAGAAAAAGGAAACCCATGCAGCAGGGGATAAACTCATGAATTGGATGGTGAAGCTAATCACTATTGATTCTGTCATCCTTACCCTCAAAGAATTAAATGATTTGTGTTTCAGTTTCCAACATTTGTGGTGTGGTGTGGGAATGGCCTTTAAAATTATGTTTCCAGCATTACTTCCTCATTGGGGGAGGGTGTTTTCATTATTATAAACTCCAAGATGGATCTAATAACAACATTAATATATCAAAGGGAACTATTAGATCATCTTGAGTATGGGCGTAGGTGGGGGAATTTTAGTATAATGGCCTAGTAAGAACTAGTTTTTGAGGTTAAGTGTGGATTACTAACTTGTTAAAAATGATCATAGGGAATGTGTGATCACTAAAAAAGTTTTGATGGGAACATCAATCAGTTAAAATAGGTTTCCTTTCAAGTGGGTGGAAAGGTTCCCATAGTCTATTAACTGGTCGAGATAGTGGCTATGGATGGGCTAACTCTAGGAATACAACATTGAGATAGTTTATACTCTTGGTACGGGGAACGAGGAGGTATACACACTCAATGGAAGGTCTAGCCTGAAATGGGTACGTGAAGCAACAAAAAAGTTATCTACGATGCAGATATCTCTGTTGGATGATGATTGGAAGATTACCATTAGTTAATGACTATCACTCCACTACTACTACAACAATATAGGGTGGCCGAAATTGTGGACGTTTACTGCTTGGCCTGGTGTGCTGAGTTATCCTATGGACAAGTACCTGATGGATTTTTGATAGGTGGGGAGCACATAATTTTTTTTTCAGAGGATTCTACATAGTACCAGTGGCTTGTAGAGAGGAGGTGTTGAAGGAGTTCCACACATCCCCTTTGGCAGTACATCCTGGTGTGAAAAAGATGTTCTGGGTTATCTATCGTCATTAATTGTGTCCATGGATGTAGAATGTGGTTGGAATGTTTTTTTCACGATTCCTCACATTTGAGCATGTGAAAGATGATCATCACGTTCTAGAAGGCTTGGAACAACGGCTTGATATACTATACTATAAGTTTGATTGTATCTCGATAGATTTCGTGAATTTACTACCATGAATTCCTAAGGTCCACGATTATATTTGGGTGATCTTTGACTGACTCATCAATTCAACTCACTTCCTAGGCAATCAGGAGTAGGGATCAGAAGAGGGAATGTGATTACTCTAAATTCCAAAGATAGTACTGATTCATGGGGTTCTTTTGATGATCTTATCAAACCATGATTCACTATTTACATCCTAGTTGTGGAAAGGATTGTAGGAGCTATTTAGGACTCAGTTGTGTTTGAGCACATCTTCTCACACTCAGACAGATCGTCAAATGGAGAGGACCATACAGACCATGAAGGACATGCTTCGTGCTTGCATCCTAGATTTTAGTCATATATGGAAGGACCACCTTCCACTATCATTGTTTATATAAAATCACATCTTTCAATTCACAATTGGAATGGAACCATTTAACACCATCTATGGGATTCCATGTAGATCCTCTCTATGTGTGAAAGACTAAGGGGAGTCTATACTCATGGGTCCTGAGTTGGTATGGGAAACCACATAGAAGGTGTAGATCATCCAGGAGTTTATAAGGACAACACTGTGAAGATAGAAATCATTTGATGATAGGAGACAGAGACCCTTGGAGTTCACGGAGGGAGACCATGTTTTCATTTGGGTCTCACCCCAATAGTGATTGTAGAGATTCGACTGGTGTGGCATGTTATCACTATGGTTTATCAGATCTATTCATATTTGTAGCATATTTGGAAAGGTGGTGTACTACCTAGCCATTACCCCAATGATGAACCAGGTGCATGATGTTTTCCATGTGTCACAGATGAGATGGTATGTGTATGATCTATCACTCATCAATCGACTATGGGGAGATGGATATCAATGAAGGGGGAGATTTTTTCAGATTTTCTAGTAGAGATAGAGGATCAATAGGAGATGGGCCATTGTGGATGGTTTATTCCTATAGTGTGCATATGGTGGCATCACTAGAATCTCCAGAAGAGAAAATGGGAGCAGGAGGATCAGATTTCTACTCTGTAACCCAATTTTATTATTTACTGATTATTTGGATTATGTGTACGTGAACCCCAAAAGGGGTATGTAATGTAATATCTCAGAAAACCCATGTAAATTATTTCATTATATGGAATTATTTCGACACCACGCACTAAAACACCGTGCGATTATACGACCTTGAGTTCCAAAAATGATCCATAGAAAAATAATAAGCTTCAAATTGTGCATGTGAAATGTTTTTCTTAGAATGTTCAATAACATTTAAATAGGTTCCGGAATCAGAAATATAGTGGAACTATTGCCTTCAGGATTAATTTTTTAGTCTTGGCATGATGTAAGTCTAGTCGGCACATGCCTCGAGTGAGAATACCCTAAATTGAATAACAAAAATTAATAAAATTAAATTAGGTAAATTAATTTTTCAAATGCGAATCGCTCACGAACGGTGACGAGGATTAAAAATACGAAACCACCCTTGAGTTTGTGAGGGTATTCATTCATAAGGAAGATCATAACATTGGTCAAACATGGGCTAATAATGGATGTTATTTTTTGGCCGTAATAAAATAAATAACTAAAAATTGTTTACTGAAAAATCATTCTAATTCATAAATGGTAACTCAGATAGAAAATCTGAGAGTATAATTTAGATCTTGAGGGAATGTTTCCCTCAGGAGGAGCCTAACCTCAAATATAATGGGTGAAGGTTGAATGTCAATTTTTTAAATATTTATAAGGGTCATTTTGATATATATGCGAGCTGTTTTTTTCAAAAAATTGAATTGTTTCTCAGATAGATAATATGTGGGCCACATTGAATTCAGAATGTGGGTATTCTTTTAGGAAAGACATAACCTCGACCGATGTATTGCGACCAAAAAAGATAAATTTCAAAAATTTTAAATTAAATTGTTAAAATAAACATGAATGTTGTTAATGTTTTTTTAAATGAGTTCGTTGTGACAGAATGTTCGATCAGTGATGTGGTGTTGAAATGAGGCAATGCTGACTAATTATTGGATCTCATTAGTGAATCAGCAAGGCAATGCATAAAACATATCCCACCTTTGACTAGTCAAATATATAGGTTTGAAAAAAAACTCTGGGAAAACCCTCTAGCAATGAAAATTTCTCTCTTTATTTCTCTCCCTCTCTCTCTCTCTCTGATGACATGGAAGAACACTCATGGAGAACGAGATCGAATCTATGAATTGACAAGTGGTGGTGAATTCCAGCGGATCATGGATCGACGAACGATGACGAAAAATGACTATGATCACCATTCTTCGTCTACTATATATCCAAAATCCAGATAGGGGTTACCATGTTGTTTTAATTTTTTCCCTAGTTATTCTTCCAATCAACGAACGCAGATCAACCCATAAATAGGTTGAACCATGACTCAGTTTTTCTTGGAAGATGGGAATTGATTATTATGGATAATTTCAGTATATTAAATATGTGTTAGAATTATAAATCCTCATTGATGTCTGTGGTAAATTGTAACACAGAGGGATTGGAGGAACATAAACAAGCTTTGGATTCCTGCACAATTAGTCGTTATTGTGTTCTTCATGATTGAAATACCATTACATTGTAAATTCTGAACCAAGGATGTTGTAGTGATAGAGGAGAACCTATAAGGCTGAGGGAGCATATTGATCAGATATCGGGCCAACATAGCAGACCTGGTGGCCCACAGAAGAAGTGATGGCAACCCGAGATGCTCAATTATTTCCTTTAAATGATTCATTTTACTAGATTGGGTCGGTGATCCAGGGTAGTTTTTAGTGCTGCCCCATGGTCCAGGTATATGGAATGGGTTATTAGAGACCCTCTGTTGGGTTGGTCGGGTCTATCTGAACTAGTTGGACAGGGCCCGGATGCAACCAACTCCTGTTTATAGAAAACACCTATATCTCACAAATCGGTAAACCAATTGACGCGTCGTCTACGGCTTTTGGAACATTTCAATGATGCCATAATTTTATAATACTCTATTCAGTCCAACTATGTCAGGCATGGATGAGATGTGACTAACACCTATTTATATAAAGGGACATTTCTTTCAGACCATGTGTCCAATCGACGCACTGTCTATGGAGGTGGGACCCTCAAGATGAGGTGGTCCTTCTAAGATATTATAACTGAGTTATGCTGGAGTTTGTCATACATCCATGTCAGATCAAACTCGAATCCAATAGATCCAATTTTTAAAATGAGCCATATATTATAGGCCGAGCATCAATTCGATGGGTTGTCTATCATGGTGGGACCATTTCGGCGAGACCGTCCGTTGGATTACTCAATGTGGGACTCTATGGCAGTTGAGGTACGACCGATGAATAGTGGAATAGATCCTCCAAAAATCAAGAATACTTAATGTGGGAATCCATTGGTTGTATGTGACATAAAGAATGAAGAGCGACCCTTCATGGATCAGTATAAGGGAGACCCTTCTTGGATCAGCATAAGAGAGACCCTTCATGGATTAGCATAAGAGGGACACTTTGTGGATCTGCAGTAGCGTGACTCATATTGGATCGTCCATAGAGTGACCTGTCATGGATCAGAAGAAGAGTGACCCTTTATGAATCTGTAGTAGGGAAAACTTTCATGGATCAATAGAAGATCCTCTCAACATTATAAAATAAGTTGGGACATCATTCATTCAATGTATGAATCCAGGTTTGAAATTATTAACATTATTCATCTCATGAAACACAAAATATTTAAATGTTTTAGTAAAATTAATCTATATCTCTTATTAAACTATTTTTTTAATCAAAAACAAAAAATAATTGAAATATTAAAAATTTCTATAATGTTTCTTCTAAACATTATATATAAATATCATTCATTTTGAAGATTAAAATCCGATGAATAAAAAATACTATGAAATAAAAATAAGTTTTGATACATGGACAATATCATTTTCAAAATATGAACCTCATTTATTATTATGATTGAAATCCAACATAATGCCCCACTATCCATTGATAAGTACTCAAAATGGATAAAAAAATTTAAACATTTAAGATAAAAACTATTTAATTATTATTATAAAAATAACCTATTTAAAAATAATAAAAATCCTAAAAATTAATTGGACTAACACTATTTTTAAATTATATAAATATTAATTCTCAAAAGATGCGTGGAATAGATATTATAATTAATATTGACACATTAATTTAATAAATGAAATATTGACTATATAAAAATATTTTTTACATGAAAATTATCTCAATATGGCTAAGTGAATGGACACAATTACCATATATTATTTATTAATAAATATATTTTTATAATATTTTGATATAGGGAGTTTTACAATGGTCCTTTTAAGGGTGGGAAATTAAATCAAAATTAATCTCACGACAGAACACATTATTGATGCTCTTCACATATTTGTTAATCATACAGAAAAATATGTTTTTATCTCTAACAACATGATTATTAATAATGAAAATAATGTAATGTATGTATAGATTGTCAATACATCTAAAATTAAGGCTTCCCAATATTTGGTTGGTATAATGTTTATTTCATTAGAAAATGATGATGGATCCAATCTTTATCCAATTATTTAACAAGTATATTTTCATCGGGAATGGAATCTCATTGATGATGTTGATTACATCATTTTTAGGATATGCTGCTATTACAATTGTCTTATATAATAAATTAAGAACACTACCATAATATTCCTTGAAGAAAGAACCTCAACCTGATATATTGGGGTTCTCCTTCATATCGTATTCCACGATAACATTAATATATCTTGGAAGAATATTTTTCAAAAATATTTTCAAGATTCATGAAAGAGGAATATGTTTATAATGGATTCCATGATTCCTTAGGTCTACGAGGTCATGAATGGTTTTAGAATAATAATAATTATTGGTTATTTAACATCCTTAAAAGTAGTGATATCCTTTTTCATTGTGTATTTCTAGATGTAGTGGAATTATTAATGGAATAATTCACTTTACGTAGACTAAAAATCATGAAATATTTTAAAACAAATCCCCCCATAATAGGATTATGAGTATGTAGGGGATTTTTTTTCAATAATGTTATAATTTATATGAAACATGGATGGAAAAATAGATATGGATAAATAATCCCAAAAGATGAATACATTCAGTAGATGTTGTAGAACATCGCACGATACAGAGGTATATGTTATCCCCATGTTATTTATAGAAAAACTTTCCTGAAAAATCGCTAAAAAAAATATTGGAGGAAAGAATAACAATGGATTCATTCAATATGAAGTTAAAATTATTATTAAATTAAATAATATGTAAATTAAAATAACCATACCATTTATTATAATATATGATATTTATATTAGCAAGATTTTTTATTTTTCCTTGTTTCAAATATAAATTTATTTTATAATATAGTTTTATAAAATTAATTGAGTGATTAATAATTCATTAATAATATAATTATAATTATATTTTGAAAATAATAACATTTGAAATTTTTTATGATATAATTTTTTAGGATATACCATGATTTTTTTAAATATGTGAGAACCATATTATTCATATAACTATTCCACTTTTATAGAATTAACCATTTCTATAGAGGAAGATATAAATATATCATGTCAACTGAAAACCCATCATACTATGATAAACCATTTAGAGAAACAATTAAAATATCTCTATTACATTAGCATTAAAATTCTATATATTAGAGCCCACAACTGAGTAATATAAAAATGAAACAATTTTTTATATAATAATTCACATTTACTTGACTAGTAAACAATAATAATAAATATAATATAATATACAATAATATTTTTTATTATTTACTTAGTTATGATCATGAAAAATCATCTCACCACTTCCCTATAAGTGATATTATGTGTTGATCATTTTTCTAGAAATTTTCTTTTCTATAATTATTCAAAAATCATTTGAGAATATGTTTTATATTTATTATGGATTATAATTAATCAATATTTTAGAATGTAGTATATTTTTGAAAATAATAATACAATGTGATTAACATTATTTTAAATATGAATAACATGATAAAACAATGTAACATATTTCTATATTTTTGAATTATTATAGTTAGTTATTTATTACGGATGAATACTAACACAATGGTTCATTCCAAAAATGGATATCCAATTATATTGGATTTTCTACAAAATATTGGAAGGGTATTATTTCTTAAAAAACATTATAATTTTTCTAGGTTTTGGGACAATGACTATTGAAGAGAGCTTCAACTATGATTGTCTCATACAAGTATTCTATTGTGACATTACATGATAATAAGAATAATAAATGTATATCCAAATTTCAGTAAATATATATATATATATATCCATTATTGTGTTTTAAAAATAAATATTAATCTCCTAATTTATTATATTTTATTAAAATATCTTCATAGAATATATTGTCTAGTGAAATAAATATTTTAGTGGATGTCATACAAAAATGTGATATATGATAAATAAGTTATGTTTTCACATTCAATATACCAAACCAAATTTTTCATAAAATCATATGTCATACAAAATGATATGATCATTTTTGAGCCTAAAACAACTAGGATTTCCTAATATATCTCTTTTTAGGATTTATAATTTTATCAAATTTGGTTTTTATTTTTCGATGAAATAGATGTTTTCTCCAATAAGTTAATAGGTTTATATATACTTATGAAATGGTGAGTTATAATAATATAAATATTAAATAAATATATTTTCAATCCATACAGTTCCTAAAAATAAAATAAATTTATTTCATGAAAAATTTTTGGTATTAGACATAAGATTATAAAAATTTAAATTAAAAAATTTAGTATACATGAATGGGGGGATATAAAATTTTTAAAAAGTTAAGTAAAATGAACATGCCCTTGTAATTAAATAACCATCAAGTAATAGAATAATACATAAAATTATTTAGATCTTTTTGAATTTCCTGACCATTGATCGTTATGTTACATTTAAATAAGACTAATACATTTTTCATTTTATGGGCAAACACCTTTGAGTGTGGGAGTATTTTCTACCACATTAGGATGCTCAAAAAAGTTTGTTGGATTATTTGGAATTCAATAGTTGAACTTAAATTAATTAAAGTTTCCACAGACTATTAGTGAGGGACAAAAATATTCATTGAGAGACTATACAATCAAAAGTAAACCACTTTGGTGGTGGTGTGGTGGTGACTGTGAGTTTCCAAAACAAGGTAATTCTATGCGAGGTTCAGGGTTCAAATCCTGGGAGTCCAATTTTGGGGCGAGCCTCTCCCCTGGGATCCACCCACCTTTCCGAGTCGCCAGAAATCATCTAGGAAAGAAAAATGAGGCGCGACCCAATTGTTGACGGATCGCTGTGACAAACCATCGTTGTCGGGCCGTTACCCTTGGGATGCTTTGCCATCTTGGCTGGCAACGACTCCTTCCCTAGCTGGGGAGCTGCCTCCGGGTGCTACCCATTTGAGGGGGAGGGGGGTTTATCTGTGTGGAGGGTTCGAAAAGGCCACACTGGGGAATTCCCTATAAAAAAAGAAAAGTAATCCCTCTGTGTGATTCATGATTTTTTTAGGATTTATTAACTGGTCATTCAGATAACAGAAATCATGACAACTATTAGAGAAAAAATGGAATCCAATTCGGTCCCTAGATTCTAGAATATGACTGTAATATTATGAATCTGTTAAGCATAAAAAATAGATAAAAATTAATTATTTAATATATACTATGTACACTCATAAAAATATAATAGTGACACACTAGGGAATACAAAAAAACTGATAAGAAAACACTATTCGATAATATAAAAATTACTATGGCCCTCAAAATAGATTTATCATTCTATGAGACATAATAAAATTGAATCATGAGTCCAAATATATGTGACATAAGTTCCAAAAAGGATAACTAATCATTTATCCATGAATCTGAAAACACTTGTAGTGTATATGGTTTAGGAAGAGAGAATTAAAAAATAAGGTCTCCCTCACTCATCTTAGTAGATTGAGTATTATTTTAATCAATTTATTGTTAAATAATTATATATAATGTGTTCAGTTCATTATTTTGAAACACACCCACATGGAAATATAATAGATGTTTTTCATGTATGTATACACATTATGAAATCATGAACAAAAATTGACACCATAATAAATGATTCAATAATTTTTATCCAATTTATATAGATTTATATGATACATTCCAAAAAAATCAATCTAATATAATTTAACATAGAAAATATTATCACTATGTTTCTAAACTACTAACCATATCATTTTGTTATGTATGATGATCCAAACTAAACATGTCCTTATATTACAATATTTAAATGTTTTATAAATTATATAACACATTAATATAAAATATCTCAAGGAATATTTTATAGTATATTTGAGGACCAATTAAAAATATATGTATATATAAAAATAGTAAAATTTCATTATAATAAAAATCTTTTAGACCCACCTATAAACTTATCACAAGTTATAATTTTCGTCAAAACATGGGGAAGGGACACGTAAAATGGGATAAGCTCATATAATTAGTATAAGAAAATATATCATGAGGTATTTATGTGTTATATCATCAAAATATGAGGAAATAAGAGTCTGGATAAAATTCATTTTAAAAGAACATGTAAAAAGAGCAGTTTTACATATATCATTAATGGTTAACTTGTGATCATAAATAACAAGCATTTACCATGAAATAAGTGTGAGATAAGTATTGAGACAAAGTAAACAAATTATATCATATGTTAATGGAAATATAAGTATGTGGGATCATTAGAAACAATAAAATAATAATCATATGTCAGGGATGACAACCAATAAATTATAATATATTTTAACCTCTATCATAATTACGGAATGATTTGACTAACTTCCATCATAACATAGTGTTCTTATTTTAACAACCCATTATCCATAAATAGTGTTCTTAGGAAAAAATCTACTATAGAATTCAATAAATATCATAAAAATTAACATTAAACTATTAATTGTTGTGATTTATGGGACCCACCCATGACGACAAAGTCTAAACTCTATCGTAACATAGTGTTATTAATATAACCAACCATTCAGGAGCCATAGTTTTCTTAGGAAAATCACATGTTCCACATAAATGGAATATCCATTTTCATTATCATTTAGAAATTGATTTAAAGGATATTATTGACCCAAACATCACAAAATGGGATAAAAACAATCATAATTGTATAATATTATTTATTACAAAAATAAAACACTATATAAATAATAATCATGACAAAACCCATGATAATAAATTGTGTTTCATAATTTTTTCATAATACATAATCAAATGATTTGTAAAATATTTTTCCTAGAGAAAAATGAATTAAATTATTTTGTGAAATAATAATTAAAAATGGAACATAGATCATGAAAATAGATTTCAAATGTTTAATATTCTATAGAATGATCTTGTGTACAAAAAATGAAAATGTTCCATTTGGGTTAATTATTAATAAATTAATAAAGTGTATTTTAAGTGAATGAAATAGAATATAATTTCCAATAAAACTATAATTAATCCTAGAGGGTAATCATTAAAAAAATTATGATGTTTAATATATTCATGTTTTTATATAATTTTATGGGGCTATGTTATAACCTTTGATCATAAATTAGAATGTTCCATTTAATTGGGTATACATGAAAGTTGAAATTCAAAATACTATTAATCATGTGTATAAAAACATTAGTTAAAACATTAAAAAATATATATATATTAATGGTAAAAATATTTAAATATATAATTGTTATGTTAAAAACATATATCATAAAATTGGGGAAAAATAAAAGGATTACATCACCAAAATGTTATGTAGGAGAACAACTATTGTATTTTTTTATAAATCACTTATATTTAAATATCCAAAAATAAAATAATATAATAAAATGTTATATTGAATATATGATTATATAATAATTATGTTAACATGACATAACACATAATGATTCTTCCAAATAGAGAGGAGATCATTCGAGGAAATGAAATTATTGAGGAGGTGAAACCGACATATAGGTGGATGGATTGTATTATTAATTGTGATCATAATTTAAAAAAATATATAGATTCTATAGAGTTAGGAATTATTGTATCATAAAATGATCTTTAATTATATTAATATATTATATGATGTTAATTTTAAGGTCATTTTCACGAAAAAAATTTATATATCAACAAATCAGTTTGAGTTATGGAAGATTGTTTTCACATTAGTTGTTTTTGGAAAAATATCCATTTGAAGATTAAATATATCATGGTTAACCATATATGTCGAATTAAATCATGTATTTTTTAAATATACAATCTTATGTACAGAAAAAACATATAAAAAGGAAATTTTTTAATAAAATTTATAATGTCGCAAAGAATAGAAATTGTGATAAAAACACATTACGAATTGAAAACAATACTAAGATAATACTGTTGAAAGACTGAGCCCTTGAATATGAATGTAAAATAAAAAAATATAAGAATAATATATTATATTTAATAACATATTAGTAGTACAGTCACCATTTAAAATAATTTTGGTGAGGGTAAGAACTTATGACTTAAATGAGGATTTTATTGAGATAAAAGTTGAACCTATGTCTGAAATATGTCATCAAATTCAAAATATATATTGAATAATTAAATTAATATAATTATAAATATTAAAAATAAAATTGTTCATATATATTTGACTTCTTGAATCCCTTAAATTATATTTTGGTACATATTTATAATATAGTTCTCAATGATGATTGTTATTTGGGGGTTTTCAGTTACATTATCCATAACACTTATAGGTCACTTACCATGGACAATGGAATGATGATATAACTTAATGACCTGAAAAAAAAATTTATTTGCATTGATGGTTATCTTTTTTAGACATTTATTTTATATTTTCAGATCAATAAAAAAGATCCAATTATGAATTATACCTTTAAATGTGCATTTATTGGGGTTAATGATAATATAACTATTTATTATTTAAATTACATATAATTTTTCATATATTATTACTTAATTCAAGTATTTATGTGAAAAAAATTATATTAAATAATTAAATTTCTTTTACTAATTTACAATTTTATAATGTGATGGAAAATTTAACACATCATTCCATGAAGATGTAGTTTTCACAAACGCACCCTTGCACACACATGAATAAGATTTATGTTTTTTCAATATAGATGATAATGAATAAAAATGTGTCTTACCATTAATATAAAAACATAATATTATAATAATTATACTTTGGCCATCATATTATAATTGTTATATCATATGAGGAAGTTTATGATTTATATGAATAACTAAAAATGTGATAACACTTTCTTTTCTTTGGAATATTCAATAGATTTGATGGGCTTAGAAAAAAATTATCATTACTAATAGGTTTATGATGATTGAGTGAGATATAATGTGATAAAAAATTAATAAACTAAAGTATGAATTTATTTCTCAATATTACCATTGGGATAATGGTAATATTATACTATTATAAGAGAATAAAACAGAAAGTTTTTTGAAATTTCATTATTTCTCAATTATATCACCCCATTATTCAATGAAAATATTATAAAATTAATTATAAGGGTTTTAATATAGATATTAATCCAATTATATCTTAAAAATTCAACATTATACATCTTTTCACATGTTATGGCCTCATAGATAATGATTAAACCATTTACCCCTAATTTACCACTACCTTATTTACCAAAAGTTTTCATTGATATGTGATTTTAATTGAAAAAAATTATAATTAATTTAATTTATAAATTCTAATATATTAATATTAAATGTGTAAATAAATTTTTAAATTAATTTTTCTCTGAAATTATAAAAAAATTTGTATAACAGATATAACACTCCAAAACACTTTTTGAGAAGATAGTCTATTTTAAGCATATTTATTTATTATTAGGATAGAAATATAAATTATATTTATTATTTTAAATTTAAAATAGTTAGTATAATTTAAATTAAAAAAAATAATTAAAATATGAATAAAAACATCCATTTATCATGTTATAATTAATCAACCAAAGAAACATTAAAATAACTTTCCTTAAAATGATATATAATTTTCCAAAAAGATATGCATCAGTTTATAATATAATAGGGTTTTAAAAGTTATAATATTTTCCATTATAATATATATTATTTATATAAAAAAATCTATAAATGTTCTATGTATTCATATGAAAATATAATCTCATTAAAGGGATTGTATTAATGAATGTATTTACTATTCACCTAAATTTATAAATTGTCCAAAAATTAGGAAAAATAATCTTATGAGCAATTTTGAAAATATTATTAAAACTATATATTCATTCATTCATATTCAAAAATAAAAATTTTGTAATTTTATTTTCAATTAAAACATATATTAAAAATAAAGTCAATAATTATATGAAAACCAACTATTTTTTAAATATTAGTTATTCTTAATCAAAATTTCATGAATCAATAAAAATAAAATCAATAATAAAAAGGTATTATATTTATGTAAATAGTAATTTTGTAATAATATAAATTTATTATTAATGAAAAACATATTATATATAAATTCAGATTCTTAAACACTTAAGTGAATCTAATACATTTGTGTAAAATATAATTTATTTCAATATATATTTATGTATTATTTTATAATTAAGTTACACAAATTGATACCTATATATTAATTATCTCGATCTGAGTAATATAAATATATCACATTTTCAATTAGGTTTTCTGTTGGGTTTAGTTTAACCTATCAATAATATTTGGATTATCTAAGGGACAACATATATTGAAATCACATGTTGATACAATATCTCCCTTAAATTTTTTTATTCTGAAAATATTAATCATTACCTGGTTAAATTAATTTCCATTTGGTGATACAGATTGACCATACACTATCTATTTATCTTAAATTGATTTAGTATTTAATGTGATCTATCAATATAAACCATTTGATATGATCCCTTCAAAAATGTGTATAGTATTTCACCAATAGAATCCTAAAAAATGGAAGGGATATAAACTTATAATGACTAATATTCATAAAACATTTAATAAGTTTAATATACCATGTAGTAAATAATTACAAAACCAAATTATTTTATAAATAAATCAATTCATATGTGTTGAAATATTACATAAAATAAGACCTCGATAGGCCTTGAGTGAGAAAACTATATCTATCATAACATATGTTCATAAACATAATTTTGCTTATTCTAATGCATATGAGAAGGTTGGTTTCAGTTATCATCTCAAAACCTTGTCTAGGTACATTATATTTCATTGTGTATAATTTTTGTCATATCTATCAAAACAAATTATTAGTTTATCATAAGAAAAAACATTATCTCCCATCATTGTTATTCTGTTTTTTCAATCAACAAATTATTTGTGTCTGCATCCTACTATTATTTGGTGCACCACAAAAATTAATCTATTTTTAAATGGATAATCATGTTTCTTGATAGTTAGTTATTAATAATCAACCAATTTTCTAGTATATATCCCAAACAAATGAGTTGGTCATTTATGTAATCATAACATTTTCATTCAAATGAATGGGTGAATTGATGTATTTTTATTCCAAACATTAATAAATATGAAAGTGGTTAATGTGTATGTCATATTAATATAATTATATGAGATTTATACAATATGATAATAGTTAAATTTAATTTTATGATTTATAACACTACAATACCATCATGTTAGACTATATTTATTATAGTTCAAACGTTACCAATCTTTTCTTATATTATATCATTCATATATTAACGTGCATAATTATAATAAAATCATATGTCATCATTTTTTAAATATATATCATTCATGATTCAAATTTTTTTTGATTAATTTGGGTTCACTTATACTTTTACTCCTTGTCCTGTAATGATACAATGAAAAAACCATTCATATTGATTCATAAATAGGACATGATTTATAAAATCATATAAAATGGTGACTCCACAATAGGTGAGCTATTAGGCGTCATTACCATCACTAGGTGATGATTGATTTAATATAAGAATTCACTTTTCAGTATTATTATCATAATATAATTCCATTCATGAGCCCACGTCCTCTTTTAGTAGCCAAAAAGGTACGCATTTCATAGAAAACCATAGACATCCTATACTAAGAGTCATCTTTTATATTTATCCCATTTTTCACTAATATTGTCTTATCAAATTCCATAATTTTATTTTTAATGTATCAATAATAACTAAATAGTACATTGATATGGAATATTACATATCTAAATAAATACATCGTTATTTTACATCATTTCTATAATTTAGTCATTACATCACACATTAATCTCACAATTATCAATGAACTATTTGGTTAAGTGTCTATGAGTAAACTTACACAAAGAGTCAATTTTAGAAAACTTTTTTTAATTATATTTTTAAAATATCACTTTTATAATCCCTTAATGAATTATATATATTTATATGTGACTTTATAACCTAGAGAGTGGGATCAAATGAATTGGGATATATCAGATGATTAGAAAAGTAAAACCTATCAACATGATATCTTATGTTGGATTATAAAAATATTATAAAAAATGAAAACAAATAAATTTATTATAAAAAAGCATTTATAAAATTAGTTTTATTTAAATCATGATGTAAATACTTGTAATATCAAAATAAAAAACATGAAACATGATATATTATTATATGATAATATGGAACCATGGAATATATAAATGATAACATAAAATAACAGAATCAATAGAATATGGAAAAATAAAATTTCATTAGTCAAATAAAAATATCAAGGATAGCCCCCATTACATCATAATATAATCTAAATTATATATAAATCATGTTATGATCTAGTTAAAATATATTATAACATAATGTTTTTAGGGTATTCAATCATGAACCATACATATTGTACATTGGCCTACATCATGTGCACTATACATGTAATTTTGTTAGGTGATAAGATTTCCCAAAACATCAAATGGTTTATAACAGACACACCCATCCAATATTGTCAATCTAATGTCCTAATATGTTATTCCAATTCTTATTAACCATGAGACAAACATAGTGTGCTCAAGATAATCACACATTTACCATACAAGGAATCTAATGAAACATTATAATTAAATAATGAATTAGTGGTATAAAAACCCACAATATCTTATAATATTACATCCACTATCATTATATAGATCAGATAATTTTTACCCAAATGAAAATAGATACAATTCATGAATCTTAAACATGAAAATCATGAGAGAGTAATTTGGGTATCACAATATTATATTAGAAAATAACCAATTTATATTTCATATAAATTTGTAAGTTAATATATAATTAAATAATTTATAAACATTAATAAATTAAAATTGAATTTTCTTATTGAACATGGAATTAATATATTTAAAATTAAAGAGAATTATCCAATAATTAACTAATGACTTTATAACTTTAGGATGAATCGTTATGAAAGAAATAAATTTTATTTTGAAATATGTAATGTTGTAGAAAAGTTATTTAAAATAAATGATCCAAAAATTTCAAACAAGAAATATTTTAGAGTTTTAAAATATCTTCATAGATTAATAAAATTTAATATATCTGATTATAGGCAAGAAAATTCAAATTTGAACATTACCAAAAATCTGGATTACCAAAATGAGGTAATTTTTAAGGGAATTAAGAATTTATATAACCCCAGTTGTGTAAAGAATATTTTAATTGACATATTTATATTGGCAATATACAAAAATATATAAAATTTATTCTGGAATTATATGACATAAAATGAATAAAATGTATAGGAATGTATAACTTCCAAGTCAAGATGGAGGAGTAGAGTATACACTATTTATTTAAAAAACATCATTTGAAATCAGAAATCATTTAATGATAAAATATAAAAAAAATTTAATTGTTTTTATTTTGTGAATTATTTTAATATGATGTAACACTTAATAAGGTTTGATGTTGGAAAGGAAAATTTTGGTGAAAATGGAAACAATGGAATGGGAGGAGAAACCATGTCTAAATTTATAAAAATTATTCATAAAGATGTTTCGTCTCCTAAAAGTGTTAAAAATTTTATATAAAATTATAAATTAAAAACAAATTGACTATAGAGTTTGAAATATAGTATATCATAAGAAATTTCATTGGGAAATTTTTGAATGTAATATTTTCTAAATAAATTATATTTATATATGAATGACCCTTAAGAGTTTAATAATAAAAGAAGAAATGTTATTAGAATCCTAAAAATAAAATGCTTATGTAAATACCAAGAATTATATAATAGATTATATATAAATCATTTATTGGGAAATATATTAACTATATAAATATAAAAAAAGATGTGTAATATTAGACATATTTTAATGGGGTTAAATTTAGATGAATACTAATTTAAAAATTGAATTATTCAAATAAAGACCCCATGATGGAAAGAGAACATGATGTTGAAGTTAAAAAAAAATTTATATCAATTATTCATGATTCTGAATATCTAATTTTTGGTTTGTGTATAATTTATATGAAATCATGATCATAAAGGAACATGTGTCTCATAGAAGTATGTTTGGAGATGAATATCTCACATTTGTCCAAATGTATTATAAAAACTGGTCATTAAATAAATAATAATTTCATTATGTTCCTTATATAATATCCCATTAAAATTAATATCATAAAATTTATTTACTAGAGTCAATTTATTATCTATGTGTATGTAATTTTAATATAGGTTTTGGAAACATCAGTCCCTTAGGGGTTTTCATTTAATTTCTTCCTCATATTTTGGATGTGTTGACCATGATAAAAGTAATTTTAAAATATGTTAATCATATAAAAATTAATGGTCTCTTAAGAATATAATTATTCAATCAAAAAATTTATAATAAATATTATATTATTGTCTAAAATTGGGGAAAATTTTGAATAGTGAACTGAAACGTCACTTTAAGGCTGATAATGATACAATAAATGAATATTGTTTTTTATAACTTATTTATTTTCATATTTTTTCTTTATAGAATTTATATGGTGTTAAAAATATCTTATTAACATTTTTTAGGATACCATTTATTTTAATAATGGATAACTCATTTTGTTGTTCATAGAGGCAGTTATCTCCACACATGGATGAATGACATTACATTATTATCTTATCTGGATAAAAAGTATATTTAAGGGTTATATCAGTAATATAACAAAAAATTATACTATTGATATGATTGTAAACTTATTAATAAAATATATAGGATAATTTTTTTAGTAAAATTAAAAATAAATACAGGAAAATGATATTTTACATTTAATGAAGACTTGATTGTTCTATGTTGTAATCATTAGGTTTAAATGGAAAAAGACAAAATATTATTACAATGGGATTTATGAGGTGGATTTGGGATATATTTTGAGAAAATTAGGTGTGTATAATTGGGTAGTTATGAATCCATTCATTAATTTAAAAGGATGGATGTTATATACTTTTACAATAGAAGAATTGGGTTTCTTTTGAATAACTCGAGATTTTTTAATGGAATAACTACTATATTCTTGGAAAAAAGTCATTAAAATACCTAAGACTGGAGTGCGTAGACATATAAATGTTATAAACCACTCAAAATTCATTATTGTACATGTTTTCACATGTTCTATAAACAATATCTCTTTTAATTCATTTCACCTAATTTACCGTTACCTCGATTACACAACTTTTAACCTTACAAAAAAAATTATATGAAAAAAGTAAAATTTATATTATTTAAAAATTATATATTTATTTTAAATATATAATTAATTTTTATTAAAAAAATCATAATGTTCTATTTTTATATTAATTCTTATAAATCCCAAGTACCTGGTCTTTTTATATATCATTTTTATGCATAAGTACTTATAAATTGAATATAAATATAATTTAATTTAATTAAAATTAATTTAATATTTTTAGAATAATTATAAATTATTTTATTTTACAATTAAGAAAATAAATACTTTATTTCCCCATGTATTATTTAATTAAATGAAGTAGGTGAGGAACAATTTTCATTAAAATGAGAAAAATGAATCAAAATGTCAATAAAGGATTTTAGAATTCGATTTGGCATTTTCAAGGAAATTATTTTCATTTACAATAAAATAATTTGAATGGAAAAATATGTCAATATATTTCATTGTTTTATTATTTTAATATACTTTCATAACAATAGTGATATTATTTAAATCAATATTTTCACTATTCAACGGAAAATTAATAAAATTTTATGAAATGTTTCTAATAAATCTTAATCAAGTGTTAACATTATAAATCTAAAAATGGTTTAATTTTTTTAACAGAAAATTAAAAATTTAAAAATTAAATTCCGAATTGTAGAAATAAATTTGAGTGAAATGATATTATTATTTTATGGAGACCATTTTAAAGTTAATTGTTTTTCATAATCATACTTTTTATGAAATTCCCTTAATGATATCATTAAAACTTCAATAAAATATTTTATCAAAGTAACCATTTCTCAAAAATATAATTTTATGAATAAAAAATTACAAAAAATAAAAATACGGATTCATGAACACATTTATAAATTAAGAAAAGTTGAATAAGAAAATGTGTATATATATATATTTTTTTTAATATAGTTCAAAATAAATTATTTATTTTAATATATATTAATTAAATATATAGGTTTTAGTGCTATATAAATGTGATTTTCTCATTTCTGTTGTGTGTTTCTAGTAAATATTTCTATTCAACACATTTTACATAATTTTGTGAAATAGATATGAAAATGTTGTGTTTTTATAGTTTGAATAATATACAAATATTTTCAAATGACGATAAAAATTAACATCAACCCCTTTTATGGGGTAGGTTCTGAGAACCACAGAAAATTATAATACCTTCTATATTATTGTGTTTCCAAGTACCAAACACTCTATTCAGGGGATTCCAATCATCATATAGGGAGTAGATGCCAAGGGATGAATCAAATGATCATAATACCCAAACAAGATAAATTATTCTCCTTAGTATAGGTTCAATTTCCAACAATATATTTAAAAAATGTAGAAATAATTAAAATGGGACCATCAAAATATCCTTTGTATCATGTATGGAAAACCACACCATTAATTGTTGGCTCCTATCACATAGTTTATATATTTTGAATAATTGGATATTATTTTTAGAGGGCATGAAAAAAAACCTTCCATATAACCGAAACCATTCAGCTCTGATTGATCTTGTGGTATATCAAGTAATCCACACTCTTCACACATAGGATGTATTTTACAATTTACTTCATATCACATAATAATTTAGACCAATAACATCACATTCAGGGGATTTACACTCTCACTTTGTTCGGGAATTCAAAAAAAGTATAAACATTAACCAACTCACAAAAAAACCATCATTATCTGATCAGGACATGGTAACCACCATCTCACTAATCATATAATAATTCTTATCCACAATAATAATTAAATTTAGAATTATGATACTGAAATGGGATCGTTATATAAAATTTCATTTAAAAATATAGCACGATTATATCCCTTCATCCTACCCCATTAAAACCAATATATCTAACTTACTATAAACATGTTTAGACACCAAAAACTACCAAAAAAATAAATAATTTTTACCTGAACCCATTACTAAAACTCAGGGTCAATGACCCCATTACCATGCCAAGTCACTCTGGAACAATTTTACCAATGACTAAAATACCACCATACTGAGTGAATCCAGAAATGATTCCATCAATCCAATTAAAATTTACCTATCTCTATTCTCTATGGGATTAGTTACATCAATTGATACAAACTCAAATATTTTATATGATAATAATAACATTATTATATACATTTAAACACACAAATATGAATAAGTACATAACAACACACATAAATTTTATATCATGGTATGGGAATTGTATAAAATCATGGATCATTAAACATTAACTGAATGATAATATATAATCATAATAAATAATATAATACATAAAATTCAGGTAAAAACTATATTATATCTCTTATGAGGTCAATATGACTAAAATAATATCAACCAAGGCCATCCCTATTTTTATTTTTAAATAAGACAATTAAATATTATAATCCATTATGAAAATGATTATAATTTCATATTTGTTTCCCAAAAATTAAACTGAATAAAATTCCAATTAAATTATTCATTGAAAAAAATAACATTGTTTTTCAAATATCAATTCAAAACCATCACATTAAATCGACTAATATAAAATAAAATTTCATTTAAAATGTACCCCTATATTTTTTAAAATTAAAATACTATTTTATATAAAATTTCAAAATTTCAATAAAATTTTATTAAATAGACCATTTCATGCCACAAATCATTTGATAAAAATTTCCACTAAAAATAGTATCTTGTTTCAATCATGACTCAGTTGTTTGAAAATCCTGAGTGATGCTTTAAACCATAATTGTGTTCACTTTTGCCTTAGGTGAAACCACATTCACAACAAATTCGTTTGATCTGATCTATGATATATAGTAGGTTCCATTTAAAAACAAACAAAAAACACAATATGTCTCAATCTTTAGAGACAAAATTTTTATCAATTAAAATTTTATCACATCAATTATGACATTATTTCATTCTAAACCCATTTCCAATTTTATCGATTTTTGAGAAATACATTATTGCTTTTTGGAAATCAACCATTTTCCAAACTTTTCCAACCATTCCCTTTTCAAATTCATTAATTTGAAAAAACAATTTAAATTTTTCCATAAACAATAGAATGCCTCATATCATATATTATTTTACCAAAATAAAATATGCATGAGAATTGGGAAGTCATTCAACTAATGAATTCCATGCTAATCACATTGGCTAAACCAATGATAGGGAGATTCTCCGTAATCCTTTAAGGGTGTCCAAAACACTTATGTAACCAACTCCCTGGAGAATTGATGTTCAAAATAAAAAGGACATATACATATTTTTATGTTATATATTTCATTTCCTAACATTCCTACTTCTTTATATGATTCTGTCCCATGGTATAAATATGAATGTATTCAACTCCCATACCATGAAACTAAATACCAATTTCTAGGGATGTACCGAACAAGATGATAGCATTTGTAACATTCCACTTATTCTCATTTGATTATGGGAGGTGAGAATCTACATGGCCTTAAGTGATATCCCCAAGACACCAAAGGGTGGAAATATAATCATATGGGTATCAAACACTTGTGGAGAATGATTTTACCTTTATGAAATGAAACAATTTTCCTATAAAAAAAAACTATCCATTTGATTCATGATTAAATGAAAGTCAACTCAACCACATAATTTGTATAAAAACCACACCAAAGTGTACTATAGAGGAAGAAATGGAAATAATCAATGTAAGTAGGGGATAAAAACTAAAGACTCGGAGATAAGAAAGACTCCATGCTACATATCCCTCAGGCTCCAACATTACCATACATCCCAAAAATAATGAGGTGGTTCCATAAACGTGTTATACTTATCCTTTTCACATATCTTAGAAGAAATATTCATCAAATGAACCAATGTTCCAAATCATTAGTGAGTATAGAACATAGTATATTTTCTCCAATGATTTCCGTAGTCACATGTCTAATATATAATGAATTGAAAATTTATATAAAATAGTTTATATAAAAATAATTCACAAACCAGTTTTGAACTACATATAAAAATGTTCTGAAACCAATTTGTAACGACAATTATAAAATTTCAATTTATCCAAATTTTACAGAATCTTATATTTACAGAAAATCCACTAAACAAAGTCCTAATATCATTTTTCAATATTATTTGGGCATAATTATTCCATTGTTCACAACACACCCACATATGCATGCTTGTTTTATAGTTTCATACTCATGAGTCGACTCTCATCCAATTGAAATTGTGTACCATAGACACACACCCCTAATACAGGGCCACACAACATGTACCCTAGTGGTACACATCCCTTATTCAAGATTACGTTGAACCTGAAATCATACAACCCATTTATTCCATATCTAGTTCAAATAAACCAATTAAAACAGTTTCAATAAAGCCGTTCATTCTTTAAGAACCATTATATTAGTCAATTATATTAAAATATTCCATTTTGAAAAAATCATTCTTTTTAATGAAAAAACAATATTAAAATCTAATTTTCACAATTCAAGAACAATCCCATTTTAAAATATTCTTTTTAAAATCATGAATCAAACACTTGGTTGAAGAACATCAATTATCCATATTTCCAAAAACCACCACTAAAGAGGGATTATATCCATTCTAATGAAAACAATTAAAAATAAAATCCTCACAATGTAATCAATTTTTATTAATTCCAATTATTTATAAAATTATTATTTGAGTGTGAAGGCACATATGTTGATAATTTTGATTAAAATAGTAAATGATTGGAGAATTCTCAAGAAACTAGGTCAATTATCAACAAATCTACATTATATCTATTACCAAAACATGATCAGTACCAAATATCATATTATATGGGTAAAAATTCCATGATCTAACAACATAAGGTGTATATCTAAGAATCAATGAAGAGGGAAGAAGTAGATCTAAGGAAATACGATAAGAAAGATGCAGAAAAATGACATACCACAATAATCTGGCTATTAAATGCTAATGGAAGCCTTTGGATCGATTCCATTTCACATAGAAGAGGTTCACCAACCATTAATGGATAAGAATCATAAGTTAGGGATGAATAAGTGAAAAATTATGGATATAGAGTCAATAACATGTGAGATCCACATTTTAGGATGTCATATAGACCCACACACTACTAGTTCGCATGGTTAGACAAGGCGTGTAGTAACCATACCTTAGGTACTTTTTTTACGACCCTAAAATGTCATCCAAAAACAGTCTCCTTAACTATTCACACACCATTTTGAGGCTTCTGTCCAACATCATTTAATGTGTTTGTTTAATCTTAGGACTTATGCATTGTTTAGTCAGACCGTGCACAACCTGTGTGATTCCTCTTTTTCCCCAAAAAAAATTTCTGAATTCCCCCGACTCTCCCAAACACAACCCCTGTACAATATATATATAAGAATTTAAAGAAAGGGTTAAATAAAATAAACATGTGGTAATATATAAGATATATATATATATATATATATTAAATGAATTTTATTTTCTCATAAATTGGAAAACTTTTTTCCCAGTCTTTACGAGGTTATAGAGTATGTGGATGTATAGTATTGGATGATTAAGTGACATAAAGAGCTCCATGGATGGGTAAAAATCTAAACATAGTTGGATAATGTGCATAATGAGTCATGAGAGGAATAATATTCTATTCGGATAGGTGGGGATCAATTATTTTTTCCTTTAATTCATTATTTAGACTAATAAATTCCATAATATTTTAAATAAAATTGATTCTTTTGGAAATTTCGCATTATTTATACTATACTATCATTTTCATCATGATGTAAATATATTCCTTATATAGTTTATAACATTCATCATGTTTATTCTATCACTTATAACTCCATAGTTCTTCAGGTTATATTTTATAGGGATAAACATAATATATAGGTAAAGATATATTTTAGTTAACAAATGGATTACAATAGTATATTTTAAAAATAAATGTATGATAATTATTTCATTATGTAGTCTTATATTGGTTCACTACCCATTCAATGGTCAATTTTTGAAATTTAATATTTTATTTGTCTCATCAGTTTCTTACCACTCTAAGTTCTGATATTGTTGAGTACCACCATAATAAAAAAAATTACCTATTAATAAATAATAAATTAAATTTTTCTAAAAATACCGTTTTAAAAAGTAGTTATCATAGATAAGAATAAAATAAGAGAATCAAAATCATGCCATAATAAAATCTGGGAATATCACAATTATATCTTTTTCAACCGAATGATCCATTAATGGACTTCTTTTCATTATATGTTATTTTTTTTCGTAGTAAACCAACAAATTATTATCCCTATTTAATGAGAAAAGTCATTAAATATGTTGAAATATCTATCAATTACCATGGTTATTGAAAAAATATTATATCACCAAATGTAAAATATACTTAGTAATGTGATAGTGACATTCCATATGTAATTTTTTCTTTTGTAACCCATGATGGGATTCCATTTTCAGGAAATATCAACTTGTAATATTCTATCAACATTATTCACTAACTATATCAAATACATAATATATAAATAATTACCAAATATAAATAATTTTATAATTAGCCACATATTTATTATACATATAATTATATGGTAATAATCAATGAGAAACTAAATAGATGGTCTCCAATGCTATAAAAATTAAGAAACTATGCAGTGAACCCGATATCATCACAAACAATCAACACAAAAATACCAAAGTACCAATTTTAACCAATCACATAATTTTACACAAACTAATTTGAATATGTAAATGACCTAAATAAATTAAATAACTAACTGAATATCTCAATCATAACCATTTCATGTCATATAGACTAACCCTTAAATATCAGAGTTTCAACTTGGGTTACCCCGATGTATCAATACATACAGTTAATAAAAGTACATATTGATAACCAATAGTTATTATAGTGTCCATTATATGTCATTGAAATTAACACTAACGTATTAAATGTAAGCATCTTGTGTATAAGATACTTGGAAATTTTTAAACCCAACTTTATTTACAAAAACATATTATCCCTTTATTAAAGGGCTATACATATATATCCTAAATTTAACACTAATGTATTACTCGGTAACAAGGAACATTAACATTATTTTAGAACATGATGAATCACATTGAACTAGGTTTTTCCTTATATTTCTATAATTATACCCTTATTTATTTTATAGATTAACCATATCATATCATAAGGTGACTCCATGTTTTCCCGAATTGATATTTATATTAAAATGTAATGGAATAAATTTTATATTGAAAATTAAAATTCCATGAAATTTTTATTTTTCACATTTTATTTTACCCTTGGATTATTTGTCATAATTGTTTTCATATTTATTATCTTTTCATTCAGTTCTATTGAGATATTTTATAATCCTAATCATATATTTTTTACCAAGGTTATGTATAATGAAGCCAATATTTTTTTTGAACAAAATACTCATTAATAAAATGTTATTATGTATTCAAAATATTAGAAATTAAATTTTCATTTAAGATATAAAAATTTCCCTTAAAATTGTATTTGACTAAAATTATTTCATCATCCATATAGTTCAATGTAAATTAATTAACTAAAATTTATAATTTCCAAGGTTGTTTGCCACATGGTCATAAATATATCTCAATATAAATTAAATTTTAGTTATAAAATGAGGCATGTACCAATTTTGAAAATAAACCCCTCACTAATTCTATTAAAATGAGTATTTCCACTTTTGGGATTTTTTCATGGAATTGTTTGGTAGTAGAAAAGAGGGTGTTCCAATATATAAATTTATCAATTTATGGGAAGGTTCTTGTTTTTTATAGTTTCTATTCAATGATGGAACCCCAATTCTATTTTATATTTTGAATTATTTGATTTAATTCGTATATGTAAACAATAATTTAAATAAAACAGAACTAGGATTCAATTGTATTGTTATTATTATTTGTATAATAATCACTTTTTTTATAATACATGGACATAAAACATCAAGTCATTATTTACTAAAATCGACTCTCTAATTAAAATTCAACCCACATGGCAATGCGATTTTATTTCTCAATCAAATGTATAACAACATAATTTTTTAATTTGAATATATTGACTCAAATTAATTATATATTTATCATTAATTATATAAGTACATAAAAATTTTATCATTTTATTTTTTATTCAAAATGAATGCTATGTAGATATTAAATGAATAAGTAGAATGAAATTATGATTGAAAAATGTAATCATTATATGGTGGGTTTTTAGGGTTGCATTCTAATACCTATACTCATGATGTAAAAATTTATACAGTGCAGGTTCAACGATTACAATGAAAATATTATTAATTTCATGCTATAATAATATCTATGTATGAATCCATGAATTAAAAAAGTAATTTAATATTTTGGTTCAATTTTCCCCTCTCTGTATTTATATTTTCATTTACATGGTGGATAGGTTTTTCAAAATAAGAAATCATATTTGATTAAATATAATAATAATGGAACATGATTAATTTTAAATGAAGGGTTTGATTTGGATGACCTCATATAATAGGTTATTCATTTTTAACGTAAATATTTCTATACTTATTTTATAAAGGTTTGCGTAAATCCAAACTCTCCAAATTGAAAAATATTTTCATTTCTTGTTATTATTTCATCAAATGTATAAAGGGTTGTTTAATTCAGTTCCTCCAAGAATAAAATTGTTTTATTTCTACCATTTTATGTTTTTGTAAACAATTATTATTCATTGAAAACCTATTAATTAATTATATTTTATTAATGATGTAAATTAAATGAAGAACAAAAATTAATTACAAAATTAAGAGGGGTAATTAAGTATACAAGTTTGGATAATATTACTAAATAATCCACTAAACATATTAAATAAGATCATGAAATATAACATTTAGAATCCTACGAAAAAGATATAATTAAAATAAAATAATTTATTAATTATTTCAATCAGAATGATAATATATATTAAATAAAATATTCATTGTTGATTAAGAAATAATGGAGGTAATACTTACATTGAAGAATAATTTGATTCCAAATATCCAAGATTTCCTTGCATTTTACGTCTAAAAAGAGTATCCACGTGATGATGATCAACTAATTGAAGAGGAAATGAAATTGTATTATTTTTTTAAAAAAATTAATAATATAATTAAATACTGCCATTTTATTTTAAAAAATAACAAACTATGCATCACGTTCTGACTGAAGATGATATACATGATATTACCACTATCAAGGAGAATATGGTGTTGAAATTCAAAAAATAATTAGATTCTTGGGATGTGTATTAAAAAATGAATCACTATAATAATTATGGGGGATCAAAATTCTTCAAATTATTACGATTTAAAACTTTATAAAATGTAATTTTTAAGTTATATTCATAGAATCATTACGTAGAATTGATAACATTTATCCCCTACACTAATGTTGTATAAGAAACAACACATGAAATGTGGTTTTTATAATATAATTTGCTCATGCATCTGAATATATAGTGACACCCATTTCTATGTCAACGTGGTCTTCTAATAGACTAGAACAACAAAAAGGTTTAAAAGGAGTACATATTCATTAATTACCCACCAACCATTATTTAATTCCTTTATATTTCCATGCCAAATATGGGGAAATTTTTTAAATTTAATAGTTAACCCAACTCATGGAATCCACTTCTGGTTATGAAAGGATCTAAAATACAGTGCTTCCTTTTAAAGAAACATCTTCCTTCTCCCTATGTGGGTTATAACTATAATATTATGTAACATAATCATCTAATAATTATTTGATTCTATAAAAGGGTTTAATTTAATAATAGTTATATTATATTTTAGGATTAATTATATGAATAGTTTGGACATTATTAAAAAATATATTGGAAATTATAATAAAGTAATATTTTTTCCACAAAAATACTATGAAATAATATTTCTTCTTCGTTAATGACACATTTTATTCCTTCATGATATGTCAATGTCAACCTTGATAAAATCCATTTACATTCTGAAGACAAAAAAAATATTCTAAAATATGTATTAAAAAATTTCCCCAGTATGAAATAGAATAATTAAAGAACAAAATTATTACCTATTAAAATTCATTATAACCCGTTAAAAATATATATTATATAATACAAATTAGGCTAAAAATAATTATTACTTTCTAATGAAATCAAGTTCAATAAAAAAGCCAAAAAAATTATAAATACTAATGGAAAATAACATAATCAATATTGTTACTCAGGAAAGAATATGAAATGATAACCAAACCAATTAAATATTAATGGATCAAAAGCATTATATTATAAATGAATTCAATTTATAACTAAATATATAAAAATATTTAAAATAAGTACTATAGATTGTATTGAAACACAATAGAGATGTCTTGGTAAATTACTATTAAATTAAACAATAAAATAACCCTTTAAATGAAATAATTATAATATTTAATACCAATATATACCAAATGAATGACATATTTATAATTCAATATATCACTTTGACCAATTCATTAGGGATCCATTTCTGGATGACCTATAGTTAGTTATATTAGAGTCACCCATCATCATATTAAATTCATATGAACACTAAATAAATAAAACACTTAATATAATACATTTCCATCAAAAAAATCATAAAATAAACTTTTCATTTCAATGCATTGGAAATTTCTAAATCCATGTAATGATGAGGATAAAAAACAATTTTCTATGGAGAGAATATAAAAACCCCAAATGGGAGGGAAAAGTATATTTGTTTCACAACCATATAAACATGCAAGGGAAAAATAATAATTATTAATGACTTTGGTGTGGTAAAATTGCATTAATGTAGTAAACATTAAAAAATATATTTTTTTACTTTAGTTAAAAAAATCATAAGTGACCACAATAAATAAATTTCAAATATTAAATATGAATTTCTTTATTAAATTTATTTAATTTATTTAAACAAACATAAAAAACCTATAGAGAAAAAATACAAATATAATTGAAAAATTAGGATAAAAAATTTTATAAAACGAAATGAGTTAAAATTATTTAAGATTATATATTAAAGAACAATCCCCTAGCTTAGCTATTTACTCAATATATAAGTAATTTCTTATCATATATAACAACATTTTACTAATTTTATACATGATTAAATCTTGTTATTCATTTACTGACCTAAAATAAGCCTTTTTAAATCATATTTTACAGTTTCTAATATAATTACAAAATCAGTTACATTTACATTGGTATTTTTCAGGTTGTACTTATTTTTATTTCAAAATAACATTATTTCATTGACCATTATAAATTGGGTAATAGTTTTAATATATAATAAATACAAACCATTTTATTATTATATTTTTTATAAATTAGATAAACTTTTATCACCATTATTGTAATTTATTTATAGAAAAATAATTTAAACACATTACAGGAATTTTATTCTATAAGTATGAATGTGAAAAGTCATAGTTTTCAACGGTTTTGAAGATATATATGTTTTTTATGATTTTATACTTCAATAATAAAAATTATATCATTAAAATACCCTTTATTCATTAATTCCGCACTTATATGTATCTAGGTGAGGTGGTGATGGAAAATGATATACATCACATTGTGGAGGTGGAAGTCAACATGTATGCTAGATAGAAGTTTTCAATTCATATAGGATGGAAAAGGTATTAAAAATTTATGTTCCAACATCTTAATGACAATTATGTGTATGAAAGATACACATTTTTTTATGATCTTGGATAATGGGGATTTAAATGAGGTAGAAGATGATATAAATTTGAAAACAATAAAAATATGCTAATATATCTTCCATGAAATACATGTCAAAATTACATATGAAAAAATACAATATATATTTGTTATTGTGAAAATTTCCCAGAGATCATTAGAAAAAAAATTTGTAATGAATTTGGATGGGGATTGGTAGAGCTATAATTCTCATTTTATGTGAATAAGAGGGGAGAGTGGGGATTCCTTTTTAAATTGAAGGTGAGTGTAACAAATTTAAATAATCAATTATTAAAAATAATATATAGAAATAATCATTGGTAGGTGGATCCAAAAATCCAAATATCTAATAGGTGGTTCTAACAGTAAAAATTAATTCAAGAAATAAGAAATAGGACAAGAATGTTTTTACCTAATGACATATTATTTACCTTAATTATATATTTTTACCATTTCATTTAATATGTAGTATTAATCTTGTTAACTACTAAATGTGACTTCAAATTTAAATTAATCAATTACTAAATTTACAAATCCTTATTCAAAATATTTAACGCATATTTTTATTGAAATTTTATCTATGGAAAAAATTAATTTTAATATAAGCACGCAACAAAAAAAATATATTCTTCTTTTGATGAATAATTTTATATTATTTAAAAGTAAATTATATCCAAATTAAATATAATAATATTTACAATATATTTAATTGTATTTTTTAAATAAAAATGGACTATCTTTTCTTGAATACACTCAAAAATAAATTTTTATTTTTTCAATACATCAAATGTAATGAATTTAGTTTATAAAAAATAATTCAATTTCACTAATAATCTAAAAAGAAATTATTTTTTAAAAAAATCTCAAAAATTCACCACAAAAAATATTTTATATTACAACAACATCAATTAATTTCATTTCAAATAATTTATTTTAAAATATTATTTTATTAATTAATAAAAATTCTAATAATTCATTGAAAATATTCCACATAGAATAATTTTTTTATTGAAAAATTTAATTAAATTATTACCATGAATATATCTATATAAAATATAGTCATGAATAGTAATAAGGTAATAAATTTATTTATTATTAAGATTTAATTGGTTTTCAAATTATTCCACCTTATTGAAATTGCATGTTCCTTATTTTAATCATTTATTATGGAAGAGAGGTTATTTCTCCCTCATAGGATTATATAATTACATTTAATTTCATAAATAATGTTGATGTTTTAGGAATCCATGTCATCGAGAATCAACTTATTAGAAAAATTAATATCTAAAAAATGTTAAATTTTTACAGACTGTTCAACTTATGATATTATTTTATTCAATTATACCACTTGAAATTTCAAAATGTGATATTAATTAGGTATTTATTTTATAAATAATGAAGCCTTCAATATCTGATCTCCTAGATATTGACTTCAAGAAAATGGTAATAAATATGAATGAAATAAAAATTATCAATAATTTCATATGGGACAATATACAATGATTTAGGTTTTATATTTTTTCTAAAAAACATCAAACTAATCAAAGGATCCACATTATGATGATCATGATGTACAAACTAAAATGATAAATCTTTCATCTAATTCACTACTTATCTTTTTATCATTCTATATTATACATTAAAATGATGAGAATTTATAATTATTTGTCAAACATATATTATAACAATTCTTGAAATAATAAATATAATTAACGAATATGA
Source organism: Viscum album (assembly GCA_963277665.1). Taxonomy (NCBI): domain Eukaryota; kingdom Viridiplantae; phylum Streptophyta; class Magnoliopsida; order Santalales; family Viscaceae; genus Viscum; species Viscum album. The sequence goes on along the minus strand of OY728122.1, from coordinate 1,806,646,745 downwards.
ACCTAATAATATGTATCTCTACACCTCCTTCCATAAAATCAGTCAAAATGTTTCATATATATACTACAATGAAAATTTTTTTTATAAGAACATTACATTAATGATTTATGAAAACCCCAAAATCATTGATTATAAAATGTGAATACCAAAAATATATCATCTCATGTCAAACTTTTTCACCAATGTTGTCGATTATATTCAAGGTGAAAATATGTACCGGAATTAAATTCAGAAATAAATGAATTCTAAATCCATTGAGAAAAAGTGTAAATCTATAATAATGATTATGTAAAACTAATTGAGGGACTCCATGTATCATTAATATTACTATATCATAATTTTTATTCTATTATTCTAATGTAATATTATGTTGAGTGTTATAAAGTTGTACATATTTAGTCAAATGGTCAATAAAACCCCAAATATCATTCTTATTAATAGAAATATATATAAATACATATAAGATATGCAATGATATTTATAGACACTACATTTATTCCATTTAAAATACTAAGTAATCCATACTTATATTTTTCACATAGTAATGATGTTTTTTCTTATAAAATATTTCATCGTAAAATTAGTATTGGATTTTTTAATTCAACCCCACCATTATTATTCCAAATTGTTTCTTTATATCATTGTATTCCAAGTGTGAATAGAAAATAGGGAGTTATGAGTTTCACATACCATTTATTAATTTAAATTTGATGGATATAAAAGAAAAATCCACCTTCTATATTTGATGAAACATTCTATTTCAATAATAAACATTAGGAATGTACACTTCATGAACAATTCCACTCTTTATTAAAAAATACAATCTTTATTCTCAATTATAGTAATTTTTTCATAAAAATTTTATTGTACTAAATCATGATGGAAAAAAATAAAACATTTCAAGATAGAATTTTTTTAAAAAACCTTCATTAAATCATTAACAAAATGATCATGTTCCAAATATAGCATGTGTAGTGGTTCATTATTATTTTTAATCAAAGAATCAAGTATGTTGTTTTATTTACAAGGTCTTTATTTAATCGTGAAATAATAATACTTTTTCCATTCCAACCGTTATCATTTGATAATGTCCAACCCTTTCTTGGTGAATATTTTTTTCAATCAGTTTCTGATTTTTATTCTTCACATTTTATAATATATAAATAATACCACATAAATTTTGACGAAAATACCATTCCCATAAGCTCAATATCATGTATTAGAAAATTATAATCATTAATTTTCAAATAGTATTATATAATTATCAAATAACCCAATAGATTTGAATAAAAAAAATTCCCTTTAATGAATCATATTTATATATAAGAAATTCTATTTTTCTACTTGAGAAGGAAAATAATAGAGAAATACTCAATAATTTTTTTCATTTCATAAATAAATTAATCATTTTCATTTGTTTGGATTAATTTAGTTATTTTTATTTAATATTTTCATTGTACTATATAACCAATAAATATTTAACATACATTCTATTATATCAATATATTCTAATAAAACATAAAATTTAAATGACATTTAATTGTATCAGACATTATTCTACATATATCGTTTTATATGAATTCATTTTTACTATATATTTAGAAAACATATACCAATTGAATGAAATTTGATTTTTCGAAAAAAATTAATAATTTTTATACAGAACTTATAATCATTATATCTTTGTGAAACAAATTATATGATTTCTCTCATGATCATCATTCCTTTTTTAATATAAAAAAAACTATATTGGTGAAAACCACCAAAAATTAAACAAAATTACCAAGGATAATTCTATTGATAAGATCATTAAATATATATATATATATACTATTACTGTAACAATATATCTAAAAAAACTACCAGGTCTATAGATAATAAAAATATTTATCCATGGATCATACGCTTCAATAAAATTTATAAGATTGTAACAAGATCAGTGATCAATCATGGTAAAATATTTACAAACCTATATTTAATCATAATAGTTATTTATATGTTGAAATAGTTAATAATTCTTCATATTAATGTTATCTTTTCCTATATAATCAAATGAAAGACTCTTATTTCTATCGGTGTTTCTTAATAATAAAATTGGTACACCCCCAGGTAATGTTTTAGGCCATATAAAAACCTTACAATGTAATTGTTGTTACTACTTTTTTCATTTATAATTTTTCCATTACTAAAATTATTTAATTAATTTCAGTAATTTTCAGAGAAACTAATAGCATTTCAATGTGAAATCATCCTCATGTTAATGTATAGGACATGGAAAATCATCCAAACAAATAATAAAATTTATTTTACAAAATCACGCCACTATGTTGAATAATTCCTTTCATTTCAATGACATGTTCTATATTGTTTCCCCCATACAATTAACAAATTTCACATATTCACAATATGTTTTCACATTTATGATCACATTGTTTTATACATGTTTAAATATGGAATAATCATTGAATTATATTTTTTACTCTTTAATTTGTTCAGTCATGATAAACTAAATTTTAATCTAGATCCATAATTTCACCAATATTTTAGAAGGGTAAAAAATATATTTTCTATAAATGGAATTCTATATATAATAACATCAATGTTCAAATAACTCTACAGTTCTTTAGTTAATTTTCTTGAAAATTTTACAACATGATCTAGATTAATTATCTATTTTCATAATTACATTTTACTGTATGACATTATAAAAATAAATAAATCCATATAAACTAAATAAAATAATTATTTGGAATAATATTAATAAATATGTATTGAACCTTTAATAACATCATTCTAATTTCCTATATTTTAAGAGTTAATGATAAATGATTTGGACATCACTTATTCTTATGATCTAAATATTCTCCCTCGTTAATATTTTTTTGGAAACACATTTTCATAATGGGACTTGGCATTATTAATAAATAATTTTATAGCTATATTATCGATATTATTATAACAATTATTTGTTTCTATTATATTTGTAGAGATAATCTACATTTACCATCATACTAGACCAGTATAACATTAAGGATATCATTTTAAATTCACCATGACTCATTTTTGGACACTTATCACAAGAGGGAATAAAAATATTTATACATTCAGATTTATTTGATGATTTCTACCATATTTCATTCCCCGTAGATCTGTTCTTCTCCTTGTCGATACAGAAATCACTTACCACTATTTCTATTGTCACAGTACATAAAATAATTTCAGTATAACACCAAACATGTTATTAAACAAATACCTTCAAAAACATTGTTTCTATTCTTATTAAAATTTATTAATTTTACAATATTTGTACCAGATGAAATTTTATTGACCTATGAAGAACATATAAAAATTTACATCATAGTTAAATTTTCATTCATTATCATCCTAATTAAATTCCATGAATTTATTTTCCAATGTATATTGGTGAATATAGAGAAACTTTTCTGAATGAAATGACCCCTAAATGATTTCCACTCTATTGAATCAATTATATATTTCTACATGGATTTTTAAATCATTAACAACCACTGATCAAATTCACCATTAAAAATATTAATTGAAAAATATAAATTCAGATGCATAGAATATTATAAAAGATTGACTATAATTCAAAATAAATTTATCCATCTATTAGATAACACTAATTTTTAATATTATACTAATTATGGATGGTTTTGATTCATATTATGTCCCACTATAGAATTTTTTATGTGTGGACAATTTGGAATCTCCCAAGCATGGGGTCCACATTTTATATTATGTGTCAATTCAATTAAACCATATGTATACTACTTATTTTGAACTCCAACCATTCCTTGTGTCTTATTTAGATGGATTCTATTCCCTAATATCAATATTATTCCATTCATCATGTTTCAACTATGTAAAATAATTTTTGGAAAACAAGAATTAATTGTTGCAACATGAGAATTCTCAAAACCAATCTAGAATGTTATTGAACATATGATATAGTATTTCATATATTATATATCATTTTTTATTGAATGTCTCAGGTGAATAGGATAGGTCTTGGGGTGTTTGGGGGTTTCATTAAAAGGAAATTTGATGAAATGGGAAAATATGTGATAAGGGAATGGTTGAACTTGGTTAATAGAATTCATGCACCTGAACGATGATGCATGCAGATGGGGGTGATGGTTTGATAAAATTGTGTGTGGGGGTGGGGGTAGAATCTTACACATCTTAATCTCCCACTTGTATAGAGTATAGAAAATGACCACAACAATGTTTTTCATATTATTTAGTTAGTAGGTCAAACCGTGTGGCTCAATTTCTTCTTGCATAGAGGGAATCAAACTATTAATTCACAATTTGGGAAATCATTTAGCCAAACAATGTGCCACATTAAAAATCAATATTCACTATTTTCTCCCCGATATTATTTCATCCCCATTGAATTCAAAAAATTCGACCCCCTATAGCTTGGGTGACAATCTTGGAGCCCCATCCACCTCCTAGGTTCATTCCACTTGATTATTAAGAATTTGACGTTCCATTGCTAGTTATTTTAATCCATGAGAATCTCTTTAACAACATTTACGTCAATATTCTATATGTGTTCTAATTGATTATTTACTCTCATTTTGACAATAATTACCATTATGTTTTTATGGTATTCTTTATATTAGTGACATTTAGTGAGTGAGTTTGATTCATGCGTTGTGGATGGTCATGCAATCATCTACAAACATGTGGTAGGGGGTCAAAAAGTCATTTTTCTATTGTCTTTAGGTGTTATATGTGTATATAGTTTTTATATTTTTTTCCTCACCATGTTTTATTATCATGGGATATGAAATGTAATTTGGGATTTATATTGTGGTGTTATATCATTCATAGACCTCTTGTTGTTCTTTGATGATGTCATTCTAAACCTAGGGATACTCATGGGGTATATCTCACTGTTTCAAGTTGTCAAATGAATTTAAAAATGTCATGTAAGGGTAATTATAAATGTGAAGTGATTTTAATTATTAATGTTTTTACAGGGTTTGGTATGGGGATTGATTGAAAATGGTTATGATATTTTATGTCATATGTAGAGGAGTCATTCTAAATTGACTAAATTAAGTGTTTTTTATTATTATTCAGTATAAATTTTTAGTGATTGAAGATGATTCTTTGAAAGTGGATAATATTTCAAAAGGATAAATTGACCTCATGGGATTTGAAAAGGTTTTTATACTATATTTCAAATGAGTAATTAAAATGGATATGTGATTAACTTTTATTAAAATTTGTAATGTATATTTTGAGACTTTAGAAGTGGAATTTAATTCCATGGGGAATGATTTATTTTTTTCAAATTGGAAGACTTATATTATAAAGGGTGGATTGAAGAGTATTTTAAGTGAGTAATTTTTTATATGCTTTATGTCATGAAATTTATTTAATGGTTGATTGGAACATTATTAATTGAAATGAAACGGGAGTCAATCCGATTAGATATTAAAGAAGCATGTTAATGTGGGATATTATATGAGTGAGGTATTTTAACGACTCTCTACTCCCATGGGATGGGATTGAATGATGCACTAGGCCCCATATATATATTTCTCAGTTTAGGATGTCCTCATCGAAGCTCAATGATCCTAAAATAGGGTCTGAGTGATCTTATTTTTAGGTCTTACTAGATTAACAACCATGGCCCACCAATTTTTTCCTTTTATACGATGTAAATACGAAGCTCTTTGATCATAATGATCGCATGGTTTGGGATGTCACATTGATGCTCTATAATCCCAAATGTATGGATATGGATTAATTACCAGACTGAGTATCTATGCTATGTTGGTAAATATTTTTGTTATTAAGTTAACTTTCATGGATGAAAGTGTGCATAACCGCTTTTATTCTCAATCATAAAATCATAGCTTGACTGAAGATAATTTGGTTATTTGGTTAATAAAATTAGTCTAACATGACTGGAATAGATAATTAGAAACGATTTATATGTTAATAATGATTTCCATGTCTTCATGTTTTATTCATTAAGACATTATTTCCTACCTAAATTATTGTATAGTCTGGTTATTGATTTAGACACCATTGGTGGTTGCCTAATATATTGTAATCACACCATAATCGGTCTTCCATCACACACAGTTATATGAGATGATGCTACCTAATTGCTATCACATGTACCGAAAAGGGGACTAGTAGTTGGTTTATGAATGGGATGAAGAGATGTGGCATGGGATATCAGCAATGAGGTGGCTCATGGAACCATTTTTAGGTTCAGTTATGGTTACAATTTTTTTTTGGATATCACTGTATTTTTATATGGTATGTATTTTATCAATAATATTGTTATAGCATTTGTTTCTTGGTTTGTGGTTGTCCTATTCATACATGCCTTCCATTTTGTAGTTTACTTTGGATGATTTAACTAATTTTATTATTTTATATTTTGGTTTTATATGATAGGTGGGCATAGTTTCATCATTATACATCAGTACAACTGAGCTTCTAGTTGGTGGCTTCTTGCATATGTGGAAGGGCATGAGGTCAAGTGGTGACCCATCTTGGGCCACCTGTTATAGTGTTAACTGATATGCAGAGTTATTAAGTGCTATTATATGTGATTTATTTTTTCCTACTATTAGGTCATGGTATAATGGATACTATAATGTTATCATATCACGGTAATAAGATCATTCATAGGATTGAGATGGTCATCCCTATGATTCTTGTAATTGATAGTTCCCAAGGATTCATATGTGTGTAGTGTAATTTTATTGCATTGGTTTATTTTTGTTTAATTATGTTTAAAATTTTGTTATTTAATATTTTTTTGATATATAAATTTCAATTTAGTTGGTTTTTTAAATGTGTGGTTCATAATAAGGATTTTAAGTGTAAATCATTACCTCTAAAACTGGAAATATGGGAAATGTGAATCCAATATTTTCAAAATGGTAATTTTTAATTAATATGTGATATAGTAAAATTATGGGTCCATTAGGTATACTAGTGTGTGTATCCATTGTTTTTATAGTTTACCCTACATGATAATGGTCTGGACAGTTGTAGTACCCTTGTTGTTCATCTTAGTTACAGTTCATGAGGCCTTGTTGGGATTCGACTTATGATTAGAGTATTGTTCATTTCTATAAATTTGGTAAGACTAAGGTATTTGGGTAATGATATGTTTTTCATTACTATGGGAATGGAAACCTATGTCGGTTTTGATCTTGGAAGTTTTGTTTTGGACCATATCAAATGTGCTTTAATCATAGTGATTATTAATGTGTGTGTGGGTGTCCTTGGAGTAAAACCTCAAGTAAATGGTTTCAGGAATGTGTTGGAAGCAGTGTGTATCTGATATATGAGTGGACTACACCTCGTGAGAGGATGCATATTAAAATTAAGGGTTAATTTATTCACTGAATACCCTGTGGTTGTGGATGTATATGAATCCATTTTCTGACGTTTGTTTCATTTAACCTTCGTTGGTACCCATGAGAGGGGAACATTTAGGGAAGTTGTACCTATTGTTATATTTCATTGGAATATTAATCACAAGTGGGTACTTAGTGGTGGAAATTTTTCATGGTGTGAGTTATTGAATTTTGGAGAATGTGATTGGTTATTAAATGTTTTCTTTCTCAAGGATAAAAGTTTCCACCAATGGTTGGTTATAGGGGTTATTTTGAAGGGAATTATCATTTGGAAACCTTCTCCTATTAAAAGATGGGATTTTTGTGGGAATAGATGTTTAATTTGATTAATAAAATAGGTGAGACCAATGATTGGATGGTTCTTTTACTATGGATGTGACACCCAATGTGAGTGATGGCCACATGATTGGGATTTGTTTACCAATGGTTGGTTTTATATAATATATCATTAAGAATTCCTTGAGTTTGGTGAGGATGATTGTAAGAACCTAATATTTTATAGAGTTATCCGTGGTGTTATTTTAGGTACTTATTGTTCATACATATGTACTTTCATGGGAGATTAGACATGGGGTGTGTTTGGTAGGATTCTATGAAAATTTTGGGGAAAAGGGGGATGTGCATGGTTAGAGCATGGTTTGTATAAATCGTACAATTATCAAAGAGAAACCATGAACTCTCTAGTATTTTGGGGTAGTATATTCGGCATAGTTAATGTACATTTTGGGAGGTATTTCAAGGAAACCATCTTATTCACCCATAGAAGTTGTGGCTAATACATGGTTAGCACATAGTTTGTCTGACCGTGCGATTATCCCGCGTGAGAATCTGCAGTGAGATCCTAAAATTGAGGATAACACCCATTTTTACTTTTTGGTGACCCATTTCTTCTCCTTCATGTCCTTAATATTGTATTTTACATTACAATGTGTAAATGAAGGTCCTCCCATTAACCTGGATGAATTCCATTCCTATTGGACCACAACTCTTTGAGATTGAATGTCAGAATTGAAGATTCTCTCTCTCCAAGTAAGTGGATATTATCCCAATGCCTTTCGCTATCATTATATACTCATTCCATGATATTTTGATAGAAGATATCCTCTATTTATTTATATCTATAACTATTTGGTGATAGCTATATCTATGATTGTAGATCTATATTTAAATTGAATATTTCTCGATATATTGTTTTTGGTTAATTGATTTTGATCTGGAACTCATATATACATCATTGAACTGCTTAAATATTGGGGATTTCCAATGATAAAATTTCCTTCAAAAAATCATGATATGTGTCCTTTAATATAATTTCCATATTCAGGGATTTGATACATATAATAAAAACTATTTAATTGTTAACATCCTTTAGTAATGGATTTTTTAAAATTGGGTTCATTATCTTGATCAATTGATTTATTAAAGTATCACTGAATTAAATTATTAGTTAAGGAATTAATCATGAGACTATGTGGATAAAATATTGGATAATTAATTTGGGAAATTGATTATGAGATATATGGTTTTATTCATGAAAAGTAATCATGGGATTAATTATGAGACATCGAATTTGATAATTTTTAATAATTAATTTTGAATTAATAATCTATTTAGAGATTATGATCTTATTAATTAATTTTGGAATTGATTGTAAATATTTTAGATTTTGAGAGAGATAAGAAATTCAGAAAATTACTTATGAGATATGAATTGTGATATTTGTTATTTAATTGTTGAATAATTTAATGGGATTTAGGCATTTAGTTTATCTTGTGTTAACTAATTGATTTTATGTACTGAAATAATTGTTGGATTGGTAATGTAACTGGAATGGATAATTAAATATGAATTAATTATGTGTGAATGAATGAGAACTTGATCTTTTAAATGTAGAATTTTAAATGGTAACATTGTCATTATACTTATGAGTAAAGATAATGAGAACATGGTCATTGTATATTGAGTAGTATAAATTGAAAAATTTTCATTATACATATGAGAAATTTGAATGGGAACATGTTCATTATATTGAGAAATAGTAATTTTATAATAGTTATTATAGTTATGCGTGTGATATTTTAAATCACAGAATTGTGAATTATAAATGTGAAATTAAATAACAGATCTAATGAAACTCCATGTTATGGCCTTATATAAGAATATTTAGAACTCTGTCATGAATTGAATCAAGTATTGAGATATAATTTCACATTTGAATACTTATAGACCGTGAAATAAGCATGTATTATGATATGTAATTACCTATGGAAAACGTCTGAATCCGGTATGAGATGAAGCTAGTATATGGATGAATGAATCCATTAGAACACTAGTGTTAACGTAGTTAGATAGGAAAAAATAATAATGTAATAATTGGTTATTTATTCTTTATATTTATTTAATATAGAACTTCATACAATGATTTTTGAGTGGACTAGTTTTAAACATCGTATTTGGTGGCCTACTGAGTTGTAATCACTCCCTACATGGGCTACATGGATGGTAACCGAATAGACTATATTGTTGTATAATATTATAAGGGGGAATAACGTAGGATAGAATTCTAATTTGGAATAGAACATAGATGAGGGGACTATATATGGTTCGTTACCCCCTAGGGGATTCATAATGTATCTGAATCCAGTTTAATTACAGACACGAGAAACAAATAATAGAATAGAATTTTTTTCCCTTTCAGTTGATTATATTATTTCCGATTTTTATATATAGTAACATGAGTATTGTTCTAGATATATATGCTTCCTCATTTAATTGTTTATTTATGTTGTTTTATTACATAGATAAATTAGGGTATTGTCTTCCAATAAATGACATATTGGACCCTCACAACTTGTTAGAAGTCTGTTGTTTATTGTGCGGCATGATTGAGGTCATGTGGAAAACAAGATTAGGGAACCTTTATGTGGAACCAGGGTGACGACGTTATTGATTTGTATTCAGGCTAGTTTTTCTTTTTTCTTCTATTTTCATTTAATTTTGTGAGAGTTAGATATTATAGAAAGAAGATTCAAGGCTTGTTAATGAACATGTGCATTGGAGTTGCAAACCAATGAATACTGGGGAACCCTGTTACTAATTGTGGGATTGTTATAGTTGATTATGATTTCACCTTAGATGATGAAATTTTGTCATTCTGTGATTATTGTTTCTAATAATTTTCTTCTATTTACTCATGTCCAAAAAAGGAATTAGAGTTTAGTTAGAAGGATTCATTCTACGAACATAGTGTTATTGTGACATAGATCATTTTATGCACGTACGTGAAACATGTTATGGGTTCATTGTTAAACATGAGATGTTTTCCATGTTTGTGAGAATAAAATTAAAAAATGATACCTAATATGAATTGAATGTATTGTAAAAATGTTTCAAAATATGAATAAGTGTCTATCTAAATGAGAAACTAGATTATGATAATGTGTTTATCCTTGAAAAAAATAACATTTTGTAAGATAGTTAAGGGTAGGGATATTTCCTCGATTTGATTGTGTGGTGATATATTTGGGAAAATACAGGTTGTGATTTGAGACCTCAAACACATATTCGTATTTTCAGAGAGTATTCCACAATGACCTTTAATGGGGAAAATTCTGAGGGGAATAACTATTAATGATTTTCCTATTATAGAAATTTATGTGATTACCTTTCCAAATGAATATGAAATGGAAATGTTTCAAGATATCATTTCTAGTTTCATGCAAGACATGTAAAGAGACACATGGTGAGAAGTGAAATGTATGTTTGATTTGATAAGGGATTTTTAGTTGTATCACCATTTGAAATTTAGTAGAGTGGGATGGTTGGAGGTATTTGAATTCTTGTTTGAGTCCATAGAGACAATACATGACCATTTGGATACTATGGATGAGATATAGGACAATAGATCCACTTTAATGCTTCAAGGATCAATGAAGATCTTGTGGGTCATTCATGTGCGAACTAGACAGATCGATGGTTTGTTATTGATGGACAAATTTGAGAGTTTCTTGGAGAACATTTATCCAAATACATTGTGACCAGTAATGGATGATGGGTTGATGCATCTAACATAAGGTAGAATCTTAGTGATGGAGTATGCTAGATGCAATATAGGTGTTCAAATCATTCTCCAACTTTAGTAGGAGATGATGTAGCTATGGAGTAATTTTTTTAGAATTTATTAAGTTTGATATTCTGTCCCAAGTGAATATCATCAGGTTGACGAAGCTTAAGGATGTGGTGGATCAATATATAATACTCGAAGGGAACATGAGGGAGGCTTCTAGTGCTATACAGGTAGTTGATATTGCACTATTAAGAAGAGTGAATTCTGTGAGTTGGATGTACAGTTATAAAAACATTATCCACGGTGGTGCGATGTATAGTATGTAGATATGAGGGTCAATTTTCCATGCCCTTATTGGGATGATTTTTCATCATTGTGGTTGGTTAGGACACCATCGTCAACATTATTCTTGAACACCCGTAGAGTTTTCATCTTGCAGACATATGGTACTTCTATAAAAATTTTCAAGGTTGTAGTGACGAACTCATAATGAAAGAGAAATAGGGAAGAATCAGTGTATGAGGAGAGGATCTTCTACACCATGTCAATTTAGAAGCTGGAGTTCTATTGGCCGTGGAGTTAGAGGTAGTGGATTTGGATCTTCTCGGAAAGAGCGCCTAAATCAACATAGTGGTGATACTATGGGGAGTAATACAACATCACATGGAAGACAAGAAACACAAATACATGATGTACATCCTATAAATGTTGATAGTGGGGATAGATAAAAAAAAGTGAGAGGTAATTTACTAGTATCTTCTACATTGGATACTACCTTGTTTGATAATGGTGCCTCTCATTTTCTTATATATGTAAACTTTTTTAAAGGATTGAGCATGATGGTGAAGTTTATTGATGGTGTAATGACTATAGATACACTGTAGGGAGGGCGGTGTAGAGATAGATTATTATGAAAGGGATGTTCATTAGAGATCGAAAAATATCATTTTCATGGGGATACCTATGTTCTTGATATGATGTGATTTGATTTGATTATTGGGATGGACAAGCTAGTCACCTTCCAAGACCACGTCAGTTTTTACTATAGGAGAGTGAACTTTGTGTCTCCTAAGGGTGACTTATATATTCATCATGGAGAGTGGAATATCTACGTAGGTCAAGTAGGTTCAATTACTCAGAAACTAGGAGATCTCATAGCCTATGTTTCTTATCAATTTTTGGATTATGGGGGTGTTAAGAAATATGTCCTCGCACAAGTAGATGAATTGTTTCAGGATGACTTTCTTGAATAATTATGTAGGCTACAGCCTGAGGGAGATGTAAAATTAACTATTAAAAATATTTTGGTTGTTGAGCATGTATCTATTCCACATTATAAAATATAATTGATTGAGATTTGAGATATTAAGACTCAGTTGGAGGACATGGAGGATAAGGGATTTATCTATCCAAGTACGTCCCCTTATGGATCACGTGTTTTTTTCATGTAAAAGGCTAACATGAGATTGTGTTTTTCCATGGATTACTAGAAATTGAATAATATGACTATCAAGAACTGATACCATCTTTTGTGTATTGATGACCATTTTGATTTATTTATGGGCGATTGGGTGTTCTCAATGATTGATTTTAGATCTTGGTTTCATCATTTTATTGCCCATACATCTCATATATGGACAACTTATTTCATGGAATGGTATGGCCTTTTGAGTTATGGTAATTCCATTAAGAAGAAAAATGCACCAGTAGTGTTTTTGGGTTTGGTTAACATGATATTTATTGTGTATTTGGATTAGTTTGTGAGTGTATTTTTAGAGGACATAATGGTGTACTCCAAGACTCTTGAAGATCAGTCCCAACATCTTTATTTAGTACTTTGCACATTGAGAGAGAATATTCCATATTCAAATCAATCAAGGTGACAGATTTGGAATTACCATGTACACTTGTTGGGGAACATCATTATAGAGGAAGGTGTAGTAGTGGACCTAGAGAAAGTTCAGTTAGTGGTATATTGGGAGCATCGCATGAATGATTTGGATTTTTGAAGATTTCTAGTATTCTAAGGATATCATACAATATTGATCCAAGATGTTTCACATTTGACAATACATCATTCGAGAATCAAAAAACTGGAATAAAGTTTGAATGTTCAGAGGACTTTGGGAGGCCTTTTCATGAGTTGAATTAATTCATATAATTACACCAATTTTAATCCTACTTGAGTCATAGTATGATTACACATTTCTTTGTGTTTCTTTTAGGATCGAAAATGATGAAATGCTTGTGTTGAGAGATTGAGTTATGGTGTATGGGTCTAGGAAGTTGAGGCCACATGAATAGAATTACCCTAGGTATAAACTCGAGGTGGTAGTAGTGGATTGTTCACTTAAGTGTTTGAGACACTATCTTTTCAGAGAAAATCTTATAGTTTATATTGATTATTTGATCTAGAAGTATACATTTTTTACATTGTGATTTTAATTTTCGATTGCATAAATGGATTGAGTATATGAAATATTATAATTTTTAAGTTGAATATATGTTTATGAAGGGAAATAATCATGTTGATTCCTTGATCAGGAAAAATCGTACTCAGATTGTTCATGAGTTGAGTGTTGAGTGGAAGATGATGACCTTTCTCGCCAAAATGCACGTGGTGGTTCATGAGAGTCAAGAGCAGAGGACTCTGGTTTCAATTCCAATGGATTCTATGCATTTCATACAAATTAGGGATAAATATCATGAGGATCTGGAGTGTTTTGAATTAATGTAATGCTTTGAGGGTGGAGAAACACCTTCAGAGATGTTGATAGTTGAGACAATATCATATATATGAATAATTATGTAGTTTTACTTATGAGCATGCAAGAGGATCTCATGCTTGAATTTCATGCCTTGAAATTGGTAGTGCATCTAGGTGTAACCTAAATGTACTATGACCTAAAATGATAGTTTTGGTGTCTAGGCCTGGAAAATAAGAGAGCATGGTTTTTTATAATATCATTTACCTATCAATAGGTGAAGTAGGAGCATCAATGACCTTTAGGATTTCTATAGTCGTTTTCCATACAGGAATAGAAGTGGGATGACGTATCTATGGAATTTTGTGGTGGATCTCATTATGATTCATTAGAATAATGAAATTATTTGGGTCATAGTGGATATGATGAAAAAGGTAGTGAATTTACTATCTATACGGAAAAACCATTATAGAAGAAAAAATATTAAAATTTTTTGATTAGGAAATAGTTTGTCTGTAGGAACATAAAAGACAATAGTTTCAAATCATGATTCATGATTTACTCTAGACTTCATATTGGGATTGTAGAATACACTTGGAACAATGGTATTATTGGTTATCGATTTCCACCCACATACAGATCGTTAATTGGAATGTACTATAGAGTAACTTTATGATATACTACTGAAATATGTTTTTGACTTCAATAGATCTTGGGAAATGAAATAAGGAATAGTTGAGTTCTCCTATAATAATTGTTTATAGGGAACCAAATGATTATATTTATCTTAGATGATATAGATCACTACTATGTTGGATGTAGGATGGTGAGTCAGATTTGTTGGGATCGACTCTTCTGTAGGGGACATTGGTGCATGTACAGTTGATTCAAAAGTGTATGGCTATGACTCAGAATGGATAGAAGTTGTATGATGAGTGTCATATATTCCCCAAATATTTTACCATTGGTGATCATGTATTCCATTTAGTGTCTCCAAGGATCTGTCACCATATGATAATAAGTCATGGAATTTTTGTGCCACGGTTTGTTGGACTATTTTGGAAAATAGAGAGAATTAGGTCGGTAGCATGCTGATTTTCACTTCTTCAGCAATAAAATTAAATGCATTATTTATTCCATGTATCACAAAATTAGTTTTATTAAACTAACCCTTCTAATGTGATTGATGTGGATGATGATGACTTTTAGATGGATGTATCCTTCGTTGATAATTTGATACATATATTGGATCGTAGTGAGAATGTGTTACCGGGAATGATTGTGTCGTTAGTTCATGGGTTATGGAATCATGTACATGTTCAACTAGAATCATGTGAAGATAAATATACATGAGGGATCAATGGATCGATATATTTTTCTCAAAATATTATAAAGGATATAAGTGCTGCTCGAAGATGAGTTGTTATATGGTGGGGAGATTAAAAATCTTGACATTTTTTGGAGTAATATAGGGTGTGGTTTCAGGTTTTTTTGTTTTTACTTATATACCATTTATGGGAGATATTGAATAGGTTTTTTATGGGTGTATTATAATAATATATTCACAGAAAAGTGTATCCAAACGGTTGGACATGGTTTGTACAATCCATGAGGCTGTCTAGGTGATGTTGTGCACTCTCTGGTCTTTTGAGGCAATAGATTTTACACGGTTAAGGCACAGTTTTGGATGCCATTTGAGGAAACCATGAGAGGACCATTTAAAATATTTTATAAATAATGGTTACCCAAATTTTTTCTTACCATGCATCTATACCATGGTCATGTTAATAGTGAGATCATAAAATTGTGGATATTAGTGGTTAACTTTTAATGGCTTTTTCCTTCTCTTATTTGGCCATAACCCAGGATTTTACATTACTAAGGGTAGTGAAATGTTCTACCATCAACAGGGAGGGATTTCAAGGCCATCGAACCTAATTTCATTGAAATTTAATTACTAAATTGAAGATCCTCTCTTCTCCAAGTATGTGGATATTATCCCAATTACTTTTCCTTTCATTCTATACTCATTCCTTAACCATTTTATTGAAGATATACTCTATTTCATTAGATCTAAATCTATATTGTGAGATTTAGATATATGATTATAGCTGTATATCTATATTAAATAGAAATTTAATTCTAGGTTTTGGTATATGGAATTATATACAGAACTCATATCTATGTTGTCGCACTCTTCAAATTTTGGGGATTTCTATTTACTGAATATCCATCAACGAATCAAGGAAGGGTCTCTAAAATAAAATCCCCAAAGTTATGGATTTGATAAGTATATGAAAAAATTTATAATTTCTAGCTTCCATTAGCAACATATTTTAAAAAATTGTGTTAATATGGATAAAAATTTGATATATAAAATTATTTATTTAATTAAATGATTAGTTGAGGAAATAATCCTAGGACTAAGGGGATATCCAATTTGATAATTAATTTGTTAAATTGATTATTACATTTTTGTATTTTATTATAGATAAATAATTTGGGGGTTAATTATGATACATATAATTAGTTATGTTGAGATAATTAATAGTGAATTAATTATGTTATTTCAGATTATGTTTTTTATAATTAATTGAGTGACTAATTATGAAGAGTTTCGATTTAGTTTGAGATAATTTATTTTGGAAAATTATTTATGTGATTTGAATTGTGATATTTGTTATTTAATTATCGAATTAATTAATGGGATTGAGGAAATTAGTTAAATTTTTCATTAAATAGGGGATTTTATGCATTTAACAAGTTTTTGGATAAGTAATAGAATTTATGTGGATAATTAATTCTGAATTAGTTAAGTTTGAATGAATTGGAACATGGTCATTCTAAATTGATATGTATAAATGGTAACATTTTCATCATATATATGAGTAAAGAGAATCATAACATGGTCATGATAAATTGATAAGTAAACATGGTAACATGGTCATTATACATATGAGTAAATAGAATGGGAACATGTCCATTATATTGAGGAGTAAGTGTAACACCCTAAGAATTTAAAAAGAAATATTTTCGGTAATGCAATCAACAAAAAGTCTTTATTAAAAAGAAAACATTTTCATTATAATTATTTAGACAAGATAGATATAACCTAGACATGAAAAATAATTTTCCCACTTCAACGATTTGAATTTAAAAAAATGGACAAACATAGTTATAATGAATATATTTTTTAGTGTCCAACAAAAGTGACATAATAAATTGCGATATAGTAACAAGAACATTATGAATAGAAATATACAATTATGAATAGTAATGTTACACTTAGGAATTTATAGAAGACCTCTTTAAATAGTAACCTCATCCATTAATGTATAAATAACATTTATGCACCTTATAAATGAGTGTGTAAGTTTTAAAAATTAAAAATTATCTGTTATATTTTTATGTAATAAATATTTAATTTGAATTTGAAATTAATAAATTGTAACACCCTGAGATTTTATGAAAAATATTTTTTTTAATTTAATTAATGTCTTGTGTTGTACACTACACCAAAAGGAGCTTACACAACACACATCCTTGACTTTCCATGCATTACACACAATCATGACCTTCCTCGATAACGTGTGTAGTACGCAATAACGAGTTTCAATAAACAACAATATGCTATTAAAATATTATTAAAACTAGCCTTTATGAATAGTAATAACCACTTTTTGAAATTATGTAAATTTTCTTATTCAAAATGGACTTTATTTTTGGATTTGGAATATCGAAATTATCTTAGGGTGAAATTTTGGTACTTTTCGGATAACTTTCATTTCCTGATGAATAGTGAAAATTACTAAATTTTAATTAAAAACAACCTTTTTAATCGAAATAATTAATAGTGATAAATTACTAATTTGAGTGGTTTTAAAGTATATTTAGAATATATTTTTACAATTTAATACAATGTTGGTCATTTTATGTAATTTCACATTTAAACCAGACATAAACAAGTGTCAATCTTTTGATTGTTATTATCTCTTAAGAACACACAATTTGTTTTGACGACGTGAATTAATTTTTAAATTAATTAATGCAACTGATATATTTTGAATTTGGTAAAATAGACATCATTTTTGAGATCATAATACCAAATATAGCTTAGGCCTAATTTTTGGTATTTTTCTGGAAACATTCATTTTTTGATGAATAGTGAAACCACTAAGTGGTAGTAAAAAAAATGAATTTTTCATAAAACTTAATTTTACCGCTTCTATAAATGGAATTTAAAAAATCTGAGAGACACGGTTGATGTCAGTAAGTAAAACTTGGTTCAATGAGATAAAAATAATTTTTGGTGAATAGTAACTTTTTACTTTTTTTACCACGTTTAAAAGTAAATAGGGAAATTAAGGGTAAAAATGTTATTATTATTACCCTAACACATGTCCTAATTCTACTGGATAAGTGTAATTCGACCATAAACAACCTTAAATATAACATATGACCATTTAGGCCAACTTGGATTAGATTAGGACATTTATTATTAATTTATTTAAAAAAGGGTTAAAATATTTAAAATCGAAGTTTAATAACTAAATAATTTTTAATTTAGGTTTATACGTAAGATAAATTCGACTATAAATATTAAATAGAAAGCTAAAAATATTTCCTACATAATGGTATTTTATTTGTAATTTTTAGACAATAAATAATTTAATTTATTTATGACAAAAATATGATGCAGTAATTATCTTCTTAATGAAATATTGACATAATTGATGTTATAAATACCCAAATAAATGTAATTTTAGACTTTATGAATTACAATAATTTTCTAGGTTAATATGACATGTTAGTATTTATTTAATTAACTTTTTGCGAACTAATAATTCTGGTATGATTTTTTCAAAAATCAATTACTAATTAGTGTCATACTTGACATAAAATAGTTTTTAAAACAAATATTATATTTTTAATTGTTATTTTATTCTTAAAAATCTAAGGTTCTGCCAAATGACTTATATATGATTTCATATATTAATAATAAACAAATTTGGGTTAGTTTTTGTTGTTATAGTATGTTTATTAACCTTATAGTATAAGAACACAAGAAGACACGGTAAAAGTAAAATAATTTATCTTAATGTCAAATCTAAATGATAAGGTTAAAATAGGAACCTAAACTTGTCTAACTTCTGTTGGATTAGAGGATTTCTACCCATATCCACCTTATCTTTGAAATAAATCAATTTGTAGATATTTAAAACCGAACATGACTTTATAATAAAATAATATTTTTTGTTTTTCCAAAGGTGCCTCTCTCCTCCCTTATAAAAGGGCACCTCTTCCCGCTCTTCCTCACACCACATTGAGCCTTCAAGCTCATCCAACCCCTACCGAATTCCCTTATCCACTTCCCTAGAAACTTCCTAGAGTTTCTGGTCTTCCCCAAAGACAAATTTTAGTGCCCTAAAAGGAGATCTTAAAGAGGCACTTCAAAGAAGAGGTAATGTCTGTTACAGATTCTTTCAAATTTATTTCTTCTTCCACTTATTCTTCTTAGGTTGTTTTATTATGAAGTAATAACATATATATCACTCATATACTGATATTTAATTAGAAGTATGAAACAACCCTATTTCACCATCTATCCATCCTACGGAAAACGAAATCACCGTCGTGCGTACATACAGAATACCGTCTCTACGCCGTGGTGTAATCTATTTTCCACCACCACCTTACATGGATGGGTATAATGGTGTACATAATAACTATATATGATTATTTTAAAGTGATATTGATTCTGAAATAGTATACATACACTCCAATACAATTCCACGATCATGAGAACAATATCATCGGTCATGCGTACGTACGGACTATCATCCCTACGACGCGATGAGATTCATTCTCCACGTTAACCATTCATGAATGATTATAAAGTATATATAATAATTAATAATGAAGTATATGACATAATAATGATACTGGATTTATGTGTATATATATGTATGTCATTTACTTAATTCCATTTAACTCAATAAGGAAACGAAAACAACGTTCATGCGTACGTACGGCTTACCGTCTCCATGAACGGTGTATTTCATTCCATTTACTGATCTGTTATCTATATATATATATTCTGAATATATATTATTTATAAATCATGATTTATATTCTGGAATTAATTAATCATTATCTAAGTAATCATATAAACAATTACAAGTCAAAACACGGACAAAAAATGAAACGATTTTACCCAAAACGCTCTTTAACATGGAATTTACAAAAGAACGAGTAATATAAAGTCATAAGTGAACCATATATGATATCATAAAAAAGAGTATTATTCTGGAATAAGTCAATGACATTATTTAAATTATTATACAGGATTTTCGGACACTTACTAATCAAATCGGACCTAAGGTAAGGGAAAATATCACAATCTCATTTAATCTGAGATTGTTTATACATTGGTATTTACTGTGTTGTATTTTATCATCCAAATCAATGTCTCCTAAATATGTAATATTATTTCAATCCACCTACAATTGTATAAATCCAATTTTACCCTTAGGTATGTTTTTAGTAAAATATATGAACAAAATCTTTTGTCGTTTTTTGTAAGAGGTACTTTTTGACTTTTCCGACAAAAGTACGAGAAGAATGTTTTTTTAACTTATACGGCATGAATGGACTTTTAAAACATTATTTCCAAGAAACTTCCTTTACAAGATATCAATTTTATTTTTAATCAACTTATTTTATTTTAAAATTGTATGACATGTTATGAAAGGAAAATGTTTTTGAAGTAGAAAGGATATTTTCCTCAAG
The DNA here is from genome assembly GCA_963277665.1 of Viscum album. Taxonomy (NCBI): domain Eukaryota; kingdom Viridiplantae; phylum Streptophyta; class Magnoliopsida; order Santalales; family Viscaceae; genus Viscum; species Viscum album. The sequence goes on along the minus strand of OY728122.1, from coordinate 1,806,625,764 downwards.
AATGGAGTTCAAGTGTTTTATCAAAATTATTTTCCATCTAAGATAATATAGGGTTCTGTTTCTATACCTATTATTACATTGATTTGATTATGTTGTGATGTAATTATTTGTATGAATTCCTTTATCTTATATGAATTATTTTATGATGTCATGTTGTTTAAGAATCCCATTTTTATTACATGGGTTATGCAATGATGTATGATTTATGATTTTGTGGCACACATTATAATGGTATCATTATGAGATGGGTGGGACCTATATCTCCCTCCAATGCATTGGGTAAAGATTTTATATCTCATGAGATAGACATGGCTGGAACGACAGGTTAAACTGATTCATTGAAACAGGACTGAAACGAGGAGTGAACTCGGTTCAGAAATGGACTTTGTCCACTAAGATAGTCTTGGCAATGAGTCTTGACAAATAAGAAATGATTATCTATGATTATGTGTGTATGCCACAAAGTTTCATGTTTTATGTTATGATTATTGGGATTAAATTTCACTACTATGATTTATCCCATGTTATGATATTATGATCTCTTTTGCAGGTTAAGATTTCCAAAATGTTATGTTCTTATGAATATGATGTGATTGATATTCTTTTTGTTTACCCTTACTGAGAATTTGAGCTCACCCTTTTATGTTTTATTTTCCCCTGGATATAAAGAAAGGTTTTAGGTATAAAAAAAGAAATATCTTTATGGGATATGTTGAAGATCTTTCACCATGATTAGAAGATTATATTCCGAGTTTTCAAAGACACTATACTATTACGGTCCTTGTGTGCGTGTTTTTGTTATGTACTATGTATTCCGCAAAAGTAATGTAATGTCAATGTACGTCAAGCTTAGGGTCTCTACAGTTGGTATCAGAGGAATGGTTTTGTCAACCATTGGAAACTAGGATGTGAGAACATTATTGAGATCCAAAGAGATATTTCTAAGGTATGTCTAGGGATGCCCCTAAGGTTAGGTATAAGTATAAGTTATAGTACTAGAATTACTGTAACCCAAGATGTTAGATATTGAAGTTACCCCCCCTTTATTATATTGTTTTCCCTAGCGTGATTTTTTTCCTCTCACACTAATCTTTTTGTGTTTTAGACGATGGCTAGAACCCGAAGGAACTCTGTTGATCAATGTAATGGATAATGCAATGATTGTCCTCCTGAACAAACAAATGTGATGGGAGATAGAGTGCAAAATCTTATTTCTATACTTACACAAGCTATGAATCATTCTAGGCTTCCAAATTAGTAGAGAAGGGAACAATATTATATTGAGTCCTTCATGAAGAAACATCCACCTTCTTTCAGTGGGTCTTCTAATCCACTTGTTGCTGAACAATGGATCAGTACTACTGAAAAGATATTTTCTGTTCTTCAATGTTCTGAACATGATAAAGTCATCATAGCAGTGTATCATTTGGAAGGTGATGCTGATCAATGGTGGAATATTATCAAGAATACGAGGCCAAGAGATGAAATTGAGTCCATGGAATGGGACGAGTTCAAGAACGTATTTTTCAATAAGTACATCCATCGTATTTTTCGAACAAAGATGGAGAAGGAGTTTCTTGAACTAAAGAAAAATGATGATGAATCTGTTGGTATATACGAAGCGAATTTTACAAGGCTTGCAAGGTATGCATCCGGATTTATCATCCAACCTGAAAGTAAAGTTGATCGATTCTTCAGTGGCTTAAAACAAAATCTTCGAAGGGCATTAGATATAAGAGACTTAAGTAGCTGTGATGAAATTGTGTGTTGTGCTATCAAGGTAGAAATGAAATTGGTGTTACTTATCCATCTCATAGTTTTTACAAGAATCGAAAGATTGAGTTCAAGGAGAAATCTTCGAATAATGGTGAAAAGAAGATGAATGTTTCCATATGCTCAATGTGTGGAAAGAAGCATGGTGGAGATTTTCTTAGATGGACTTATGAATTTTTTGATAACATTTCCAACATTTTGTTTGAGACAGAATGAATGACCCATAATTCTATCACATGATCTGCTAACACATCATGAATGACAAATTCAACTTCATTTCATTAAGATATGAAGTGGAAATTCTCCAAAGAACGACCAACGGTGAGACTATATCAAAATCACCAAAGTATTTCTTCTTATTACAATCTCACCAACTTTAGGGAAATGATCTTGAAAACCAAAAATGTAGTCCTAGTGATCTTATATCTGATGAATCAGATGGTATCTTAGATCATCACAAATTTATGTCTTTGTGATTGCTGGCTTTTCCATAGCCATGTTCTCTACCACTCTCCATCAGAACATGATGGTTAGATTTCTCTTCCATATCCATATTTCCACCAATGTGGAAACCCAATGACTAGTTTATCTGGGTAACTGTTACGTTTCATACTTTTGTTTTTAAAGATTGGTTTTGGTGTTCCTTTTTACGATGTGGGTTTCTATTAAAGAAACTTTCGAGTAGTAAACCATTTATAACCCTGACGAATTTCGAGGGCGAAATCCATTTTAAGGGGGGTAGAATGTAACACCCCGAGATTTTATGAAAAATATTCTTTTTAATTTCATTAATGTCTTGTGTTGTACGCTACACCAAAAGGAGCTTACACAACACTCATCCTTGACTTTCCTTGAATTACAAAAAATCGTGACCTTCCTCGATAGCGTGTGTAGTACGCAATAACGAGTTTCACTAAACAACAATAGGCTATTAAAATATTATTAAAACTAGTCGATATGAATAGTAATAACCACTTTTTGAAATTTTGTAAATTTTATTTTTCAAAATTGACTTCATTTTTGGATTCGGAATATCGAAATTAGCTTAGGGTGACATTTTGGTACTTTTCGAATAACTTTCATTTTCTGATGAATAGTGAAAATTACTAAATTTTAATTAAAAACAACCTTTTTAATCGAAATAATTAATACTGATAAATTATTAATTTGGGTGGTTTTAAAGAATATTTAGAATATATTTTTACAATTTAATACAATTTTGGTCATTGGATGTAATTTCACATTTAAACCAGACATAAACAAGTCTCAATCTTTTGGTAGTTATTATCTTTTAAGAACACACTATTTGTTTTGACGACGAGAATTAATTTTTAAATTAAATAATGCAACTGATATGTTTTGAATTTGGTAAAATATACTTCATTTTTGAGTTCATAAAATCAAATATAGATTAGGCCTAATTTTTGGTATTTTTCTGGAAACTTTCATTTTTTGATGAATAGTGAAACCACTAAGTTGTAGTAAAAAAAATGAATTTTTCATAAAACATAATTTTACCACTTCTGTAAATTGAATTTCAAAAATCCGAGATACACGGTTGATGACATTAAGTAAAATGTGGTTCAATGAGATGAAAATAATTTTTGGTGAATAGTATCTGTTTACTTTTTTTTACCACGGTTTAAAATAAATAGGGAAATTAAGGGTAAAAATGATATTATTATTACCCTAAAACACGTCCTTATTCTACTGGATAAGTGTAATTAGACCATAAACAACCTTAGGAATAACATATGACCATTTAGTCCCACTTGGATTAGATTAGGACATTTATTATTAATTTATTTAAAGAAGGGTTAAAATAGTTAAAATCAAAGCTTAATAACTAAATAATATTTAATATAGGTTTATAAATAAGATAAATTAGACTATAAATATCCATTAGAAATATAAAACGATTTCCTACATAATTCTATTTTATTTGTAATTTTTAGACATTAAATAATTTAATTTATTTATGACACAAATATGATGCAGTAATTATCTTATTAATGAAATATTGACATAATTAATGTTATAAATACCCATATAAATGTAATTTGAGACTTTTAATGAATTAAAATAATTTTCTAGGTTAATATGACATGTTATTATTGATTTAAGTATCTTTTTTAGAACTAATAATTTTGTTATGAGTTTTACAAAAATCAATTACTAAATAGTGTCAAAATTGACATAAAATAGTATTTAAAACAAATATTATATTATTAATTTTTATTTTATTCCTAAAAATCTAAGGTTCGACCAAATGACTTAGATAAGGTTATATGTATTAATAATAAACAACTTGGTGTTCGTTTGTCTTGTTATAGTATGTTTATTAACCTTATAGTATAAGAACACAAGAAAACACGGTAAAAGTAAAATTATTTAACTTAATGTCAAATCTAAATGATAAGGTTAAAATAGGAAACTAAACTTGTCTAAATTCTATTGTATGAGAGGATTTCGACCCATATCCACCTTAGCTTCGAAATAAATCAATTTGGAGATATTTAAAACCGAACATGACTTTATAATAAAATAATATTTTTTGTTTTTCCAAAGGTGCCACTCTCCCCCCTTATAAAAGGGAACATCATCCCTCTCTTCCTCACACCACTTTGAGCCTTCAAGATCTTCCAAACCCTGAAAAATTCTCTTTTAAACTTCCATAGAAACATCCTAGAGGTTCTGGGATTCCTGAAATACCAATTTTAGTGCCCTAAAATGAGATCTCAAAGAGGCGCTTCAAAGAAGATGTAATGTTCGTTACCGATTCTTTCAACTTTATTTCTTCTCCCACTTCTTCTTCTTATGTTGTTTCATTATGAAGTAATAAAATAAGTATCACTCATATACTGATATGTTATTAAATGTATGAAACAACCCTATTTCACTATCTATCCATCCTACGAAAAATGAAATCACCGCACCTGCGTACGTACGGAATACAGTCTCCACGCTGTGGTGTAATCTATTTTCAACCACCACCTTACATGGATGGGTATAATGGTGTACATAATATCTATATATGATTATTGTAAATTGATACTGATTATGAAATAGTATACATATACTCCAATACAAATCCATGATCATGAGAACGATATCATCACTCGTGCGTACGTACGGACTACCGTCTCTACGACGCGATAAGATTCATTCTCCACGTTAACCATTCATGAATGATTATAAAGTATATATAATAAGTAATCATGAAATATATGACATAATAATGATACTGGATATATGTGTATATATATGTATGTCATCTACTTAATTCCATTCAACTAAATAAGGAAACGAAAACAGCGTTCATGCGTACGTACGGCCTACCGTCTCCATGAACGGTGTATTTCTTTCCATTTACTGATCTGTTATATATATGTATATTCTGAATATATATTATATTTAAATAATATTTTATATTCTCTAATTAAGTAATCATTATCTAAGTAATGATATGAATAATTACGAGTCAAAACACGGATGAAAAATGAAACGATTTTACCCAAAACGCTCTTTAATATGTAATTTACAAAAGAACGGGTAATATAATGTCATAAGTGAACCTATATATGATATCGTAACAATGAGTTTGATTCTGTAATAAGTCAATGACATTATTTAAATCATTATACAGGAGGTTCGGACACTTACGATGCAAATCAGACCTAAGGTAAGGGAAAATATCACAATCTCATTTAATCCGAGATTGTTTATACTTTGATATTTACTAGGGTGTATTTTATCATACAAATCAATGTTTCCTCAATATGTAATATTATTTCCATCCACCTACAATTTTTTATATCCAATTTTACCCTTAGATGAGTTTTTAGTAAAAAATATGAAAGGAATATTTTGTTGTTTTTCGTACGAGGTACTTTTTGACTTTTCCGACAAAAGTCTGAGAAGAAGGTTTTTTTAACTTATACGACATGAACGTATTTTTAAAACATTAATTCCAAGAAGCTTACATTACCTGTTTTCATGTTTATTTTTAATCAACTTCATTTAGTTTAAAATTTTATGACATGTTAAGAAAGGAAAATGTTTTTGAAGTAGAAAGGATATTTTCCTCAAGAATGGAGTTCAAGTGTTTTATCAAAATTATTTTCCATCTAAGATAATATAGGGTTCTGTTTCTATCCCTATTATTAAATTGATTTGATTATGTTTTGATGGAATTAATTTTATGAATTCCCTTATCTTATATGAATTATTTTATGATGTAATGTTGTTTAAGAATCCCATTTTTGTTACATGTGTTTTGCAATGATGTATGATTTATTATTTTGTGGCACACATTAGAATGGTATCATTATGAGATGGGTGGGACCTATATCTCCCTCCAATGAATTGGGTAATGATTTTATATCTCATGAGATAGACATGGCTGGAACGGCAGGTTAAACCGATTCAGGGAAATAGGACTGAAACGAGGAGTGAACTCAGTTTAGAAATGGACTTTGTCCACTAAGATAGTCTTGGCAATGAGTCTTGACTAATAAGAAATGATTCTCTATGATTATGTGTGTATGCCACAATGTTTAATGTTTTATGTTATGATTATTGGTATTACATTTCACTACTATGATTTATCCCATGTTATGATATTATGATCTCTTTTGCAGGTTAAGATTTCCAAAATATTATGTTCTTATGAATATGATGTGATTGATATTTATTTTGTTTACCCTTACTGAGCATTTGATCTCAACCTTTTATGTTTTCGTTTCCCCAGGATATAAAGAAAGGTTTTAGGTATAAAAAAAGGAAGATATTTATGGGAGATGTTGAAGATCTTTCACCATGATTAGAAGATTATATTCCAGGTTTCCAAAGGCACTAAACTATTGCGGTCCATGTGTGTGTGTTTTTGTTATGTACTAAGTATTCCACAAAAGTAATGTAATTTCAATGTACGTCATGATTAGGGTCTCTACAGTTGGTATCAGAGGAAAGGTTTAGTCAACCTTTGGAAACTAGGATGCGATAACATTAGTGAGATCCATAGAGATATTTCTAAGGTATGTCTAGGGATTCCCCTAAGGTTAAGTATAAGTATAAGTTATAGTACTAGAATTACGGTATCCCAAGATGTTAGATATTGAAGTTACTACCCATTTATTATATTGTTTTCCCTAGAATGATTTTTTGCCTCTCACACTAATCTTTTTGTGTTTTAGACGATGGATGGAACTCGAAGGAACCGTGTTGATCAATGTAATGGACAATGCAATGATTGTCCTCCTGAACAAACAAATATTATGGGAGATAGAGTGAAAAATCTTATTGCTATACTTACACAAGCTTTGAATCATTATGGACATACAAATGAGCAGAGAAGGGAACAATATTATATTGAGTCCTTCATGAAGCAACGTCCACCATCTTTCAGTGGGTCTTCTGATCCACTTGGTGCTGAACAATGGATCAGTACTACTGAAAAGATATTTTCAGTTCTTCATTGTTCTGAACATGATAAAGTCATCTTAGCAGTGTATCGTTTGGAAGGTGATACTGATCAATGGTGGAAACTTATCAAGAATATGAGGCCAAGAGATGAAATTGAGTCCATGGAATGGGACAAGTTCAAGAAATTATTTTTCAATAAGTTCTTCCCTAGTATTCTTCAAACAAAGATGGAGAAGGAGTTTCTTGAACTAAAGAAAAACGATGATGATTCTGTTGGTATATACGAAGCGAATTTTACAAGGCTTGCAAGGTATGCATCTGGATTTATCATCCAACCTGAAAGTAAAGTTGATCGATTCTTCAGTGGCTTAAAACCAAATCTTCGAAGGGCATTAGCTATAAGAGACTTCAGTAGCTATGATGAAATTATGTGTTGTGCTATCAAGGTAGAAATGGAAGTTGGTGTTACTTATCCATCTCATAGTTTTGACAAGAAACGAATGATGGAGATCAAGGAGAAATCTCAGAATAATGGTGAAAAGAAGATGAATGTTTCCTTATGCTCAATGTGTGGAAAGAATCATGGTGGAGATTTTCTTAGATGGACTTATGTATTTTTTGATAACTTTTCCAACCTTTTGTTTGAGACAGATCGAATGACGCATCATTCTATCACATGATCTGCTAACACATCATTAATGACAAATTCAACTTCATTTCTTTAAGAGATGAAGTGGAAATTGTCCAATGAATGACCAACGATGAGGCTATACCAAAATCAACAAAGTATTTCTTCTTATTATAATCTCACAAACTTTAGGGAAATGATCTTGAAAACCAAAAATGTTGTCCTAGTGATCTTATATCTGATGAACCATATGGTACCTTAGATCCTCACAAATTTATGACATTGTGATTGCTGGCTTTTCTATAGCCATGTTCTCTACCACTCTCCATCAGTACATGATGGTCAGATTTCTCTTCCATATCCATATTTCCACCTATGTGGAAACCTAGTGACAAGTTTATTTTGGTAGCCATTACATTTCATACTTTTGTTTTTAACGATTGGTTTTGGTATTCCTTTTTTCGATGTGGGTTTCTATTAAAGAAACTTTCGAGTAGTAAACCATTTATAACCCTGACGAATTTCGAGGGCGAAATTCATTTTAAGGGGGGGGGGTAGAATGTAACACCCCGAGATTTTATGAAAAATATTCTTTTTAATTTCATTAATGTCTTGTGTTGTACGCTACACCAAAAGGAGCTTACAAAACATGCATCCTTCACTTTCCTTGCATTACAAACAATCGTGACCTTCCTCGATAGCGTGTGTAGTACGCAATAATGAGTTTCACTAAACAACAATATTCTATTAAAATATTATTAAAACTAGCCATTATGAATAGTCATAACCACTTTTTGAAATTTTGAAAATTTTATTTTTCAAAATGGATTTAATTTTTAGATTCAGAATATCGAAATTAGTTTAGGGTGACATTTTGGTACTTTTCGGATAACTTTCATTTTCTGATGAATAGTGAAAATTACTAAAATTTAATTAAAAACAACCTTTTTAATCAAAATAATTAATAGTGATAAATTATTAATTTGGGTGGTTTTAAAGTATATTTAGAATATATTTTTTTAATTTAATGCAATGTTGGTCATTGGATGTAATTTCACATTTAAACCAGACATAAACAAGTGTCAATCTTTTGACAGTTATTATCTCTTAAGAACGGGCTATTTGTTTTGACGACGAGAATTAATTTTTAAATTAATTAATGCAACTGATATTTTTTGAATTTGGTAAAATATACCTCATTTTTTAGTTCATAATATCGAATATAGCTTAGGCCTAATTTTTGGTATTTTTCTGGAAACTTTCATTTTTTGATGAATAGTGTAACCACTAAGTGGTAGTTAAAAAAATGATTATTTCATAAAACATAATTTTACCGCTTCTGTAAATGAAATTTCAAAAATCAGAGAGACACGGTTGATTCCAGTAAGTAAAATGTGGTTCAATGAGATGAAAATAATTTTGGGTGAATAGTAACTTTTTACTTTTTTTAACCACAGTTAAAAGTAAATAGGGAAATTAATGGTAAAAATGTTATTATTATTACCCTAACACATGTTCTAATTCTACTGGATAAGTGTAATTCGACCATAAACAACCTAAGAATAACATATGACCATTTAGTCCCACTTGGATTAGATTAGACATTTATTATTATTTTATTTAAAGAAGGTTTAAAATAGTTAAAATCAATGTTTAATAACTAAATAATTTTTAATTGAGGTTTATAAATAAGATAAATTCGACTATAAATATCCATTAGAAATCCAAAAAGATTTCATATATAATTGTATTTTATTTGTAATTTTTATACATTAAATAATTTAATTTATTTATGACATAAATATGATGCAGTAATTATCTTATTAATGAAATATTGACATAATTGTTGTTATAAATACCAAAATAAATGTAATTTGTGACTTTTTATGAATTCCAATAATTTTATAGGTTAATATGACATGTTATTATTGATTTAATTAACTTTTTTAGAACTAATCATTCAGTAATAAGTTTTACGAAAATCAATTACTAAATAGTGTCAAAATTGAAAAAAAATAGTTTTTAAAACAAATATTGTATTATTAATTGTTATTTTATTCCTAAAAATCTACGGTTAGGCCAAATGACTTAGATAAGGTTATATATATTAATAATAAACAACATGGGGTTCGTTTGTCTTGTTATAGTACGTTTATTAACCTTATAGTATAAGAACACAAGAAGACACTGTAAAAGTAAAATTATTTAACTTAATGTCAAATCTAAATGATAAGGTTAAAATAGGAACTTAAACTTGTCTAAATTCTATTGGATGAGAGGATTTCGACCCATCTCCACCTGAGATCCAAAATAAATCAATTTGGGGATATTTAAAACCGAACATGACTTTATAATAAAATAATATTTTAACTTTTTCCAAAGGTGCCCCTCTCCCCCCTTATAAAAGGGCACCTCCTCCCTCTCTTCCTCACAAGACATTGAGCCTTCAAACTATGCCAACCCCTGAAGCATTCTCTTCTCCACATCCCTAGAAACATCGTAGAGGTTCTGGTCTTCCTCAAAGACCAATTTTAGTCCCCTAAAAGGAGATCTCAAAGAGGCGCTTCAAAGAAGAGGTAGTGTCTGTTACCGATTCTCTAAACTTTATTTTTTCTTCCACTTCATCTTATTAGGTTGTTTCATTATGAAGTAATAATATCAGTATCACTAATATACTGATATGTTATTATAAGTATGAAACAACCCTATTTCACCATCTATCCATCCTACGAAAAACGAAATCACCGCACGTGCGTACGTACGGAATACCGTCTCCACGCCGTGGTGTAATCTATTTTCCACCACCACCTTACTTGGATGGGTATAATGGTGTACATAATAACTATATATAATTATTGTAATGTGATATTGATTCTGAAATAGTATACACACACTCCAATACAATTCCAAGATCATGAGACCGAAATCATCACTCGTGCGTACGTACGGACTACCGTCTCTACGACGCGATGAGATTCATTCTCCACGTTAACCATTCATGAATGATTATAAGGTATATATAATAAGTAATCAGGAAATATATGACATAATAATGATACTGGATTTATGTGTATATATATGTATGTCATCTACTTAATTCCATTCAACTCAATAAGGAAACGAAAATAGTGTTCATGTGTACGTACGACCTACCATCTCCATTATCAGTGTATTTCATTCCATTTACTGATCTGTTATATATATGTATATTCTGAATATATATTATATATAAAAATGTTTTATATTCTCTAATTAAGTAATAATTATCTAAGTAATCATATGAATAATTACAAGTCAAAACACGGATGAAAAATGAAACGATTTTACCCAAAACGCTCTTTAACATGGAATTGACAAAAGAACGGGTAATATAAAGTCATAAGTGCACCATATATGATATCGTAACAATGAGTATGATTATGGAATAAGTCAATGACATTATTTAAATCATTATACCTGAGGTTCGGACACTTACTAAGCAAATCAGACCTAAGGTAAGGGGAAATATCATAATATCATTTAATCCGAGATTGTTTATACTTTGGTATTTACTAGGGTGTATTTTATCATCCAGATAAATGTTTCATAAATATGTAATATTATTTCCATCCACCTACAATTTTTTAAATCCAATTTTACCCTTAGGTGAGTTTTTAGTAAAAAATATGAAAGGAATCTTTTGTCATTTTTCGTACGAGCTACTTTTTGACTTTTCCTACAAAAGTACGAGAAAAATGTTTTTTTAACTTATACGACAAGAATGTAATTTTAAAACATTATTTCCAAGAATATTCCTTTACAGGTTTTCTCGTTTATTTTTAATCAACTTCTTTTAGTTTAAAATTTTATGACATGTTATGAAATGAAAATTTTTTTGAAGTAGAAAGGATATTTTCCTCAAAAATAGAGTTAAAGTGTTTTATCAAAATTATTTTCCATCTAAGATAATATAGGGTTCTGTTTCAATCCCTATTATTACATTGATTTCATTATGTTGTGATGGAATTATTTTTATGAATTCCTTTATCTTATATGATTTATTTTACGATGTCATGTTGTTTAGGAATCCCATTTTTGTTACATGGGTTATGCAATGATGTATGATTTATGATTTTGTGGCACACATAAGAATGGTATCATTATGAGATGGGTGGGACCTATATCTCTCTCCAATACATTGGGTAATCATTTTATATCTCATGAGATAGACATGGCTGGAACAGCAGGTTAAACCGATTCAATGAAACAAGACTGAAACGAGGAGTGAACTCAGTTCAGAAATGGACTTTGTCCACTAAGATAGTCTTGATAATGAGTCATGACTAATAAGAATTGATTCTCTATGATTATGTGTGTATGCCAAAAAGTTTCATGTTTTAATTTATGATTATTGGGATTACATTTCACTACTATGATTTATCCCATGTTATGATAATATGATCTCTTTTGCAGGTTAAGATTTAAAAAATGTTATGTTCTTATGAATATGATGTGATTGATATTTCTTTTGTTTACCCTTACTGAGCATTTGAGATCACCCATTTATGTTTTCATTTCCCTAGGATATAAAGAAAGGTTTTAGGTATAAAAAAAGCAAGTTTTTTATGGGAGATGTTGAAGATCATTCACCATGATTAGAAGATTATATTCCGAGTTTCCAAAGACACTAAACTATTACGGTCCTTGTGTGTGTGTTTTTTATGTAATAAGTATTCCGCAAAAGTAATGTAATGTCAATGTACATCAAACATAGGGTCTCTACAGTCAGTATTAGAGAAAAGGTTTAGTCAACCTTTAGAAACTAGGATGCGAGAACTTTAGTGAGATCCCTAGAGATATTTCTACGGTATGTCTAGGGATGCCCCTAAGGTTAAGTATAAGTATAAGTTATAGTACTAGAATTATGGTAAACCAAGATGTTAGATATTGATGTTACTCCCCCTTTATTATATTTTTTTACCTAGCGTGATTTTTTGCCTCTCACACTAATCTTTTTGTGGTTTAGACGATGGCTGGAACCCGAAGGAACCGTGTTGATCAATGTAATTGACAATGCAATGATTGTACTCTTGAACAAACAAATGTTATGGGAGATAGAGTGAAAAATCTTATTGCTATACTTACACAAGATATGAATTATTATGGACTTCCAAATGAGAAGTGAAGGGAACAATATTCTATTGAGTCATTCTTGAGGCAACGCCCACCTTCTTTCAGTGGGACTTCTGATCCACTTGTTGCTGAACAATGGATCAGTACTACTAAAAAGATATTTTCAATTCTTCAATGTTCTGAACAAGATAAAGTCATCTTAGCAGTGTATCATTTGGAAGGTGATGCTGATCAATGGTGGAATCATATCAAGAATACGAGTCCAAGAGATGAAATTGAGTCCATGGAATCGGACGAGTTCAAGAACTTTGTTTCGGTGCAGATGTGCGTCGGGTTTCCGTTCCGACGCAGTTCCGCCAGGACGCGTTCGCGCGTGCACCCGTCGACCCGAGGGGATGGGCGCGCACAGCTTGTGGTCCCGCAGTCCCGCTTTCCAAAGGCAGGCGGCATCCGTCCCTTGTTCAGGGGCGTCTGCTCCTTGATCGAAACCGGGATGATGGGATGTCGGCTCCTCCTTCCGTGGACGTCTCCTCAGAACTCGTTGCCTAATCCGGGTCTCCCTCATAGATTTAAGAATGTTCGTGAATCTCGTTCCCGGCGCCCTATCTTCATGGACACCGGTTAATTACGCCTCTTCCGCCCAGACGCTCCAAGGGGTCTGGTCGGGGCAGCAACCTGCGGTGAGGAGACCGGGTGACTCCGGGTGTTGGGGGCGTGTCTTAACACTGCAATTCTGCATGTCTGCCTTCCGTCTCTAATAGGGCTTCTCGAAGGCGTGATGGCCTGAGGCATCCCGCGCTGGGTGCGGGGAACTGTATCACCTGAGGTTTTCCTCAGCTTCCCATGTTTAACACGGGGTATGCCGCGAGTTTAACGTCCAGCGGGGACGGCATCAGACTGATCAACACGAGATGTGGATCAGATGACAGAACCCCTTGCGAGGAACCTCCGACGCTGGGGCCAGCACATGGGCGGCTTCCCGAGTGAAGTGGAGTGGAATGAAATGGCATGACCCCACCGGGATGTGGCGGCCCGGATAAGGATCAGGATGGATGATGGAGTGAAGAGCTTGGACCCCGTAGGGGCTTCCTACGTACTGCGCGTTAGCGCGGATCAAAGTCAGCGTAGTTCGGACATGCAGTTTAACGTCATGCTGGACGTCGGCAAGCCGACTCACGAAGAGGTCGAGGCCGCCAGGCGGAGGATTGAACCGAACCACCTCGCACAGAGGGGGATGGAACGGCCGGGTGGATCACAGTTTCACGTCATGTTGGACGCTGGAAAGCCGACTCACGAGGAGATCGAGGCTGTTGAACGGAGGATTGAACCGAACCACCTCGCACAGAGGGGGATGGAACGGCCGGGTGGATCACAGTTTCACGTCATGTTGGACGTTGAAGAGAGAAATAGAAAAAGGAAGTGGGGAAGTGCAATGGAGATACACATGTACAGTCCCCCACAAGAGCGGATTCATAGGTGAATCGACGTGAAGGTGAACCCGGGAGGGGCCCACGGATGGACGAACCGACGTGAGTACGACCGGGACGACCAAGTGGTGGGCTTGAACCTCGGAGAGGCTTCTTACGTACCCTGTTTCGGAGACAGAGATCAAAGTCCACGTAGTTCGTTCTGTTTGTAACATTATACCCCCGTAGGCGAAGGCCACTCCAATCCTGACATCCCTGCAGAGACGAGCGGGTGGGGGCCACATCCAAACCGGGAGGACCCTACGCGCGGGGCACAGGATCAGGTGATGCGGACGGTTTAAAATCTTGCCGGACGAAGTAGAGTTTAACGTCGTGTGTTGAGGACGAAGCAGACGGTTTAACGTCTTGCCGGACGAAGTACAGTTTAACGTCGTGTGTTGAGGACGAAGATGCTTGGCAGTTGAACGTCTTGCAGCGCGGACGATATGCTAGGCAGTTTAACGTCATGCAGCTTGGACGTGGTGCAGTTTAGCGTCATGCAGGACGAATGCTGAACAGTTTAATGTCTTGTAGCTCGGACGATATGCTAGGCAGTTTAACGTCGTGAAGCTTGGACGTGGTGCAGTTTAGCGTCATGCAGGACGAATGCTGAACAGTTTAACGTCTTGTAGCTCGGACGATATGCTGGGCAGTTTAACGTCGTGCAGCTTGGACGTGGTGCAGTTTAGCGTCATGCAGGACGAATGCTGAACAGTTTAACATCTTGTAGCTCGGACGAAAATGGTGCCGCCGATGGGTCCGTGTCACGTCGCGTGAGCCTGGAGGGCCGCACGGGAAGACAACGCACGGTGCGGGCACCCGGGATGAAGATCACCGGGCACCACGCAGGCGGGTACCCTCAGGGGGTCAAAGGGGGTGACCTCGGCGGATTGCGCACAAAAGAGAAGCTTGGTGCGCAATACCGCGTGTCGGCGCACAAATGGGCGGGCTGGCGCGCAATTGGGCCAGCGCTTTGCGAGCGGAAGATAGAGATTGCGTGCACCGGGCTTCGGATAGCGCGCGGGGGCAACGACTCATTCTTTGATGAATGGCCACTTCAAAACGGGGGGTGCGCGCAATCGGGCCGGATTGCGCGCACCCCGGGGGTAATTGCGCGCAAGAGGCTTCTTTTGCGCGCTACTGCCTTTGGGTGAAGAATTATTCAAAGGAAAGGAGCCAAAGGGATTGCGCGTGAAGGCGAACCCCGAGGCTTTCTTGCGCGAAAGAAAGGAGGTTACCTGAAGATCGGCATTTCGCGCGGGAGGGGTTGGATTGCGCGCACGAGAGACCTTTCGAATTCCGGCAACCTTCAAAACGTCGTGGGTCGCCTTATATTTATAGGCAACCCCGGGCGCGGAATCCGGTTCGCGGGCGCGGAATCCCCTTCGCGGGCGCAGAATCGGGCCCGGCGCGCAAGGGAGTCACGCGGGCAACGGGCGCACAAAATTGTGCGCTGGCCCAGCGCATTGCGCGCATCCCGGGAGGTTTGCGCGCAGCACTCCAACTTTGCGCGCGGCTCTCCAAAATTCCGCGCAAGGCTTCCGGGCTCTCCGAAACGGGCTTCCGACTCCAAATATGACCTCGCTTCCCGCATCAGGAGCTTCGTTTGGGAACAACGGACTTTTCCGGCGTCTACAAAAGCCCCCCCTCGGAATCTGATCGGCGAGAGGTCGCAACGATCGGGTTCCGAGGGAGACGTCGGAATGCCGAAGTCCTGGGTGGCGCGGGACTGTGGCGCGCAAAAAGGGGCGTCGGGCGCGAAATTCGCCGGTGCGGTCGCGCAAAGCACTTTCCGCGCAGCACGGACTCCCGGCCTTGCCTATAAATAGGGGCCCTGGGTCCCCCGCATCGTACACTGGCCTTCCGCGCGATAAGCATTCGAGCTCTCGTGCGCGAAATTGCCCTTTCCGGCGCGGAATTCACCTGTTCGTCGCGCAAAACTTTCCGGATTTCGGCCTGTCTTTGCGCGAATACCCGGGGTTTTACGCGACGGACTTCCCGATTGCGCGCCGTCCACTAGGATTGCGCGCCAACTCCCAAACTTCTCTGCCAGCCTTGTCCGATTCCGCACGCTTCATCCCTTAACCCGCACGACTCCCAGAGCTTCTGAGATGGCCGCGAATCAAGGGAATGAGGGGGATGCCGCCACTCGCAGAGCTGAGATGGCGACGAACGAGGAGGTCTACGGAGCCAAGGAGATTTTTTCCAACAATCAATCCTTGTTTGACTTGCTGACGCTGGCCCAGAAGACATATCCGCTGTCGGATAACCTGCCGCTCTGGAACTTTGGCATCCTAGATGAGGTTCCGGTGCCAGGGTTCGAGGTTGATGCGCCATGGACCTGGGTGACTCGGGAGGACGAGCTTCCCCACTATAACATCACCGACAATGGACATCCTTCCAGGGAGACCAGGCACTTAGATGTCTATGTCCTGAACCCGAGGACGTGAACCATCGTCGGAAGTGAGCCTACTGCGGAGAACTCTCCAGCCCTCTACTCGAGCACATATCGCCAGAGTGTCACTGACGACACCAAGGGCTGGCTGAAGGACTGGGACTTGCGGTCTGGGGGCAATTTCACCAGTGAGGGGGCCTGGGCGTTCTGGGTACGCCACACTTGCGATCACTTCGCGGAGGAGCTGCGGTACATCGGCCTGTTTGAGGCAGTGTGGACGTCGCAGTTCCACTTCTACCAGCAGTCCGAGCTCGGGCCGGAGCTGTTCACCCGCTGGTCCCCGGATACCAACACCTTCCATCTTCACCATGGGGAGGTTAGCATCGGCCTCTGGGACATCCACTGCATCGGAGGTATCCCGCTGGAGGGTTACCAATACGATGAGTTCCTGCCTCCGAAGAACTTCTGGGAAGACAGGTCACAGACTCCCATTCTGACATGGCATCTGCTTGACCTGGCTACGCAGCGGCTCGGGATCAAGGACTTCCACAAGGACATAGCCTACAAAGAGTGGTTCGGCCAGTTCTTGGAGCATGACCCGGCGGTCAAGATGCCAGGCAGGGGGAAGCGGTGCCCGACCGCGGCTCAGAGGAGCCGTAACGGGTCGTACTGGCGGGTCATGGAGACGGGCGACTACCGCTCATGGGGGTACCACGTCATCGAGGCCCGGGACCCAAATGTCCGGTACGCGGTGTTCCTGGCCGCCTTTCTGAGTGGGTGGCTCCTGCCAGTGCGGGACGTGAGAATGGGTGTCCGTCCGGCGACACTGGTGATGGCGGGCGCCATGGCTTCCAATAAAAGATACAACCTCGGGGTCCCAGTTCTGGCTAAGCTGTACGCCATCCTGGGACGCATCTCGCGAGGGGGGACGCCACGAAGGATCTGCGGGCCCTTCCAATTCATCCACAGCTGGGTGGCTGCTCACCTTGGTGGGTACACGTTTCCGAACGCCATCATTCCTCCGGGCAACGGCCTGCGACCCTCCCTGCTGAACATTGCGGGGGTCGCTCCAATGACCCTAAGTGAGGAGGGTGTGAGGATTCGGATTGGAAATCATGACACTTTCAACTTCAGCCCGTTCCCCACTCCCGTTGGCCAAATGATCGACAACGGGCAGGGTCCGCTGGAGCATCACGAGTACTTCCTGAACATGCGGGGCGGGGTGCTCGTGGCTCGGATCGACGGGAAGGTGATCTGCGAGCCTTACGTGCCAACCCGGTTCGCCAGGAAGTTCGGGTGCCTTCAACGGATGCCGAAGAGGGTATTCACTGATGTACGGGAGGAGATGAACCCTGGCGTCCTTCGCCAGATGTGGCTGATGTTCGCCGCCTTTGGTTCTGGTGACGTCATCACTCTCCCGCCTACTGGGGTCGACGCAGGCTTGGAAACCGAGTACGCCGAACACTGGGCCATCGCGTACCCCAAGGGGCTTCTACGGAAGCCAGTTCGGCGGCTCGAGGTCACCTGTGCGGAGACCGGGCGTCAAGGAAGGAGGCGAGGCGCCGCCACACGGGGGAGAACGGAGGCGCGCCAAGCAGCGGAGCCGACGCGAGCAGGGACTTCGGCGGCGGGCACATCGCAGGCTGCCGCTACGACCTCGGCGCCCAGAGAGGGGGCACGTGCGGTGGTCGAAGAGCTGACCGGGAAGCAGGTAAGGCGTCTGCTCGAACCCTCCCACGATGCAGTCTTCCCGACACTGTGGTCAGCCTGGATGACCCTGCGGCAGTCACTGGGGACCGACGCCATCTGGCGAAAGATACTCAGAGAAGGAATCCATCTGCTAGAGGTCGGGCGCATCCAGATCGCCGACAGGGTGGACTTCAACCGGCAGTATGCTTATCTGACGGCCATGGACGAGTACGCGCGCCAACGTGGTCAACGTGCGGAGCCGTCCCTTCTGGTGAAGGTGATGCTTGGTCTAGAGCCCGCTCTAGAACAGATGCCACCGGGGGAAGAAGACAGTAGCAACGAATCCGAGGAAGAGGAGGAGACATGGGAGGATGAAGGCTCCGAGGGAAGGTCCCATCAGGGGAGGCCGCGGGAGAGCGGCGAGGTGGCCGGCTCTGATAATGTTGATGTCACGGAGCTTCTCGAGGTCCGCTTCTATCCCTACTCAACCTGCTTCATCCAATCTCTTATGCAGCTTCTAACCCATTTCTCCCCCTTTCTCAGGAGCGCACGGATGTTGGTCAGGCGTCCTCAGCGGGAGTAGGAGAGGCGCCAGCAGGACAAGGCGGGGGCCAGACACCCATCATTGAATTGACAAGCGCGGAAGGGTCCCCTGCTGCAACTGTTCCTGCGGCGGCCGGGGCAGCGGAAGATGACGCTCTGAACTCCCGTAAGTCTCCTTACTTTACTGCTGGTGCTTGCCATTGACGATCCGTGACTAACCACGGCATGCCCTGCGCAGTGATCTCAACACTGGAGGCTCGTCGGGCTGTCGAACCCGGGCCATCCACGA
Source organism: Viscum album (assembly GCA_963277665.1). Lineage (NCBI taxonomy): Eukaryota > Viridiplantae > Streptophyta > Magnoliopsida > Santalales > Viscaceae > Viscum > Viscum album. The sequence continues at coordinate 1,806,606,445 of OY728122.1, read as the reverse complement.
GTGGACCGGTGGCAGACATGCCGCCTGCTCCGTAACAGACTTCCCACACCGAGCCGGCCCCACCAACTGCTGATCAAGGGGCTGCGGACGCCGGCGGTGCTGACATCGGAGATAGGTCGGGGGCTGACGAGGGTGTCAACGCCACTGGGGTGGGAGAAGAAGGTCTCCCAAATGTTGGGGAACCTATCCCCCGTGAGGACATCCCAGGGGCGGACCCTGCAGAAGACCTACTGGCTGCCTCCCCTACCTACCGGCCTGCCGACCCTGAGGAGATGGACGAGTCGGATGCGGAGGCGGTCGAGGAGAGCCGGATAACGCGCTGCAGGGGGTGGAAGTGCATCCAGCGCTTCCTTAAGCGAGACCCATCGGAGTGGCTGGGACGCATGAGATCCCTTCAAACCTGGTTGTGCTTCCTGTGTGCCGGGGGAGCTGATGCTCAACGGCTCCATCTGACGGTCCGTGATTTCATGGCCGAAAAGATGCGCGAGAGCCGCCGGAGTGCCGACGCCGCACATTGTCGGGACATGTCGGAGAACACGCGGGCGCTCTTCGTGGAGGAGCAGGAAGTCCGGCGTCTCGAAGGGAAGGTGGCAGAGAAGGAGGCCTTCGTTGCAACGTGCACTGAGCATGTGGAGCAACTAACGGCCCAGCTGGATGACGCCCAGGTACAGCTGACGGAGGCGGGCCAACAGATGGTCACACTTCAAGTCGAGCGGGAGCGTGCACAGGCCAGGATCGACGAACTGCGTGCTGCGACCGCCGACGAAGAGAGGGTACGCAGAGAGCGAGAAGCAGCTCTGGAGGCCGCCAGCCAAAGGGTAGCGGCGTTAGAAAGTCTAATTCAGCACGCTAATCCCTAGGGGCTTTGTTTTTGCCACTCCCAGAACATTTTCTTCCGCTACTCAATATTTCGATCCATTTGTATGAACCAATATATTTATCTGCATCTTTTGGATTAACATGCTCAACCACAAATTGTCTCGCGGGAGCGTTAACCAAGCTTCAGGCATCCGTAATTGGGCCTGGATTTCTAAAGAAAAGAGGGAGATCATTCCTAGGAAAGGAGACCTCAGACCTAATCAATGTATCATCCCCCAACTTGTTCCGACACACGAGTGGGACAACGCTAGGGGCGTTGAGATTTTATCCGAACATAGGAAAATGAGAAAGGGTGAATCGCATGTCCCAGATTCAGATATCCAAAACGGTCGGCCTTCCAAGAAATGCCCAAGACGGAAAGCGGACAATGGATCAATCGACCATACTACTGCAATAGATGGACCGAAGGTCATCATTCATATTGCAGGAGGCAGATCACATGTCATCATCAATGCCGCTTTGGGGGTTCCTTCAAGCACAAGGGTGGAAATCCAAATCGACAGGGCATGCGAAGCGTGGGGCGAAGTGATGATTTGTTCGGATAGAATCCAACGCTCCCAAAATTGCGCCACCGTGGGGAAAGCGTATTAGGCGGATGCACTAATCTGGCCGTGAATCACCTCAATTCTCAGACAGAACCTCTTTGACGAGGAAACTGTCGCTTCCCATCATTGCAATGGGGCATCCCGATCTGAATCGGGGAAAATATCACAATCGCACCACTCTACCCGAAGCCAGGCCAGACGGTCGGCGACGAGGAGGGGCGGGACTTAGCGATCCCTGAGGCTGGACCCGAGTCGAGATGTCCGGGCGTTCCTACGTACTCCATCAGGCTGGAGATCAAGCCACACGTAGTTCTGAAAGTGCAGTTTAATGTCATGCAGGACGTAGAACCCCGTTTAGGGAGATCTTAGTTTAAAGTCATAGAGCTCGGACCATAGGGACAGATCTTAGTTTAAGGTCTTAGAGCTCGGACCATAGGGGCAGATCTTAGTTTAAAGTCTTAGAGCTCGGACCATAAGAACCTCAAAGTACGCCACATCGTGGTCCTATCCCGTGGATATGCGAAGATACACTAAGGGATAGTGTCAAGAGTGTCAAGGTTTCGCCTGGTCAGAATGGGGGGTGGAAAACGTAATGTGAATCATGCGGCCATTCACTCAAGGACTGGGGGCACCGGCGTAACGATATGGGAGTACTGCCGACCGTGGCAGAAAAGTAGCATCCATATCGCACTGACCGTTGATGAAATGAGGCAGCAAACGAGCATCAACCGCTCAAGCGCAGGATTCATATCGATTTGCTGCCCGAGGCCCTTGGGGGCACCAGCCCAAGTCGGTGGGAGAGCTCTGAGGCATTGTGTCCAGACCGATCACGGGGGCTCCACCCAGGGCGTAGGCGATGGGTCCGAATGAAAGGGAGCACAAAGCCTGAAAAGTGGAAGGAACCTGACAAAGCTGAACCTGACCCTCCTGGCAATAAACCAGAGTACTCTTGACACCGGTGGACCACTGCAAGGGGTCGAGGGACACGCCTTGAGGGTGACCCGAAGGCGGCGGATTCCCCAGAGAAGGGGGGAATCATTAAGAGGTGGGGGCTGGACCCGAAGTTTCAAACATCCGGGCGTTCCTACGTATCCCATAAGGATGGAATTAAGCCACACGTAGTTCTGGAAGTGCGGCGCAACACAATCGGGCACCAGCGCGGGGAGTGGTGCGGGTCTGGCCCTCGCACCCAGAAGAAGCAGCATTTGATATTTCTTGTTTTTCCTTAAAGATGGATGGTTTTTCTTTGTGCAGCGACATGCCTGTGATTAGGAAATCCCTGGCGTCGCCATAATAATCAAGCCATGAAAGGCATTGAAAAATGGCGTGGTTAGTAACCAGCGCCCAACGTGAGTGTCCTCTGAGGAGAACATCACGATGCAGTGTCGTTTCTCGTCGGGCGGCCAAGACGATCACAGTTTACGGTCGTGTGGTAGGACCAGACAACACAGTTTAAGGTCGTGTGGTTCGGACCATGGAGGAACCCGCTTATTGTGATATGGCAGACTCAGCAGAGGTGGGAACATACCCAGCCCTGCGGTCACGCATGATTCCAGGAGAAGAATCCTGGGATAGGGGCATGCGTATGTCCATCACCCGAGGGGCAGAGATGCTAGCCTCCAGTTATACTGGGCCCAGAACGCGATTGTTCGGGCGACTCCTTCCTCCTTATGGGGACGAGGGTCCAGCTACACATGGCCCTTAGGGAGGACATCAGCATATATCCTTGGTGCTCAGATCGCGGGAGCCTCGAAAGACACCATTACCCTGGTTGGCCTGCCTAACGTGTAAAGGTGTACTACAGGTCAGTATGAAGAGAGTGTCGAGATTCCACTACAACGCACAAAGGCGGAGTGTGATGAGGACTGCGCAACCAATGTTCAGAGCCTGAAAGAGCCGACATGGCGATCAAGGACGTCGCTGACCATATTCGCAACACAACATCCGATCGCGTCAGCCTAGGATGGGGCAAGCAAACGAGCATCAACCGCTCAAGCGCAGGATTCATATCGATTTGCAGCCCAGGACTCGCCAGTAAATCGACCCGGAGCGGTAGGAGAGCACTGAGGCATCGTACCCAAACCGCTAACGAGGATCCCTTTGAGTGAAGGCTCGAACAAGAGGAAGAGCGCGACCCGACAAGCAACACATGACTTGTCGAGATTGAATCCGACACCACGGGTCATAGACCGAAGTACCCAAAACATGTTAACAGATCACCGGAAAGGGTCGGAGGACTCATCCTAAGAGCAACCAAAAGACAGCAAATCCCCGTGATCAACCAAGAGACGGGGCTGGACCTGAGACACAAGCATCCAGGCGGTCCTACATATCCCATACGGATGGGAATCAAGCCGCACGTAGTTCTTGAAAGGCAGTTTAACGTCATGCAGGACGATGAGGGGTGTGAGTTAGTCCCACACACGGGGGAGGCGTACGGCGTGGCCAGTAGGCCAACGTGAATGAGGACATAATCCCCCGCTCACGCCATACGCCTCGCACAAAAAAGAGGGGAACTTGGGTCAGAGGCCCAATGCGGGATAGAGATTCCCGGGAAATGGGGCTGGGCCTGAAACATGAATGTTCAGGCGGTCCTACGTATCCCATAAGGATGGGAATCAAGCCGCACGTAGTTCTTGAAGTGCAGTTTAACGTCATGCAGGACGAAAAGAGAAAGGGGGGAGCAGAAGGCATCCCCAAACGTGGGGGGCGTACAGCGTGGCGAGCAAACCGACGTGAATGAGGGCATAGCCCCGCGTTCACACCATACGCCGCACACCTAGAGGCAACTGGGCCAAGGGCCCGAGATGGGATGGAAATTCCCGAAGGATGGGGCTGGGCCTGAAACAGGAATGTTCAGGCGGTCCTACGTATCCCATAAGGATGGGAATCAAGCCGCACGTAGTTCTTGAAAGGCAGTTTAACGTCATGCAGGACGATGATGCTTGACAGTTTAACGTCTTGCAGCGCGGACGTGGTACAGTTTAACGTCATGTTGGACGAGTGCTGATCAGTTTAACGTCTTGTAGCTTGGACGAGGTGCAGTTTAGCGTCATGCAGGACGAATGCAGTTTAACGTCGTGCGGGACGAACTGCAGTTTAACGTTGTGCGGGACGAAATACAGTTTAACGTCGTGTTGGATGAAGATGTTTGGCAGTTTAACGTCTTGTCGCGCGGACGAAATGCACTCAGGCAAAGTACTGCTTGAGGAACCTAGCGTTGGTGGGAGGAGTGACATGCTCACCATCCATAGTTTCTAAGGAGTACGCGCCATTGGGATAGACTTTGTGGACGACAAGAGGTCCCTCCTACTTGGGCTCCAACTTGGGTGGCTTCCTGCCGGGGATCATTGGCGCTCTCAGGGCCAGCACTAGGTCACCCTGCAGGAAGGAGTGGAGGCGAACCTTCTTATTGAAAGCTCGAGCCGTCCTGCTCTAATGCCTCTCCAAGTTGTGCAAGGGGCGAAGTCTATTCTCATCCAGTGCTTCCAACTCGACTAGACGGGCTTCAGCAGCTCTGTCCGGCGCTTGCTGGTCATAGACCGCAGTGCACAAGGACGGTAACTGGATCTCTATGGGCAGGACGACCTCAGCTCTATACACCAGGGAATAAGGGGTCATCTGGGTGGAATTGCAAGTCATCGTCCGATAAGCCCAGAGGGCGTTGGGGAGCTTGTTCGGCCAACTCTTCTTGTTCTGACCAACCATCTTTTGCAGAATGTTAGAGAGGGTCTTGTTAAACGCCTCAATCTGTCCATTCGCCTGCGCATGATAGCGAGATGTATGGTTCGAGCGAATGTTGTACTTGGCGTACAGCTTCTTCAACTCGGCTGCTCGGAAATTGGCTCTGTTATCTGTGAGGATAGCGTCAGGCACTCCAAATCGATGAATGATGTTGGAGGTCACGAAGTCAGCGATCGAACAGGATTTGACCTCTCTGAGCGGAATCGCCTCTGCCCATTTGGATAAGAAGTCCGTAGCGGTCAAAATGATCTGGCACTGGCGAGCCGTCGCCGGCGGGTAAGGTCCCACAACGTCCATCCCCCAGACTGCAAAGGGCCAAGAATACCTGGTGGTATGGAGAGGCTCCGGTGTCCGATGCATAAAGTTCGCATGAACCTGGCATGCATGGCACCTCCTGGCATACTCGATGCAGTCGTGGATCATGGAGGGCCAGAAGTATCCCAACCTCCGAATCTGGTGGGACAGCTTTGGCCCAGTCTGATGGGCACTGCATGAACCAGCATGAACCTCTTGCATGACTCGTGGGATCTCAACTCCATGGAGGCAACGGAGGAGAACACCATCAAATCTGCGTCTATATAGGATCTGCTCCAGGCCGGGACTGCTCTGGAGGATAAACTGCGATGCGCGGCGTCTAACTCGTTCGCGATCGGCCCGATCCGATGGGAGAATGCCATGTTGGAGGTACTCAACCAAAGGCGTCCTCCAATCAGGGGCTGGTTCGACTGCCATATCTGGGGTACTCGGGGCTCCGGGCATAGGGGCAACTGTGGTGAGATTACTTACCGACGGGCCGCGATCTCTCTCCGGGATAACGGGAGCGATGAGCCTGCGGTGCGTCACGCGGACGATCAGGTTATCCTGTTCAGGTTCTGCAAGTGACGCAGCAAGGCTGGCCAAAGCATCTGCTCGACCGTTCTACGACCGGGGAATGTGGACAATTTATGGCCGAGAAGGGAACTGGGCCATCATAAGGAGGGTGCACTCCAGCAACGGCACAAGTTCCGGCTTCCTGACAACATAGTCGCCATTGATCTGCTTAACGACCAGCTCAGAGTCCCCATTCACACACAGATGGGGCACGTCGATCTCGAGAGCTAACTCGAGGCCGGTGATGAGGGCATGGTATTCCGCCTCATTGTTGGTATAGCCCTCTGGCAACAGGAAAGAGTATGGAAGCACGACTTGCTCCGGGGTAATGAAGACGATACCCAAGCCCACTCTGTTGAGCTTAGGATTATCGAGCCTTCTTCCGGTGGGGCTCCGGGAGGCACCGTCAAAGTGAATCTGCCAGCACGGATCAGCGTGATCGACCGAGAGAATGGCCTCATCAGGAAAGCCTAGATCCAGCGGCTGATCCGCGGAGGTCGGGTGAGTAGCCAGAAAGTCTGCCAATTCTTGCCCTTTGATGGCCCTCTGAGACACATACCTGATGTCGAACTGCTGGAGAATCATAGCCCACCGCGCTAGACGGCCAGTCAACATAGGCCGGCTCAGGATATATTTCAACGGGTCTACCCGAGAAACCAACTGTACCTCATGGTGCTCCAAGTAGTGCCGTAATTTCTGTACGGCAAATACGAGCGCCAGGCAGATCTTCTCGATGGGGGAATACCTGACTTCCGCATCGAGGAGCATGAGAATGAGGTAATAGAGGCTATTCTCTGTTCCCTCATTGTTCTTCTGGGAGAGAAGGGCACCCAGGGACCGTTCCAGGGCGGTCACATAAAGGACCAGCGGCTTCCCGGATACAGGCGGCATCAGAACCGGAGGTTGAAGTAGATACTGCTTGATTTCCTCGAAAGCGGTCTGACACTCTTTATCCCATACATAGGTGGCACCTTTCTTCATGAGCCGAGAAAAGGGCTTACACTTTCCGGCCAGATTCGCGATGAATCGGCGTATATAGGCTAAGTGGCCTTGGAACCCTTGCAGTTCCCAGATGTTACCTGGGGGAGGCATCTGGCTAATCGCCCTGATCTTCTCTGGGTCGATCTCAATACCCCGGTATCTTACCACAAATCCAAGGAACTTTCCGGAGGTGACCCCGAAGGCACACTTCAACGGGTTCATCTTCAGGCAGCGAGACCGGAGGAAGCCGAACACTTTCTCAAGATCTTTGAGATGGTCCTGACGCTGGCGCGATTTGACCACCAAGTCGGCGACGTAGCATTCCACCAGTGTGCCGAGGATTGGCTTGAATATGGGGTGCATCAGCCATTGGTAGGTGGCACCTTCATTCTTCAGGCTGAAGGGCATGACCTGGTAACAAAAGATACCTTGGGGGGCCCTGAAGGCAGTGAACTCCTCATCCTCAGGGGCCATCCGGGTTTGGTTGTATCCGGAGTATCCATCCATGATGGAGAGGGCTTGGAACCCTGTCGTGGCGTTAATCAACAGCTCTGTCACCGGAAGGGGAAAATCATCCTTCGGACAGTGGCAGTTGAGATCGTGGAAGTCGATACAGACTCTGATCTGCCCGTTCTTCTTCCTGACCGGCACAATGTTGGCCAGCCATTTGGGGTACTGAACTTCCCTCACGAAGTTGGCTTTGATAATCTTGTCAACTTCGGCCTCAACCATGGCACCGTGGAATGGGTGCATCTTCCTGGGAGGCTACTTGAACCCGCGATGGTTCGCCGGGAGACCAAGGCGGTGGACGGCTACCTAAGGATCTAGCCCCGGCATCTCGTCATAGCCCCAAGCGAACACATCACGGTGCTGCCTGAGGAAGTCCACGTACTACTGCCTCTCCTCATAGGGCATGGAGGCACTGACCAATGTGGGTCTTGGATCTGATTCGGTTCCAAGGTTCACCTGTACTAACTCATCGACCGTGGCGGGGACGCCCTCCTCAAAGGCTGGGGGTGCGTCTTCCACATCCTCTCCACTCGGGGAGGGATCGTCCCCGGGAGAGACTGCGTTAGAAACTGCATTGGGGCTACCAGATCCTGCCGGGCCGCTGGTGCTAGCACGGGCGGTCGCGGTCATCTCATCAGGAGACTCACAGGCCGTCGAGACCATGGCTACGTCCAACCGTTGAATCGGGAGGACGTAAGCGTCATCCAAGCTTGCCCAGGGATCACTTGCAATAGCGACAGGCTCGACCTCACCTGCTAGGATCTGCATATCCTTTCTCTTGTAATAGTCCGTGTCCAGATAGTGGGCTTCACATGAGGCAAAAGGAGAGGCATCTCCCTGAAGCACGCCTACTCGACCGTTAAGGGAGTATTTGAGTCATTGGTGGTATGATGAGGGAACCGCCGCGTGAAGGTGGAGCCATGGCCTGCCCATCAATGCATTGTACGCAGTGTCTTGAAAGACTACCATGAATTCGGTGTTGGAAACCAAGTCACCGAACTGGGTCTTCAAGCGTATCTTGCCGACCGGGGTTTGCTCGGTGCGGTCGTACCCCTGGATCCTGAGGTCGGAGGGGATCAAGTCATCCTCAAACAACCCCAATCTTCGGAGCGTCCGAGTTGGAATCAGGTTAATCCAGGACCACGTGTCGACAAGACAGCGCCGGACTTCAAGGCCATTGAACTGGCCAGTAACATACAGCGGACGAATGTGCCCCTGTATAGGAGGGTCTTCATCCTTACCAGAGAACGAGATAACTGCCTGACATTCGGCGTCCTCAATCGTTTCGGCGGGAAAGGCCTCTGTAGCCGCAACCTCTGTCTCAAACTGGAGGGGCTTTTCAGGGCTTCAGCGAGTGCCTCACGCATCTCAGATGACATGCGCAGAGCCTCAAGGATGGAGAGCCTTGCTGGGATGTCGGCCAAGTGCTTCAGGACATCATACTTTTTGGCCAAGTGCGAGCCCCTGGTTGCAGGAGGTTGCTCTGCGGTTGGAGGCATGACGGACCTTGCTGATTGGACCGGCGGCCGACTGGTGCTTGGCGCATCCCGCTGTTCATTGGTTGAAGCCAGGGAAGTAGTCACCGTACTGGGGTCAGGAGGCCGGGCCGGACTTGCGGCAGGGCAGAGCTGATCGCGACGCGGCTGAGGCGGTTCTGCCTGGTCCCACACCACAAACAGTGGTGGAGGAGAATCCGTCATCCCCGGATGGGGGGGATGCGCACGCTGAGCTCGGTTTTGAGCCTGCTGCCTAGTCTCAGTGGCGTGCACGTCCTGGCTGGAGGTACCAACTGCTGTGCCCCGGCGACTCCTGTTGTTGCGGTTCCTCCGATGGTGGCGACGACCGGGGACACTAGGGAGGTCCACCTGGTGTTCTTCAACGTCGGGAACCGAAAAGGGATTTACCAGCTCGACGGTATTAACCGAAGCGTACCCAACACTGTCATCGGACGAATCATCAATCACTGGGCGGATTCGGGGAGGGATCCCCATCTCCGGGGGCATGAAATCGCCGAGAGTGCGGGATAGTGGCGGAACTGGCGGGGCACACTCTTCCTTCTTGCGCCGCCACCGTTTGCTCTTCTCGGAAGAGGCAGGCTGGGATGACGATGTCGAAGCAGCACCCGCAGATTCTGGGGGCTCAGGCTGATTCAAGCGCGCACGGATGATTCCATGGGCGCGAATGATCGTCTTGCGGGCCATCCAGTTTTTATACTTCTGGGATCCGCGGTCGGAGACCAGCTACCATTCGTCCTCATTGCCACTATCGTCATCTGATCCCACGAACACGCCCGCCACTTGTGCTGGAGCTGGGCCCAACCTGATTACATTGTTGTTAATCTGGTCTTGGAGTAAATCCTTAAACACATAGCACCGCTGGATGGTGTTCCCCAGGGTCCGATGGTAAGGGCAGTAGCGGGGGTTATCCGTGAGATGTGCCTCCTCTGGCCTCCAACACTCAGGCAGTCGCACAATCCTCTGCTCCAGGGCGCTTCGGAAATAACCGGGGACCTGATCCTCGTGAAATGAGTAAGTCAGGTATCGCGGGCCCCTGGGAGCGTGGTCTTGACGAGGGGCTGGAGGGGCCTGCCGAGGAGGTGGACCCTGATTATCTCGCCTGGGTTGTGGCGGTACATTACGCGGAGGGGCCGGCCGGTTCTGAGGCGGCCGCTGTTGGGCCGGGAACTGAGCCCGTGGAGGCGGATTCCTGTGAGGCTGTGGAGCTCGCCTCGCCGGCAGCAGCTCCAACGGCCTGGGGGCCTCTATCTGGGCAACAGCAGTGGGCTCAGCCCTGCTGGCTCTCCTTGCAGGAATCATAGGAGGCAGCAGGTGTGCCTGACTGGCCTGTTGCAGGGCTTCCTCAAGACGTTGAGCTTTGTCTGAGAAGTCCCTGAACCCTCCGGGGTAATTATGAGTGATCAGGGAAGAGACCAGCTCGGTCTTGATGTTCCCGACGCACATTGTCAGCAACTGCTCCTGAGTCAATGGCATGTCAAGGGAATACGTGAGACCCTTCCATCGGGCGATGAAATCCGCGACTCGCTCATCAGGCCTCTGCTTGCACTTGAAGAGGTCTGCGATACTCGTCTTCCGGGTTGTGGAACTGAACTGGTAGAGGAATTGTCTACGAAGGTCCTCTCATCTAGTTATCGACCCGACGGGGAGCTGGCTGTACCAGACAAATGCTGGCCCTTCCAGTGTCTGGACAAAGCAGCGAAGCTTAGCGGCCTCTTGCTGCGCCGGAGTTCCCAACATAGGCCTGCACCTCGAGTTGAAATGGGCAAAATGCTGTGACGGATCTCTAGTCCCGTTGAAGGGGGCGAAAGTGGGATTCCCGAATCCCGGAGGCGCCGGCATGTCATCCACCCATGCTGGGAATGGCTTGTCGTCCGGTGGGATTGCCACTTGCCGAGTCTCCAAGGCTTCCAAGCGGGCGATGAGTGCCGCCATCGGATCGTCCGGACATGGGTTCCAGTCCTGGCGAGGATCTCTAACCACGAGCGCATTGCATGGCCCTTCAATCGGGTCGTCGACCGGGTCATCGAACTCGGCAGCTCGTGGGATGGCGGGCGGAGCGGCCCTTGGGGCAGCGGGAGGAATCCGAGCGGGGTCACTCAGGTAATCACGCCGCTCGGGAGGGTGCGGTGAAACATACCGTGCCCTCTTGCCATAGGCAATGGCCTCTCCCCTGTCGGCAAACACGGCATAATCACGGTTGCCCGGGAGAGCCTCATCGAGGGGTGGTTGTTCCTGTCCCTGCTGTCCTGGCCTAGGATCACCGTAGTCAGGCTGCTGCTCTGCAGCGCGCTCGGCGAGGAGCTGGTCAACTAGCTTCATCTGCTCGACGAGCTGTTGACGTAGCATAGCCTTCTCGGGATCCTCATCCGCCCTCTGCATGGAGGCAGATGGGTCGGCGGGCTTTATAGCCCTGCCGTGCTCTTTGCCTTTGCTGACGTTTCGGCTCAACGTCAGTGCTTTAGTGGGTGTGGGGAGACCCAGGAGGTTCCTCTAGTGACGAGTAACTCTCTCCGATGGATCCAACGACGGCTTGTCTTCGGGGGGGGGGAGCCCCCGTCGAGAAGTTCAAAGTCGTTTCCCTCTCCCGACAGGTCATCCATGTTGACCGTTTCCGTCCCTGGGGATATACCCTCAGGGCCACCCAGTAAATCGGGTTGTCGGCAAATCGCACTGAAGCGTAGGGCAGCGTACTGCCCCCATCCACGGATATACACGTGGGGAGTGTCTCCCTCGATAACCGTGCGGAGTACTTGAAAACACTCAACACATCGTTGTTGGAGGGCCTCGTGGTGCCCAAATGACCTGGGGTGCCGAACCGCGGGGAGCGTGGCCAGGTCAATTTGATGGAACTGCTCACCAATATCCTCCTGGTGTGCTTGAATCCCAGGATATGGCATTTGTAGGTGGTGAAGACGGGAGTGAGTCTCCCGGAGAGTTTGGCGGAAGCATTCGAACTCGTCCGGGGTGAGTGATTCGGGTGCATCAAAGTCTGGTCCTGCGACTGGCCAAAACATCTCAGGGAAGTGGCCCTCTGAAGGACGGTCTAGAAGCTCCACGACTCAAACTCGGGACCCAGGCCTCCTTGGTCCTCTTCAACGACTGGGAATGGACGGGGAACCGGCAGTGGTGCCGAGGCGGGCCGCCGGGCCGACGAGCTGGTTGGCGGTGAATACGGCGAGCAGGCCGATTGGCCTCCATATCCCGGGCCGCCCTCTGAGGGTGGCGGTGCCCCAGCTACCACATCACGATAGGACGGGCCAGCGAGCAAACATCCTGCCGTAGCGTCGGTTCTCGCTGAGGGTTCACTAGATCGTGGTTCGACCGTCGGTCCCCAGAAAAAGTCTCCGGCTTCTCCGATCGAGGCGGAAGGCACTTCCGGAGGGGCCGTTACCAACCGCAAGCTTGATCCTTGGGGGTCTACCAGTCCCTCACTACTCCGGATATACCTTCGGAGAGAAGAGGGGATCGTATCGATCTCGCTCTCGGGAAGTACGAGGCTGACGTTCCGCATTCCTACCCCTGCCCCTAACTGGCGGGATCGGGGGGAGGGCTCCGTCGCCAAATCATACTCCGCCTCTGTATCAGAGAAACGAACCGGTCAGATCTCTGTCCGGAATTCCGTAACATTCTTCCCTCGGCGTCGATGCCTCGCCTTCCTGCCCCTAGGTGGTTCTTCGGGGCATGGCTGATCTCTATCCTGGCGTCCTCCGGCCGCACTGGTGCTGGGGCCAAGAGGACTGGAAACCAAGGTGCGAGGAGCACCGGGACAGATATCAAAGGGGACGCGGGGAGAGATGATTCCGGGCAGGCCTCCGGGCTGGGATCGAAAGGTGGGGTGACCCATGCCTCTTGGATCGGCCACGCGGAGTAGACCCTGTTGGTGAATAGCGCTACCGCGAGGTGGTCCGCGGTGGCTATTGCCTGTACCAGCAACCGGGAGAGTCAACCCAACCTGCCTCTGGGGCGGTCGGGGCCTCGATCCAGGTCGGGCATAGAAGTGCCCCTGCTCAGGATGCGCAAGGGGCCTGGTGACTGGAGCCAGAAGTGGCTTGAGCCAATGCGGCCCGCGGTTGCTAGGGCCCCAAGGTGGGCATCCTATTCCGCTCGTGCCCGACGTTGGCGTCGGGACAAACGAGTCGGGATGAGTGGCACGGGCAGGTGGAGAGTCCGTTCTTCGACTTGAGAGGCCTGGCGGCGATGTCGCCGTGGCCTGACAGGAGCCCTTATCACGGATCCCTGGAGCGAATCTCGGATAGGGTGGTCCCGGACATCTTCCACCTCATCCGCATAGGGGAAGGATTTGTCGGAGCGCTCTGGGGATAAGCTCCTGAAGCGGTTGAACGTCGAGGTAGGCAGCGGTGCCTCCCTGCGCGGCCCTCGGGGGCGGCGTTGGTGGCGAGGTGCAGCTTCCTCGAGGTCTAGGCGAGCCATGTCCCTGGTGGGGATGACTCCCTCTTCCTCATATCTCCGCACCAAGTTGTTGATCACCCTTCTCTGGATGACCTCTGAGGGGGAGAGAGGGCGTGGTTGCCCCGCAGCTGCGGCTGCTGGGACAGCTGTGGAACGGGCGGGACCGCGCGGAGGAGCCGCGTCGGTGTTTCCCCTACCCCTGCGCCAGTGGGCAGGTGGCGATCGGGTGCTGGATTGGGCGACTTGATTCCTGAAAGCAGGGAGAAAAACCCATTAACATTGACAGGAAAAGGAATCGACAACCAACCATTAGTGCCACGACGCCTTCCATGGGGGGAACCCAGGACCTCGACTTCGTGAGACGGAGTGCCCGATTTCCTTCCCCAGCCCCTGGCGGGTTCCGTGCCCCAGTGTTGAATGCTTGGTCGAGCAGCATGCTGGTCTTCCAACACCTCTGAAAGCCATCGGTCTTCGTATTGAGGATAAGAGATTCACGTCGGGTTCACCATTTTTCTGTTTCGGTGCGGATGTGCGTCGGGTTTCCGTTCCGACGCTGTTCCGCCAGGACGCGTTCGCGCGTGCACCCGTCGACCCGAGGGGATGGGCGCGCGCGGCTTGTGGTACCGCAGTCCCGCTTTCCAAAGGCGGGCGGAATTCGCCCCTTGTTCAGGGGCGTCTGCTCCTTGATCGAATTCGGGATGATGGGATGTCGGCTACTCCTTCCGTGGGCGTCTCCTCGGAACTCGTTGCCTAATCCGGGTCTCCCTCATAGATTTAAGAATGTTCGTGAATCTCGTTCCCGGCGCCATATCTTCATGGACACCGATTGATTACGCCGCTTCCACCCAGACACTCCAAGGGGTCTGGTCGGGGCAGCAACCTGCGGTGAGGAGACCGGGTGACTCCGGGTGTTGGGGGCGTGTCTTAACACTGCAATTCTTCATGTCTGCCTTCCGTCCCTAATAGGGATTCTCAAAGGCGTGATGGCCTGAGGCATCCCGCGCTGGGTGCGGGGAACTGTATCACATGAGGTTTTCCTTAGCTTCCCATGTTTAACACGGGTTATGCCGCGAGTTTAACATCCAGCGGGGACGGCATCAGACTGATCAACACGAGATGTGGATCAGATGACAGAACCCCTTGCGAGGAACCTCCGACGCTGGGGCCAGCACATGGGGCGGCTTCCCGAGTGAAGTGGAGTGGAATGAAATGGCATGACCCCACCGGGATGTGGCGGCCCAGATAAGGATCAGGATGGATGATGGAGTGAAGAGCTTGGACCCCGTAGGGGCTTCCTACGTACCGCGCGTTAGCGCGGATCAAAGTCAGCGTAGTTCGGACATGCAGTTTAACGTCATGCTGGACGTCGGCAAGCCGACTCACGAAGAGGTCGAGGCCGCCGGGCGGAGGATTGAACCGAACCACCTCGCACAGAGGGGGATGGAACGTCCGGGTGGATCACAGTTTCACGTCATGCTGGACGCTGGCAAGCCGACTCACGAGGAGATCGAGTCTGCTGAACTGAGGATTGAACCGAACCACCTCGCACAGAGGGGGAGGGAACGACCGGGTGGATCACAGTTTCACGTCATGTTAGACGTTGAAGATAGAAATAGAAAAATGCAGTGGGGAAGTGCAATGGAGATACACATGTGCAGTCCCCCACAAGAGCGGATTCATAGGTGAATCGACGCGAAGGTGAACCCGGGAGGGGCCCACTGATGGACGAACCGACGTGAGTACGACCGGGACGACCAAGTGGTGGGCTTAAACCTTGGAGAGGCTTCCTACGTACCCTGTTTAGGAGACAGGGATCAAAGTCCACGTAGTTCGTTCTGTTTGTAACACTATGCCCCCGTAGGCGAAGGCCACTCCAATCCCAACATCCCTGCAGAGACGAGCGGGTGGGGGCCACATCCAAACCGGGAGGACCCTGCGCGCGGGGCACGAGATCAGGTGATGCGGACGGTTTAACGTCTTGCCGGATGAAGTACAGTTTAACGTCGTGTGTTGAGGACGAAGCGGACGGTTTAACGTCTTGCCAGACGAAGTACAGTTTAACGTCGTGTGTTGAGGACGAAGATGCTTGGCAGTTTAACGTCTTGCAGCGCGGACGATATGCTAGGCAGTTTAACGTCGTGCAGCTTGGACGTGGTGCAGTTTAGCGTCATGTAGAACGAATGCTGAACAGTTTAACGTCTTGTAGCTCGGATGATATGCTAGGCAGTTTAACGTCGTGCAGCTTGGACGTGGTGCAGTTTAGCGTCATGCAGGACGAATGCTGAACAGTTTAACGTCTTGTAGCTCGGACGATATGCTTGGCAGTTTAACGTCGTGCAGCTTGGACGTGGTGCAGTTTAGCGTCATGCAGGACGAATGCTGAACAGTTTAACGTCTTGTAGCTCGGACGAAAATGGTGCCGCCGATGGGTCCGTGTCACGTCGCGCGAGCCTGGAGGGCCGCACGGGAAGACAACGCACGGTGCGGGCACCCGGGATGAAGATCATCGGGCGCCATGCAGGCGGGTACCCTCAGGGGGTCAAAGGGGGCGACCGCGGCGGATTGCGCGGAAAAGAGAAGCTTGGCGCGCAATACTGCGGGTCGGCGCGCAAATGGGCGGGCTGGCGCGCAATTGGGCTAGCGCTTTGCGCGCGGAAGATAGAGATTGCGCACACCGGGCTTCGGATAGCGCGCGGGGGCAACGACTCATTCTTTGATGAATGACCACTTCAAAACGGGGGGTGCACGCAATCGGGCCGGATTGCGCGCACCCCGGGGGAAATTGCGCGCAAGAGGCTTCTTTTGTGCGCTAATGCCTTTGGGTGAAGAATTATTCAAAGGAAAGGAGCCAAAGGGATTGCGCGCGAAGGCAAACCCCGAGGCTTTCTTGCGCGAAAGAAAGGAGGTTACCTGAAGATCGGCATTTCGCGCGGGAGGGGTTGGATTGCGCGCACGAGAGACCTTTAGAATTCCGGAAACCTTCAAAATGTCGGGGGTCGCCTTATATTTATAGGCAACCCCGGGCACGGAATCCGGTTCGCGGGCGCGGAATTCCCTTCACGGGCGCGGAATCGGGTCCGGCGCGCAAGGGAGTCACGCGGGCAACGGGCGCGCAAAATTGCACGCTGGCCCAGCGCATTGCGCGCATCCCGGGAGGTTTGCGCGCGGCACTCCGACTTTGCGCGCGGCTCTCCAAAATTCCGCGCAAGGCTTCCGGGCCCTCCGAAACGGGCTTCCGACTCCAAATATGACCTCGCGTCCCGCATCCGGAGCTTCGTTTGGGAACAACGGACTTTTCCGGCGTCTACAAACTTATTTTTCAATAAGTACTTCCCTCGTATTCTTCGAACATATATGGATAAGGAGTTTCTTGAAGTAAATAAAAATGATGATGAATCTGTTGGTATATACGAAGGAAATTTTACAAGGCCTGAAAGGTAAGCATCTGGATTTATCATCCAACCTAAAAGTAAAGTTGATCGATTATTCAGTGGCTTAAAATCAATTCATCGAATGGCATTAGCTATAAGATACTTCAGTAGCTATGAAGAAATTGTGTGTTGTGTTATCAAGGTAGAAATGGAAGTTGGTGTTACGTATCCATCTCATAGTTTTGACAAGAAACTAAAGATGGAGTTCTAGGAGAAATCTCAGAATAATGGTGAAAAAAATATTAATGTTTCCTTATGCTCAATGTTTGGAAATAAGCATGGTGGATATTGTATTAAAGGGACTAGAAAATGTTTTATGTGTAGAAAAGAAGGACATCGAGCAGCTGAGTATCGAAGTAATGGAAAAAGGGTTTCTAATGATATGAATAAAGAAAATACTAGAGAGAACGCACCACCAACACATCAATGCTTCAAGTGCAAGTAAATGGGGCATTATTCTAATAAATTCCATAATCCAAGGGTTATTGATGATCGACATGAGCAACCACTTAAGGAAAAGGACAAAGGGAAGTCGCATGCAATCACTATTGGCGATGTTGAATATGACAATGATGTGGTGGAATGATTAAGTGTTTATTTAATGGGATTCCAAAATAATGTTGTATATAGTATCGTGGAATATTGGAATATTTATGTATGGTATATTGTGGTTGCAATACTTTTATGGTACTGGTAACCATGGATAGTGATTGAGATATTTTTGGTAAGCAGATGATATGCACATAATGATGGGATAAGAAGATAATGAGATGTTTGATTGTATTCATGAGCTAATGATTTATATAAGGAATATGTGATATCATGGTTTGAGTATAAAGAATTTTGGGGATTTTGGTATGTGGAAAGTGTTAACTTTTAACTGCATTCATGTTTTCACTATGGATCAATTAATGGGTATTCATTCTTTAAGAGAATACATGATTAAGGTATTCACATGTTTTTAATTTGACCAATAAGATATATCTTATGATATATAGGGGACAAATTATGGAATTCACGTGATTTTTATGTTACATTTCAAGTAATAATTTCCTTTATTCTATGAGCATGGACCAAAGTATTTTAGATAAGCCTAAAGATTGGAATGGATTATGTTGGATAGAAGATAGTATTTTTTAAGGATAGAACTTTTTTTGATATTATTTATGGGATGTTATAGTAATATAGCTTTACCAAAAGGACAACCTGCAGGATGGACGACAGCCCATCGCGTCGGACAAGGCTGTGGGAATCGAACCCACAACCGAAGTGTGACTGGCCTTTATCGCCTACCACTGGCCTACAGGAAGTCCCTGTTTAGTAGAAACTAGTTTTATTATATTAAGAAGTATAAAATATTAAGTATAAGTCCATTTTAGGAACTATATATGATTAATCTCACTATAGATGGACTTATGTATTTTTTGATAACTTTTCCAACCTTTTGTTTGAGACAGATGGAATGACCCATCATTCTATCGCATGATCTGCTAACACATCATTAATGACAAATTCAACTTCATTTCATTACGAGATGAAGTGGAAATTTTCCAAAGAACGACCAACGGTGAGACTATACCAAAATCACCAAAGTATTTCTTCTTATTCCAATCTCACCAACTTTAGTGAAATGATCTTGAAAACCAAAAATGTTGTCCTAGTGATCTTATATATGATGAATCAGATGGTACCTAATATCGTCACAAATTTATGGCTTTGTGATTGCTGGGTTTTCCATAGCCATGTTCTCTACCACTCTCCATCAGAAATGATGGTTAGATTTCTCTTCCATATCCATAGTCCACTTATGTGGAAACCTAGTGATTAGTTTATTTGGGTAACCGTTACATTTCATACTTTTGTTTTTAAAGATTGGTTTTGGTATTCCTTTATTTGATGTGGGTTTCTATTAAAGAAACTTTCGAGTAGTAAACCATTATTAACCCCGACGAATTTCGGGGGCGAAATTCATTTTAAGGGGGGGTAGAATGTAACACCCCGAGATTTTATGAAATTTTTTTTTAATTTCATTAATGTCTTGTGTTTTACGCTACACAAAAAGGATCTTACTCAAAACGTATCCTTGACTTTCGTTACATTACAAACAATCGCGACTTTCCTCGACAGCGTGTGTAGTACGCAATAATGAGTTTCACTAAACAACAATATGCTATTAAAATATTATTAAAACTAGCTCTTATGAATAGTAATATCCACTTTTTGAAATTTTTTAAATTTTATTTTTCAAAATGGACTTCATTTTTGGATTCATAATATCGAAATTATCTTAGGGTAACATTTTGGTAAATTTCGGATAACTTTCATTTTCTGATGAAAAGTGATAATTACTAAATTTTTATTAAGTATTCCGCAAAAGTAATGTAATGTCAATGTACGCCAAGCTTAGGGTCTCTACATAAATTTTTTTAAAATAAATATCATTTTCATAAAATGTATTCCTAAATAAATTTTTTTTGTCATATTATTTTTGTATAATTTTAGGCAACCGTGATTAAATTTGGAATGTATTATAAAATCAGCTTTAAATATAAAATAGCTATTTTTCATGTAATTTTAGTTTTTGAATCAAAAATTTAATTTAAAATATTTATAAAAATATTTTGATAAAAAAGAATATTTTTTCTAATTCTAGAACAAAAAAAATGGTTGTGTTGATTTTTTGGAATTTTTCTAAAATATGTGAATTTTTAGTGAATAGTGAAATTGAATAATTTACAAAACCTGCATAGTCAGTGAATTTCTGCATCATTATTGAGACATGGATGATGTAAATTTCCAATGGTGTGAATCCAAATGAACTTATTTCTATTTTAGGTCATAATAATCTACAATATTGATAGTCTTGAACATTAATAATAATATAATGATAAAAATATTGGAAACCCATTCTCTCCTAAATTATAAAAAAAATCCCTCACTCCCTCTTCTCTCCACTCCAATGAGAATTTAAGCTTCTCAAATTTCTGAACTAATACTCTCAAATAGTCCCTCATCGCATCCATGATCCATTTTTAGTTCTAAAAGAACAAAACAATTTCCCTTAAAGAGGTTCATATGGAGGTTATTTCAAGAGGTAAATCATCTTCCTTTTTTATTTAATATAATTCAAATGTATCTTCTTTTTTAATTCTATCCTAAAATCCACTGTCAGTTTGATTATTAAAACTCCTGTATCATCTATAAAATCAAATTATATTGTGTTAATTTAATAACCATTTTAAATCTTCTTACTCTCCCACTTTTATAATAAATGAAATCACCACTCGGGAGGCGCCAATTAACTTTCATCATGGAGGACAATGTTTTATTCTTAAAATTATTCTTGAAATATGTTAATGAAACTATTTTATTTAATGAGAAATAATTGGAAATTAATAATATAACCCCTTTTATATTTATTTACATATAATGTTTACATTATTCTAAATGATAAAAAAATATTAGTTCGTTATGATCAATAAATTCCATAGTAATCAAAAAGAATATCACTAAATGGATCATATACTAATTAATCCCCATAAAATGTAACCAAAGGATATATATATCCATTTAAACCTAAGTATGATAATTAAAAATAAATAAATTACATTATGGGGAATTATATCAATTCCATGTGAAATTCAATATTCATACAAAAGTATCCTGATCATGAAAACCAATGAAACAAACACTCTTGAGTGATAAATTTCAATATTATAACTCATCCAAAAGTTCATAAATGAATATAAATAAATTATAATAAATAAAATACATGTAAATAATTTTCATAATTAATTATTTAATATATCTCATTTGATAAACCTGGACGTTAAGGTCTTGTGAAGAATACGTCCAGACATAAGGTAAGGGGTTTCTCATCTCACTTTTATTTCCATGAAAATTCGGTTGACCACCACGTGTTTATTGATTTTGATATACTTATACTGAAATGTGGTATATAATATCATGAATATATTTAACATCATGGTATTACATTATTCATTTGAATATTTTTAATTTTTGTAAAAATGATTTGGTTGATTTCTATATAGTAAGGGTGTTCTCATCTTACTTCCATTTTTGTGAGATTTTATTTATTCACCACTATTTCATGTGTATTAGGTATGTATGCTTCCCATTTCTGTTAAATATCATGAATCTCATTATTTTCATGGTATTAAATTTATCATTTGATTATTATTTATTTGGGGTCATATGTTTCGATTAAATAAAAACTAGTAAGGGATTCCACTTGAACAATAATTTTTCCATTGGGTAAGTCTCTCTCAATCGTCACCCCTTACATATGTTTTACATTTTTTCTAGATCAAAATAAATATATTATAAATTAATTTCAAGGATTATATTTGATTTATATGATTAACTACTGGATCTTCAATATTTTATTTCATTTCAGGTTGTAATATTTCACATTAATATGTATCTCGTTTTCCAAAACAAATAACCCACCCAGTTCATTAGGATAAGACATTCTTGTAATCATGCCAAGGTAATAAAATAATTCACCAGATTTGGGAAATTTTATTTAGGTCTTTACGGTTGGAATCATATTAATTTTAGTAAAATCTTGGGAAAACAAGAATTTAAAAATATAGACAATTGAAGAATATCCTAATGATGGAATATGAGGATTATTATAAATGAACAACATATAATTTTGGACAGGTGTAGTTTATGTGGATATTTCTATAATATAAATCCATGTCTTGATTCTAAATGTTAATGTGTTTCTGGAATAGATGTACCTAGGGGTGACAACTCTAACATGTTGTTCCCGGCATGACTAGGATAACCTGGTATATGAAAACAGACATTACTGTACACATGGTTTGACACTGAATGGGGATATGATTATGATAAATCAAATATTATTAAAAAACATTATTTTAGAGTTTATTATACAAGGAGAATTAATACCCTAGGTTAATCCTAAGGGTTTTTAGGTTGAAAATTGGTTTTCATGAAATTCTATAATAGTGTATACATTTATACAGTATTATTGCTTTTACTCACACTATTTTTTTCTGGTATTAGTCAATGGATGGAATCCAAAAGATTCAATTTTAAATGGAACATGATGGAAAAGATGGTGGTGGTGATAAACCTACTAGTATGTCAATTTGTGTTAATGTTATCATGTTGAGGCATAATCAGTTATCATAAAATATTATTAACATAATGATCCTTAACCAACACCAAAACCCACCAAAGAAGAGAAGAATAGAGATTTATAATAGATCCAGTAGTGGATACCATGAAAAAAATAAGGATCAAATATTATCATGAAAAAATTTGGAAAGAGACACCTAGGGAAGTGTCTCAAAGGAATAGAGAAATTCTTAATGTTTGGGAGGAAGGAAATAAACAAAATAATTATTGAGGATAAATGAAGAGAATAATGGAAGGAACTAGAAACGGTTATTATAATATTTTTTAAGATATTTTCCTTAAATTTATGGGACCTAATCAATACCCAATTCAATTCCCTATTGTAAAGGATATCCTCTAGAACAAGGGTGACCATGTAGGGAAATAAATGTACGTTGTTTTTCTTTATTGGGGTTTTATGGAAAATAATAGTCAAAATAATGACTAGTAATTAACTTATATCCCTGATGTCTATCATATTTATTTTAGAAAATATATGGTTTTACAAAAAGGACACCATGATTGTCGGGTGACAACCTACTGCATTATTTATGTTCGAGGTGTTTAAATAGATAACCAAAGGGTGCCATAGTTTTAGCGCCTACCACTAGACTATGTGATGTCTTGGTTATATTGACTAATTCTATTATTTAAAACAAATATGGATAATTGTTATTTATTATTTTAGGGAATTTTTTATTATCAAGTAGATAAATTTTAAATTTGAAAACAATTTTTTGGTTATGTGATTAATTTTATTTTAGAAGATGTTCACAATTATGGGAATCCTATAAGACATTGGAAAATAATATATTTTCAGGAAGAAATATTGAATTTTATTTTGGAGTCAAATATGAATTTATTGTAGACAAATGGTTATCCAGTTTACTTATATAAATGTATAGAATACCATGGGTATTATGTGAGAGTTTAATTAAAATAATTGGTATATGATATTAAGAGTTATAGATGTCATTTGGAAAACTGTATGAACAAGTCTTTATGGTTTTGGGGAAACAGTCTAGAATTTTTGTTTAAGAATTATACTTGCTTGAAAAATGATTTATGTTTAACCTTGGTAATAACCTTTTATTTTTAGAGATTAAATTTTATTTTCATCATATAATAGATTATAATTTTTTGGAAAATATCGTATATTATCGTAAACTTTTTGGATTCAGTTGATTTGTAAAGTCAATCTGAATAAATAATTATACATTACTGGGATCTCTGATCTATCGAAGATAATTCCAATTCTTTAGGAATGTAAAATTCATATGGAGAATTCATTAATAGGTATATAAAATTAAATGATAACATATCAATGAAAAACAAAATTATGATATTATTATTTTGACATGGAAAGTAATCGAGTATGTTTAATTTCATATGTTCTTATCTAGAGAGTAAAGGAATCATTCAATTTCTGGAAAAAGATTTTTTAACAAAAACATAGTCGATGATGTTTTCTTTCAGATAAGTAAATTTTGATTTCACTGATCACAAGATTTACATGTATGTGATGGTTGAAATTCTAATGACCATGTTCTCTATCACTCTCCATCATAAAATGATTGTTAGAATATTCTTCCCTGTACATATTTTCACTTTACAGTAATGTCAACTTATTTGAATGTGTTGTTTTTTAATAACCTATGCACTTTCCTCCAAATCTTATTAATATTATACTTTATTAACAGTATTTTTGATGTGGGTTTCCGAAGAAGTTAATTTTCAAGAATAATCCTTTAATTATAAGAATGAAATTTTAAATTATAAGGACACAATATAATGAAGGAGCGTATAATGTAACACCAAATAATTTAAAAATTTTATATCCTATAATTCACTCCCCATGATGTTTCTTATAAAAAATAATTTTTTATTATAATTATTTAAGCATTATAGTTATAACCTATCCATGAATCATTATTTTTCCACTTTTATGATTTTTATTTTAAAAAATGGCTATACATTGTTGTGATCAGTATGTTTTTTGGAGTCTTATATGATCGACTTAATTTTTTGGTGAATAATAACATTACCCTTATGAATATTAAATGAACATTATGAATAGAAATATTACTCTTATGAATAGTAACATGGCCCCTATGAATGGTAACCTTACCCATAATTGTATAAATAATATCTAACAAGTATATAAATGATAGTGAATGTCATAAAAAATTATAAATAAATATTGGTAATTTTTTAAAGTAATAAATATATTTTTTAAATTATAAATTAATATTTTTATTTTAAATTACATTATTTTTCAAAAAAAAATTATTCATAAAAACATATTTATCTATCTTGTGATTTTAGTATAATTTTTTCAGACCTCAATTAATTTTGGAAACTATTATAAATTTAGTTTTAAATATAAAATCTGTTTTTTTCATGTTCATAATAATTTTATTTTAAATTTAAATAACACATATGTAGAAAAATATTTTTAATAAATTGATTTTATTTTTTATTTCTTCATTTGACAAATAGTTTGGGTTAATTTTTTATATTATTTTAAAAAACTAAAATTTGTTGTTAATAGTGAAAATTGATAATTTAAGCAATATGACAAATAAATGATTGTATGAATCATGATTGAGTCTTGGATGATTTAAATGGACTTTGTTTCAAAATCAAAAGGACTAATTAGTATTTCAGGGTACAATTATCAAGGCTATTCTTAGTCTGGATCCAAAATAAAAAAAATAATGCTTAAAATAATGGATATCCCTCCTCTCCTCTAATATAAATCCCACATCTCACTTCCTATTTTATTCACTCTTCTAAGACATGATGCTTCTCATTTTTCAACCAAAACACACTTCTATTGTCCCTCACCATTTACTATATCCCTAGGTCCTTCCAAAAATAACCAATCCTTTCCCTTATGAAATTTCTCATGGAGGTTATTACAAGAGGTAAATCCTATTCCGTTTTTATTTATTTCCATTAAATTTTTTATTCATTTCATATTATATCCTAACATAATTTGTCATATTTATTGGGATAACTGTTTGATAATATTTATACAATAGTTATATCATGTTAATGTAATAACCAATATCAATCTCTTTACTTTCCTTCTATTATTTTATAAAAGAAATATTCATCTGGGAGGTTCCAATTTACCTACAACGTGGATGATGTAGATTCGATCTTAAAATTTTTCTTCAAATATTTTCATGGAAAAAATTTAATTGATTGTAAAAATTTTTAAATTTATAATATTTCCCTTTTATTTTTTATTTAACAAAAATTCATAATACTAAATGACTTTTCTAAAGAAGCACCCTCATAATCTATATCCAATGATATATATAACCATTCAGACTTCTGGTTTTTAATTAATAACATATAAATTACATTATGTAGCATTATATACATTCCACTTGAACTTCTATACTCCTACAAATATATGCCAACCATGAAATCCAAGGAAATAGAGGCTCACAATCGATAAATTTGTATCTTATTACTCATACAAAAGGCCATAAATGAAATTTATAAAAAAATAAGCAACAAAATAAGTATATATAAGGTTATTAATCTAATTAATTTTATTATCGAGGGAAATTAATTCATGTGACGAACATGTTGGGACCTAAGGTAAGGGGTTTTGCATCCCACATTCATTTCCGTGTGATTTTTGTTAATCACCACATATTTATTATATTTTTTTATGTATAAATATATTTGATATATAATATCATGTATCTCTTTATCTTCATGGTACTAAATTATTAATTGGTTAAATGTTAATTTTTTTTACATATTATTTTATTGATTACAAAGTAGTATGGATTTTCTCAACTAAGATCCATTTTTTGTGAGATATTACATATTCAACACTATTTATTTTCGAATATGTATGTATTTTTTAAATTTTTATAACATATAATGAATCTATTTATTTTAATGGTATTCAATGTATCATATTATTATTATTATTTTGTGTGAATATGTTCTTATTGATAATTAACTAGTAAGGGAATCCACCTAGACAATAATTTTTTCATCGAATTTTTTTTTACTATCCCCACCCCATTATTATATATTATATTTCACCAGGATGTCACGATGTGTATTATGAGTGACTTTTAGGGATATTCTAGGGTTTATGGGAGTTAATAATGGTTCGTCTATATTTTATTTCATTTCATGTTCTAAAGATGAAATTATGTATGTATATGTTTATCAAAAACAACTAAACTATCTTGTCTTTTGGGATACAAAATTCATGTAGTCATAGAAATTTAAATAAATAATTCACCGAATTTGAGAAACATGGGTTAGTGTATTATTGTTGGTATTTGAGTAAAGATATTATAACCCTTAGAAATCATGATTTAAAAAATTTATATTAGGGATCAAAAAGTTAATAGGGACTTTTAGGATAAGTATACGAGAACATTATATAATTTTTTAAAAGTATATAATATTTGTATATTCCTAGAAAATATAAATATATTTATAATAAAAGTATATGTGGTTCAAGAATAGATATACATAGGAGTAACAACTCTGATATGGTGTTCCAGGCATGACTCTAGGTTAAACTGGTACATGACAACATGCCTTGTTGCGCACCAAGATTGAAAATATAAGTGTATATACTTAGGATAATTCAATATTCCATAAAAAAATCTATTATGGATTTTAATATATAATTAAAATTATTAAATTAGGTTAAAACTTTTATATTTAAGGTTAAAAATAAGTTTTCATGATATACTATAAATGATTATATCTTTTTCTAACTTTTACTACTATTACTCACATAATTATTTGTGGTTTTTAGTCAGTAGATGGAATCCAAAGTAGTTATGATTACATTGAACATGATGTACATGGTGTTGGTGATTATCAACTCAATAGGATATCTGTAGTGGTGAAATATATTGTGATCATTCATAATCATTTTTCGTTATATATTATTAACATCTTATAGCATTACCCACAACTGAACCCTTCAAATAAGAGAATAATTGAGTTTATTAAAATATATATTAGTCGATAACATTGATAAAAGAAGGATAATCTTCCAAAATATATTAAATTTTGAAGCATACCCCCTGAGAAGTTTCTCAAATGAACGGGGACATGTTTTTTTGTGAGAAGCAAGGGAATAAAGAAAATAATTTCCAAATAAAAATGATGAGTAAAATGGAAGGAAATAAAATTGATCCTAAGAATCCAATTGTAGTTATTTTCCATAAATTTAAGGGACATAAGAGTTACCTTATTCAATCTACTATTTTATAGAATTCATATTTCCCAAGGAAGGCCCTTTGTGGAAAAAAATTCAAGGATGTTTTTCCTTATTGAGGGTGAATATTAAATCATAGCTAAAAGAATTATTATTAATTGCACTTATTTCAAGGAATGGTATTGCCTTTTGAGTTATGGTAATGTCGTTGGGGAAGAAAAATGCACCAGTAGGGTTTATGGGTTTGGTTAACATGATATTTCATGTGTATTTGGATTAGTTTGTGGTTGTATTTTTAGAGGACATAATGGTGTACTCCAAGACTCTTGAAGATCAGTCCCAGCATCTTTATATAGTACTTAGTACATTGAGAGAGAATATTCCATATTCCAATCAATCATGGTGACAGATTTGGAATTACCATGTACACTTGTTGGGGAACATCATCATAGTTGAAGGTGTATTGGTGGAACTAGAGAAGGTCCAGTTAGAGGTATATTGGGAGCATCCCATGAATTATTTGGATTTGTGAAGCTTTCTAGGATTCTAAGGATATCATACAATATTGATCCAAGATGTTTCACATTTGACAATACATCTTTTGAGAATGAATATAATGGAATATAGTTTGAATGTTCAGAGGACTGTGGGAGACCTTTTCATGATTTGAATTAATTCATAAAATTACACCAATTTTAATCCTACATGAGTCATAGGAGGAGTATATTTTTCTTTGTGATGCTTTTAGGATCGGAAATGGTGAAATGCTAGTGTAGGGAGAACGAGTTATGGTGTATGGGTCTTTGATGTTGAGGCCACATGAACATAATTACCCTAGGTATGACCTCGAGGTGGTAGTAGTGGATTATTCACTTAAGTATTAGAGGCGATATCTTTTCAGAGAAAATCTTACAGTTTATATTGATTAATAGATCTAGAAGTATACATTTTTAACTTTTTGATTTTAGTTTTCGATTTCATAAATGGATTGAGTATATGAAATATTCTAATTTTGAAGTGGCATATATGTTGATGAAGGGAAATAATCAAGTTGATTCCTTGATCAGGAAAAATCGTACTCAGATTGTTCATGAGTTGAGTGTTGAGTGGAAGATGATGACCGTTCTGGCCGAAATGCATGTGGTGGTTCATGAGAGTCAAGAGCAGAGGACTCTGGTTTCAATTCCAATGGATTCTATGCATTTGATACAAATTAGGGATAAATATCATAAGGATCTGGAGTTTTTTGAATTACTGTAATACTTTGAGGGTGGAGATAAACCATCAGAGATGTTGATAGATGAGATGATATCATATATGTGAATAATTATGTAGTTTTACTTATGAGCATGCAAGAGGATCTTATGCTTGAATTTCATGCCTTGAAATTGGTAGTGCATTGAGGTGTAATATAAATGTACTCTGACCTAAAATGATAGTTTTGGTGTCTAGGCATGGAAAATGAGAGAGCATTGTTTTCTATAATATCATTTACCTATCAATAGGTGAAAGAGGAGCGTCAATGACGTTTAGGATTTCTATAGTCATTTCCCATACCAGAATTGTATTGGGATGACGTGACCATAGAATTTTGTTGTGGCTCTATTTATGATGCATTAGAATAATAGAATTATTTGGGTCGTAGTGGATATGATGAAAAAGGTAGTGAATTTAATATCTATATTGAAAAACCATTATAGAATAAAAACTATTCCAATTGTTTTTTTAGGAAATAGTTTGTCTGTAGGGAGATAAAAGACAATAGTTTGAAATCATGATTCATGATTTACTCTAGACTTAATGTTGGACTTGTAGAATACACTTGGAACAAAGGTATTATTTGTTGTCAATTTCCACCCACATACAGATAGTTAATTGAAATGTGCTATAGAGTATCATTATGATATACTACTGAAATATGTTTTTGACTTCAATGTATCTTGGGAAAAGAAATAAGGCATAGTGGATTTCTCCTATAATAAATGTTTATAGGGAAATATAGAGATGGAACCAAATGAGTATATTAATGGTAGATGATATAGATCACTACTATGTTGGACGGAGGATGGTGAGTCAGATTTGTTGGGATCTACTCTTGTGTAGGGGACATCGGTGCATGTACAGTTGATTCAAAAGTGTATGGCTATGACTCAGAATAGATAGAAGTTGTATGATGAGTGTCATATATTCACCATATAATTTACCATTGGTGATCATGTATTCCATTTAGTGTCTCCAAGGATGTGTCACCATAGGATAATAAGGCATGGAATTTTTTTACCACGGTTTGTTGGAGTGTTTTGGATAATAGAGAGAATTAGGTCGGTAGGATGCTGATTTTCACTTCTTCAGTGATAAAATTAAATGCATGATTTTTTCAATGTATCAAAACATCAGTTGTACTAAACTAACCCTTGTAATGTGATTGATGTGGATGATGATGACTTTGATATGGATGTATCCTTTCTTGATAATTTGATACATATATTGGATCGTAGTGAGAATGTGTTATAGGGAATGATTGTGTCGTTAGTTCATGGGTTATGGAATCATGGACATGTTCAACTAGAATCATGTAAAGATAAATATACATGAGGGTTCAATGGATAGATATATATTTCTCAAAATATTATAAAGAATATAAGTGCTTCTCGAAGATGAGTTGTTATATGGTGGGGAGATTAAAAGATCTTGACATCTTTTGGAGTAATATAGGGTGTGGTTTTAGGTTTTTGTGTTTTTACTTATATACCATTTATGGGAGATAATGAATAGGGAGTTTATGGGTGTATTATAAGAATATATTAAAAAAAGGGGTTGCACACGGTTGGACATGGTCTGTGTAAACCATGAGGCTGCCTAGGTGATGTTGTGCACTCTCTGGTCTTTTGAGGCAATAGCTTTTGCACGGTTAAGGCACAGTTTTGGAGTCCATTTGAGGAAACCATGAGAGGCCCATTTAAACTATTGTATAATTAATGGTTACCCAAATTTTTTCTAACCATGCATCTATACCATGTTCAAGTTAATAGTGAGATCCTAAAATTGTGGATTTCAGTGGTTAACTTTTAATGGCTTTTTTCTTCTATTATGTGGCCATAACCCCGAATTTTACATTACTAAAGGTAGTGAAATGTTCTACCATCAACATGGAGGGATTCAAAGGCCATAGAACCTAATTATGTTGAAATTGAATTACTTAATTGAAGATCCTCTCTTCTCCAAGTATGTGGATCTCATCCTAATTACTTTTCCTTTCATTCTACACTCATTCCTCAACCATTTTATTGAAGATATACTCTATTTCATTAGATCTAAATCTATATTGTGAGATTTAGATATATGATTATAGATTTATATCTATATTAAATTGATATTTAAATGTAGGTTTTGGAATATAGAATTAGATACAGAACTCATATCTATGTTGTCACACTCTTCAAATTTTGGGGATTTCTATTTAGTGAATATCCATCAACGAATCGAGTTAGTCTCTCTAAAATAAAATCCCCAAAGTTATGTATTTGATAAGTATATGAAAATTTTTATAATTTCTAGCTTCCATTAGAAACATATTTTAAAAAATTGTGTTAATTTGGATAAAAATTTGATATATAGAAGTATTTATTTAATTAAATGATTAGTTGGGGAAATAATCCTGGGACTAAGGGGATATCCAATTAGATAATTAATTTGTTAAATTGATTATTACATTTTTGTATATTATTCTAGATAAATAATTTGGGGGTTAATTATGAGACATATAATTACTTATGTTGAGATAATTAATAGTGAATTAATTATGTTCTTTTAGATTAAGTTTTGTATAATTAATTGAGTGACTAATTATGAAGAGTTACGATTTAGTTTGAGATATTTTATTTTGGAAAATTATTTATGTAATTTGAATTGTGATATTTGTTATTTAATTATCGAGTTAATTATTGGGATTGAGGAAATTAGTTAATTTTTTCATTAAATAATGTATTAGATGCATTTAACAAGTTTTTGGATCAGTAAAAGAATTTATGTGGATAATTAATTCTGAATTAGCTAAGTTTGAATGAATTGGAACAGTTTCATTCTAAATTGATATGTGTAAATGGTAACATTGTCATCATATAGATGAGTAAAGAGAATCGTAACATGGTCCTGATAAATTGATAAGTATACATGGTAACATGTTCATTATACATATGAGTAAATAGAATGGGAACATGTCCATTATATTGAGGAGTAAGTGTAACACCCTAAGAATTTAAAAAGAAATATTGTCGGTAATGCAATCAACACCATGTCTTTATTAAAAAGAAATTTTTTTATTATAATTATTTAGAAAAGATAGATATAACCTAGACATGAAAAATAACAATCCCACTTCAACGATTTGAATTAAAGAAAATGGACAAACATAGTTACAATAAATATATTTTTTAGAGTCTAACAGGAGTCACATAATAAATTCCGAAATATTAACAAGAACATTATGAATAGAAATATATAATTATGAATAGTAATGTTACACTTAGGAATTTATGCATGACCACTTTAAATAGAAACCTCATCCATTAAGGTATAAATAACATTTATGCACCTTATAAATGAGAGTGCAAGTTTCAAAAATAAAAAATTATGTGTTATATTTTTAAGTAATAAATATTTAATTTGAATTTGAAATTAATAAATTTTTTGAAAATAAATATCATTTTTATAAAATGTATTCCAATATAAATATTTTTTTCCATATTATTTTTTTATAATATTAGGCGACCGCAATTAAATTTGGAATGTATTATAAAATCAACTTTAAATATAAAATAGCTATTTTTCTTGTAATTTTAGTTTTTGAATCAAAAATATAATTTAAAATATTTATAAAAATATTTTGATAAAAAAGAATAAAGTATCTAATTATACACAGAAAAATGGTTGTGGTGATTTTTTGGAAATTTTAAAATATATGTGAATTTTTAGTGAATAGTGAAATTCAATAATTTACAAAACCTGCATAGTCAGTGAATTTCTGCATCATGATTGAGACATTGATGATGTAAATTTCCAATGGTGCGAATCCAAATGAACTTATTTCTATTTTAGGTCACAATAATCTACAATATTGATAGTCTTGAGCATTAATAATATTATAATGATTAAAATATTGGAAACCCATTATCTCCTAAATTATAAAAACAATCCCTCACTCCCTCTTCTCTCCACTCCAATGAGAATTTAATCTTCTCAAATTTCTAACCGAATACTCTCAAATAGTCCCTCATCACATCCATGATCCATTTTTAGTTCTAAAAGAACAAAACCATTTCCCTTAAAGAGGATCATAAGGAGGTTATTTCAAGAGGTAAATCATCTTCCTTTTTTATTTAATATAATTCAAATGTATCTTGTTTTTTAATTCTATCCTAAAATACACTATCAGTTTGATTATGAAAACTCCAGTATCATCTATAAAATCAAATTATATTGTGTTAATTTAATACCCATTTTCGATCTTCTTAATCTCCCTCTTTTATAATAAATGAAATCATCACTCGGGAGGCGCCAATTAACTTTCATCATGGATGAAAAAGTTTTGTTCTTCAAATGATTCTTGAAATATGTTCATGAAACTATTTTATTTAATGAGAAATAATTTGAAATTAATAATATAACCCCTTTTATATTTATTTACATAAAATTTTTACATTATTCTAAACGATAAAAAAATATGAGTTCGTTATGATCAATAAATGCCATAATAATCAAAAATAATATCACTAAATGGCTTATCTAATGATTAATCCCCATAAAATGTAACCAAAGGATATATATAACCATTTAATCTTATATATGATAATTAAAAATATATAAATTACATTATGCGGAATTATATCAATTCCATGTGAAATTCAATATTCATACAAAAGTATCCTGATCATGAAAATCAATGAAACAAACGCTCCTGAGCAATAAATTTCAATATTAAAACTCATACAAAAGTACATAAATGAACATAATAAAATTATAATAAATAAAATACATGTAAATAATTTTATTAATTAATTATTTAATATATCTAATTTGATAAACTTGGACGTTATGGTCTTGTGAAGAATACGTCCAGACATAAGGTAAGGGGTTTCTCATCTCACTTTTATTTCCATGAAAATTCGGTTGACCACCACATGTTTATTGATTTTGATATATTTATACTAAAATGTGGTATAGAATATCATGAATATATTTAAAATCATAGTATTACATTACTCATTTGAATATTTTTAATTTTTGTACAAATGATTCAATTGATTAATATATAGTAAGGGTGTTCTCATCTTACTACCATTTTTGTGAGATTTTATTTATTCCCCACTATTTCATGTGTATTGTGTATGTATGCTTCCCATTTATCTTAAATATCATGAATCTAATTATTTTCATGGTATTAAATTTATCATTTGATTATTATTTATTTGGGGTCATATGTTTCAATTAAATAAAAACTAGTAAGGGATTCCACTTGAACAATAATTTTTCAATTGGGTAAGTATCTCTTATTCTCACCCCTTACTTATGTTTTAAATTTTACCTAGATCAAAATAAATATATTATAATGTAATTTCAAGGATTATCTTTGATTTATATGATTAACTACTGGATCTTCAATATTTTATTTCATTTCATGGTGTAATATTTTACATTAATATGTATCTAGTTTTCCAAAACTAATAACCCACCCAGTTCATCAGGATAAGAAATTCTTATAATCATGCCAAGGTAATAAAATAATTCATCAAATTTGGGAAATTGTATTTAGATCTTTACAGTTGGAATCATATGAATTTTAGTAGAATCTTGGGAAAAAAAGAATTAAAAAATGTAGACAACTGAAGAAAACCCTGATGATGGAATATAAGGATTATTATAAATGAAAATCATATAATTTTGGAAAGGAGTCGTTTATGTGGATATTAAAAGAATATAAATCCATGTCTTGATTCTAAATGTTAATGTGTTTCGGGAATAAATGTACCTAGGGGTGACAACTCTACCATGTTGTTCCCGGCATGACTAGGATAACCTGGTATATGAAAACAGACATTACTGCACACTTGGTTTGACATTGGAAGAGCATATGTAACGCCCTGACCCTAGTTGCCTAGAGTCGGTGCATTATTACATAACATTGGCATGATCACAAGAAAGATCAAATCTCGAAAGACCGATTGGTTTAGTAGCCTTGGAAACACTAGATATATTCATAAGTTTTACATTACATCATAAAATGAAAAACTACTACAACAACATAATGTCTCCATAATCCACACTACTATCCCCTCATAATATCCCTGCAGGTCATTCATAATTTACTTCTTCACATCCTGGGGAAAAATAAAACATAGAAAAGGGGTGAGCTCAAATGCCCAGTAAGGATAACAATATAGCGGAAACTTTCATAAATAAGAATAAACATTTAAGGCAATGCATTACTAAAACAAAAGCCTTTTAAAATTGAACTTCAACATGGTATGGCAAAAGTAAAATGAAATAATGCCATTTACTTATTCACATGGATATTCTACTAATCGAATAATCACATGCAAAAATCAATAACCACTTTCATAATGTTGGAATGCATAATGCCAGACTATCATAACCACATAGCCAAGGCCTCGTGCCAAGGCTACAAATAAGATTTTGTCAAGGCCTTGTGCCAAGACACTAGTTTGTCTCATGAGACCTACCGATGCATCGAGGAGCTATAGCGGGCTCCACCCGTCACTTATTAAGTCCAATGCATTCCCATATGAAAAGGTTTAAACATAACATAAACATTCGTATTAAAACTAGCATACGAAATGTCAATACTTTCACAATAAACTATGAATGGTATAAAAATAGCACATCCACAGTCAAACATATCACAAAACCTTCAATACAATATAGAAGTTTTGTATCATAATAAATCAACTTCAAATAATCTTAAAATCCATCAAAGAATGTTGACATAGATGAAATCAAAATTCTTTTAAAAGAAATATCTCCTTTTATTTTGAAATCATTTAAGATCCATATAAAATAAAACATTTTCTTTGAAAATATTCTTATAAGCTTGTATGGGAAGCTTCGACGATTTCATAACGGCGGAAAATAACCGCACCCGCCGTATAAGTTAAAAAAAAACATTCTTACCTCAATTCTGTCGAAAAGGTTAAAAAGGACCTTGTTTTGAAAACGACGGAAAGATTCCTTTATAAACCTCTTATAAAAAGTCAAACAAGGGTATAAATGACTTTAACCCATATTCTTGTAAATAGTAAAAATTTTTGAAATACATTTCGAAGAAACATGGATGTGGATGATAAAGAGATCCCAGTAGATTATTACGTATAATACAACCTCGGATAATGAAGAGATTGTGAAATAACCCTTACCTTGTACTTTTCCTTTGTTGGGGTAGGTTAACCTCCTGTATAATGGTGAAATAATTGTTATTAAATTATACAAGAATCGTATATATTAATATGATATCATATATGATCTTTTAACATTGATTTGTTAATAATATCTTAGAATTATCGTCGTTTCGGGTGTTAACTTACTCATTTTCTTTTATATGTTTTGTTACATAAGCCATGGTTGTTGTATCTTATTCATATCCAGAATGATATCTAGTCCTTAAACATCATTTTTAAATCATCAAATGATAATTATACTTGAATGGTTACGATGGAGAATGAATCTCATCGCGTTCGTGGAGACGGTAGTCCGTACGTACGCACGAGCGACAATATCATTCTTTTGATATTAAAATAATATATAAATGAATGGTATATCATATATACAGAATAATTAACATGTTATATTTATTATTTACATGAGTTAAACATCATTATTATACCCATGCAAATAATATTATATTGAATAACAATTACACCACGACGTGGAGACGGTAAGCCGTACGTACGCACGTATGGTGACATGTTATTCAAAGGGTGGATAGAATACTGAATATGGTTGTACCATACTTATAATAACATCACAGTATATGTGAGATACTGGAGTTATTATTTTAGAATGGTAAGAACAAAGGAAGAAGAAGTGGAAGAAGAAATGAACTTAGAAAAAGGTGGTGAAATCATTACCTCTTCTTCGGGTTCTTCCTTTTGATTTGATCAAAAGGGCTCCTTAGGTTGGCTTTCTGATCAAACTAAGGCCCCTAGGTTGTATTGAGGGATGTTGGGAGATTATTTGGGCAGAGTTTGGCCGAACCAAAAGGCTTTGAAGGTGTGAAGAAATGAGAAGGAGGAGTACCCTTTTATAAGAGGGGTGAGGGGCACCTTTGGAAAATCTAGAAATATTAATTTATAATAAATTCATATTCGGTTTCTAAAGGCTCCAAAGTTGACTATTCAAAGGATGAGGTGGGGATAGGTCGAAAACAACTCATCCAATA
The DNA here is from genome assembly GCA_963277665.1 of Viscum album. NCBI lineage: Eukaryota > Viridiplantae > Streptophyta > Magnoliopsida > Santalales > Viscaceae > Viscum > Viscum album. Next base: position 1,806,569,723 of record OY728122.1, on the reverse strand, counting down.
GAATTTAGGCAGGTTTGGGTACTTATATTAACCTTATCTTTAATCATTAACTCTAAGTTAATTAGTTTCACTTTTACAATGTCTCTTTGTAGTTTATATATTATGGTTAATAAACTTACTATATACATCCAAGCGACCCCCAAGTGGTCCATTAATGATTAACCTATCATAATATAAGTCTCTTGGCCGAACCTTAGATTTTTAGGAATTTAATATCAATTAATAATATAATATTTGTTTTAAGAACTCTTTTATGTCAATTTTGACACTATTCAATAGTTGATTTTTGTGAAACTCATAAAAGATTGATTACTTCGAACAAAGTCCATTAAATCAATCCTAATATATCATATTATCCTATAAAATTAGTTTAATTCATTAAAAGTTTCATATTATATTTATTAGGGTATTTATAATATCAATTATTTTAATTTTTCACTATTATAGTAATTACTGCATCATCATTGTGTCATAAATAAAATAACTTATTTAATGTCTAAAAATTTTAAATAAAATATCATTATGTAGGAAATCTTTTTATCTTTCTAATGAATATTTATAATCGAAAATCCAACATGTATAACCCTATGTAAAAAATGTTGTTCTAAAAGATATATGCTTGTGTCATTTTTGTATTCATTTTGACTTAATTAAAATAAAGTGTCATTATCACTTACAAGTGGATCCATGGGGTCCCAAAATAGACCCAAAGATGCCCATGGTCGACTATGTATCAACCAATAGGGTTAAGACACGTTTTAGGGTAATTTAGTATTATTATAATATTATTTTTTTAACCCTTATTTACCGGATTTACCCTTAACCATGGTAAATAAAATATTTACCGCATTAATTATTCAAAATGTCTAAAAATAAAAGTTACCTATTTACACAATTTGAACATCCTGATTCCAAATATGGAATCCATTTTTCTAAATTCAAAACACAGAAGTGGCAGAAATTAATTTAAAATTAATTCCCGCTGTCAAAACAAAAAGCGTGTTTTTAAGAGATAATAACTACCAAAAGATTGACACTTGTTTATGTTCTGTTTAATTGTAAAATTATGTCCAATGACCAACATTATATTAAATGGTAAAAATATATTTTAAATATACTTTAAAACCACTCAAATTCATATTTTATCACTATTACTTATTTTGATTAAAAAAGTTGTTTTTAATTAAAATTTAGTAATTTTCACTATTCATCAAAATATAAAAGTTATCCGAAAAGTACCAAAATTTCACCCTAGGATAATTTCGATATTCCGAATCCAAAAATGAATTACATTTTGAAATATAAAATATATATGATTTCAAAAAGTAGGTATTACTATTCACAATGGCTAGTTTAATTAGTTGTGGTGTGTGTTAGAACTCGAGGTTGCGTACAACACACGCTATCGATTATTCGAAGGGAAACGTACCGTGGAAGTTTGGGGTGTTACATTCTCCCCTCCATCAAATAATTGCGTCCTCGCAATTTCTAGGGTATTACTGCATAAAAAGACTCGGGTGGTTCTTCATCATAAGTTCCTCGGGTTCCCACGTTGCCTCTTCCATCTTATGATTTCTCCACAAAACTTTTACCAGACGCGTCGTCCGGTTTCTCAGCACTTGTTCTCTTGTATCAAGAATCCTGACGGGCTCTTCGCAATAAGACAGATCGGGTTCCAGTTCTAATTCCTCATAGGTGAGTACATGCGTTGGGTCAGGCATGTATTTTCTCAACAGAGATACGTGGAACACATCGTGAACTTTGGAGAGACTTGGCGGCATTGCCAATCGGTAAGCTACAGCCCCAATTCGTTCTAGAATTTCGAAAGGTCCGATGTACCTGGGACTCAATTTACCTTTCTTACCAAAACGTACGACTCCCTTCCACGGAGATACCTTTAGGAAAACATGATCACCGACTTGAAATTCCAAATCCTTCCTTCGATTATCGGCATAGCTCTTCTGCCTACTTTGAGCTGCTTTGATGTGATTTTGGATTACCTTTACCTTTTCCATCGTTTCCTCCACCAGTTCTAGACCTACAAGTTTTCTTTCACCGACGTCATCCCAACAGGTTGGTGTACGACATCTCTTTCCGTATAACGCTTCATATGGTGCCATCTGAATACTCGAATGGAAGCTATTGTTATAGGAAAATTCTACCAGAGGTAAATATTGATCCCACATACCCTGAAAGTCAAGTGAGCAAGATCTCAACATGTCTTCTAAGGATTGAATAGTCCATTCTGATTGTCCGTCTGTCTGAGGGTGGTAAGCAGTGCTCAAATGAAGTTCAGTATCCAGGGATTTCTGAAGACTTTTCCAAAATCTTGAAGTAAAACGGGGATCACGATCAGAAACAATCGATAGGGGTACTCCATGAAGTCTCCCAACTTCATTAATATATAGTCTTGCTAGACGTTCCAGGGGTAGATCTTCTCTTATAGCAAGAAAATGTGCTGACTTGGTAAGACGATCAACAATAACCCATATTGCATCGTTCCTTCTAGGAGTCTTTGGTAGCCCCATGACAAATTCCATTGTAATATTGTCCCATTTCCACTCCGGTATGGGAAGAGGTTGCATGACTCCTCCAGGCTGTTGCCTTCCAGCTTTCACTTGTTGACAAACCATACATCTTGACACAAAATCAGCAATCTCCCTCTTCATGTTGTCCCACCAAAAATGTTCCTTCAAATCTCTATACATTTTGGTGCTCCCAGGGTGTATAGAGAAATTGGAACTATGAGCATCATCCAGCAATTCCCTTTTTAGATCAGGTATATTGGGAACACAAAGTCTCTTCCCGAATTTCAAAATTCCACCTTCATACGCAAAGTCTCTCAATCTCCCATCATTCACAGCTTTAATCTTCTTTTGGAATTCTTCATCATCAGTCTGAGAACTCTTAATCCTTTCTAGTAAAGATGGTTTGGCAACCATTTGAAAAAGCATTGATGTTTCACCTTCCCTGGTTATTCCCATGTCCATCTTCACTAGCTCCATGAAAATTGGATCCCTTTCAATTCTCATATTGTTCAAAACTCCATGGTCTTTTCTACTCAAAGCATCTGCCACCTTGTTTGCCTTCCCCGGGTGGTAGTGTATCGTACAATCATAATCCTTGAGTAATTCAAGCCATCTCCTTTGCCTCATGTTGAGTTCTTTTTGTGAGAAAATATACTTCAAACTCTTGTGATCAGTATAAATATCACATTTTTCACCATAGAGGTAGTGCCTCCATATCTTCAAAGCAAAGATCACAGCTGCTAACTCAAGATCATGAGTAGGATAGTTTTGTTCATGAATTTTCAACTGTCGTGATGCATAGGCAATAACTCTATCATTCTGCATAAGGACACAGCCAAGTCCTTTCTTTGATGCATCACTATAAATAACGAACCCATCATTCCCCGATGGTAGAGTCAATATAGGAGCATTGACTAATCTTCTCTTCAGTTCTTCGAAACATTCTTCACACTCTTTTGTCCAAACAAATTTAACCCCTTTACGTGTGAGCTTCGTTAATGGTTTAGCCAATCGGGAAAAATTCTGGACGAAACGTCGATAATAACCTGCCAAACCAATAAAACTACGTACCTCAGTTATACTCGTAGGTGCTGGCCATTCTTGGATTGCCTTGGTCTTAGAAGGATCAACAGAGATTCCATCTTTAGAGACAATATGGCCAAGAAAAGAAATCTCCTGAAGCCAGAATTCACACTTGCTAAACTTTCCATATAATTCATGCCTCCTCAGAGTCTTCAAGATAATGCGCAAGTGATTTTCATGATCTTTGTAGGTTTTGGAGTATACCAAGATATCATCAATAAATACCACCACAAATTCATCGAGATACTCCTTGAAAACTCTATTCATCAGATCCATGAATACACAGGGTGCATTAGTCAATCCAAACGGCATTACAGTAAACTCGTAATGCCCGTACCTGGTTCGAAATGCTGTTTTCGGAATGTCTTCCTTCTTTACACACAACTGATGGTATCTAGATCGAAGGTCAATCTTTGAAAAGTATTGAGCTCCATGCAGTTGGTCAAATAAATCATCAATACGAGGTAGGGGATACTTGTTCTTTATCGTTATAGCATTGATCTCCCTGTAGTCGATACATAACCTCATAGATCCATCTTTCTTTTTAACAAAAAGAACAGGGGCTCCCCATGGAGAAACACTAGGGCGAATAAATCCCTTATTACTCAATTCCTCTAGTTGTTTCTTTAGTTCGACTAGCTCTACAGTGGCCATTCTATAAGGGGTCTTCGATATAGGCCTTGATCCAGGAATTAAATCAATGGAAAACTCTACTTCTCGTTCTGGAGGATGTCCAGGTAAATCTTCCGGAAATACATCTACAAACTCTTTCACAATAGGTACATCCTCTATTTGAACATTCCTTTCCTCACCGACAGTTATTTCATTCTCTTCCTCCCCGATAATTGAAATAAGTTGAGCTACAGGGGGTGGATCTAAATAAGAATTAGGTGGTGACGATTCTGCTCTAAAAATAAGGTGCTCCTTATCATTATCATCAAGAATCGTAACCTCTTTCTTCTTACAATAAATCTTCGCATCATAGTCCGAAAGCCAGTCCATACCGAGGATTATATCAAACTCAATCATAGGTATGATGATGAAATCAGCAGATAAAGAAAATTTATGTGCTCTAATGGGGACTGATTCACAAAACTTTGTTGCAACGATACTTCCCTTAGGAGTTTTAACTGACAACTCCCTTATTAAATCAAATTGGAAATATCTAATTTTCTTAGCAAACTGGGAAGATATGAAACAATGCGATGATCCAGAATCAAATAATGCATTTGCTAAACTTGAGGAAACCATTAAATTACCTGCCACCACGTCTTTCGGAGCTTCTACCTCAGCAGTAGTGATAGCATAAGCCTGGCCTTGATCCCTTGGCCTTTTCTGAGGTAAGTTCTCCTGACGCTTAGGACATGCATTTGCATAATCCCCCATCTCCCTGCAATTGTAGCACTGAACGTTGGTAGCTTCCTTCTTCCCCTTGCAATCATGAGCTTGGTGGCCTTTTTCACCACACTTGTAACAGACTCCCATTCCCTTCAGGCAAGAACCGGGGTGTTTCTTCCCGCACTTACCACAAGATGGATATTCAACCTTTCCCTTCTTCCCCTTATTTCCATTCCCAGATTGATCAGAAGGTCTCTTCTTCTCTTTCTTTGCTTTAAAGTCATAAGACTTAGAGAATTCCTTTTCGGTCTTGATAGCACATGAGACAATGTCTTCGTACGATGAAAAGGATTGTGAGACTAATGCTCGACGGAGAAATGGTTTTAACCCATCAAAGAAACGATCAATCTTACTTCTTGGGTTGCGAATATAATCTCCAGCATACCTCGCTAACCTTGTAAAGTTAGCCTCATACTTTGTGACATTCTCATCCTCCTTTTGTCTCAGACTCAGAAATTGCCTTTCCATATCCGCTCGATGGTCGCGAGGGAAGTATTTTTCTAAAAACAGATCTTTGAACTCCCTCCATTCCATGTTTGATACTTCATCATCTTCCTTCATGTTTTGAATCAATGACCACCATTGATCAGCATCTCCAGTGAGGCGGTAAGCTGCCATGGTAACTTTTTCCCTTTCACTACTCCCCAAAGCCTGAAATATTTTCTCTAGGGAAAATATCCATTGCTCAGCTACTAAGGGATTTGTACTCCCATTGAACGTTGGTGGTTTTTGTCTCATGAATCGATCTAACATTGATCCTCCACGCTGCGGATCAGGGTGCTCCATACGGGTAAGGTTATTATTCATAACCTGAGTAAGTTGTCCCAGTACGGTGATTAGCTGATCAGCACCAATTGCATCACCAGCCCCACTATAATTATCTTGAGCAGGAGGGCAATCCCTACATGGAGTGCGTGCATTGATACGGTTTCCATTTCTTCCACTAGGCGCCATTTCTAAACAATGGCATAAACTAGATCAGTTTATGAATCAAAATACATAATCCCATACTTATAAAACACTTAACATAAATTGTACTATTTATGGATATAATCCATAATCATAAAAATGTTTTCTTTGAGGAAGTATATACTCATAAACCATTCATAATGATTTGTAAAGAAAATGAGAGTTATCCTAAGCATATCCCCCGGGAGTGTCGTAACCAAGAGTGCAGCAAGGCCCGTTGTCGTGCACCAGTTCCCGTTCGAGTCTAGCTCAAAGCGGTGTTTTCGGGTTTTACCCCTAGGTACATCTGTGCCAGAGCCGCCTCTACCTGCTCGTATCCAGACAGGGATGTATTGCTCGGAAAACTCACAAAATCTCTACAATACCAAAATTCTAGGAAGTTCTTCTATACTAATCCTCAAAGTTCATCTTAAGTCTACGTGCTCTAATCAGAGTTTATCTAAATCTAGCTTCCAAGGTTTGTACTAAACTTCCTCTGATACCAACTGTAACGCCCTGACCCTAGTTTCCTAGAGTCGGTGCATTATTACATAACATTGGCATGATCACAAGAAAGATCAAATCTCGAAAGACCGATTGGTTTAGTAGCCTTGGAAACACTAGATATATTCATAAGTTTTACATTACATCATAAAATGAAAAACTACTACAACAACATAATGTCTCCATAATCCACACTACTATCCCCTCATAATATCCCTGCAGGTCATTCATAATTTACTTCTTCACATCCTGGGGAAAAATAAAACATAGAAAAGGGGTGAGCTCAAATGCCCAGTAAGGATAACAATATAGCGGAAACTTTCATAAATAAGAATAAACATTTAAGGAAATGCATTACTAAAACAAAAGCCTTTTAAAATTGAACTTCAACATGGTATGGCAAAAGTAAAATGAAATAATGCCATTTACTTATTCACATGGATATTCTACTAATCGAATAATCACATGCAAAAATCAATAACCACTTTCATAATGTTGGAATGCATAATGCCAGACTATCATAACCACATAGCCAAGGCCTTGTGCCAAGGCTACAAATAAGATTTTGTCAAGGCCTTGTGCCAAGACACTAGTTTGTCTCATGAGACCTACCGATGCATCGAGGAGCTATAGCGGGCTCCACCCGTCACTTATTAAGTCCAATGCATTCCCATATGAAAAGGTTTAAACATAACATAAACATTCGTATTAAAACTAGCATACGAAATGTCAATACTTTCACAATAAACTATGAATGGTATAAAAATAGCACATCCACAGTCAAACATATCACAAAACCTTCAATACAATATAGAAGTTTTGTATCATAATAAATCAACTTCAAATAATCTTAAAATCCATCAAAGGATGTTGACATAGATGAAATCAAAATTCTTTTAAAAGAAATATCTCCTTTTATTTTGAAATAATTTAAGATCCATATAAAATAAAACATTTTCTTTGAAAATATTCTTATAAGCTTGTATGGGAAGCTTCGACGATTTCATAACGGCGGAAAATAACCGCACCCGCCGTATAAGTTAAAAAAAACATTCTTACCTCAATTCTGTCGAAAAGGTTAAAAAGGACCTTGTTTTGAAAACGACGGAAAGATTCCTTTATAAACCTCTTATAAAAAGTCAAACAAGGGTATAAATGACTTTAACCCATATTCTTGTAAATAGTAAAAATGTTTTGAAATACATTTCGAAGAAACATGGATGTGGATGATAAAGAGATCCCAGTAGATTATTACGTATAATACAACCTCGGATAATGAAGAGATTGTGAAATAACCCTTACCTTGTACTTTTCCTTTGTTGGGGTAGGTTAACCTCCTGTATAATGGTGAAATAATTGTTATTAAATTATACAATAATCGTATATATTAATATGATATCATATATGATCTTTTAACATTGATTTGTTAATAATATCTTAGAATTATCGTCGTTTCGGGTGTTAACTTACTCATTTTCTTTTATATGTTTTGTTACATAAGCCATGGTTGTTGTATATTATTCATATCCAGAATGATATCTAGTCCTTAAACATAATTTTTAAATCATCAAATGATAATTATACTTGAATGGTTACGATGGAGAATGAATCTCATCGCGTTCGTGGAGACGGTAGTCCGTACGTACGCACGAGCGACAATATCATTCTTTTGATATTAAAATAATATATAAATGAATGGTATATCATATATACAGAATAATTAACATGTTATATTTATTATTTACATGAGTTAAACATCATTATTATACCCATGCAAATAATATTATATTGAATAACAATTACACCACGACGTGGAGACGGTAAGCCGTACGTACGCACGTATGGTGACATGTTATTCAAAGGGTGGATAGAATACTGAATATGGTTGTACCATACTTATAATAACATCACAGTATATGTGAGATACTGGAGTTATTATTTTAGAATGGTAAGAACAAAGGAAGAAGAAGTGGAAGAAGAAATGAACTTAGAAAAAGGTGGTGAAATCATTACCTCTTCTTCGGGTTCTTCCTTTTGATTTGATCAAAAGGGCTCCTTAGGTTGGCTTTCTGATCAAACTAAGGCCCCTAGGTTGTAGTGAGGGATGTTGGGAGATTATTTGGGCAGAGTTTGGCCGAACCAAAAGGCTTTGAAGGTGTGAAGAAATGAGAAGGAGGAGTACCCTTTTATAAGAGGGGTGAGGGGCACCTTTGGAAAAGCTAGAAATATTAATTTATAATAAATTCATATTCGGTTTCTAAAGGCTCCAAAGTTGACTATTCAAAGGATGAGGTGGGGATAGGTCGAAAACAACTCATCCAATAGAATTTAGGCAGGTTTTGGTACTTATATTAACCTTATCTTTAATCATTAACTCTAAGTTAATTAGTTTCACTTTTACAATGTCTCTTTGTATTTTATATATTATGGTTAATAAACTTACTATATACATCCAAGCGACCCCCAAGTGGTCCATTAATGATTAACCTATCATATTATAAGTCTCTTGGCCGAACCTTAGATTTTTAGGAATTTAATATCAATTAATAATATAATATTTGTTTTAAGAACTCTTTTATGTCAATTTTGACACTATTCAATAGTTGATTTTTGTGAAACTCATAAAAGATTGATTACTTCGAAAAAAGTCCATTAAATCAATCCTAATATATCATATTATCCTATAAAATTAGTTTAATTCATTAAAAGTTTCATATTATATTTATTTGGGTATTTATAATATCAATTATTTTAATTTTTCACTATTATAGTAATTACTGCATCATCATTGTGTCATAAATAAAATAACTTATCTAATGTCTAAAAATTTTAAATAAAATATCATTATGTAGGAAATCTTTTTATCTTTCTAATGAATATTTATAATCGAAAATCCAACATGTATAACCCTATGTAAAAAATGTTGTTCTAAAAGATATATGCTTGTGTCATTTTTGTATTCATTTTGACTTAATTAAAATAAAGTGTCATTATCACTTACAAGTGGATCCATGGGGTCCCAAAATAGACCCAAAGATGACCATGGTCGACTATGTATCAACCAATAGGGTTAAGACACGTTTTAGGGTAATTTAGTATTATTATAATATTATTTTTTTAACCCTTATTTACCGGATTTACCCTTAACCATGGTAAATAAAATATTTACCGCAGTAATTATTCAAAATGTCTAAAAATAAAAGTTACCTATTTACACAATTTGAACATCCTGATTCCAAATATGGAATCCATTTTTCTAAATTCAAAACACAGAAGTGGCAGAAATTAATTTAAAATTAATTTCCGCTGTCAAAACAAAAAGCGTGTTTTTAAGAGATAATAACTACCAAAAGATTGACACTTGTTTATGTTCGGTTTAATTGTAAAATTATGTCCAATGACCAACATTATATTAAATGGTAAAAATATATTCTAAATATACTTTAAAACCACTCAAATTCATATTTTATCACTATTACTTATTTTGATTAAAAAAGTTGTTTTTAATTAAAATTTAGTAATTTTCACTATTCATCAAAATATAAAAGTTATCCGAAAAGTACCAAAATTTCACCCTAGGATAATTTCGATATTCCGAATCCAAAAATGAATTCCATTTTGAAATATAAAATATATATGATTTCAAAAAGTAGGTATTACTATTCACAATGGCTAGTTTAATTAGTTGTGGTGTGTGTTAGAACTCGAGGTTGCGTACAACACACGCTATCGATTATTCGAAGGGAAACGTACCGTGGAAGTTTGGGGTGTTACAGCATATGATTATGATAAATCAAATATTATTAAAAAACATTATTTTGGATTTTATTATATAATAAAAATTAATATCCTAGGTTAAACCTAAGGGTTTTTAAGTTGAAAAGTGGTTTTCATGAAATTCTAAAATAGTGTATACATTTATACAGTATTATTGCTTTTACTCACACTATTTGTTCTGGTATTAGTCAATGGAAGGAATCCAAAAGTTTCAATTTTAAATGGAACATGATGGAAAAGATGGTGGTGATGACAAACCTACTAGTACGTTAATTTGTGTTAATGTTATCATGTTGACGCATAATCAGTTTTCCTAAAATATTATTAACAACATGTTCCTTAACCAACACCAAAACCACCAAAGAAGAGAAGAATAGAGTTTTCTAATAGATCCACTAGTGGATACCATGAAAAAAATAAGGATCAACTACTATCATGAAAAAATTTGGAAAGAGACGCATAGGGAAGTGTCTCAAAGGAATAGAGAAATTCTTAATATTTGGGAAGGAAGGACATAAATAAAATAATTATTGAGGATAAATAAAGAGAATAATGGAAGGAACTATAAAATTTTATTATAATATATTTTATGATATTTTCCTTAAATTTATGGGACCTAATCAATACCCAATTCAATTCCCTATTCTAAAGGATATCCTCTATAACAAGGGTGACCATGAAGGGAAATAAATATACGTTGTTTTTCTTTATTGGGATTTTATGGAAAATAATAGTCAATATAATGAATAGTAATTAACTTAAATCCCTGATGTCTATCATATTTATTTTAGAAAATATATGGTTTTACAAAAAGGACACCATGAATGTTGGGTGACAACCCACTGTGTTATTTATGTTCGTGGTGTTTAAATAGATAACTGAAGGGTGACACAGTTTTAGCGCCTACCAATAGCCTATGTGATGTCTTGGTTTTATTGATAATTTATTTTATTTTAAAAAAATATGGATAATTGTTATTTTTATTTTAGGGAATTTTTTATTATCAAGTAGATAACTTTTAAATTTTAAAATAATTTTTTGGATAAGTGATTAATTTTATTTTTGAAGATTTTCACAATTATGGGAATCCTATAAGGCATTGGAAAATATAATATTTTTAAGAAGACATATTGAATTGTATGTTGGAGTCAAATATGAATTTATTGTAGACAAATGGTTATCCAGGTTACTTATCTAAATGGATAGAATACCATGGGTATTATGTGATAGTTTAATTAAAATCCTTGGTATATGATATTAAGAGTTATAGATGTCATTTGGAAAACTGTATAAACAACTCCTTATGGTTTTGGGGACACAGTCAAGAAATGTTGTTTAAAAATTATACTTTCTTGAAAAATGATTTATGTTTAACCTTGGTAATAACCTTTTAATATTAGAGGTTAAATATTCTTTTCATCATATAATAGTTTATAATTTTTTAAAAAATATCATATATTATCATAACCTTTTTGGATTCAGTTGATTTGTAAAGTCAATCTGAATAAATAATTATACATTACTGGGATCTCTGATTTGTCGAAGATAATTCCAATTATTTAGGAATTAAAAATGAATATGGAGAATTCATTAATAGGTATATAATATTAAATGATAACATATCGATGAAAAACAGAATTATGATATAATTATTTTGACATGGAATGTAACCGAGTATGATTAATTTCATAAGTTCTTATCTAGAGAGTAATGGAATCATTTAATTTCTGGAAAAAGATTTCGTAACAAAAACATAGTCGATGATGTTTTCTTTCGGATAAGTCAATTTTTATTTCACTGATCACAATATTTACATATATGTGATGGTTGAAATTCTAATGACCATGTGTTCTATCACTCTCCATCATAAAATGATGATTAGAATATTCTTCCCTGTACATATTTTCACTTTTCAGTAATGTCACCCTATTTGAATGTGTTGTTTTTTAGTATCCTATTCATTTTCCTCCAACTATTATTAATAATATACTTTATTAACAGTATTTTTGATGTGGGTTTCTGAAGAAGTTAATTTTCAAGAATAAGCCTTCAATTATAAGAATGAAATTTTAAATTATAAGGACACGATTTAATGAAGGAGGGTAGAATGTAACACCAAAGCATTTCAAAATTTTATATCCTATAATGAACTCCCCACTATGTTTCTTTTAAAAAATAATTTTTTATTATAATTATTTAATCATTATAGTTATAACCTATCCCTGAATCATTATTTTTCCACTTTTATGATTTTTATTTTGAAAAATGGCTATACATTATTGTGATCAGTATGTTTTTGGGAGTCTAATATGATCGACTTAATTTTTTGGTGAATAATAACATTACCCTTATGAATATTAATTAACCATTATGAATAGAAATATTACTGTTATGAATAGTAACTTGGCCCCTATGAATGGTAACCTTACCCATCAATGTATAAATAATATCTAACAAGTATATAAATGAAAGTGAAATTCATAAAAGTTTATAAATAAATATTGGTAATTTTTTAAGAAATAAATATATTTTTTAAATTATAAATTAATAATTTAATTTCAAATTACATTATTTTTCAAAAAAAATTATTCACAAATATATATTTACTTCTCTTATGATTTTAGTATAATTTTTTCAGATCTCAATTAATTTTGGAAACTATTATAAATTTATTTTTAAATATAAATTTTTTTTTTCATGTTCATAATGATTTTATTTTAAATTTAAATTCCACATATGTAGAAAATTATTTTTAGTAAATTGAGTTTATTTTTTATTTCTACATTGGACAAATAGTATGGGTAAATTTTTAATATTATTTTTAAAAACAAAAATTTGTTGTTAATTGTGAAAATTGATAATTTAAGTAATGTGATAAATAAATGATTGTATGCATCATGATTGAGTCATGGATGATTTAAATGGACTTTGTTTCAATCTCAAAACAAATTTTTAGTATTTCAGGGTACAATAATCAAGGTTATTCATAGTCTGGATCCAAAATAAAAAAATAATGCTTAATATAATGGAAAACCCTCTTCTCCTCTAATATAAACCCACAGCTCAATTCCTATTTTATTCACTCTTCTAAGACATGATAATTCTCATTTTTCTACCAAACACACTTCCATAGTCCCTCCCCATTTTGTATATCCCTAGTTACTTCTAAAAATAACCAATCCTTTTACGTTATGGAATTTCTCAGGGAGGTTATTATAAGAGGTAAATCCTATTCCTTTTTCATTTATTTACATTTAAATTTTTATTCATTTCATATTATCTCATAACATCATTTGTCATATTTATTGTGATAACTGTTTGATAATATATATACAATAGTTATATCATGTTAATATAATAACCAATATCAATCTCTTCACATTCCTTCTATTATGTTATAAACAAAATCTTCATCTGGGACGTTCCAATTTACCTACAATGTGGATGATGTAGATTCGATCTTAAAATTTTTCTTCAAAGATTTTCATGAAAAAATTTTAATTTATTGTAAACATTTTTAAATGTATAATATAACCCTATTATTTTTTATGTGAGAAATATTCATAATACTACATGAGTTTTCTAAAGAAGCACCCTCAAAATTAATATCCAATGATATATATAACCATTCACACTTATGGTTTTTAATTAATAACATATAAATTCCATTATGTATCATTATATACATTCCACGTGCACTTCTATACTCCTACAAATGTATACCAACAATGAAATCCAAGGAAATAGAGGCTCACAATCTATAAATTTGTATCTTATTACACATCCAAAAGGCCATAAATGAACTTCATAAAAAAATAAGAAACAAAATAAGTATATATAATGTTATTAATCTAACTAATATTATTCTCTAGGGAAATTAATTCATGTACAGAACATGTTGGGACCTATGGTAAGGGGTTTTGCATCCCACAATCATTTCTGTGAGATTTTTGTTAATCACCACATATTTATTATATTTTATTATGTATAAAGACATTTGATATATAATATCATGTATCTCTTTATCTTCACGGTATTAAATTATTAATTGGTTGAATGTTAATTTTTTTTACATATTATTTTATTGATTACAAAGTAGTATGAATTTTCGTAACTAACATCCATTTTTGTGAGATATTACATATTCAACACTATTTATTTTCCAATTTGTATGTATTTTTTAAATTTTTATAACGTATACTGAATCTATTTGTTTTAATGGTATTCAATGTATCATATTATTATTATTCTTTTGGGTGATTATGTTTCTATTGATAATAAACTTGTAAGGGAATCCACCCGGACAATAAATTTTTCATCGAATTTTTCTTTTACTATCCTCACCCCATTATTATATATTATATTTCACCAGGATGTCAATATGTGTATTATGAGTGACTTTTAGGATATTATAGGGTTTATGGGAGTTAATAATGGTTCGTCTATATTTTATTTCATTTCATGTTCTAATGATGAAATTATGAATGTATATGTTTTTCCAAAACTACAAAACTATATTGTCTTTTGGGATACAAAATTCATGTAGTCATAGAAATTTAATTAAATAATGCACCTAATTTTAGAAACATGGGTTAGTGTATTATTTTTGGTATTTGAGTAAAGATAGTATAACCCTTAGAAATCATGATTTAAAAAATGTAGATTAGGGATAAAAACTATAATAGAGACATTTAGGATAAGCATACGAGATCATTATATAATTTTTTAATGGTATATAATATTTGTATATTCCTGAAAAATATAAATATATTTATAATACAAGTATATGTGGTTCAAGAATAGATATACATAGGAGTAACAACTTGGATATGGTGTTCCAGGCATGACTCTAGGTTAAACTGGTTCATGACAACTGGCCTTGCTGTGCACAAAGATTGAAAATATTATTGTATATACTTAGGATAATTTATATTTTCCATAAAAAATCTATTAAGGATTTTTATATATAATTTAAATTATTAAATTAGGTTATAAATTTGATATTTAAGGTTAAAAAAAGTTTTCATGATATAATATAAATGATTATATCTTTATCTAACTTTTACTACTATTACTTACATAATTATTTGTGGTTTTTAGTCAATAGATGGAATCCAAATTAGTTATGTTAACATTGAACATGATGTAAAAGGTGTTGGTGATTATTAACTAAATATGATATTTGTAGTAGTGAAATATATTGTGATCATTATTAATCAGTTTTCGTTATATATTATTAACATCTTATAGCTTTACCCACACCTAAACCATTCAAATAAGAGAATAATTGAGTTTATTAAAAGATATATTAGTATATAACATGGATAAAAGAAGGATCACCTTCCAACATATATTAAATTTGGAAGCATACCCCCTGAGAAGTTTCTCAAATTAACAGGGACATGTTTTTTTGTGAGATGGAAGGGAATAAGAAAATAATTTCCAATTAAAAATGAAGAGTAAAATGGAAGGAAAAAAATTGATCCTAAGAATCCAATTGTACTTATTTTCCATACATTTAAGGGACATAGGCTTTACTTTATTCAATATACTATTTTATAGAATTCTTCTTTCCCAAGGAAGGACCTTTGAGGAAAAAAATTCTAAGATGTTTATCTTTATTGAGGGTGAATACTAAATCATAGCTAAAAGAATGATTACTAATTGCACTTATTTCAAGGATATCTATCATAATAATTTTTTAATATATATGGTTTTATAAAATGGGTATAACGCTTATCCAGTTACAACCCAATACATTTGGTAAGGCCATTGTATTTGAACCCACTACTATAGGGAGACACTGATACAATAACAACCACTATACTACATGATGTCCTAGTTATCATGACTATTTTTTAGTATAGTAATCTAATGGATAAATGCTATTTTGTATTTTATGGACTTTGGTTTTATCAAATAGATTGCTTCAAGATTTAAAAATTAATTTTAAGTGATTAATTTTATTTTGACAGTGTTAGAATTTTTGGGAATCCTATAATACATTGGTAAATAGAATATTTTGAAGAATAAAATTTTAAACGTATTTTTGTTTCAAAACTGATTTTATTTTCGGCATATGGGGATCATGATTATTTCTAGAAATTTACTGAATATCATAGAGATTATTTGATTCTAGAAATTAAATTTTTGGTATAATAAATTAAGAGTAATATATTTCATTTTCATGACTATTTGAAAATGTCCATCGAATTTTATGGTCATTGTATAACTTCATTAAGAATGATAGTATTTTTCAAAATGAAATATGTTTAACCATGGGTATTACTTATGAAATTTGGAGGTTTATGTTTCCATTCGTCATATAAAGGGTCATTTTTTGGGGTATTATCTTATATTATCATAAATTTTTTGGATTAGTTGATTTATAAAGACAAGAGGAATAAATAATTATGATTTGGTGGGATCTGTGATCTAAAGAGGTTAATTCAATTTCAACAAGCATGAAATGTTCCTCTTGAGTATTAATTACAGGGTATATTTAATGAAGTGAAAACAGATCGAACACAACAAAAGGATGATATTATTATTATTACATAGAAACTAATAAAGTTAGTTTACTTTATTAAGTTCTTATCTAGATAGTAAAATATTCCCTTTATTAATGAAAACTATTTGGTAAAAAAAATAAAATCCATGTAGTATTCATTCTGAGAAATCAATATTGTTTTAACTGATCATAATTAATATGGAATTGTGATGGTTAAAATTCTAATGACCATGTTCTCTATCACTCTCCATCTGGAAATGATGGTTATATTATTCTTCCATGTGTATATTTTCACTTCACACTATTGATAAAATATTTTAATGATTTTTTTGTATTAACCTATCAATTTCCCTCCATCTATTATTAAGAGGAACCTTTATTAACTCTCTTTTCGATGTGTGTTTGCAAAAAAATGAAAATTCATATATCATCCTTTAACATTATGAGGGAAATTTCAAATTATGAGGACATAAATTATTTATGATGGAGAGAATGTAACACCCCAAAAATATAAAAATATATATAGCTATTAATTAACTCAACACTGAGTCTCTGTGTAAAAACACATTTCAATTATAATAATTTTTATAAGATACTTATAATCTAGAAATGAAACAAAATTTTTCCCCTTATTTGATTTGAATTTTTAAAAGGACATACACGATTGGGATCAGTATGTTTTTTGTAGTCTAATAAGATCAACATAATTAATTTACTGAATAGTAACATGACCCTTATAAATAGCATTTTACACTTATAAATATTAATGTTACACATATTAATATTAACATTACCCTTATTAATTTCTACCATGTCCATGAAAGTAAAATTAATAATTAGGAACCTTATAAATGAGGGTATTTGTCTTTAAAATAAAAAAATAAGGGTTGTTATTTTTGTAAGTAATAAATATTTATTTAATTTTTTAAAATCAATAAATATATTTACAATAAAACTAAATTCCATTAAATGTACTAGTAAATAAATTTTTTTCCTTCTGATTTTTGATAATTTTATGAGACCTAGGTTAATATTCAAAAATAATATAAAATCAGTTATAAATTCATAATCTGTATTTTTAGGTAAATAATGATTTTATATTAAAATTAAATTTAAAAAATGTAGAAAGTTATTTTCTTAAATTGGAGTTAATTTATTAATTATACACATTGAAAAGTACATTGGGTGAATTTTTGGATTTTTTTTGAAATTTATGAATTTTTTGTCAATGGTGAAATTCGTAAATTTACAAAATATGTTAAAAAAATGAATGTATACAACATTATTAATTCTTGGATGGTTATAATAGAAATATTTTAGACCTAAAATTCACTTATTATTTTTTATGTCAGAATAATCAATACCATTCATAGTCTTGATCCAAAAATAATAAAATAATTATTAAAATAATTGAATCCCCTCCTCTCCTCCACTAATAAAACCACCCAACACTTCTTCGTCCCTTATCTTATCTAATACATGGAATTTTTCAACATACCTACCAAAAAATATCCATAGTCTCTCCCAATTATGAGTACCTCTTGTTCATTCCAAAAGAACAAAACCTATTCCCTTGAGGAGGTTTTCAAATATGTTATTTCAAGAGGTAAATCCTCTTCCATTTTCATTTAATATCATTTCAATTTATATTCATTTTTATTCACCCTTATCCCTCACTATCCAATTCTTCATGTAAATGAAAATATCATCTATATATAAGAATTATATCATGTTAATATAAAAATAATTATTCATATTCTTCCTCCCACTTTTTTATTTTATAAATGAAATCATTATCTGAGTGGTGCCAGTTTACAATCACTGTCGATGACAAAGTTCCATTAATCAGTTTTTTATTTAATGATATGTGTGAAACAATTTTAATGGATGATAATGTTTTTTAAATTTATTATATAACCATTTATATTTTTGGAATTTAAAAATCTATATAATACTAAATCATAAAACTATACAAGTTTGTTACAATCAATAACAAATGAAATTTTCTAATCGATTTCCACTAAATGACATATCATATGATTAATCCTCATACCATGTAACCAAATGATATATATAAAAATTTAATCTTATTTATGTTAATTAATAATGTATATACATTTAGTTATTGAGAATTATATCCTTTATACTAAAAATTATATATTAATATACAAGATTATTTGTCACGCAACCCTAGGGAAAAACTATCACAAGTGATAATTTTGTATCATATAACTCTCAAAAAATTATATAAATGAACTTAGTAAAATTAAAATAAATGAATAATTTTACAAAAGTTTCTGAATTAATTATGTAAAGTATTCAATTTGATTATCTACGGCGTTATAGTCATGTTAGTTTCACATTCATCCATAAGGTAAAGGGTTTCTTATCTGACTTTTATTTCTGTGAGATTTATATTGTTAGCCTCATATTTCTTGTATTATTAGAAATTATACTAACATATGATATATAATATAATTAATGTCACAATCTTTATGGTATTAAATTATTTATTGGGTTATTGTTAATTTTTTTACAAATGATTCAATCGATTACAATGTAGTAAGGGTTTTCTCATCTCACATCCATTTTTGTGAGATATTACTTATTTGCCATTATTTCATGTGTATGGAGTATTTTTAATACTCACTAATTTAACCTATCAATGATATATTTTTTGCATTTTATTATTTTTACCATTTTATGATTACAAATTTTGGGTCAAATTTATCAATTGACTATAAACTAGTATGTGATTCAACCAGAACCTTCATTCTTTTAATCAGTTTATTCTTTCACATTCCTCGCCCTTTTCTTTTGTTTTATGATTCCCAAGGATGTGAAGATGTATTATGAATTACTATAATAGATAATCTAGGATATATTGGAATCACTAATGGATCTTTTATATATTATTTCATTTATAGTTGTAATGTCAAACTTATGTATGTATCTGGTTTCCTGAAAATACTAAACTACTCAGTCATTTTGGATATGACTTTCTTGTAATCCTTAAAATGTAATCAAATAATGCACCATATTTGAGAAACTAATTTCATGTTAATAAAGTAATCATGGTTACATTTTCATCGTACTCACATTTTAGATATGGGAATCTTAGAAAATGTGGCTAATAAATGTGAAATTAAAGAATGGAAATATTGGAAATCCAATGTATGGCCTCACACTAGAATATTTATAACTTTTTCATGAGTCAGGTCAACTACTGAGATATCATAACACCTTTGAATACTTCTATATCCATCATGAATAAGGTATTAAAATATGATATTACCTAGGGAACACATTGATCTCTGAAATGTGATGAAGCTAGTATTTGGGTATAGGTCTCCTTGGGAACCCTTTATGTAATATAGTTAGATAAGAATAGATTATAATGTAATAACTGGTTTTTTATGATGTGATCTTTCGTCTTATATAACTAAATAAATTACCATTTTAATGAACTTATTTATGATATGATTGGTGGTGGGTTACTATGTCGTACTCAAACCCAACATGGGCAGCCTACTCAATACCCAAATAGATTATATTGTTACAAAAAAAGATACAGATCAAGGTCCTAGGATGGATTTATGATTTTGGATAGAGATTTGATGAGTTGACTTGACATTTTTCTAATCCTTCTTGGGGAGTCATAGTGTCTTTAATTTCATTTTAATTATATACACTTAGCACTTATAATATCATATCATGTTTTACCATTTTTAGAGTATGGTATTTCTTATTTGGTTATCTTGGGACATGAGTATTGTTCTGGATATATATGATTCCATGTATGTTTAATTATTTACACTAGTGTTTTACTCTTATGGATAAGGGTATAGTCTCCCAATGAATGACTTAATAGACCCTAAATTCTTTTTGGTAGTCCCCAGCATATATGGAGGTGCACATGAGGTTTCATGGATAACCATCTTAGGGAATCATCTTGGGGAACTCTTGTCAGGAGGATAAACTGCTAGAATATGATGTATGGAATAAAAATTTAACATGTGTTTGGCATAGATATTGAAATGAAAGATTCTTTTGATCTAGATTTAGGTTAATTGGGTAGTCTTACAAATGTTTGATGCCTTAGGATCCCTATTCAAGACTAAATTTCGGAACATGTGGGAGAAGAACAATGTCATATTGTATGTGTGATCATGTGAATGGGGATAATTTCATGTCATTTCCTATGGGTAGTAGTGCTAAGTGATAGTTATGAAATAGATACATTGGATATGGACCAGCGTGATAGATCATTTTCTTTTTTTGAACCTTAAGGATCAAGCTGGGAGAACATGAGTGTTGTGGTGGAGGTAAAACCACATGCAGCCACAGTTCACAATATCTTGGTAGAGAGTCATGAAGTGAAAAATAGATATGTTGGAAATACAACTTGAGTGAGGTGGTCGGATGTTGATGAGATGTTGGTGGGATAGGTAGAATGACATCATCTATAGGTAATGGTTCCCCATATTGGAGCTGACCTTGGTGATGGATATATTATGGTTGTGTTCATTGATGATTTCATAGAATTAATTTATCTAATGACATTCATGACCTATATATTTAAATCACCATGGGAACATAAACATAGCCATGGAATTATTCTTAACTACCAATATTTGTTTTTTTGTATATTCGGAAACTTGGAGGTCATTCTCATGGAGGTTTATGGATTGAAATTAACTCTGGATTTTACATCTTTGACCAGTTATAGGTTGATGTCCTTGGGATGGAACATATTTGGATAAATTCCATGAGTTTCGATCTTATATTTCTTGCAGAGGGGTCATTAATAATTTTTTTCTACTGGTATATATATAGTCACTGGAATGTATGGGGTTTATCTTTTGACCAAATTTCATTATGTACTAGTTTGTGTTGATTTTGGGGAGAGGAGATATGAAAACACTTATTGTGGGGAGTAGTGTGTTTTTCATGGATGTGTGAAGAAGAATATTTGGTTTAAGGGTTGGAATCGGGGTTCCAAAGTGAAAAATGTGAGCTACAAAATTGGGTTCCCTGGGGAAGGACAGTAAGGTCCCATGTTTTGAATCGGGTTAAATTTACTAATGTTTCTGAATTTTTTTCAGTTTATCAACAGTCATTGTTTTTAAACCGAGCTCCATCATTTTATTCCGAGTATTGGAATTCCTAAAGGTGTTGTTTTCTAAACATTGATTGAAGTTTACAGGCGAAGGGGAAGTCGCACTTGCGGTGCACGGTTTGTCTAACCATCTGGCCAAACCGTGTGTAGTTGAAGTTTTGAGGCAGTGGCTAAAGCATGGTTAGCGCATGGTTTGTCTAACCCTGTGGACTAACCATGGGAGGAGTGTTGGCCGAGACAGTAGATAACACAAAGGTTAGTGCACGGTTTGTCAAACCGTGCGACCAAACCGTGTGGGCTCTTAAATGAGATCCTTAATTTTTGGATCTCACTCATTTTTTCCTTTAGATGGATCGTTTTTATTCATAAGCATCCATTAATCGGGATCACGATCCCTTGAAGGTAGGGGAACCTCTCCCAAGCATTTTGGAGGAAATATGAAGGCTTCTCTTGGTGAATTGATGTCGGATTCTTGAGGTAGGTAGATGTTCTTATTGGTTCTTTTTTGGTTTCATAGATCTACTTAGATATACATCTCCTCTTCTCTCGGTTTCATATATCTACACCTGTTATGGGTAATTGTAAGTATGAAGATGAAAATTGTCATGACCTGTCCTCGGGGCCCGTGTCGTGACTACCCCAAGCCCGCCTTCCATAGGCCAGGGGCTGGCGACTAGCACCAAGGCGTAAATCCCAACAAAAAGGGATGGCATTGCCTTTGAAAAGTAAACAAGCACCACAGAGCAAGCATGCGGAAAAGTAAATACTAAGTAAAACTGTACAAGATGTGCTGAAAGTAAAAAGGGGCCGGAAATACAAGCCCAACTGTAAAGTACAACTGAAAGTAAAAACAGCAACTGAAAAGGGAAAACTGCAGCGTCGAGCCGTCCTCCGGAAGTCCCACCTGAAGGGTGGGTACAGATAGCCTCCACTGCTCCTCGGGTCCACCTAACTGCTCCGAGTACGTCCCGCCCAGTGGTCCACCTCCAGGTACTGTCCTGCTCCGCACGCCTCCTCCACGATCAGCGCTGTCCGTCGTCTGCAACCAACACCACGAAGTGCGGGCATAGCCCGTGCAGGGGTGAGTATAAGCTACTCAGTAGGGACCCCGAGACCCCCGAAGGTCTCCCGAAATCTACAAAGGAAAGATACAATCACGAAGTAACATCTGACACGGCTTAGGTATATGCCCATACATATACCTAAGTCTTCAATTCCCGTTCGGCTCCAATGTCCGAGCCCAAGCACAACCCAGTCCACACAGGAACGAAAAACGTATACCCACTCAGGATAGAACAACACAATCCACAAAGGAGAGTAAACAATAAATCCACACAGGATAGCTCAACACAATCCACAAAGGAGAGAAACACCAGATTCAGCTCACACATGTATACTTCTTCGGATGACGATAAAGATGATCATTGAACCATCTAAGTCGTCTGACCCACGAAGGATCGATAGGTACTAACCTTGCAGTGACCCACACAGGATCGGGCCCACGCAGGACCTGTAGGAGTTGGCTCACACAGAACCGCTGAGAGATGACCCACACAGGATCGGACCCACACAGGATCGGGCCCACACAGGACCGGGCCCACGCAGGACCTGTAGGCGCTGGCTCACACAGAACCGCTGAGCGCTGACCCACGCAGGATCGGACCCACACAGGATCGGGCCCACACAGGACCTGTATCACTGATCCACGTAGGATCGCTGAGTGCAGTAGTCGTCGCAGTCCGCTGAGGATCTCTGCACAGTCGTCGCCGCAGTCCACTGAGGATCTCTGCATGGTCGTCGTAGAAGTCCACAGAGGATCTCTGCACAGTCGTCGCCGCAGTCCACTGAGGATCTCTGCACGGTCGTCGCTGTCGAAGTAGCAGTCGCAGCCAGCACTAGGGTTCCCGCACACAACAAGCTCATTCGGGAGGGTCCGCTTCACGAGCCGAGAGGCTGATACATCAACTGACACGATGTCCGAAGTTGATGTATCCAAAAGTTTCGTATCGTCAACAGGAACTCAACGTCGCAGACGGCGCGTCAATCGGACGCCCGGTCTGAGAGATATTGGCATTTTCGTCCCAGGGGCCCGGTTGGTTTTTAAGGAAAAACCAACCCGACCGCACTCCACCTGCGTCCAAACCTCGGGCGGAGTATGCCAAAAGATCCGTCTCACTTAGAGGAATTCAACAAAGCTCACGGCACGTCAATCGGACGTCCGTAGCTCAAGATATGAGTGTTTCCGCTCCGAGGGCCCGGTTGGTCTCGTGTACGAACCAACCCGGCCGAACTCAAAGTATTCCGAAACCTTGAGTGCGATATACCGAAACGACCGTCTCGATCCAAGGATCGCGTTGCCGCTGACGGCGAGTCGTTTGGAGGTACGAAGCTCAAGATACGGGCGTTTGAACGAAAACGTCCGAAGATGGGGGGTACGGGCCCGGCCCGACCCCCCCTGGGTCGGCCCGAACCGGGTCGACCCGGCCAGGGCCTGTCCGGCTCGACCGGGTCGGCCGAGCGGCCCGGGTGGAAGCCGCGGGCGCTGACCCGCGGCTTGAGGAAGAATCGCGGCCCACGTGCGGGCCGCGCTGGCGAACCGCGGACGCGCTGAGCCGCGTCCGCCTGGACGAACCAGACTCGTGCGGCGCGGGTCCGTTGGCCGCCGCCGCCGCGGCTTCAGCCGCGGCGGATTTCGTCCGGCGGCGCGCCGGGGCGCCGCCGGCAACTTCCGCGGGCCGCCGGCGTCACTCCGGTGGCCCGTTTTCCTTCACGTCTGCGCCGTTGCTCCTCCCGGGATCCGTTCTTCACTCTGGGACCGTCAAACGTCCGCTGCGGCACGTTCCGTCGTTGACTGTCAAATCCGCACAAAACGAAGAACGACGGAGGGTCGTCGGGCCGTGTTCGTTTGGCCCGCACCCTCCGCGTTAGAAATAAACAACCGGAAGAATTTGTTCAACACATGAACCAACAATTTTAATTTTGATAAAATAAATAAAATTGTTTCCTTGAATCCGGTTCTTTAATTTTTAAAGAAATAATGACGGGAATTAATTTTAAAAGGGGTAATCCCCATAATGAAATCCCTACCTTGATGATCGTCGTGCGTGGGCGTTCTTCGCGGAAGAGATCGTCACAGAAGAGATCGATCGTCACGTCGTCGCGGGGAGGCGTTGCGTCGTCGCGGAAACCGGCGTTGAGTCGGCGAACTCAAATGGTCGGTGATCGGAGATCGAAGATCGGAAGAACGTCTCGGGCGAAGGCGTCGTCGATTTCCGGGTTCGGCGTTCTTCGCGTTCTTCGCGTTCTTCGCGTTCTTCGCGAGGGAGAAGAAGTTACGAGGGTTCTCTCAAATCTTCTCAAGCGCAAATCACCAGAGGTTAAGCGTTGGCCTTATTTTATTATTACGCCAACGAATTTGAAAAACTGGTTAAGAAACGATCCATCAATTCGTTGAATTAATTAAACGAAAGAAACGACCCATTTAATTCACGAAAGAAACAGCCCAATTAATTCACGAAAGAAACAGACCATTTAAATGGTCTGTTAAGAATTTAGAAAACGCGTCGGTTGACTTTCATTAAGACAGGTTTTCACGGGTGCGTTTCTTAGCGGAAAGAAACGGTGGGGCTCGTGCGGGCCCCACCTCACAAATATCCTACCAAGGGGGTAGGATATTTCTGGATAGCATCCTATCCAGTTCAACTCAGTTCAAGCCGCCTTTATTTGGCTTCCAAGTTGCTTAAGTGAAATAAAATAAAGTTGTCGCAAAATTATTTTATTTCATACCTTTAAGCCCGAAAAAATAAAAACCACACCCGAGCAAACGCAACTCCGGAAGAGGCGTTTCTAAGCGAATACCGGCGCTGTGATTTCATCGGTGCCCTCAGAATTCGATTCCGGGCACCGGTTCAAATGTTAGAAAAACCCGCTCGTCTGTTCACTGAACGTACCCGAGCCAAACTTCGGAAAATGATTCCGGGCACACCGGGCCTCGGAATCAGGTGCCGTCAGAAACTGCGCTCTTGTAAAATTCCAAAGAAAATTAAGAAAAAAAATTTCCTTGAAATTTACGGGTCTTTACATTACTCCCACCTCAGGACTTTACGTCCCCATAAAGATACATCAAAAACTAGGGAAACAAATGTGGGTACTGAACACGCATCTGAGCCTCCCGCTCCCAAGTGCTCTCCTGGAGGTTCCCGTGCTGCCATCTGATGCGCACAAGAGGAATCGATCGCCCACGTAGGACCCGCTCCTGTCGATCCTCTATCTCCACTGGGACCTCCGCAAAAGTCGCTCCATCATCCACGTCTAGCTCCCCATAGTCAATGATGTGCGTCGGGTCGTGCACGTATCTCCTCAGCTGGGATACGTGGAAGACGTCGTGCACCCGGTGCAACTGAGGTGGCAGAGCCAGGCGATAAGACACCTCGCCAATCCTGCTGAGGACCTGGAAAGGCCCGATGAAGCGTGGAGACAACTTGCCGCCTCGGCCAAATCTCCGCAAACCACGTCGAGGTGAGACACGCAAGAAGACGTGGTCGCCATCCTCGAACTCTAGTGGCCTCCGCCTCCTGTCAGCATATGACTTCTGCCGGCTCTATGCTGTCCTCATCTGCTCCTGGATGACCTGGACCTTTTCTGTCGTGGCCCGGACCATCTCTGGTCCCACAAATGCTGACTCTCCAGGGTCTGTCCAGCACAAAGGAGATCTGCAAGGCCTGCCGTACAACGCCTCGCAGGGTGCCATCCCGATGGTGGAGTGGTAGCTGTTGTTGTACGAGAACTCCACCATGGGGAGGTGGTCCTCCCAGCTGCGACCAAAGTCGAGTAAACATGCGCGGAGCATGTCCTCGAGAGTCTGAATGGTCCTCTCCATCTGACCATACGTCTGAGGGTGAAAGGCGGTGCTCAGACGTAGCCGCGTCCCGAACGCCTCCTGCAACCCTTTCCAAAGCCGGGAAGTAAAACGAGCGTCCTGATCGGAGACGATAGTGGATGGCACACCGTGAAGTCGTACAATCTCCTGAAGGTAGAGACGCCCCCAGCTCTCTACTGAGCCCTGCCCTCGGATGGGCAAGAAGTGTGCCGACTTGGTGAGTCGGTCAACAATCACCCAAATGGAATCGTGACCTCTAGAAGTGCATGGAATTCCAGTCACGAAGTCCATAGATATCCCGTCCCACTTCCACTCCGGGACCTCCAAGGGCTGTACCAAACCTGCTGGTACCTGATGCTCTGCCTTCACCTGCTGGCAGGTGAGGCACCGTGAAACGAACTCTGCCACAGCCTTCTTTATGCCCGGCCACCAGTGCTGTCGCCTGAGATCCTGGTACATCTTCACCACTCCAGGATGTACCACCAAAGGAGAAGTTTGATACTCTCTTAGCACCTCCTCTCGTAAAGCGACTGGTACCAAGGTACGTCCTCTGAAAAGGACATCATGCTCTTCTCCAAGGGAGAAACCATCAAGTGCCTGTCCTGAGGATATCTGTGCACGCCGTGTCTCACAGTCAACGTCCCCATGCTGTGCCTCCCTGACCCACTGAAGAAGCGGAGGAGAGACTGTGACAGACTGAAGGAAGGCTGCTCCGTCTCTATCCACGAAGGATATCTGCAAAGCGGCTGGCTGCTCTGTCGCCTCCTCAAGTAGCTGGATGCCCGTCCTCCTGCTGAGGGCATCAGCCACTACGTTCCCCTTCCCAGGAGTATAGACTATCTCAAAGTCATAGTCCTGGAGGAACTCGAGCCATCGCCGCTGCCTCAGGTTCAGGTCCTTCTGAGAGAAGATGTACCTGAGACTCTGGGGGTCAGAAAAGACTGTGAAGCGCTCGCCCATCAGATAGTGTCACCATGTCTTCAGGGCAAAGACCACGGCTTCCAACTCCAAGTCATGGGTAGCGTAGTTCTGCTCATTAGGCCTCAACTGACGTGATCCGTAGGCAATCACGGCCTGCTCCTGCACCAGGACACACCCGAGTCCGGTACCTAATGCATCGCAGTAGGCTACGTATCCAACTCCCTCCTCAGGCAACCTCAAGATAGGTTCGCTGGTCAACCTCTGCCTCAGCTCCTGGAAGCTCTGCTGACATCTGTCTGACCACACGAAGGGTTTCCCCTTCTTCGTCAACGCTGAGAGTGGGGCCGCAACTCTGGAGAAGTCCGGCACAAATCTCTGATAGTATCCGGCTAGGCCCAAGAAACTCCGCACCTCTGTCACGCTCTTGGGTGGCTCCCAAGCTAGCACAGCCTCGATCTTCGGGGGATCCACTGCAACTCCCACCTCAGAAATGACGTGCCCCAAGAAGTAGACCTCACGTAACCAGAACTGACACTTCGAGAGCTTGCCATAAAGCTGGTGCTCTCGGAGTGTGTCTACTACAACACGCAGGTGGTAGGCGTGCTCCTCCTCCGTCGTTGAGTACACCAAAATGTCGTCGATGAAGACCACAACAAATCGATCGAGGTATGGCTGGAAGATCCTGTTCATGAGGCTCATGAACACTGCTGGAGCATTGGTCACGCCGAAAGGCATAACCATGAACTCATAGTGGCCATACCGACACCTGAAGGCCGTCTTCTGCACATCCTCGTCTCGAACTCTGAGCTGATGATAGCCTGACCTGAGGTCTATCTTTGAGAACCACCGTGCCCCCTTGAGCTGGTCGAAGAGGTCATCAATCCTGTGTAGCGGATACTTGTTCCTCACTGTGACCTGATTCAGGCGACGATAATCGACACACAGTCGCAAGCTCCCGTCCGCCTTCTTGGCGAACAAAATCGGGGAATCCCAGGGCGAAACACTGGGTCGGATGAACCCCTTGCCCTGCAAGTCCTCCAACTGTACTCGCAGCTCTCAAAGCTCAGCGGGGGCCATCCGATATGCTGGAGTGGATATCGGGGCTGTCCCGGGGTACATGTCAATATAAAAGTCTACCTCTCTGCGAGGAGGTAGTCCTGGAACATCGTTGGGAAAGACGTCCGCGTACTGATCCACCACTGTAGGAAAATTGGGTCTTCGCACGTCAACTGCTCCCAGGATGAGGCTAGCCAACTGATGAGTGATGGGCTGACCTCTCCTCTGCGTGAGTCCATCCTGTGCTGCTAAGGCTCCCTTCTCGCCGGTGAAGGTGAACCTGCTCCCGTCGGTGCGCACACATCGCACCTTACACCTAATGCAGTCAATCTGAGCATGGACCGTAGATAACCAATCCATGCCCAAGATGACGTCGTAAGGCCTCGACGTTGCTACAAGAAGATCCCAGCCGAAGCTCTCGCCTCCTATAGTAAGCTCACACTGCCGGCACCAGTGCATAATCGTCGAGTCTGCTCCCATAGGAGTCTCTAGCCGTAAGGATCGAGCCAACGACTCTGTCGGAATCTCCGAGCTCCGAACAAGGGCAGTGGCTATGAAAGAGTGACTCACTCCTGTGTCTATCAGAACTGCAGCAAGGGTGGAATAGACACAGATCGTACCTCGAATCATATCTGGCGCGCCGTGGTCGTAGGCCTCCGCTGCCTGGAGCTGAGCCTGTCTCTGCCCGCCAGCTCCCTGTGGTCGGGGCGGGCCTCCTGGTGGTGGTGGCGGCAGAGCCTCAAAGCGTCGCCCACCACCTGCTGCTCGGCCAGCTCATCTGCCTCGTCCGCCTCCTCCCTGCGGACTGCCACGGTCGACCCTCTGCCTCTGCCTGGGTGACCCCTCCACCGTCTGCTGCCCCTCGGTACGACAGGTCGGGCAGTCACGAGCCATGTGGCCCTGCCCGCCGCACTCGTAGCACTATCTGCCTCTCGGAAGGTTGGCTCCGGGTCGGGTGCCCTGCACTGCTGAGCCAGTGTCCCGAGGTCGCCTACCGGTAGGTCTGGTCCGCCTGGAACCCTGAGTCATCCGCCGGCTACCAGCTACCGAAGACTCCGCTGTCTGCCGCCCTGCGGTAGGTCTCGCTGTGGACTCAGCCAGGAAGCTCTCGATCAGGAGGGCTCGCTCCAGTACTCCTACCTGGGTCGGGATGTTGAGGGAGATCAGTGATGCCCTGATCTCGTGTCTCAAACCCTGCTCGAAGGTCCGGGACTGGAAGAAGGGGTCCCGTACCATGTCTGTCGAGTACCGAGAAAGGTCGGTGAACCTCGCCGCGTACTGAGCGACCGTCAAGCTGTCATGCCGCAGCTGAAGAAGCTCCTGGATGCGTACCGCTCGGAGGGTGGCCGGGACGAACTCTGAGCGGAAGAGGCTCTCGAATTCTGTCCAGATGAGGGTGGCCTCATCGTGTATCTGGAGCATCAGGCTCCACCAGCGTCCGGCTGCTGCGTGCAGTAGGCTCGCCGCGAGGATCACCATGAGTTCTGCTGGCGTCCTCACTAGCCTGAAAACTCGGACGACCGCCTCCAGCCAGTCCTCGGCTGCCTGGGGGTCCGACTCTCCACGGAACCTGGGTGGTCGCTGGCGCTGGAACTCATGCAGAGCTCCAAGGCGTCGTGAGTCATCAGCTGCCAGTGCTGGAAGCATCGGGGGCTCGACGGGTAAAGGTACCGCCGGTGCCTCTGCTGTCAACGGGCCCTGCACCGAGGCCTCGTCGCTCGGCGGGCTGTCGTCGCACCCTACTCTGAGAACCCTAGCTGGCTGCTGTCGTCGTGCCATCCTGAAAAGGAAATAAGTATGCCACGGTCAGAACTGTATACCTGGTGAGCTGACACAAGTAATCACAAAGAGAACTTGAAACACACATGCAATCAATGTTTTCGTGCATTAAGTCGGAAATCAGAAGTCAGGGACCTGGTGTATGGATACGTCGGTCGCCACACCAACACTGGACTCCCTGGACTGATAAACACACTCAATACGCTAAACACTATTGCTTCACATAGAAGAAAGATCAGATTCTGCGGTAGAACCGACCACCTCTGATACCAATTTGTCACGACCCGTCCTCGGGGCCCGTGCCGTGACTACCCCAAGCCCACCTTCCATAGGACAGGGGTTGGCGACTAGCACCAAGGCGTAAATCCCAACAAAAAGGGAAGGCATTGCCTTTGAAAAGTAAACAAGCACCACAGAGCAAGCATGCGGAAAAGTAAATACTAAGTAAAACTGTACAAGCTGTGATGAAAGTAAAAAGGGGCCGGAAATACAAGCCCAACTGTAAAGTACAACTGAAAGGAAAAACAACAACTGAAAAGGGAAAACTGCAGCGTCGAGCCGTCCTCCGGAAGTCCCACCTGAAGGGTGGGTACAGATAGCCTCCACTGCTCCTCGGGTCCACCTAACCGCTCCGAGTACGTCCCGCCCAGTGGTCCACCTCCAGGTACTGTCCTGCTCTGCACGCCTCCTCCACGATCAGCGCTGTCCGTCGTCTGCAACCAACACCACGAAGTGCGGGCATAGCCCGTGCAGGGGTGAGTATAAGCTACTCAGTAGGGACACCGAGACCCCCGAAGGTCTCCTGAAATCCACAAAGGAAAGATACAATCATGAAGTAACATCTGACACGGCTTAGGTATATGCCCATACATATACCTAAGTCTTCAATTCCCGTTCGGCTCCAACGTTCGAGCCCAAGCACAACCTAGTCCACACAGGAAAGCAAAACGTATACCCACTCAGGATAGAACAACACAATCCACAAAGGAGAGTAAACAATAAATCCACACAGGATAGCTCAACAAAATCCACAAAGGAGAGAAACACCAGATTCAGCTCACACAGGTATACTTTTTCGGATGACGATAAATATGATCATTGAACCATCTAAGTCGTCTGACCCACGAAGTATCGATAGGTACTAACCTTGCAGTGACCCACACAGGATCGGGCCCACGCAGGACCTGTAGGAGTTGGCTCACACAGAACCGCTGAGAGATGACCCACACAGGATCGGACCCACACAGGATCGGGCCCACACAGGACCGGGCCCACGCAGGACCTGTAGGCGCTGGCTCACACAGAACCACTGAGCGCTGACCCACGCAGGATCGGACCCACACAGGATCGGGCCCACACAGGACCTGTAGCACTGATCCACGTAGGATCGCTGAGTGCAGTAGTCATCGTAGTCCGCTGAGGATCTCTGCACAGTCGTCACCGCAGTCCACTGAGGATCTCTGCACGGTCGTCGTCGGAGTCCACGGAGGATCTCTGAACAGTCGTCGCCGCAGTCCACTGAGGATCTCTGCACGGTCGTCGCTGTCGAAGTAGCAGTCGTAGCCAGCACTAGGGTTCCCGCACACAGCAAGCTCGTTCGGGAGGGTCCGCTCCACAAGCCGAGAGGCTGATACATCAACTGACACGAAGTCCGAAGTTGATGTATCAAAAAGTTCCGTATTGTCAACAGGAACTCAACGTCGCAGACGGCGCGTCAATCGGACGCCCGGTCTGAGAGATATTGGCATTTTCGTCCCAGGGGCCCGGTTGGTTTTTCAGGAAAAACCAACCCGACCGCACTCCACCTGCATCTAAACCTCGGGCGGAGTATGAAAAAATATCCGTCTCACTTAGAGGAATTCAACAAAGCTGACGGCACGTCAATCGGACGTCCGTAGCTCAAGATATGAGCGTTTCCGCTCCGAGGGCCCGGTTGGTCTCGTGTACGAACCAACCCGGCCGAACTCAAAGTATTCCGAAACCTTTACTGAGATATACCGAAATGACCTTCTCGATCCAAGGATCGCGTTTCCGCTGACGGCGAGTCGTTTGGAGGTACGAAGCTCAAGATACGGGCGTTTGAACGAAAACGTCCGAAGATGGGGGCTACGGGCCCGGGCCGACCCGGCCCGACCCCCCTGGGTCCGCCCGAACCGGGTCGACCCGACCCGGGTCCGACCCAGATGGCCCGGCCCGGCCCGGCCAGGGCCGGTCCGGCTCGGCCGGCTCGGCTCGGCCGAGCGGCGCGGTTGGAAGCCGCGGGCGCTGACCCGCAGCTTGAGGAAGAACCGCGGATGTGCTGAGCCGCGTCCGCCTAGAAGAACCGGACCCGCGCGGCGGGGGTCCGTTGGCCGCCGCCACCGCGGCTTCAGCCGCGGCGGATATCGTCCGGCGGCGCGCCGGGGCGCCGCCGGCAACTTCCGCGGGCCGCCGGCGTCGCTCCGGTGGCCCGTTTTCCTTCCTGTCTGCGCCGTTGCTCCTCCAGGGATCCGTTCTTCACTGCGGGACCGTCAAACGTCTGCTGCGGCACGTTCCATCGTCGACCGTCAAATCCGCACAAAACGAAGAACGGCGGAGGGTCGTCGGGCCGTGTTCGTTTGGCCTGCACCCTCCGTGTTAGAAATAAACAACCGGAAGAATTTGTTCAACACATGAACCAACAATTTTAATTTTGATAAAATAAATAAAATTGTTTCCTTGAATCCAGTTCTTTAATTTTTAAAGAAACAAAGAAGGGAATTAATTTTAAATGGGGTAATCCCCATAATGAAATCCCTACCTTGATGATCGTCGTGCGCGGGCGTTCTTCGCGGAAGAGATCGTCGCGGAAGAGATCGATCGTCGCGTCGTCGCGGGGAGGCGTCGCGTCGTCGTGCAAACCGGCGTTGAGTCGGCGAACTCAAATGGTCGGTGATCGGAGATCGGAGATCGGAAGAACGTCTCGGGCGAAGGCGTCGTCGATTTCCGGGTTCAGCGTTCTTCGCGTTCTTCGCGTTCTTCGCGTTCTTCGCGAGGGAGAAGAAGTTACGAGGGTTCTCTCAAATCTTCTCAAGCGCAAATCACCAGAGGTTATGCGTTGGCCTTATTTTATTATTACGCCAACGAATTTGAAAAACTGGTTAAGAAACAATCCATCAATTCGTTGAATTAATTCAACGAAAGAAACGACCCATTTAATTCACGAAAGAAACAGTCCAATTAATTCACGAAAGAAACAGCCCATTTAAATGGTCTGTTAAGAATTTAGAAAACGCGTTGGTTGACTTTCATTAAGACGGGTTTTCACGGGTGCGTTTCTTATCAGAAAGAAACGGCGGGGCTCGTGCGGGCCCCACCACACAAATATCCTACCAAGGGGGTAGGATATTTCTGGATAGCATCCTATCCAGTTCAACTCAGTTCAAACCGCCTTTAAGTGGCTTCAAGTGCCTTCCAAGTTGCTTAAGTGAAATAAAATAAAGTAGTCTCAAAATTATTTTATTTCTTACCTTTAAGCCCAAAAAAATAAAAACCACACCCGAGCAAACGCAACTCCGGAAGAGGCGTTTCTAAGCGAATACCGGCGCTGCGATTTCATCGGTGCCCTCAGAATTCGATTCCGAGAAACGGTTCAAAAGTTAGAAAAACCCGCTCGTCCGTTCACTGAACGTACCTGAGCCAAACTTCGGAAAAATGATTCCGGGCACACCGGGCCTCGGAATCAGGTGCCGTCAGAAACTGCGCTCTTGTAAAATTCCAAAGAAAATTAAGAAAAAAAAATTTCCTTGAAATTTACGGGTCTTTACAAAAAATTATGATATGTTTTGGTGTTGTTCTTGCTAGGAGAAAGTTATCTACGGTAGGTTCAGGAAAAATCAACTAGTTTATCTTGAGGGTTGTTCGTTCATTATGGTTTCCGGAAAATACACCCGAGGTAGGGTCCCAAATAATTAACAATTTATTTAATAATTATAGATTTTTTAAATAGATTGATAATTTGAGTTTCCTTGATTATGATATGTCGATGCATGGCACTAAGGATGTTATTAAATAATGCCTCCCATATGAGATAAATGAGGATATGAACATGTGTTGATTCTATGAATGGGATACTAATTTAGTTAAAGTTATATGATTAAACTGTTGAATGATTTAAATGGGAAGGATGAGTCATAAGGTGAATAATGGTAGAATTAATTTTCAAACTCATGATTTGGAATGAATTTGTGGCTTTTACTGATTATTGGGAATATTGAATATTTGACATGTTCGGTATATAATTTGAAAACTAGTAATAATTAATGGATGGATTAATTTATTACATGTTAAATGGTAAAATGGTTAACTAATTGATGATTTTTTAAAAAAGATGAGATTTAATTACTTAATTATTGAATTAATTAATTTTCATGCATTAAATTAAGATTCTAAATTGTTTTTTTGTTACAATTGTTTTCCAGGAGTAATTTTTATGTGTATTAGTTTTTGATGCCTTAAGATGTCTTGGATGGAGTTGTTTGAAAATATGATATCTTCTATGAGATGGTTACTAAGTATCTTGGCTTTGTTCAGCATGTTTTTGCGATGATTATGAGGTTCTTGTAGATTGTTAATGTCCTGGACGAATCACTGTTTGATTGGATGGGTTTAAACTTGTTAAGGAATCTTGTTTTATTATGTGTTGACTTATCTGAAGAGCGATTTGTTTTGTTAATTAGTTGTGTAATTAATTAACGGATTGGTTTTTGTGTTGTTAGTAATAGTATTCTACACCAATGATAAAATATATATGTATGATTGAAGAATGGGTTGTGAGACAAGGACTGAGGCTCCAAATACTCAAAGGGTGTTTAGACATGGTGTTCTACACCAATGAATATATGTATATGTATGATTTATAGATGGGTTGTGAGACATGTACTGAGACACTGAAATACCCACAGTGTGCTAGACAAGGCGTTCTACACCCATCTTGCAAGCGAATATTCTTTTATGGTGCAGGGAAAGATGCTCCAAATACCCATGGGTTGTGATAGAAGGACTGATGCTCCAAATACTCACGAGGGTTCGATACGTGATGTTCTACAACAATTAATTATCATTACACTATGGGTCCAATTTTTCATGCCTGAAATTAGTTTAATAGTTAATGAATGTTGTTGTGACACGATGATTTGTGAATTGATTATGAGAAAGGCTTCAGACTTATTTATGAATTGGGTGAACCAATTTTTAATGGATGGGCTCAGACTTAGTATATGAAAGATTAAATTTAATAACTTATGATGCATTATCCAATCCAAAGAACAAGCTTGGATTTAGCCATTACATGATTCCTTAGATGGTCGTTAGAGACATCCGTGGTGAGTGACTTCTTCGGAAGATATCGGGCATAGGCCGATTCTCAAGACTTTCATAATTTAATAATATTTTGAATAATTGATAAATTATTATGTAATGATTGATGAGAATGCATGAAAAATCTAAAATGCATGTTTAGACACCATCTGGGGGCCGAAGCAGGTACATGGGTTTTATAGTTACATGTACTGCACACTTGATTTTATGCATGAATTCATGTGTTTTATGTTATTTATTAAATGTCTGGATTTGGGGTAGACACTGATGGTCTCAACCTACTGAGATTTATATCTCAAACCCAAATCAGTCCACCATTGTACTGGGTACCAGAGTAGAATCTATTTGGTTGCAGGACTATGTTGTTTGCATTTACTTGGGTGTAAGGAGTGGAGGACCGAGCAGAGGCTCAGGATGCTCCAGGAGATCTCTCATGGTACCCTGAGTCATTATTTATTTATTTCTGCATTGGAATGTAAAGAATGATGTTTTGTTTACTGTTTCCTACAATTGTATCATTAGCATTTCATGCATGCATCTGATGTATAATTTGGCATTGACCATTTTTTTGTACAGGATTTATAAAATATATTTTCCGCTGCTTTATCATTTATTATACCGTTTCCGCTATTTATCACCTTTGTTTATTTTTGAACACTAAAATAATGTTATAGTCTCCCCACTGACTATCCATAGACCCTCGCTGCAAGTCGACAGCCTCTGGTGTATGGGGAGACGCGATTGAGGTCATGTGGCGACTATTTCGGCCACCGGTTCAGGGGTGAGCTAGGTCGGGATGTTAGAAAGTGGTATCAGAGGATTATGTTTCTTTCCCTTTCATTGTCTTACTGTTTTGGGGTTGGTAGATAGAAGACTGGTAATGTGTCTACGCTTTGGTTAATAGCCATGATTGGGACTGATCACCTCTTGTAAAGGAAAGAACCATGTGGCCAGGGGTGATTAGAGGTTATAGTTGATATGATTTCACCTTGAGGCATTGGTGTATTTTCTGCAGTTTATTGATTTTGATATTTTTTCAAAGAATAATTTTCCTGGCCTGATATGGCAAGGAAGTTTCATACATGGATCATCATAGTCTCTCAGAGATTCACATTTCATGCATATAACATGACATGTAGTTTCATTAGTAGGATGCCTGGTAATTTGGATTGTGTTCCTTGGGAAAAATGTCTTTTTTATCTATTTTAGCATGCCTCTCTAGATATCATGTTTCAGTGATAGATTTAACATTCTTGAATGATTATATGCCATAAAACCTCACTTATTAGAATGTTTTGTTGTTGTTTCGTGCTTCTGTGTTGTACCATGTTGTTGTGTTATTGATTATGTTAACAAGTTAGAGATTTTTTGGATAGGTGAAATATGTTCTAAAGATAAAATATGAAATAAATGTTTATTATTCTAAATGGGATCCAAAATCCAGCAATAAGGTGTATGGGTGCCTTATCGTTTGGTATGTGGCCACCCATATAATTTAGACCATTAGTTTGATCATGTTAATTTCTGAATTGACATTCGTATCGATTAATGAGAGCTAATTTTAATACATGGAGTGTTTGGGAACTTCATTAATTGTGAAATGATGAATCATATTAAATGTGATGAATTAACGCCCTTTGAAATTCATAAAAATGTGAAAGATGACTAATTTTGATTTGAAGACAAATTAATAGCTTCCCAAAATCTACTGGAACCATGTACGTTAGTTTGGGAGTGTTTTTATGGGTTAACCTATATGGGTGTTTAAAATTTTAATACCTATGAATTTTCCACTTGGATGCTTTATAGAGAACACATTTTGGTTAAAACTGGATCCTCGTAAGTCACCTTATCTTTTTAAAAAGAATTTATTTTGATAAGTTTCCATAAAATCACAGGATGTCAACTAACTTAAATATTTTAAAAAGTGTGTTTTATGAAACTTGAATGTTCTACATTTGGGTGATTTTAAAATGGTACTTTTATTCTTTGATTAAATCTTTTGACGATTTATGATTAAAAGTGATTAAATATAATAGTCTTGGAAATGGAACCTATTGTGGTGTCCTCTATTTAAAACCCTCATGTAAAGGGTAGTTCAGACTTCTCTTGATATTACAAGGAATGGAAGCGTGAGTACTTTCCGTAGGTGTTATATTTCTTTTAAAATGGTATTATGTTTAGATTTTGAGCCTAGTGACTCATTTGAAGTGACTCGGTTTAGGGTTGACACTATTTCTTCGCATGGGGCTATACTGTGGTCAGTAGTGCCCTAAAAACATAAATTCCTTACTAGAACTGTGGCTTTTCTCACTCTTTTGGAGTTTTTGGGTGTCGTTTTCCCAGTTTGGAAATTCATTTTCCAAGGGAACCCTTGTTCGAATGGTTGGTGATGTGTTTCCTAGCCTTGTTGTGGTCTTGAGCATTGAGTAATTCTCTTTGTCAGCTGGTTATATGTGCCTCAAGCATGGTCGGCTGCTTTGTTGGTCATTTGACCCATTCTTCTTAGAAATGTATTACTGTTTAAGGAGTCATCTAGGAAAATGGTCTTATGAGAAAAAATGACTCTGAAATAAGTATTTGTTTACTATTGATTACGGTCTCATGTCAACTCGATGTATATTTACTTTAGAGTTAAATAATGGGTTTCATTTCAATACATGGATTAGTTTATGAAAGACCTGGGTGTTTTGACATGTCGATCTTGTTGTCATTCTAGCGCGCTGGTGAGTGGATGATCCTTTCTTTAGACAACATGGGAAATCCTATGTTTGGTATTGTCACATTGTTCTAGATGAACGTGTTGGCAGGTGATGCCGAGCTTTTATAATAGAGTTTTCCAGTAATGGTTTGACTGATCCTCTTCATGTCCTCGGTTTTCTCTTAGTGCTCTCTTCTGGATAGGACCAGTATGTCCCATATATTTACCTCATCATGGAGACACTAAGATATAGTTTTTCATGTACCACGTTGTAGTTTAAATGTTGTTAGGCTTGTGGAGTAGTTGTTATCAGGGTATCATGCGGGATGCGTTGACTCTTTGGACGACTTTCCTTCTCATGTTGGGGAACAGTTGTTTTTAAAGTATCCTTGGGATGTCATGACATGGTTTTTTCACCAGATGTTGGGTAAGGACATCGTTATACTTGCAGATGGTTTTGGATTAGTTTTAAAGGAATGTCGTCCGATAAAGGGAGAAATGGGGTTTTCGGTCTGCAACATCTTTCGAGGGAAGCCTGGGAAACATATTCCATTGTTTTATCGAGATTCAACCTTTTCCGTTGAAAAGGTCTTTCTAATGAAAAAAGATATAAGATTTGTTTTGATGTTTAAGCTTTAGAGTAATCTTTGGATCAATTTATAAAGGCGTATCCATCATGTTTGATAAGGGTAAAAGGTTTTTTTGTCATTGAGAAGGAAACATGTAACTTCTAACAAGAATAAATGACCTTGGTAAATAAGTTGTTTTAGTTGTGGTTCCCAATGGCTTCTCAGGGACGAGAAGTTTTTAAGGTGGGTATATTGTAAGGTCCTGTGTTTTGAATTGGGTTAAATTTATAAATTTTTTGAATTTCTTTTTTGGTTTATCAACGGGACGTTCTTTTTTAACTGAGCTCCAGAATTTTATTTCGAGTCTTGGAACACCAAAAGATATCGTATTTCGAACTACGATAGAAGATTTGAGGCAAAGGGGATGTCGCATAGGTGGATACGGTTTGTCAAATTGTGTGGCCAAACTGTGCGTAGTAGAAGTTTTGAGGCAGTGGCTAATGCATGGTTAGCGCACTTTTTGTCTAAACATATGGCCTAACCGTGTGAGGATTATTTGCCGAGATAGTAGCTAACACACATTTAGCGCACATTTTGTCTTACCGTGTGAGCAAACCATGTGGGCACTTAAATGAGATCCTTACATTTTGGATCTCAATTGTTTTTTCCTTTAGATGGCTCGATCTTCCTCAAAATCATTCATAACTTTTTGATCACTCTCCCTTGAAGGTTGGAGAACCACTCCCAAGCATTTAGGAGGCGATCCTAAGGCTTCCCAAGGTGAATCAAAGCCAGATTCTTGCGGTAGGTAGATGTTCTTCTTCTTTCTTGTTTGGTTTCATAGATCTACTTAGATCTACATCTCCTCTTCTCTTGGTTTCTATGATCTTGGACCGTTATGGCTAAATCTAAGTGTGTAGATGACAAGTATGATATGTCTTGGTCTTGACCTTGCTAATAGAAGTGATCTAAGGTGGGTTCATGAAGCATCAACCCCTTTCTCTTGAGGGTTCTTCGTTCGTTATTGTTTCTGGAAAAAGCCTAAGGTAGGGTCCCAAATATTTAAAAATTTATTTAAGAATTATAGATTATTTAAATAGATTGAGTATTTTAGTTTCATTGACTATGATATGTTGATGCATGACACTTCTGAATTTATTAAATAATGTCGCCCATATGAGATAAATGAGGACTTGAACATGTGTTGATTCTAAGCATTGGTTACTAATTTAGAAAAAGTGATATGATTAAACAGTAGAATGATTTGACTGGGAAGAATGAGTAATAGGGTTATTTATGGTAGAATTAATTATCATGTTATGAGTTGGAATGATGTTGTGGCTTTTACTAATTATTGGGAATATTGAATAGTTGACATATTCAGTATATAATTTGGAAACTGGTAATAATTAATGGATGGATTAATTATTACATGTTAAATGGTAAATGGTTAACTAATTGATGATTTTTAAATAGATTAGATGTAATTAATTAATTATTGAATTAATTAATTTTCATTCATTAAATTAAGATTTTGAATTGATTGATTGTTACGATTGTTATTCAAGAGTACTTTTGATGCGTATTTGTTTTCTAGGAATTATGTTATCTTGGATGGAGTTCTTTAAAAATATGATATGTTGTGTGAGATGGTTTCTTAATATCTTGTATTTTTTTAGAATGTTTTGTAATGATTATGGGGTGCTTGTAGATTGTTAAATTCTTGGATAAATCATTGTTTGAGTGGACGGGTTCTGACTTGTTGAGGAATTTGGTTTATTAATTGTTGACTTATTTGAAGAGAGATTTCTTTTGTTTATTAGTTGTTGAATTAATTAATGGATTGGTTTTGTGGTGTTAGAGATGGAATTCTACACCAATGGTAAACATATATGTATGATTGATGATTGGGTTGTGAGAAAAGGACTGAGGCTCCAAATACTCCCAGGGTGTTAGACTTGGAAGTCTACACCAATGATAGATTTATATGTATGATTGATAAATTGGTTGTGATACATGGATTGATGCTCCAAATACTCATGGGCTGCTAGACATGGCGTTCTACACCCAGCTTGCAAGCGAATATTCATTCATGGGATAGGGACTGATGTGCCAAATACCCATGGGTTGTGAGACAAGGTCTGATGCTCCAAATTCTCACGAGGGTGCGAGACATTATGTTCTAAACCCATTAATTAACATTGAAATGTGGGTCCAATTGTTCATGCATGAAATGAGTTTAATAGTTAATGAATGATGTTCTGACATGATGATTTGTGAATTGATTATTAGAAAGGGTTCAGACTTATTTATGAATTCGGTGAACCAATTTTAATGGATGGGATTAGACTTAGTATATGAATAATTAAATTGAATAACTTATGAAGCGATATCCATGCCAAAGAACAAGCTTAGATTCGGTATTTACGTGATTACTTAGATGGACTTTAGAGACATCCACGGTGAGTGACTTATTTGGAAGATATCAGGTGTCGACTAAATCTCCATACTTTTATAATTTAATAAAATTTGAATTATTGATAAATGATTATGTAATGATTGCTGAACTTGCATGACAAATGTATAATGCATGTTCAGACACTAGCTGGGGGATGAAGTAGGTTCTTGGGTTTATAGTTACTTGTACTTCTTACTTTATTTTATTCATTACTTCATGTGTTTTAAGTTATTTATTAAATGTCTAAATTTGGGGTAGATACCAGTGGTCCCAGCTTACTGAGATTTATATCTCACACCCTACCCGGGCCGCAATTACACTTGGTACTGGAGTAGGATCTATTTGGTTGCAGGACAATGTTGTTTTCATTTACATGGGAGTTAGGAGTAGAGGATAGAGTGAAGTCTTGGGATGCTCGAGGAGATCACCCATGGGGCTTTGATTCATTATTTTTTTTATTTCAGAATTGGAATGTAAAACATGTTTTTTTGTTTACCGTTTTCTATTATTATGTCATTAACATGACTTTCATGCATCTGCTGTATAATTTGGCATTGACCATTTGTTTTGTACAAGATTTATAAAACCTGTTATCCACAACTTTATAATTTATTATACCATTTCCATTATTTATCACCATTTTCTGTTTTTGAACAATAAAATAAGGGTATAGTCTTTCTACTGACTATCCTTAGACCATCTCTGCTAATTGGCAGCCTCTGGCGTATGGGGAGACACACTTGAGGTCATGTGGTGACCGGTCCGGCCACCGGTTCAGCGGTAAGCAGGTTTGGAATGTTGCAAGGAAACATTTGTCTTGAATGTGGAGGTTGATTGATATTATTATTGGCATCAAGATCATGTTGGATCTTAGGGAAACCCTAGATGTTTATATAAAGGAAATGATAGTGAGTGATGTAGATCAGAAAAATGATTTGGGAATCCTTGGTTACCCTAACAATGGTGTTTTACCAGATTTATTGGATATAATCAAGTATGTATGTTGTATGATAGTGATATTAGTTATGTAATATGGATCCGTTGATGAGTTCGGGGTAGTGTTCCCATAGGTGGTGTTGGGAATTTCTAGATGACTTGGTCGAGATTGTTTCAACATGTCCTAGAAAAATTAACTAAATTGTGTGATTTAAACCTCATTGGTGGATGTTTTTAAATGATTAGTGTGTTCCAATAATTAAATGGGATTTAAGTTGGAACCAGGTTTTCCTTTGATGAGGTTCATATGGAGAACATGTTTAGAATATCGATTTTTTCACAAGAAATGATGGATTCAAATGTTGGGAGGAGTTATCGTGGGTGTATTGGAATGGTGATTCGGGAATA
This sequence comes from Viscum album, assembly GCA_963277665.1. Lineage (NCBI taxonomy): Eukaryota > Viridiplantae > Streptophyta > Magnoliopsida > Santalales > Viscaceae > Viscum > Viscum album. The sequence goes on along the minus strand of OY728122.1, from coordinate 1,806,526,811 downwards.
GATCATGCATGTTTTTAATGTTGATTAGGATTCTAATTTTATTTTAAGAATATATATTTTCCTACTACTAGAAGATTGTGGATGAAAAATAAAACATATTGGGGGATAACCATATCTTTAATGAGCAGTCATGAGATGATGTGAATGGTGTTAGTGGTTTTATAGGATCAGGTGATCTCAATCTTGGTACTTTGTTTTAATGATGGGTGATGGTTTTGGATTGGGCCATTTGGAATCAATGACGTGAATTTTATTCATGGGATGTTATTAAAGTGTTTCAATGTGGAATGAGGTAGTGGGGCTTGAGTTTTTGGCACACAAGGCTTGGGAAATGTAGTTGAAAACTATGTATTCTTTATGTGATGTCATGCTTGGGTCACATTGTAAATTGGGAAAGAAATAGTTTCGTTCCATTTGAAAAGGGACATGAGTTTTGGAGAGGTTTAAGTTGGTTGAGTTACAATTGTATAGTCCATGGTAGTATGATGTTATGTATGATGTTTTTTTATGACACAATCAAGGTATTTTTCACTTAGTATCCTTATGTTGATACTATTGAGGATGTTGACTTCAGTTTGAATCATCCTTCGATGTGTAGTGATATCATGTCATTAGTCTTATTGGGAAAAATATATATTTATTGAATTTTATAGTGGACCAAATATCATGAAAACTTATCCTTATTGAAGAGAATGTGTGAAAATTCACAGATTCTCTTTGAGATATGATGATTCTTGGGGAATGCGACTCAAGGATGATATGTTACATGTTGGTTAGATTTTAAGATCCATGCAATGATATATGGTATATTACATATTAAATTTTCTAGGTTTATGTAATTTATTCAATAATATGTTTAGGTCATTAGGGAGTTCCAAGGGATCTGTGAATAGAAAAAGGGAAATGTTCCAATCTATGATTAAATAAAAATTGGCACTGGGTTAGTAGAAAATTTGTGATGTACGCATGAGTCCGACTGATGGGTGTTAATGGATTAAGAAACTCTGTTGGGTGGCCTCAGAGACAATAATCCATGAGATATCACTTTTATAGAAGTTAACAAATGGGAACCACGCAGTTTTTTCATACTGTGTGGGTAATAGGAAAAACCATGTAGCATAGTTTCCTCTTTGGCAAAGGGAAACACACATTTGGAGTGTTATTTGGAAAATCATGTGGCTAATCATTGTACCACATAAAATGTTAAGATTTTATATTTTCCCCACCCATAATATTTATTTCTCTCTGGATTTTTCAGCCCATTCAACCCCATTATAGATTGGGTGAAAAAACAGCTGCCTCAACCATCTCTATGGGTGTTTCTTCCACGATTCATTGTAGATAGGAGTGCCATTGGTTGAAAATTGAATCTCAGGGTAGGAAATTATATTTATTTCCATCAATTTTTTCTGAAGAGGCCATGTGGATTGATTCCACTACTTCCATTGATTTAATCCATTTTTCTAATTTTTCCATCATTTTAGAATTTTAGGCTATGTTAGTTTGATTTAATGACTGCTATAGGGATATAAATAATCTATTGAAAATATATAGGTGTTCCTAATTCAGTTGCCTAATTTTCTTGAATAGATATATGTTTATTTAGTTATTATAATTCACTTCCTTTCTAAAATTTAATATATTTTATTATTTGATGTAATATTAGAGTTATATTGAGGTGAGATACCCTTAATGGATCATGTTGTTTTCATTAATGTTGATATACCTAATGTAGGGAAACCAGGGGGTATGTCAAACACATAAAATTTATAAAATTGTTTAGTTAATTTATTATTAGGTAATTATGGGAATGACCATGTTTCAATTGTTATTTTTTTGTTCATTGGTTTATGGGGTGATTAAAAAGTTAAAATCTAGTTTTTGATAAATTCCTAGTTTGAAATCAAAATTTTTATAATTCTATGTTTTGTATTATGATATTGGAGTGGGTTTTAGTGATGGAATTTGATATTTTAAAAAATTTAATGACTAAAAATGTGGTCTTGAAATAAATGTATTTTAAAAAGTGTTCTCTTAATAGATCTAAAATGGTATTTTAAATAGGGAAGTGCTTTATTTTTAGAAAAATTTATAATGGTTGTTTTGAATGTGAGGAAGAGGAAATTAAATCCACAAGGAATGATATAGTTTTAAAAATACGATGACCCATATTTTAAAGGGTTGATTCATGATGATTTTAAATGAGTATTTTTATATATTTTTATTACATGAAATGATTTTAATGGTATGAGGAGGCCTACGTTATTGAAATAATATATTGGAAAGGTAAATTTGTTTAAAGATAAATGATCATGTCTTATGTTTTGAGAGTGTGGTTCTGAACATTTACTCTACTCCAATAGGATAGTCTAGAATGATTTTATTGGCCACACAGAAGAATTTATTGATATATAATTATAGTCTAAAACTACATACACATAACATATTGAATGATGATCCCGAGTTGTTTGTTCATTGTGAATTAAGTGTAGGACCATTGATATTTTCTTTTATTATGATGTGTTAATGATGATCTATTCTAATAATGTGGGCACAGATTGAGATGTTGGACTGCGACTCTATTCTCTGAAATTTATAGAAATTGATTGATAACCATACTGAGTTTCTGGATGTATGCCAAATTTTTTTTGGGAATGTTAAAAATCCTTCGTGACTTAATGTTTTTATCCCTTATTTTGATATGGCATAGACTACCATCATGACCATAGCTATTTTTGTTCATTGGTTGAAAAAATAATCCATGTAATATAAGAATTTTTAATAAAAAAAATTGATGTTAAGATTAATTTCCATTTTTCATTTTTTATTTATTCCAACATGATTACCTGCATATATTATTGTACGTACATCTGATTACGTTATTTAACAATAGTGTGGGACATCAAAATTATTATCATATTCTACTCAGGTTTCCATGGAACTTTGGTATGAAAGAAAATGTTGCTTGTTTTCTGTAACATGTTTCGTATAGGGCTTGGTAGATGGATTGTATATGGGATGAAGGATTGGGGAATTTTATGTAAGGAACAAGTTGGGACTCATGACCTTTTTTAAGAATCCATATGGTTTTGGTATTTTTTAAAATTGTCTTATGACTTCATGACCGATTGTGTGTCTGTAATGACCCAGACCGAAACAGCCACTCAAACAGTGATAAATTGTTCGACTGTTACTAATTTAGGCACACCTCCCAGAATGCTAAAGGATATTGACTAGTAGTGAGGGTCTCATTAGGCTTAGTAAGGAGGTTATACCCTCTCAAAGGAAAATAATGGTACTTTTCTGAGTATAATAATAAATATGAAGTGGAATAAATGACTCAAAAGACTCGAACTGTAATCACAGTGCGGTAGCACATTGTTTATCGATAAATAGAGGAAGCAATGAATATAAACAAAAATAGTGTAAAGTAAACACAAAATAATGATGATCACTTATAACTACCACAGAACAACCAGCATGCATCCAAAGTAGGTCATACATATCCATATGTAAAGGTTCCAATGGATAACCAGTTGTAGCTACAATACAAGTATGTTTGCTGGTACAAGAAATTAATAAAAACAATGTCCACTCCAGCTAGGCAAGACCTCAAGGTCCATACCATCTCCATGAAATATCTTATGCCACCCAACTCCTGAAGCTGACCACTTTCTTGCACGTAAATCCATAATGTTTGCACAGGTCCTGATGAGCCCCTTCATGGTGTGAGAAAAATCTAAATTGGATACCACCCAATGGTGTGTGCATAATATAAGTGTTTATGCAAGCATGGATTTATAAGGGAAACAGTAAAAAATAAGATTCACAAATAAACACTAACTTCGCTGGTGCTTAGCAGCCACCATGGAGTGTCAACTGCTTCAGCCATGCCAGAATCCCTGTTATATAACCAGCCACCATGTTCCCCTAACATCGCGTGTGTCATGTAAAAAATTCTCGAAGACACTCCAATGAAATAGTAACATAGAGGAACTACAATGCATGTAGTCAGTAAGTAACTGGAGGGATAGTGATGTCTTCCCTCATAATAAAGTAACCATAGGGACAACAATGTCTGCCCTCAAATAAAGTAACTGGAGGAATAATGATTTCTTCCCTCAAATAAAGGAGAGATTCTACCCCGAACCTGATAACCTCAATGTTTTCCACTGAAAGCTCCTCACCTCCCACGTGGCTTCCTACGGAAAGCACCCCCAATAAAATAATACATAAACTACAACTAACGGGGGCCTCTACCCACACATGTGGTCAAAACCTCCTCATCACAGAGTCTCTCTCTGTGTACACTACACATAGTACTGGGTGAGCGGTAATCACTAAAATAGTACCCAAGCCACAACACCTCTAACACCTCGTTCCCCTGTGACCCTATCTCTCAATTCTGATAGCCTTGTCATCCAAGAATCCCGGATCATGCCCAACCTGGAATTCACACTACCTTGACGTCTATGATGCCCAATCCCATGGTCATAACAACCCAACGAAACTCGGGCCAAGCCCAATCTATGATCAGCATCACTCCAAAATATCTAGGCAATTCCCAACACAACCCAATCATTCCAACATATGCAATTCTGTAATTACATATATAACACATTTAAACAAAACACACAAACAGGCAAAAAAATTTAAACAATTGAATTTCACTAGCCCAACGTTTATCAAAAAATAGTACATAGGTCTTAAATTCCTCAAATAGTACATTTCAAAGCTAAAGACACTAAAATAAATAGTTTAAAACAATACAAAACAATTGTAACTATTTATCTATCCACCGTCCAAAATGCCCCTATGAGAAACGACCCCTCCCCTGACCTCGCTGTAGAAAAACTGTAAAAGGGCATTCCCAAGGTCATTATAAAGGACAATTGAACAACTAAACAGGCAATAAAAGGTAAATTAGGGTCTCCCTCAAGATACCATAAAATGTGCCAAAGGTCGTGCCACCCAAAAGTGTACAAAAACACAGAATAAGGTTTTCACCACCTTCCTGAGACTCATAGACATATGCATGTCCGATATCGAGATCCAATTCGAAGCTGATCTTCATAGAACTATGTTTCTGTCAAATCTCGACAATTCCACTCAGATGGAAACTGTGACGCATGAGGGATAAAACCTAGAAGGAAACAGGGTTCGTGGGTTTATTTTCACTGTTGCGATCTCGCATCCACTGACAAATTGAAGAACAAATGTCGGATGATGATTCTATATTTGGGGACGTTCATCAGAACTTATGAATAGACATGTTCTGAAGTTGTGCAAGACGAAGCTGTTTTTTGAAATATGACACGATGCACATCCATTTAAGAGAATTGAAATATTTACATGGAATGTATTTAAGGAATAAAATCCATGTAGTGTCCGTGTCCATCATACAACATATGTGGAGATAGCCACCTGGCTTGGGCTCTCCACATGGGTTGGCACATGGCTTGAACCCAGGAGGTACACATAAGGATGGATACACAGTGTGTTAAATATCACTACACACCGTGTAGTAATAAATTCCTACACGGTCATCACACGTCATGTACTCAATGAACACCCGGCTGGTACATGGATAACCCATACATGGCTTGTACTTTAGATTACATGGCAGGTAGTCTGGAAATTTCCAGAACATCCCTGATTTTCCCAGTTTTGTCAAGAACAAGTCAAAAATTCAAACAGGGTCTGGATTTTTCTCCATTCTAAAAAAATAGAAGTTATTACAATCTATCCACCATAATATAGCTAATATTTGAGCTATAAAACGAATACCAGAGATGGAATCAAATATACCACCCTGATCAAAGTAACCTGGTCTTCCCCGGTCTCAATAGTTCTAGCTAAATTCATGTGGCTCCCCACCTTAGGAATCTCCTAACTCGGTCACAACCCAAGAAAACTGAAAACAATAAATGGTTTACTGTCATTTTTTCTAGATGCATGGTCTTATCATGATGTTTCGTCACCCCTGCGCCTCATTTTTTCTCCCGTGTCATTTTCGACATCCAAATGTTGCCTGCACCACATCAGTGTCTACCTCTAAGAGGTCCTGCATCCCATGGATGCTCAAAATAAAACCTAATTCTATGCACCCCAATTAACCCACATCTTAAATGCGCTGATGCCTAAGGACCATCAAGTAACCTCAATCCTAAGTGACCTAATGCCCACAGAACCTCATGTAACCTACATCCTCAATGACCCTGATGCTATGCATTTCATACATATATATAAATATATCATGCACCTGATATGGTGCCAATCCCACTGAACAACATCATATCAGTCCACATAGATCATGTGAATCACGTGCACTCAAACAGACATGAATCTACAGTTCATGGCAAAAAGAAAACATGGAAATCACGGCCACACCTGTGGTGTACCTCTAACTGTCATCGGCTCACCAGGCTTCTCAGCCTTAGACAACTCAATGGTGGGAACCTAGCTTGATGTATAGCTGCCAGCTGCCTGACCTCTGTGTGGTGCTACTCCAATCACTGGCCAATAACCCCTCTGGTGGATCCCATTGTCTCTGTCACATCTTCCATGTGCAGCTGAACTTCGGCTACCCTCTCCTAGTACCAAACCAGAACCAACTCCTGATGCCACCGTCTGTCTTGAACCCTGCTAGCCGACTATCTGAGAAGGCTTCCGGCTAAACCTCTCAAGATTCCTGACCTATCCACATGCCTGGAATTCCTTTGGAGACCAATCTCACTGAGTACGAACATGTCTTGTCTATCAACACATAATTAAAACCAATGATGAACTACTAAGAGGTTTTCTAGATGAATATTTGGCATGAATTACCTTCTGGAACTCATCCCATCCTAACTTCCTGATGTTCAAACCATCTCCTAAATTCATCGCCCAGCCAACTTGGGGCTTATCCCTATGGTTTACCTCCACTAGGAGTGCCTAATTTACCACCTCTGAAAAAGAACCCTACTGGAAGATATTTACATGTATATTAACAGGGTGTCATAAGTTATCCCTAATGTGCCTCACCCTAATCGTGTCATCGCTTATCATACTAGGTTGAAAGTGGGATATCTCATTGAAAGTAGATGCATAGTCCATAACCAACATGTCTCCATAATGAAGGATCAAGAACGCCTAAGCTATCTCTTCCCTCAGTGTCTCTGAAATAAAGTGCTCTAAAAACCTATAGTCAAAGTCCTTTCTTTCTAGCCCTTCGTGCCTGCGAGCCTCGACCTACACATCCCACCAACACTTTTTCGGTCCCTGCAGCATGTACTTCCCCCACATGACCCTCCACCCTGGAGGTGTCTCATGCTGCTCGAAGATCCTCTGCATGCTCTCTATCCAGTTCTCAACCTCCTGAGGACCACCCTCACCCTAAAAAAGTGGTGGGGGCTACCATTGGAACTCCTACGTCATATATGCCATAGATGGAACGATACACTGTGCACCTCTGTTGATCCCATGAAAGACACATACCGGGCTACCTCAGAGCTGCTCATTGATCCATGGTCTGAATTCTACCAAACCCGGTTATTTTCCTTCCTGCAATAGATCCTGAACTTGATCCAGTCCATGAGCCAGTACCTGTGGCTCATGCTCTACATACACCGGATCACGAACCTAATCATGCTCAGGAGGCACTGTACCATCTCCCGCATGATTCTCCATATGAGTCCACTAAATGAACCCGCTAAATACCATAAATGGTTAGACAGTCCATATATATATATATAACAATATAAATTCCACCCGGATGAGGGTATAAATAAAGAGGTATCATAAAACAACTACACTTACACTCCCATATAACAACCCATTCCCATGGAATTCCGACCACATGGATGCCTTACCTGACCTCAACATAGCCATGTAACAAAAGTACCTCGGTTCACGCCCGTCCTGACAACCAACGTTACCTCAAACCGACAACTGAGTAACCCAATCTTGATGATCAAAATCACCTCAAGAAAAGTACTGACTTGCTCATACAGGATCCAGATTCAAATACCCATCCACATGTAATTCTATAAAATATAAATCATTGATAAACACAATGAAACAAACAAGTAATTCTATCATGAATTTCACCTTTTAACATTGCAAAGCATGTAAATCCTGAAAATTGATATTATTCACATGGAATTATCACTTCACACAGAATACGTGAGGTTATAAAATTGAAATTCCATAAAAATGTGCCTATAAAAATCCAAAAAATCACTCCTTGTTGTACTAGGTCAGGCTAAAATTATCCCATACCACACCAGGTCAAGGGTTACATATCAAAATCAAAAAAATCACACACCAAGTGATCTACCGAGGAGGAAATTATATAAACCTTAATCTGAGAAAAAAAAGGAAACAAAAATTCTCAAACATGGAAACTTGGTATATCACTCCTACTTGGGGCTGAAGGCACAAAAGCACAATATAGAAACCCAGTTCCAGTAACACTCTATCTCCAGTCTACCATATCCCAAATATTAAACCAAAAGAAATAAAATGAAAAGACTCAATCACATTAGTCTCCAATAAAACACTGCCACTAAATCCTTTTCAAGAACTCCTCTGATACCACTTTGTAATGACCGAACCTGAACAACCACCCGAAAAGTGCTAAATTGGTCAAGTATTACTACCATAATCACACATCCCAGAACGAAAAAGTTTGCCGACTAGCAAAAAAGGTCTCATTAGGTATAGTGGGGAGGCTATACCCTCTCAGAGGATAATAATGGTACATGTCTGAGTATAATAATAATGATGCAACCGAATAAAAAAATAAGTAGACACGAACCAAACCTGCAGAGAGGAAGAACATTCATTATCGATGAGCAGTGGAAGTAATGAATATAAACAACAACAGCGGAACGTAAACAAAAAAACATGATATTCACATGTAACTACCATTGAATAACCAACATGAATAGAATGTTGGTAAAACATATCCATATGTAATGGATCCAATGGATATCCAATTGTAGCTACAAAACAAGTAATCATTCTGATATAGGAAAGTAAGAAAAACAATATAAACTCCAGCTAGGAAAGACCTCTAGGTCAATACCATCTCCATGCAATAGCTAATGTCACCCATCTCTTGATGATGGCCTATTTCGTGCATGTAAATCCATAATGAATGCACGCATCCCGAAGGGCATGTTCATGGTGTGGGACGAATCTCTGTAGGATACCACCCAACGGTGCGTTCCTAATATAAGTGTTTAAGCAGGAATGCATTTACAAGGAAAATATTAAGTATTATTATGCAAAAATAAACACAAACTCCACTAGTGCTCAACAACCAACTTATTTTGTCACTTACTTCATCAACGCTTGAATCTTTTTCATCTAACCAAGCATCATGCGCCCCCTGACACTTCCTGTCTCAAGTACCGATGTCCCGAAGGCATGCTCAATAAATATTAACTCAGAGGAACAATGATTCATTTCATTAATAAGTAACCAGAGGTACAATGATCTCTACCCTCAAAATAATGAAACCGGAGGGACCATGATGTCTTCCCTCAAATAATGTAACCGGAAGGACAATGATGTCTACCCTCAAATAATATAACATGAGGGACAATGTTGTCTGTACTCAAATAACAGCGAGCCTCTTCCCCCAACCCAATATCCTCAATGCTATCCCTTGAAGGCCTCTCACCTCCAATGTGGCTTCCAAAGGAAAGAACAAAAAAACCAATAGTACCTAAAACGAGAATAATGGGGGCCTCTACCCACATGAGTTGTCAAAACCACCTCATCACAGAGTCTCTCTGTGTGCACACTACTCATAGTTCTGGGTGAGTGGTAATCACCAAAATAGTCCCCATTCCACAACACCTATGACACATCCTGCCCCTACGACCATGTTGCTCATGTCTGATGGCCATGTCATCCATGCAATATGGGACATGCCCAACATGACAGTCACACTGCATCAATCCAACGTCCATAACGCCTAATCATCTGGTTAGAACGACCCAATGTAACCCTAGCCAAGCCCAACCTGTGACCAGCATCACACGTGAATATCAAGTCTATTCCCGACACCTCCCAAAGGTTCCATCAAATTAAATTCAGTAATTACATGTATAACACATTTAAAAAACACAAAAACAGGCCAAACAATCTAAACAGTTGAATTAAAGTATCCAAAAGGTTATCAAACAATAGTACTAAGGTCTTGAATGCCTCTAACAGTTCATATCAATGATCAATATATAAAACTAAGTAGTATAAAACAATACAAAAAAATTCTAACCATTTTGGAATCCACCGGCAAAAATGCCACAATGAGCGACGACCCCTCACCTGGCCTCGCTCAAGAAAAATAGTAAAATGGAATACCCAAGGGAATCCCAATGGTCAATTAAACAATTAAATAGAAAATAGTAGGTGATTTAGGGTCTCTCTCTAAATAACCGAAATCATTCCAAAGGTAGTTCCACCCAAAAGTCTATGAAAACACAAAACAAGGTATGCACCACCAACCTGAGACTAGTAGACATAGGCGCATTGGATAACGAGATCCAATTTGAAGCCAATATTCGTAGATCTATGTTTCCATAAAATCCTGACAATTCTAGTAGTATGGAAACTGTGATGCAAGAGGCATGGAAATAGGAACAAAACATGGTGCGCATGTTTAGTCTCAATGTTGTGATCCTACATCCACCCAAAGATAAAAGAACAGATGACAGATAATTATTCTAGTGTAGGAAATGTTATTTGGAACATTAAAATGAACATGTTCCAAATATGGGGAAGAATAAGCTATATTTTGAAATAAGACACGACACCCTTTATGTTGAGCGAATAAAAAAGAACATGGCATGTATTTAAGGAAAACATGTTGTGTAATGTCTCTTTACATACTCCAACATTAGTGGAGATAGCCACCCATCATAGGCTCTACACATAGGGTGGAACATGGCTTGAACCTAGATGGTACATAGAAGGGAGGATACCCTGTGTGTTAAATAACACTACACTCCATGTTGTAAGAAATTCCTACATAGTCATCACACGGCTTCTAAAAGACGATCACACGGCTGGTACTTGCCTAACCCATACACATCATGTACATTATAGTACATGGTGGGTAATCTGGATATTTCTAGAACATCCCAAATTTTCCCAGTTTTCTCAGGAACAATTCAGAAATTGAAAGAAGGTCAGGATTTTGACCCATTCTAAATAAACTCATGTTCTTATGGAATCAATCATAATGAAATATAATTTTTTCTGGTGTTTTTTTATTGTTTTACCCTTTTCATTCCATTTTATAGTTTCTTTTGGGTGACATATCAGTTGTTCTTTTTTTATTATGTTTTTTACGCTGATACGAGGGTATAGTCTTGTCATTATCCATTTATAGACTCCCGCTACATGTCAGAAGACTCTAGTGTATAACTAGGCATACCATAGTTCATGTGGAAACCCAACTCGTGGCATTGATTATTATTGTTTTAGATATGTGGCATTAGAAATATAATTATAATATTATCATAAATAGAAATCACATAAATGAATATTTTCGTATAGTCATTAACAATATATTTTACCATAGAATTCATTTGATACATGATTAAATCTTGTTTAATGTTTTAAAATAATAAATAAAATATATATAATAAATTATTCACATTATAAAATATATAAGATGATTTAAAATTTGTTTTCCTTTTAAATATAGAAAATAATACATAATATATTGTGTATTTTTCCATGATTTATATTTTCTATACAAATCGGTTCATATGTTTATATTAGTATTTCATTCTCAATACTATTTCTTCATTTAGGACATGTAACAATTAAAATTCCTATATACACGAAAAATACTTATTTCCTTTCAAAAAATATTGATGATGTTTCATGAGAAATTAAAATTTTATTATGACATATAAGAATAAATGAAATTAGATTGATAGTAGAAAAATTACACAAAAATAATAATGAAATTTTCTTTATTTACATAATAATAATATATCTCAAAAATATAATTACATACAAACTGAAAAATATTCAAAGGGGGAGTTATTTTGAAATAAATAAATTAAAAAGGATTTTTTAAATTTTTTAAATAGAATAGTTATTTAATAAAACAATTGAACATGGGAAAAAATATTTCAACTTTAAGAGATTAAACATTTTCCAATATTAATTTTTTCATCATCTAACCCAATTATATAAAAAGAATCCATTATTATCTCAATGAAATAAATAAAAACACATGTATACCATATAGAAAATTATCCTTACCCATTCCATTAATAAAACACATAAAATGGAATAAGCATCAAAGTTAATTCAACCATATCCCATAGGAGTAAATTTTTTCAAATTAAATATGTCACTTTATAGAATTCATTACTAATAAATATTCAGACCACACATCATAAAATCTATATCATTCTCACCATTCATCATTTTAAATTTAAATGGACTGTAACCTGGGAATAATATAAAATCATGAAATTTATTTACAAAACCAACTTGAATTTCCATTCAATAAATTAGTATAAAATATTTATAGATTGGTTAAAAATAAGAATAAAAATCATGTTTCATTTCAAAGTAAATAAAATGATTAATTAATAAAAGGGAATGAAAATATATTTTATTTTTTAAACTATATAAGTTCTTTGTAGGATTTAATAAAAATTAACCATGGATAATATATATGGAATGTATTTATATATATATATATATATATATTATAGATAATAATTTATGGATGTTATGTGAAATTATATAGATCATATTGTAGAGGTCTAAGTCCTCACATATTCCTAAGATACGTTTTCATTTTAAAATGGCTGGATGAGTATTAAGATAAGTAAAATATTTTATTTTAAAGATCATTATAATTTATGGGAAAAAATATTTATTCATTAATTCTATCTTTTCATCCATCATTGTGTTGTTGTTTTGGAAAAATTAAAAACATCACTTCGTGGATGTAGCAGTGCAGTCACACACACAAGATATATTACACAACATAATAAAATTTATATATATATTAGAGACATATGTTATTATATCATCATGTTAAATTAATATTATTTTTATAAATAATATGAAATAATTATTAAATCACTCTCTTAAGAGATATATATATTATTCAAAAACTACAACTAGATTAAAGCTAATTCTTTCGAGGATAGGTCCTTTGGAGATAACAATACCACTAAGGCGTGGATAGGGAATTCGGAATGGTATATGGATTAATATTTTTAATAGATAATAGGAACAATATATGTGGACAAAAATGGATAGGGTAATTTTCATAAGTTAGTTTAGTTACACAATTTTAGTCAAATATTTTTTTAAAAAATATAAATTAATAATCATCAAATGTTGATCTAAAGAAATTAATATTTTATGATAATGTGAATATGATCAAAATGTGAACATTAAATATGTACTAATAGAAGTGTTTTGATTACATCACTTAGTTTTACCTCTACTGAAATGTTATCCCTTTACTGAAGAACTATGTTTTTACCATTGAATATATTTTGTATAACCAATTTGGATTTATTTAATTAAAACAAATTATACTCTGTATAGAATATATGAAATATATATTTGTTTTTTGAGGAATAATTTAATTTTTTTATAGAAAAAAAATCATCAATATAACATACACTTATATAGGTGTGTTTTAATCCGAAAATGAATTTATACATAATAAACTACGAATCTAGTTCATATAGAATTAATTATATTATGTATAATCAAATGGGCTTAATTAATATTTAAAAATGACCCAAAATATAACATATCATTTTAAATATTTTATATGGAATTATAGTTTTGATATTAAATAAATATTATCAAAATTAGAAGATAAATAATAAATTTCAGAGATATCCATTGAATTAAAAATAAAAAATATTTGATATGAAGATATAAAAAAATAGACAACATTAAGAAAATCAGGTTCACATATTTATAATTTTTATTTTTAAATAAATTAATATATATCATGGGATTGAATTCATTTCAATAAAACTACTTATATATAGATTTAATAATTAGTTAGTATTTTTAATTTGAATATGTGTCCAAAAAAATAATTATATATATTAATAGGGAAAAAAATTTCTTAATTACATTTATAATTTCCTCAATAAAACACGGGTATAAACCATATGTAAGTTGTATAAACAGGACACACATATGGGGTAAACATTATTTATTATTAAATTATAACTTTTTTAATTACAATAATTTTAAATAGATATTTTTTTCGTATTACACTAATCAATAACTGGAAATTAGATGATTAAATCAAAATAACTAGATTAAAAATAAATAAGGCTATTTCTTAGTAACATATTTCATTATTATCCAAAATTTTATGCTTGTACATTAATTCTATTTGGTAGTTTAGTTTCATAATCGGAGGGGGGAAATTTGTAAATTCATTGGGATTATCTCTTCTTTTGATAATAATTTTTAATTTACATTGAAAAATAAAAAAAATAATTAATCATTTTACATCCTTATTACAATCAAGGAACATATCGATAAGGAATTTTTGATATCCCCAATATCATTGAAACAATGTCAAGAAATGATTAGTCTCCACATTTTTGGATGATATTAAGGACAACGTACATTTTTCAATGATATCCTAAATTTTTTATGATTCCATATAGGTATTGAAACAATTAATTCTATGTATACTTTGATAAATTATGATTTTTTGGAATGATTTTATTATATGGTTTTAAAATTTTATTATAGATTTTGTTCCAATTGAGTATTTGAATAACCTAATTTAATAATTTGATATGTACCTGAACATAATATATCATATAATGGTTTGAGATAAAATTTCAAAATGATTAGCACACACACACATGGGAATTATTGGTACTGTGGACTCATAACACCATTAAACTATATTAGTCCTATTGATAAAATTAGATTTTGTTTTGAAATATTTTTTTAAATAATGAAATCCATAATTTTTTATACTCTCTACTTTTTAGGCATTCATGGTCTGTTATATTAATTTCGTTGATTGATAAATCTTGATTTATTTCATTTTTAATAATGTGTCAAAATAAATTTTTCATAAGAGTGGAGAAGAGTTAGTTTTTATGTGTTTATAAAACATACATTTGTTGACTTTTTTTAATTGATATAATAACCCATATAAAATATTATTTTGAAATTTTCATTGAAATTTATGTTTTGAGATCAAAAGTGGATTTTCAATTAAATATATATTTGTCAATTTTAATGATAGAATATTAATTAATAAAAAACCTTTTGGGTCCAATATTTTGATATAAGAATTTATTTATTTCATTTAATTCAAACAATATACATGATTCATCTATTTTATGGAAGTTGACTCTTACATATGAATAGTGTAAAATGGACAATAACACATGGTGGGGATAGATTTATAAAATTGAAACATTTCACAAATTTTTTTCATAAATTATTCTATATGAAAATGGATATAATGACATATCAATATATATTAATGAAATATTTTTATTAAATTTCATGAAATGGGTTTAAAGGACATGTTTGACTGAATGAGGTAGATGTAGTATTTCTATTTGGTGTAATGTTTTTAGAAAAAATAACTCATATAACCTAAAAAAAATTAAAACAATATAGTACAATAAATATATATATTTTACATTGTCATCTTTTTGGTAGAATTTTTGTTTCATCAGTAGGGAGGATAAGATGGTGGTGGAATAATTACAATTGTATATATTTACATAGGATAAGTTTGGATTTTATAAATTCTCACTTCTAGTATGTTATTCTTTCGCTTATTTTAGTTTATGTCTCTCTAATATTATCAATGTACCCTCAAATTTAACTCAATAAATATTCCATATCCTTATTCTATTTGAACTTAATTATATGGATTCATGGTTCTAGATTCATTTATTGTGTAAGATATTATGTAAGACCCTTCCAAACTATATCTTATAGAAATCAATACTGTAATGATAATTGCACCCCTGAGAGTTTTTCTTGTTTATATGGTCAATCTAATTTTTAATCATTATATATATTTTAAGAATCCATTATGAGATTATTTTAAATTATATTTTTAAAAAAATTAAACCCCTTGAGCAATGTGTCAATTGACTTAGTTGTTAATATTGTTTTAATTGTGAGAGATAAAATTTGGTGTCAAAGATTAATCTTTTTTGGATTGATTTATAAGATTAAATTATAATCACCAAACATAATGTATTTTAGATTTAATATTGGATGTTCTCCCATAATTTCATACAATGATTAAATTATTTGTACCAACAGTCAGTAGACAGTGAAGGGATTGAAAATCTTAAATTAATTTTAGGGATTTTTTTATTATTATTGGGATAAAGTTGTCTTACATAGGATAAATAGATTAAAAAATTATAAAACTATATTTTAATGACTATTATAAAAATAGATTATAACTATAAAGTAAATAACTTGTAGTATACTTTGGACAGAGTCACTAAAATTATTATATTTAAAGTAAATATTCCATTAATTAATTTATTTTAGTAAAAAATTTCAACAATAACACTATAATTGATTCCATTTTTCATTTCATTTCCTTGGTTATTAAAAAATATTATATTTTTTTTAATTCACTTCCTGATCAAGGGATATGAACATAGACATCCCTACTGATATCCGTAGTTTTGATCACAAATATTTTGGATTCTCATGTGAAAATTCTCATAACATTACATGTGGGAAACATGATTCAAAAGGAACCTTATATTAATATTCTGAACTGGTTGACCACATAACCGGTAGTTGGACTGGTGGGTCACATGTTCTAGTGGGTTCCTTCTTTTATTCAATATCCAACTAACTAGAATTGACTTTTTAAAGAGGTCAAAGTGAGAAGAACATATCATCTTGATCAATGTATAACAATGGTATGTTCGAATATAATAGAAAATTGGTGGAAGGAGTAATAAATGAAAGAAAAACGTAAAAATAATAGTATAAACTGAATTAATGATATCAAAAAATAATATACTTTTGTGCATATATTTCTAGTTAATGATACATAAAACAAAACAATAGATATAAAATAGGAAACAAGATAAAAGATATTACATGAATAAAAAAATGAAATTAATCCCTTGATGGAGAAATTCATGAGTATCCTAAGATTCAGCTCAATCCATTAATCATAACTCATAGGTACAAGAATAATAGCCCTTGGAATGATCCATCATCCAATGAACAAGAGTTAACTCAGAACCCCCTA
The DNA here is from genome assembly GCA_963277665.1 of Viscum album. Lineage (NCBI taxonomy): Eukaryota > Viridiplantae > Streptophyta > Magnoliopsida > Santalales > Viscaceae > Viscum > Viscum album. Next base: position 1,806,509,536 of record OY728122.1, on the reverse strand, counting down.
AACATTGGGGGACTAAAAAGGGTGTGAAATATAAATTCCATTAGGATACCACCCACAATTTCTACCGAAAAATAGTTCCATGAATAAAAATTTAAACTTTGTGCATGTATAATTTATTATAAAAAATGATATATAAAAAATTACATGTCGTCTCATATTCCATTAGGAATCCTATACGATGCTAACTACTTTAGATCATGGATTTAATGAATTTTTTAATAGTTAACATTATATATACTAATAATATTTACTAATTATTCTTATATATTTCATCAAATAATATGGACCAGGTATGTTTGGAAATAAGTGTTTATACAAGGTACTGGATGGGCCATGGAATATCTCAATCGACCGTTAATATTCTAAATAATTCAATAAGTTCTAATATATGGCACATAACCTAAATCTCAAAATGTGTTTGGGACTTAATGTTCATTACATGAGATTGTGATTTTATCTTCATTTCAACAATGGATATAGTGAGTGTACCTTCAATTGGACACTCACTACAAGGGATGTGGTGTGTCATGCCCAAAATATAAATAGTTTTAATGTAGTGATGTGCCATTCTCTAAACCTAGTGTGTGAGAGCTTGATACCACCATGATAAACAAGACCCATTCCATTATTCCACATGTTATATAAAGAAATATTCATATTTAAAATTACATTTATGAGTTAGGACATCTCATGATTTAAATTTTTTAGTCCCAATTATAATAAAGGAATTCTCAATTGAATAAAATTGAAAGAATCTATTCTAATTTAATTACAAATAATGGTGAGGTCATAACATCAATTTCTAATCTATTTTCAATAATTAATTTAATTCACTAATGGAATGAAACCCATCATGAATATGTCATTATATTTAACTTATATAATTTTAATCTATAAAAACATTTAATATATGTTTATATGGATTAGGATGTCACATATAGGGAACCATGGTCAAAATTGTAATTAACTACATGAGGAGTCCCATTGAAAATGTATTCCAAGCCCTTTGGAGAAGCTCGATTCATTAGTCATTTAGATATGTGTCTGCCATGTAATTCAATTTTCAAAATGGGAAAAGCACATGGAAGTTGATTTCGCTCATTAAAAATATATATATAACGATGTATAAAACATTAATGAAAAAATATGGGAAATTTAATTACATGTCACACGACAAGAAGTACCGTTAATGAATTGGATAAACTCAAATCCATTAAATTGCATTCTATAAATAATATAAAACAAATTATTAAATTTGAAGTCAATGCACCTCATATGAGGGGTTTTATTATTAAAACGTGAATTTTTTATTAAATATTCCATCTATAATAATCATGAATCATATATAAGAGTCGTAACTCACATTAAATTAAAAAATAATTCTATAAAAACTACTAATACATGGAAAAAATTGAATTATTAAACATGGAACTTAAGAGGATCCTTCATTAATTGAATAATATACTATAATGGGAAATTAAATATATAGTAGATATATTAATAACGGAACACCCACAGGGTTACCTTGTTTGAGGATGGCATCCTATGATATAAAAACATAGTTGAACAACAGCAATACTATGTGAAAATATCAATTTAAACCAATGAGTGTAGTTTTATGTCAACATGTTGCAACAGTCGACATGTGGAATAATGAGAATTATTATAATTATATGGAAACATGGGTAATGACCTTTAGACCACCTACTGTGACATCTTGAACCTAGATGCCACTCAATGGGTCCCCCGATCATAGTGGGTAACATTGCCTCAAGCACATATCCTCGAATGACAGAGGCTTTCGATATACATCATGGTCCCATGTTGTGTCTGTAGGGAGACAATACCCTCATTAACATATTTTATCCTAGATAATGGAAGTAAAAATTGGTAAATAGCTGAATAAATATAATTAAATAGGAGACACATCAAAAAAATAGATACAATAGTAATAATAACTGAACCAAATGGAATAGCATTGAATAATTGATATACTATCTTGTCACTAGAAAACTGGAAAATATTTAAACTATATAGAAAGAATAATACGTTCCACATAAGCCTAAATAAAATCAACGACTCTATCAATAATCTCGTGCACTGGGTAAGTCAAATGCTATCAGTCTCTGCACTAAACAACAAACAATAAATTGTTTGAAGTTGCATGAATCCATATTTTAATACAATAAACCATTAAATCAACATCTGATACCACTTTTTCATATCCCAGACTCATATGCCACTCAACGGTTTCCCTGGTCCTATTTTTCCATAGGGCCTCAAGTGCATCTCTCCAAAATCCAAAGTATGCCGACTAACAGTGAGGGCTTAGGGTGTGTCTATTGGGAGATTATTCCATCATTAGAAAAGGATTTCATAGTGAGTGGATGTAAAATTATGTAATCATAAACATAAATATATTCAAATAGAGTTCACAGTAAAAAAAGAGACATAAACAATAATAAAAAAACAAGAATAAGAAAAAGTAGAACAGTAAATATAATTTATGTTTACATTGTTTTTAAACTGGACATGGGATTACGATCCCAAAAAATGGTTTATGAAAAATTACTTAGCATTCCTAATCTCTAATATAATGCCATCAAATAGTTAACTATGTAATGAAATGGCTTTGATACTACTTTATTATCTACCAAACCCATATTTCACTCAACAGGTGTCATGAGCCCGGTGGGCCACATGCCCTCAAGCACATCTCCCAGAAGGCCAGATGCCACCAACTAGTATTGAGGTAATAGAGTGTCATCATGGGGAAAATTTTGCAACATTACCAAAGTTTAGCTTATCATAAGGATGTATAAATATGTAAATTTTGGAATCAATATATTTAAATAGAAGGCACATTAGTAAAATGTAGACAACATTAACAATAACTAAAACAGTTAGAATAGAATTCAACAACTGATGATATGTCATGTGACAAGAAAACTAGAAAACATGTATACAAGACAGTTGGCATAATATATTCCTCAAAAATATAAATCAAATCAAAGACTATCTCAATCATCCCGAGCTATGGTATGTACATCTTCTAACATGCACTATACTAAACATCAATAAATCAAGTGTTTGATGTCACGTGATTACCTTTTTCAACACCCTTAACCATGTAATCTACTCCAAAACCAAATTCCTGAGTACTAGATACGTCCCATGACTCATGTATAAACATTTAACCAATTCCATTAATTAATTAATTATCAATTTTAGATTCATAGGTCTTGTGAGGCATATCCAACACTAACAATATCATTTGATAGTATAATTCGGAATGTAACATGATGGAACATGGAAACCATTATTAACAATCTTTAATAATTATGTTCCATGGTAATAACCAAGGAACTATAGAACTTAAGAGTATCCAACATAGTAGTAACTATATCATGGCTGAGGATAAAAGTAAAATACAAGGAAATTCCACAAGGCATTCCAAAATTTGTCTCCTACTGAATCCAAGGTGATCATCCAAGGTGGAACGGGGCAATACAATGACATGGCCCTATAGGGTGTAACCATGGAACATACATATCATGGTGAGATCTAAGGAGTGTATCCAAGGAATCCTATTATAATGTCATGGGATTATACTATTTCACATCAGGAATCCAAGAATAGATAATGATCAGGATCAGGATCTAGGTGTGTATCATCATTTTCAAGCCATATCCTTGAATCAGAATGGGCTTATTGAGTGCTCATGGAATTCTCTGATTAGAATACATTGTGAGCTCAAGTCAGTACATTACAATTTAATTATGATGTTATGTAATATTTCATCCAGTTAATTCCATTCCTTTCATTAGTGTGACATGGTCATGTAGCATGCAACCTTTTAATGAAGTCACTTTTTTCAAGCCCTTACATTCATTAGTGTGACAAGGACATGTCACATGGAACCATTCATTTAATCAATTTAAACCATATTACATATTCTATTATCATTTCACTACCTTAAATTATGGTCGAAAGGGGTTCTACGGATATGGAACCAAATTTTCATTTACCATTAAGTCGATGTCATACCCTTAATATACATTCCAATTCGCATTCCACATTTCATTTAAATATTGAAGAAACTACCTTTGGTGGGTAATGTGTTAATGATATATGGTACATTCCATTATGAAACTCACAATATTATCATGAAATTTATATATTAATGCATACACATTTGATGGTCAATCAATGGAACACTTGAATGATGTCACAAGCGTGTCAAAAAAATTAAACAAAAAATATAGAATAACCTTCAAAATGGAAATTATAGATTTTTGTGGGGAACCGCTAACAACTAATTAAATATTTTGAAAGAATATACCTATAATATTATAATGATTGTAAACATGAAATATAAATTCCATAAATGACACAAAATTAATTCAATAGTCCCCACATGACAAATCCAAAATAAAAAAACTTTAGGGACAATTTATACACTACAAATCTTAGGTTTATATGAATCTCCTCCTCTTGTAATATCCATTTAATTGGATTGGTTTAGTTTAGATCTATAAAAAGTAGAAAAATTCACATACCTAGATAACTTGGTCTAGGAAAAAAAGGGATGTATAGTGGATCAAGATGACTTGAGTAAGTATAGTTTCACATCCAACATGATGAATGGATGATTGATCAGATCCAAAATTATGGAGATCATATAATACCATGATTCTTCAGAAAAAGATATCCAAAATGAGATCCATGGAGAAAATTCCCACATAATATCAAATTATGGGAGAAGGAGGGAGCTTAATACATCATTGTGGGTAATTTTTTAAAAATACCTAGAAAAAAGGAATTTATGTGTTTTGTTATAAAGGTTTGAAAATAAATGTGAAAACCATGAGAGGTATTCTTGGTATAGGGAACCTTTAATGTTTAGCATGCACAACTCAATGCGAACCATTCCATTTGGTTCTATCCATAATTTTCAATCTTCATGGTTATCCAAACCACGGGCCACCGATGTGTCAACCTATCGACCTGGACACTTTGCTCATAAAGATGGGTTTCAAGTATCAAACATTCCCCAAAAACCCCTGATAACTTTAATATCCCATTATGAATCCACGTTATGTCCAATTTTATTAATAAGATAGAAATATAGAAGATCCCTAACATAGTGAAAAAATGGGTTCTTACACCTAACATATTCCATGGACTCTTCTCTCACCAAATATCAATGTCTGATATGCTTATATTTTATAGAAATTTTAATAATGGTATTTTTCCAGGAAATTTGGGTAAATGAACTTGCATCATGATAACTCACTCAAGAATAGATTAAAATAATAACGATTTAAAATAAATAGAGATCACACCAACATGGATCTATAGATGTTGACAGTATTTCATTATGAATATGGACATTGGATATCATACATATCCTAAGATAGGATTTAGAGGAACCCATGGGAGAGGGAGATACACACACTATTGGATAAGAATGGAAAATGATAAGAAAGGAGTTTAAAGTTTTCATTAAGGTAAAAAATTAATTTTACCCTTACTAATTGGGATGCATGGTTTGGTGGGACTTTTCAAAAAATATGTGCCTACTGTGTGGCTCCTGCTACTTAAGAACATCACCTAACATGGTATCCCAACATGGATTTCCCTAACTGTGTGCATGTCGTGTGATGAATAGTGTGATCAGAATGTCGAAGTAGAACTAATCGTGTAAGAAAGTTGAAAGGTTTGAGAAATCATGTACAACCCATGAGGGGAACATCTTATCACCTTCAACAACCACATGGTTTTCTATAGTGGGTCGAATAGTTTTAGACAAACTACACTCCAAATTAATCCCTTGCTATTTTTGATTACATAGATCTCAATGCTCCTGATAAAGAATGGCAGACACGAGGGACCCATGAGGCCTTTACCCAAGTCGAAAACAACACTTTAATGTGTTTAAAAACTCATAATTACTACCTGAATGTTGTATTAAAGAATTATGTTTCAACTTAAAACAAAAATTCAAATTCCCATCGAATTATAACATGTGTCAAAAAACAAGTAGTAAAAACCTCCCCATAATAGAACATATCATCCTATGAAGCCTTCAGGAAAAATGATAGCATCACCCAACCTACAAGGGTCATAATGTCCTGTTAAAACAATAATATAGTGTCTCTCAATTTCAAATACACCTACATGCATTCACAATTTCATAAATCCATGAAGTGATAAAAAATGATCCAGCCCTCATTTTTTTAACCGAAGCACCAAAATGGTTTTTCCAAAGAATATTTTTTAGAGAGACATTATCAAATCACCATCTCTTTAAAAATTACCTCAATGGACCTCCACAAAACTGGATTTAAATTTATATTGATTCCAGTTCGAAGATGCAACACCTCCACCATCTGATTTTTCACTACAAGGAACACCCTAATAATATTAATGATGTTACCAACATAATTTCTTTAATAGATAGAACGATATTAAATCTAAGGTTATATCTAGGGCCTCATTGTATAGTAACATTTGAATCTTGATTGAAAAAATAAAAAATGGTTGAATAAGAATTCCTCAGAAGTAATATCTTGACATTAGGACACCACCTGAATTTACCTAGAAGTGTACAGAAACATTATTCCATATTTTCCTTAAATCCAAATAATATGAAAATGATTCGAGCCACTTTTGACAACTTATCATAATGATTCTCATCTTATACGGCTAATGACATTCAAATTAACCAGAATTACTTCCTCTATGGAATCGTGTTGTTTACTCTAAACTCTCTCAAAAAATCCAATACCTAACTACCAGCGGTGTTACACAGTCAAACCATCATCTGACCATTAATATATCACAACTCATAACAATAATGGGTGTAACCCAGATCTATCCTTCTTGAATCATCACCCTTTAAACATTACATCTGAGCATTAAAAAAATTCCAAGGTAAAGTCATATTAATTTAAACTGGACTCTAAATAAATAATGGGACACCATACTACATGTATTCAAGTGATATGTTTGTAAATATCCAAAATGTTCACATTTGATCATATATTGAGCCCATAGTGGCATCTTCCTAGAGATCTTGTTTGAGGAAAATGGATTGTATCCTAGATACTGACAATGTATTTCTTACAAATGAACCCAAAAATCACTCCAGACTAACCATTCCTATATATTCAACCACCAGTTGAGTGTGAAACGTCAATAAAACATATTTCTTAAAACAGAAGAACACATGAAAACAAAGGTTATCATATAAACAATTCTCTCCCAATTCCTCATATAAGATGTCAATATATGAGACTTTATCATCATTAACAGAAGTACAATAATAAGATATAATGTATTTTCTAGAATATTTGATAAAATTATATCAATTTCAAGAAGGATAACATAGTACAGTTTTTATCCATCCATAACCAATCAATAGATAAAATAATACTTGAACCAAAACTAGTGAACTTCTTGGATGAAGGTCATCCTCTCCTACAGATGCATCGTCAACCAAAAAATGATGCCTTCACAACCTTAAGAATCCCATGATTGGTAAAAAAACCCACCAATGTCCATGAATGATCATTTAGGTTTCAAGAGGTTTCACAAAAATCCATCATTTTCACTATCATGATACCTTGTAGACACATAAATGATTCAAAACTAGCTAGACCAAGGGAATTCAAGAATGACCAACTATTTTTAAATAATTCTTCATTTTATTTCTTCATACATGACTGGGAACACACTCACATGAACTGATGAGATGATCACCACCTTAGGAATGTTCTATACATTTGGAGGATGTATAGACATTCCACAAAAATTAACACACAATCATATTCACCTTAAATTCACATGAAAAACATTTCCTATTTACTCTCACAAATTCCAAAACATTTGGAATGAATTAAAAATCCATCATGGACAACATGTCAAATAAAATGATCAAATTTTATGTTATCTTGGTCATTGGGATGGACATCAATCATATAACACCCATGAAACTCTACAAAGGAGATGACTAGAGGGAATACTACATAGCACAAGGGTCAAGGATTTCACCATACACTACTTGTTCATTATATAACATTTCCACTTGGTGAGCTCATTCTATAAGAATAAACATTTCCCCATGGTTTTTGATGCAATACGACCATCACAGATATAATCTATATGATTTATTCCCTATGAATTAAATAAACATATATTCCATATAAAATATTTAACCTACTATCATGTTTCATCATACAACCATTAATCTAGAAGACAACATAAGTTGACATCTATCATTGTGGAAGAAGATACTTTTAGATGACCTACTAAGGTACATACCATGCCCTAGGCATGTCTCACCTACCAAAACTATTCATTATATGATGATAAAACTAGTAAAAAGGTCAAGGAAACCATGACCACAAATCCAGAAAAGGTTTTTTATATAATCTAAGTGTCCTTCTTAGAGAAATGACTCCTGAACAACACAAAAAGTCAACGATATCAAGGAATTTAGCAAGGAATTTAATATCAAATGGTTCTACCTTCCATAGGATAGACACTTAAAAAAGAGAAACCTCCAACCCCGTCATTAGGTAATACCAAATTAATTTCACTAGTACATACTCCCATTATTTAAAACCATAATAGAAAAGAACATTTTTTATAGGAAAATTTCATGTTTCCATTAAAATAAACTAATAGAAAAGTTTAAACTACTCTTACCCAAGTGTTTAAATGAAGGAAATCACATCATGTTACATTTAAATTTAATACATTGATTTACATGCAAACATTAAATCTTAAAATATTTAAAACAAATCATAAAGAATCAATTATAAAATTAAAACACATGGTAAAAAATGGTGACTGAAATGTTTCTAATTATGAAATACATGGTTTGTTAGAATGTAATTCAATAGAATTTTACTAATTATTAAATTTTCACAACACCCATAGCGAGTTATATCATAGAAAAAAACATTATCCCACTAACATATATGGGTATTGTTATCAGTTTAGTAATGTAATCATAAGTATTTCTAGGACGATGATATAGAGTTACAAGATATTATAGTGTAAAACACTTCATTACAGACAAATATATATATATATATATATATATTACAATTTACCATTATAAGATAAATAATGGCCATATAAATAAGTGTTTAGTTAATGTGGATTCCATATCCAATTTTATATAGTTCTGATATAGTTACCATATTGGAATTCAGTTTTCATTGATAAAAATTAAATAACATTAAAATTTGATCATTGGTGATTTTGAATTTTAATAATGATATCTAAACATGTATAGTGTTTAATGATGGTTTGAGTACACTGGTCATTTTTCCCATTTTATGGATCACATCACATTTAAACTGACAACCAGTTTCCATTTATTTAAAACAAATAAATTCAACCCGTACAATCAATTACATACCAAAAAACTGGGAATGTGATCATAAGTAGTAAAAATAGATAAACATGAGAACAATCAAATATAAATGTTACATACACAAAAGATCATCAACAAGTTGGTAGTGTGGAATATGATCAACTAATAATGGGGGAAATTCACATGGTAAATAAAAAACCCAAGCATGTTATATAAATTTGCATGCTAATGTACTAAAAAATACATAAAAAAATTCCAACTATTTAATATAAAAAACATGGAATATAACAAGCAGAAAATAAAAATAAATAAACATCCTAAAAATGAATCAACATAGAATCAAATACGCATGGAATGTGAATTTATAGGATTAGATAATGAAACATGTAATGATAATTCCTTTACGTAATAGATGATGAGATAAATACCAAAAATTTCATAAATTAATAAGTAATGAAAATTACAACAATCGCTTATGATCTGGTCATAATCGACTTTAACATGAAACAACAAGAATAGTGATCCCATACATATCCACATAGACATTCCTCGGATCAGGGCTGATCATGTGTAGGATTGAATATTTATCATGCACTGAAACATTCCTAGTATCCTTTATACTAACCCAAAATAGTAAGAAAATGGAGAAACTATTACTCTAATACCACATTGTAATATCCTTAACCTATATGATCAATAAATTTTCGATCATACTAGTGGGTCACATGGCCTCATGCACACCACCCTTTATGCTCGAGGAATCCTACTATTAGCGAGGGTCGTTGGATGTTTTAGAGTGAAGACTATACCATCATGATCAGGGTAACACTATAGTATATCATATTATAATAATATAAAATAGTGAAAGAATTAATAAATTAATGATAAAGCAGTGGAAGGTTAATATAAACTAGGTGAATTATGGCCAAAACCAATATGAAATTGTTCAGGCATGTCCACATATTGATACATAAATAGAAATATTATAAATACAACATGAAACATGATACGATATATTACATGAATTAGAAATGAAACGAAATTCTTATGGTTGAAGTTCAAGAACATATGGGGCACATACTGAGTCAGTTTCTCCTAACTCCTAGGTAAAGGCATAATAGTGAAAACTATAATGTAGGTTCATATGAACAAAATATCTTATCAGGTACCCTAGTGAAATGGTGACATGAGAATGGTGCATGACATAAAACATAGTTGGTTACCATCCCCAAGGTCTGTAGATAAAACGATTCCCTGAATATAAATTAATTTAGTGTTCATGTATATGGAATAATTATAATTTTGAATAATTAAATATACATCAGATCTAGTTCTATGATGACATATGAACGACTCTACCTGCTTCGACTAATGGAAGAAATAAAATAATAAAAAACAAATATAGTTATAATATGTAAATGGTATAGTTATATATTACATCCTCCAATATGGGCCATGTAAGTGCAGGTGGAAGTGGCCACATACCATGTATTCTAGGTTCAGGATTGGCTAGACACAACTCAGTCACCCATAACTACTATAATTGAGAATATAATCTATAATATAGTTTACATTCCCTAAATTGAATAATGATAGGGAGTAATCCTGATTGTCTCTCTAGATGGCCAATATGTTTTCATTTCATCACTCGATACATTGCGGGTTCCATCATGTTGACACTCATAATAATGAATTTTGTGCATCCCTCCCTCTATACAAATAGTATTAATGGTGCAATATGTCATTCACAATGCATGATGTAATGGAGAATGAAACCCCATGCTTAAACGATCTCTAACAATCATTCTATAGCACATATGAAGTATTAATCAGATTTATAATTGTATCCATCCAGAATTACCTCTATATTTTTACATTTATTAATCCCAATTATATCTAAGAGATTTATAATAATAAGAATTCACATAATGTTTTATTCTTATAATATAAAAATTATTTTGGTCATACCAACCAATTAAATAAAATTTTAATTGTATAATTTAATTCATTAATATACTGAAATCTATAATGAACATGTCCTTCCCTTTGATCAATTTCATTTTAACCTATAAAAACATAAAAATATAATATTACAAGGCCAAAGATAACACCTATAAGGTAGAATGGTCAATTTCTAAATTACCTATATTTGAAATACCACTTATAATAACACCAATAACATATGAGTATCTGGGGTCATTGGTTATTTGATAGGTTTGGGAGAAGCTACTCAATTTACATAATGGGACATTCACTTATAATTTGATTTTGATCATTAAATATCTATATTACTTGAGGGAAAAATCTTAAAAGGAGAAATGGAGTATTTACAAGAATTATATAAAACAATAACATCCATAGTGTTAAGGAAAACTCAAATGCATAAACAAGCATGGTATAGATATCATATAACCTCTTTGTAATTTAGTATGTGGAATGCCTCATTAGATGGGTGTTATTAAAAAATACACGACATTATTAATCACTCCATTCATTGTGAATAATCACAAATCCTATGTTAGAGTCAAAACTCAATTCACATTAAAGAGGATTTTTAGACTAACTACCAAAACATAGAAAATGAATATAAGTATTCAACATGGAACTTAGAAGGTTCCCTCAATAATTAGACAAAATAGTAAAAATGGAATTTAATTTATAAACCAATTTGAATTCATAGAAATTTTTCATGGAACTTTTTCAATGAGATATAATTGTGAAATTAAATTAAAAACACCAATGGGGTTCCCATGATCGAGGTTGACATCAAAATATTTCTAAATAAGGATGAGCATGAGTAATATAAGGTGAAAATAGAAATTCAGATAAAAAAATTCAATTTTGAGGAAATATTTTGAAAAGTAAATTGATTGGCACAATTGAAATAATTATAATTATATCAATATTTTGGGAAATATAAATAGACCACCTACCAGATATTATGTATAATTCACTATCAATTTATGAAGGTCTGATTTGGTTTGGTTTGGTAGAAATTGAACAGACGGAAATCTTCCCAGAAAATTTGAAAAAATGAAGTTACACCATTTTATCCCAGTTGGGAGGAAATTTAAAAAATAAAATATTAGAAAATAATAAAGATATTACGGATGAATATCCATAATTAATGAAATTATTCAATTCAGACAATAGATGGAAGAGATCTATCAAATACTATGTTAGGCATTGGAGGAACCCATGAGAGAGTAGGCTACACATGCTAGAGGAGAAGAAAAAAGAATGAAAATAAGGGAGATTTAAAGTTTCATTAAGGTAAATAAAATTAATTTCACCATTATTCATGGGGTTACATGATTTGGTCACCTGATTGGCTAAATTGTTGGCCAATCGTATGGCTCCCGCTTCTTAGTAACACAACCTCACACTGTTTCCACACATGGTTTTCCCTAACAGGGAACCAACTATGTCATGAATAGTGTGAGAATACTACCTAATTAAGAATAAACATGTATTATAGGTTTATAGTTGTGGTCCACATGCATAGACCATGCAGAAAAATTCTTCTCACCTACTACAGCCACATTGTTTTCTATGGCCTGCTGTATAGTTTCTGAAAAATCATGTTCCATGTTCAGCCCTTCCAATATTCTTGTCATCATATCTAGATTCAAAAAAACTCAATAAATGATTAGAAGGTCCCCTTAAAAAATTTCCCATGTATATAAATAACTCAATGAAGTGTTAAAACCCACATAATTATTTTCCAAATCTCATTTTAAATAATAGGTCATCCAAAAATGCGAAAATTCAAATTTCATTTGAATTTTTCATTATCTAAAAACACGAGTCATTACAAATATTCATGATAAAACCACATTCAAACATACTAATATTAATTAATAGTTATATAATGATATAAACTAACATTAGATATTTAAAATATCTTACACATAAGTACAATTACATCTATGGAAGTGAATTTTTTCCCATCTATTTTGCAACAAAAAACAATTAAAATTCATCTATGAGTTCCCCATCTAATGTGTGAATTATAATAACCACATAAATTACAAACAATATAGGTTAAATAAAATTAAAAATTAAAAAAATACAAATAAATAAATTATGCAGTAATCTATTATAAATTTTGAAATAAAAAAAATTGATATATTTTCAATGGATAATATATTGGGAATTCAAAAAAAATCAATTAATACAAAAAAATTATTATATTTAATGAATCACATTTTTAATAACCAATTGATAAAATATTCCCATTTAAATGTTCTATATTTCATATGACCAAAAATAATACTCATAGGTCTTATTATACATTTTAAGTCTGTTTCCAATGTTTTCAAAACTCGAAAAATCATGATCATAATCCAAATTCTCCATACATCCAATGTGCTAGGGAAAAAAATTATCTTCCCCTAAAAAAATATGAATAAATTCATTAATAATTATTGGATAAAAGTGGTATATTATTTGAATTTATAACAAGAATTATAACTTTTTATATTTTTTTCCTTCCAATTAACTAATATATAATATTTTAGAATTTTTTATAATGGAACCATTAAAACATGGGGTTTTAAATAACATCATGGTCTAAAATTGTTTAGAACAATATTCTGATTATGAAACAAAATCTTGGTTGATATTTTATTGAATTATTTAATTAAAATATAAATTGTGATAATCGATCAAATCTGTATCAATATTTTTCCATAACAAGTAATTTTGTTGTTGTAGTTTAATTTGAATATTTTTAATAAAACAATATTTATCTAATGTTAAAAACATTATAGATTAATATGATTAATGCTAAAAATATTTAAAACATTGATAGATGTTTATGATATGTGTCTATAGAAAGGATTATATTTTTCTATCCTTAGGGGTCTATATAAACATGTTTCGATCCTCATAGCTGTTTTATTGAGAATGAGACTCTTTAATCCAATATAAACTACCTTATAGCTTGATAATTCATACGTATTTAAGAAATAATAAATTAAAATATTGTATATAAAAAAATAGATAGATGTTTATAATGAACCATGTGTTCGAAAATTTTGATTATTCAGTGTTTCTTTTGGATAGATAATACCTTTGGATTCTATTTACTGAAAAAAATGAAACTCCACATGGAATTTTGGATAAGTTGGATTATAAAACATAAGGGAACTAATTTTTTTTAAAAAAATTAACTTATTAATTGATAGATATATTTGGATATTAATACCTAATTTATTTTTTAGCTTCTATATATTTTCTTTTATATTTCCATATGAAATAAAAAGGTGATATAAATGATAATTAAATATTGATTAAATTATTATCTAAATGGATTCGTGGAAAATGATTTTTTTCATCCTAGTGAAATGCATTTTTTTCTTATAGAATTATGTGTTTCATTTCCTGGAATATCAATATCATAATTCCTTCCTCTTGTAATCATTAATTTAATATGTTGGACATGCATTTCACTGATGTTGGTTCCAATTTTTACAATGGAATCCCACTTCCTAGGAAACCATATTCAAAATATCAATCATTAGATACTGAATCTTTTATTTTGTGGATTCATTGAATAGATCCCTCATGTAAGTACCAAAATATTTCCTCCAATCATACATTCACATTGATCAATGTCTCATTGGAAATCCAAATGGTTTGGTTGAAGCCACATGTCATTTTCCCCAATTAATGAACATTCGTTTTTTGGTCAGTATGATCCTCCCTACATCCATGACCATGAGAGACTCTCTTAATCAATCATATGTAGTTGTGGTGTGATCAAAAGTGGTCTCTAATGGTTATTTATCTACAACCAGTGCGTGTATATTTGATTATGTAAATGATGAATATTTTATGGTATATATTATATTTTTAATTTTAGTATAGTGGATGAAAGGAACATATTGAAATGAATTAATCATTCCACTGATTATCTATATAGTAAAGTGAAATAAAATAGAATGCATAAATACTATTCTATTAATTCACAACCCATGGTCAATAGTTCTTATATTTAGGTCACGGGGTTTATGAATATGGTAAGTATAAATTTTTTTAAAAAAATATTATGGTGGACGTATTAAAAAAATCTTTATTTAGAACCAATCCCTAGTTTGGAGGTTTTTATTTCAAATGAGATGCTCATAATGAAAAAATAAGAACTACTTCAGATACATGAAGGTTCCTTGGTAGTGAGTGGTCCTGAAAAATAATATACATCACCTATTTGTGATACTAAACCAAAACACGACATCATTATTTTACAATCATGGTTAATTGAAGTTGATTTGATGTTTTATATAAAGGAGTAATTTGATATTGATAACCCACATTAATGGTTTATTTAGTCTAAGTAATATATGTTATATGAGTATTTTCCTGTCAATTGTTTACAGAAGGATACTAATAAAATTTTGGAGAGTGTTCTTTGAGAAAACCTTCATGATGATCAATATTATTGGATAAATACTTTATATTGGATATTAACCTAGGAATTTTAAAATTTTGTTATTGTCATGGAAGAGTTTATTCATAACTTATAGAATATTTACTACCACATCAATGGTAACATCAAGGATAGTCTACATATGGATGTCAAATCAATTGAATAAAACTTACATAGGGTGAAGGATTCTAAATAATAGAAATTATTATGGAATGGTATGGGGATATATTTGGTTTCTTAAGATATTGTATAGAAAATATTTTTGTGAGGGTTCTCACATCCCTAAAAAGTTAATCTAAAATTAAATTATATTTATTATGTCCACATTAACCCTGAAATATTTATTCGAAAATGTATAATACTTGTGTCCACCAAAATAAATGAAAAACAATGAAGCAGGTGATTTCTTTCCAATGTCATAGTTTTATTGTAACTAATGAATGATGAATCTAAACAATGGGGTATTCTAGTAAACAATATTTTTCTATAATAAATTTTATATAACCACATATTAGTTAAAAAATTATTCCTGGGAATCATCATGATCTCCTCATTTTGACATGAAAAACATCCAATGACATGGGGTGACCAAGGAATTAATCCTCATTGATCACATTCCTCACAGATAGATTTTCTATTGATCAATGTTCTCTTGATAAATACTTCATTAAATAAATTTTTATATGACTTATAAATAATATTATATATTAACTATAAATATTAAAACATATCAAATGAAATGTAATGTCGACATAACAAAAATTTCAATGTTGATATTAAAACCATAGATAAATTATTATGGTATATTTAATTTTTTATTGTTTACATAATTATTTTAAAATATGGTAAATAATATATATTATATGTTGATTTATGATTTTATCATTTTGGTAAATTTTAAATATATATATTAATACAATAATTTTAATAATTGAGAGATATATGTTAGTGGTTGAATAAATTAAAAATGATATATTATTTGATAATATATGTATTCCTAAGTATCCAAAATTTCTAAAATAACTATGTCATCAAATTATAATTGTTGAAAATAATAAAATGGAATATTCTTATTTAAATAATGTTAATTATTATTGTGTATTAATTATTAAATTAAGAAGTTATAATAACATATTTTATAATATTTGAAAATTTTATAACTCATGTCAAAATTTGTGAATTATTTATTAATTAATATTTTTTACATGAATTACGAATCATGAGTAGAAATATTATATTAAAGATGTTGGCTTTTATATTTCAAAATATTTTGAATGATTCTTGAAATTAAAATAAATGTATTTATTTAGTTATATTTTTTGTTTGATAAGTTTTTTAGATTACTCATAAAAATAATTTTTCTTGTACATAAGTGGTATAAAATATAACACATCAATAAATTTTGTATATATTTTATGGTGGAGATAAAAGCGTTTCAAAAAATAAAACATTTCTAAAATAGACACATTTATTAGTAAACCATGTGATTATATGTTTTGTCGTAATCCCCCAATAAAATTCAACTTCTCTGATTCCGTCTAATGTGACGAATTTTGAAGACCATGATCATACTTCTTGTAAGTATTTCCCAATGTTGGGTCTCTATAACTAGTCATAATTTATATTTTAATATTGCACTGTGTTCCAAATAGTTGAATTCTATTTTTTTTTGGAATACATATTTTGTAGAATAATGATATAATATAAAGGGTTACATTAGTAATGATGTTGATTTTATCAATACAATTGATATGGTAATAGTTTTCTATTTTCCAAGAAAGATTAATATGTCATATAATTTGGATGATGAGAAACCTAAATAAATAATTAGAGAGAACAATGGAATATTGGAATCATTTCATAATTAAATTATGAAAATTTTTAATTCAATTATATTATGGATTCAGAAGGACTAGATATTTTTGTTTGATATCATTTAAAAAATCTTCTTTATTAATGGAATGTAATAAGTGATATGATCTGATAACTAAATATATTATTTTTAAATGGAATAATCATTATAAAGTTTAAAATTATGATAAATTTTGGTGAATGGAAAACATAACTACTTAATACTATATATGTATAAATATTTGGTAAAATATTTAATAAAAATTCATGTCATTGGTGAAACACCATCACGAATATCTAAGTACTTATGTTTTTTTAAAAGTGGATCTAGATGCATAAGAGGGGAATTTAATTATCTATATAATATTAAAATTCAATGATGACATGTAATATATATAAATTATGTTTTTATATATGCATACAGTCAATATGAATTGGATCACAAATATATTAAAGAGTTTGGTGTGTTTTCGAAAATCTTATTATAGCATTGGAATTCATACTCATATAATAATTATAAAATTTATAAAATTTTGAGTTAGTTTTAGAATATTAATATCATTTTATTAATTATATTAAATTAAATTAATAAGGAATGAGATATCTATGTTATAAATCTGTGTTTAGTATAAAATGTTTTTCTAGTTGAAATAGAAAAAATGTTTTCTAAATTGGTAATGAGTTTTTTGTCGAGAATATAGTCAAAGATATTTAATAATAAGTATTATGTAATGTCTTAAAGATTATTGATTCAATTTTTTCTATTTCTTGGGATACATGAAGGGGATATAAAAATCCAATGTAAATTTGATATTAGTTACTACTTCCAAAAAAATATATTCTTTGAATTTGAAGGATATAAGATTCCAGAGGTATATTTAAAAAATATTTTATGTATATAATAGTTATGGCTAGTTGTTTGAATTTTTGAATAATTTATTTTCCATTCATATTTATTAACAAACTATGTTTTATTGGGTATTTGGGATGCAATTAAATATTTCCTACTCAAATATATCTAAATAAATTATGAATATTTTTGTCTATTTTGGATTAATTGATAATTACATTATTTTTACTTTTGAGTTATAATAATCAATAAAAGATGGTGGAATTGTTACAACTATTTTCTGAAATAGGTAATTACCTAATATTTATGAAATTGAGATATATTTAATCATTATTTTATTCAAAATAAAATATTTTTCCAAAAGAAAGACATACTATGAATGAATTATTCTCCACCATCTTCATTGAAATATTTTAAATAATAATGTCATCTTTTCAAAATAATAATATATATTAATGGAATAAAATATAATATTTTTAAATAATATACTCATTAATAAATATTCAAAAAAATAAAATAACTATTATTTCAATAAAAAACCATTTTATATATATTATAATTATATTCGTGAGAGAATCTTGAATCTTATACTCTCGAGAGATTATTTTGACACAAAAAGTATTGGGATAAAATTTAAAATAATATAATATTTCAAAATAAAGTATAAATTCCATTTATAAATTAAAATAGTATTAGGTATATAGATAATGAAAAAAAAATTAATGAGTTATATTTATATTCAATAACAATGTGAATATATATTTTTATCCAAATTGTGTTTAAAATGTGAGAGTAAATAAAAAAAGATTATTTTAATTTAGTTACTATGATGATCACAATGAAATCATTAAATTAATATTTTCAAAATTTAATATTATAAAAATGAAATAATTTTATGTATATAATGAATTTTTCATACATCATAACATCTACTATTTCAGTTATAACAATTGGAATTCTATATTTAGGAAGATAAAAAATATGACTTTTTTTTAACAAAGTATTATTATAAATATTATTTCTTGATAAAGGGGCACACATATTTTTAAAACCATGATAGTCATTATAAATCACAGGGAAACATGTTTCATGATAATAATGTCAGAAAAATTTATTTAAGATAGAAAAGGTATAATTTTTTTTAATTCAAATTATTTTGAATTATGTCTTATTGATCCTTATGATGATTATTAATGGAAAAAATCATTGTGATGTCTATATGATAAATTGATAAATGAACTGGTTTGGTTCCATATTTAGGATTTTATTTATAATAAATTATTTACATGAGAATGTAGAAAATTAATATTTTCATAAAAAAATATAATTCTTTCTAATAGTTTATTTTAAAATAAAAAAAAGGATGAAAAATAATGATAATATTTTTTCCAATTTAATAAATAATTTACTTTCATTATATTTATTATTTTAATAGGATATCAATAATGGGAAATGTGGATGCATAAATAAATTATAAGATGTGTCAAATAATAACATGGATTTAAATTGAATATAAGTATTTCATAAAATAGGGATAGATACACAAGATGAATGATTAAAGATAATCTAGAAAATAAATTTATTCAAGATGTGTTTTCAATAATGAATCCCACAAAATAAAATGCATTTATTGATCATAATAATAAAATACTGGTGGAGAAGACTAAAATGATATTAGTGGTGCTATAAATATCATATTTCTTTTATAATATATTTTTTGTATAATATTTTATATCCAAAACTATAATTTATATTTTTCAAATTTAAAAATGACCCTATTGAAGGTTTATTATTATTATTTCCCTTTAATATTATATTTTTCATTCGTTATAAAAAATTATCATTAACTAATAAGGTCCAAACATAAAAAATATTTGGGGTGATTAGATTCAATTCAATTTTCCTTTGATAAATTTCAAATGGGAGAGTATTTCTCTTTTATCAATGAGAATTTAGTAAAATTATTTTTAGTATTATGTAATTGTATGATAAGAATACATTAATTAGTGTTTCAAATAATAATTACATACAAGAATATATAGTAAAAACTATGTATTTTTTGTAAACTATGATTGAAAATATGGAAATAAAAAAATGAGTGGTTTACATGAGAAATTTGGTGAACCAACAGAATAAAATGATAAAAAAAATTATGAATTTTATTTATTTAATACTTGGAATAAACCTAATATTTTGTTATATTATTGGTGATTAATTAAAGATGGTTCCACTTAAAAAAATAATGGGGAAAAATTACACTCCTCATTTCATTTTTAAAAGGAATTTAGAAGTGAAAATATATCAATAAAGCATTACCATATGGTAGATTCGTGGAATATAGTATTTGATTAGATTGAGAAAATTTTAAATGACATGTTGTATCTTAATCTAATTTAAAAAATTACATAGGATAAATATGTGTATTCTATAATATGTTAAATAAGATAAGAGAAATGATGAGGGATAGTATGTGAATATTTTATAGGTGTTATTCGTATGTTTCATGGATAAAATTGGAGAACAATTTTATTTTGGTTCAAGGATACTAAACATATGATTATTGCTATTTTTTATCCTCAAATATAGAACAATGTATTTAAAATTGACTTCATTTTTTTCTTCATAATAATTAATCCATCTTTTGAAGATCGTATTAAGAATGCTAAAGTATTCAAGGTAAGTCATAATTAATTATTAGATTTTAGCCGAAGAATTGGGATATGTATGTTAAAAAAACAAATGGAATGATATACAATTATTTACACATGTATAATAGAACTATCCTTTAGAAAAGGAAGATATTATAATGTCCTCAATATAAAATATTTAATTTTTTTTCAGTTACAATTATTATCTATGTTAATGATATAATATTTATAGCAAATTAGGAAAATATTATGAAGTATTTTCATGTAAAATATAGATTTTAATAAAGATATTATTTTTGGGGTAGATATTGTATTTATACACCTCTAAAATTTTCAAATATTGGGACCCCAATTTTCCATCCTCAGAAAAGAATTCTAGATAAGTTTTGAAGATATATTGATTTTTGGAATCAAATATAGTTATAAAATAGTATTAGTGGTAGATACTCTTAGAAAAGAAGATTATGGTATGGAGAAAAAGAAAATATAGTATAGAAATTATATTATATGTCATCCAAATTTTAATGGTTCAATTACATATATCATCTATAGTATTATATTATGTTCTTAGAAACATAGAAAACATATGGAATCTCACATCATTTCTACAAAATGGATACTGTATTTTTTTTGTTTAAATATTATAAAAAAAATTAATCCATGTTTTATTTTTCAATGTGAATTAGTTTGGATGTGTTTACTATGGAAAGATTAAATAAATTTAATATATTTTTATTTATAGGGTCATTTGTTCATTAATATTGTAAGATGAAATTTTTTATCACTTTTAGTAATGTTTTAGTAGTATATGTTGTTTAAATTGTAGGTATAACCTATATGATTTTATATGAACTGAAATTGAATTCCAAAATGTATCGGTGGTGTTCATATTATAAGATAGATATATTTTTTAATTTTGTATTAATATTTTTTATAAATGTTGTTTAATATTCAAAATTAAATAACATAAATATCCGAAGAATATATAAAAAATTAATTACTAATCGTTATGGTATGTTTTTAGTATTTTTTAATCCAAGGAGAAGGTGGAGGATATTTTTAAAAATTTATTATTGAATTACAAATTTCAATGATTGAGGTATGGGATGCGACTTCGAACCCATTATTCTTAATAAATACTATATCGAACTATCCCATTTTTCATATTCAATCCACTTTAGTTTTACAATAATTATATTAAAACATATAACAAAATTATTTTTCATTCAATTGAATTGTATTGATTTATTTGTTATGTGGAGAATGGAATAATAATATTTTTTTATATTGCGAAACCTAAATTTCATTAGTTTCCTAGGATTGTTTGGTGATCTGTTTTAATGCCTCATCAAGTATTAGTGAATAATGGCCTCTTCACACATATTCCTAGGATATTTTATATGATTTTAAAGTTAATGAGATTAAATTTTAATAATAATTTATGTTATATATAGTATTGGATATATTTGAGTTTATTTTTAAATATTCCTATATTTATTAACCAAATAATGTTCATGATGTCTGTGGACTAAATAAATAATTACTTATTTTATTAATAATAATATATCATATATAGATGTATATGTATGTTAATATACAAAAAAAATCAAAGAGAGACATTTAATAATATAAGGAAGAAAAGTTTGACATTTTATAGAGTGTTATTGGGGTGTTTTTTGTTTAATTGGATAATGTTCTAATTATATTTTAAATAATTTTACAAAATTCATCATAATACTCAACTACATTTTTCTTCTGAGAATTGTTATTTAAAAATGTTTCTATTTTTCTAAAGTGTGGTTTATGTTAGAAGAATTAGTTTCTAATAAATAATGGATCCCCTAGTTTATGCTTGATCATAGTAATTCCAATTGTATCAAAATAATGTTACTAAATAAATTATACTATGTAAAGAATCCTAAATACAAACCATATATGGTTTATGGTGTCCCTAAAAATGATATAGTGGAAAACAATGTTGTATTTTCTAATCAATATACCTTCAAAATACAACAACTTCCACCAAAATGAGGATTCATTTGGTTTTGGTGTAATAAACCATTATATTTTTAGTGATGTGTTCAAGTTTTTAAAACACTGATTCATTTCACCGAATACCTAATTTACGATTAAACAAATGGGGATGTTAAATTATTGTTTTAACTGAGGAAATATTATTGATTAAGAGGTGATAATAGTTGAATATTTGTAATAAATTCGAAATTTTAATTTAAAATTTAATAATAGAAGACGGATTTTGATTTTCAAAAATTATATTTGATGAAAAAAACATGTGAACTAGTGAATTGTAAGGATTGTGATTGCAATGAATAAATATTATTTTAGTAGATATTACAAAAATTAATTCTTGATGTGGGTATTATTAGATTTAGAAATTCATGTTACTCTATAATAATATATTGTCAGTTGTGATATGTGAGGTTATGTTTTATGACATTAAATATCCATTGAGATTCATTGGTATATTCCCTCATTAAGGGTTCATATTATGGAATTCAAACATATGATTTATTATTGATGATTTAGATATATGAATTTCTTATTTATTAATCAATTCTAACATAATGTAATATGAATCAATTATTGACCATTTAAAAAAACTAGTTTATCTATTTAATTCAAGACCCCAATTTAATGAATTATAATAACATTTATTTATGTTTTGTTAGATAAACTCACACTATTTGAGAAATATGTTAAAGAAAAAAGTTAATTTATAATTTGATTTTTGTTTGTATTCTTATTGAATATAGTGGATAATATGGTTATTAGCTTTCAAGATCAATCCAAATATGTATCCATTCCTATTTAATGTGGAGAAATATAATTCATTTTTCCAACTTTGTTATATTTTTTTGTATGCTTTCAAAATTAAAATAATAAATTTAAAAATATATTGTTATGAATAATAAGAGAAAAAACAACAAGAAACCACTCATCCATAAATGTTGTGAAGGTTTTTCATTAATTTATTATAATATAAATGGAATAAATTATTCTAAATAATAAATTTTTATCTTTGAGGAACCTTGTACCATTTAAAAAACATTATTTCTCCCCATTAATATTTTTACTTTTCCATAACATGGTATTTTAAAATATAATAATGAATTCTAGAAAATTTCTCCCTCAATAAATAAAAGTAAAATATTTAATATTTGAAATGAATATTTATAAATGATTAAATAAAACAATGATTACCGATTTTTAAAAGTGACATATAACATTCAAAAATATAATATATAATAATATTTTTTGAGGTGTAAAATAAATATTGATTCAAGAATAAATCAATTGATCGGGTTTGATAGATTACAAACTTTAATAAATCACGGGTTGATGGTGAAAAATAAAATAAATTTCAGAAAAAAAATATAAAAACAATATAGTAAAGGAAGTGTGAAATATGTCTAAAAGGTTAAATATTTCAACCATAACAATATCTTGGGGATTTAGTGTATTATTACCTTGGATGTAATAGTATCCAAGATACCATCCCATTCCCTTAATTTTTATCATGTAGAAAGAAATATTAATTAAAATATAAAATATCTCTTTAACATTAATGATAAATACATTAATTATATTAGTCTCTTTACTTTTTAATATAAACATAATGAAAACCATATTACCAATCATTAATTCTAGTGAGTGTAAAAATTATATTAAAGAGGAATAATGAATGTTTTCTTGGATGAAATAATTTTTTTGATTTCTCTCAATTCTATCAAAGAGTACTACATATACCAAAATATAACGAGAATAATAAAAGTGATTGAAGATATAATAAAATATAGAATAGAAACATGATATGTGAATAAAGATATTTGAACATGACTACATTATGAAAAATTGATGATCATAGAACAATGGCATTATAGAATGGATTATCATGTCAGTTACCAACGTATCCATGGTATCTAGTTATAGTTAAAAAATCATTATTTGGGGTTATATAAATCACAAAGGGGTAGAAAATTCATTCAATACCATATTAAATAGATTACTACCACTATTAAATGTGGTTCATGTCGGTAAGACAGTAACTATCAGATATATAGTAGTTTCAAATGTGTGGATGTTAGGGTATTGGGAAGTACATTATTTATGACTACTATTATGACTAAAAAGATGTGTCACCTTCACCAGTTGGCCAAAATTTCACCAAAAGACTACATTACTACTTCCCATAATCACCAACTAGCACATTATCAACCAATTGGTATCTCATTGGATCTAGATGGAAAGGGATGCCACTGGGAATGACACAGTCTAGACAGTGGGACTACATTAGATAGCCATTTCGTCATGGAGCATAGGGAATCATAATAAAGGGCCTAAATCCTTTGAAAAATCCATATATGTATATTGACTATTTACTCTAGGACTTTTAAAAGTAAAAAAGACAACTCTATTGATCCTTATAATTTCTGAACATGATTTTAAAAATGACATCTACAGAATTGTTAAATTAACATGAAAATCAATTTTAAAAGTTTTTTTATCATTAAAATAAAATAATAATTAGAAGCCCAAAAAACTCGACCTTTTTAATAAAAATAACTTTAATAAAAATTCAATTAATCAAGAATATATAATAAGAAATAATTATTATATATCTATTTACACCAATATTATCATTAGATTTTCTAATTAAAATTACAAATTCACAATCATTTTAGATAAATGATTTTATCTTATAAAACAAAATTTGTATCCCCCATTGGAATTATGAATAATTTTTTAGAAATAAATTTAGTGACTTAATAGAAAAAATTTAAAAACTAAATTTATCTTCATTAGCGATATTATAAAAGTGAAAATAATAATGTCTTGAAAATAGTTGGAAAATATTTTCAATAATGATCTAGATACTTGATCACTAATGTTTTTACAAAATAGGTTTCAATAGTCAAATTATACATAGAATAAGGGCTTTGGATAATTAAATACAAAATTTATTATTGAGAAATAAAACAAAACATTATATTATGATACAATTTTTAATGGAAAATGTACCATCTAGGATAATTTTTATACTAACAATATTACCCCCACAAATACAATGATTTGTGATATTATATAGATATAAAACCAATTTAATTTGGAAAAAAATAACATATAAATTAATTACATTGAAAAACCATTCCATCATCAAGAATTAGTAATTATTATTTGAATAAAAATGCACAATTTACCTAGAAGTTTCAAAATATGTGTCTTGTAAAGGGAAAAAAAATCCTTTCTTAGTATGGATGAAGTGTTAAAAACTAATAAGATCTTTTTAGGAAAAATATCTTATAGCATCTATGTTATTAAAAAATTGTATTGATTATATCACGATTTTAATGTTCATCATAGAATTCCATACTAACTTTATGTTCCCAAAATAATTAAATGTTTTGAAAGTATTTTATTTGAATTAAATTATAAAAACAATATATTTAATATTAAATAATTATCATGATTTATAATGATTATGAAATATGTAGAATAGGGTAATCATAATCAAGTATCCTTTAATAATGTCAATGTGATTATTACGATGTTTTTGATGAAGATATTTTCTTTTTGATGATTGTTAGATAAGAAATTAAGAATCAAAAAACATTTATAATGTTTTCTTATAGAAAATGGTTTCCATGACAATGTGATTAGTAATATTCTATTCGATAGAATATTTGGAAATATTTATCACATAAGTACTGAGATAATTGATAGGAAGAGAACAATATATTAGACCTAATTAAATATGATTATATTTCATTTATCTAACATCTGTGCAATAGGTCATAAATGTTGTGTATTCCTAATTAAATATAGAAATAGAAATATAATTTTTTTTCATACACCTCAATGAGATAAGTTATTTTTTTTAGTAGATAAAAAGCATGATTAGTATATTTCCTATCAATTTTTCATCTTCCAAAATCATCATTTGTCAGAAATAATTCTAAATATTCATTTCCTTAGAATAAATTATTATATTTTTTGTTTTTTCAATTTTTATGTTTATTTTTTTGTATTATATTTTTTAATATTTTATATTTTATTGGGATTGAATATCAAAAAATATTCTATACATCAAGTATACTAATTTACTAAAAAATTAATATTGAATTATGATCAAATATATATCTTGTTTTCAACAAATTTATAAGATAAATTTTATGTGTGATTACAATTAGTACAAAATGATATTCTAATTTACTAAGCATGGACTATGACATACATATTTAATAAATTCATTAATATATTTAAATTTTTTTTAAAATGATTCTATTGTTATTTTGAAATGATTAAAACCAAATAAGAATTTCCGATCTCCAATAAAATGGATATCATACTCTTTATTTATTAAGTCAATAAATTATTTATCATTGGTTTCATTTAATAATGTGAAAATGAAATCATGAAAATGAATTTAAAATATTAATAAATAAATTTAATGTGCTCTTTAAATAGAGTAATGGGATTTTGAAATTTTAAAATAAAATGAAAGAATAATTTTAGATAACCTCTCTTTTAATGATTGATGTGATTAACTTCGACCAAAATTTGATTTATTTAAAATGAAATTTTGTTCGGAAAACTGGGATGTTCAAAACCATGTGGTTAGTCTCATAGAACATTATTAAACATAAAAATGACTTCTAATATATTTTCTAAATACTATGTTATTTAAAATTTTCAGAAAATATAGAAAATAAAATAATGGAATTGAGTTGAGATAAAAATGAATATGTTTCCATATAATAAATAACTTCTTCAGTATTATAACCTTTATAAAAAACAAGATATCTTTTACGGATGATATTTCCGTGATCATTAATTCTATTTTTAAAAACAAACTTTTTGAAAATAAAATAATTATTATAATGAAAATCAACATGATTAAAATCAATATTAATATGAAATATTATCCAATACATTTAAATGGAATGTATACAAAAACATTACTAACAAAATCCGCACTAGATTGGGCCTATAAGACTGAGGTCCTTCGGGACATCAGGATTTTAGAAAACTCTATGCTACATGCCAAAGTATTTCGAGCCATGTGGTTGTGAGATCTAATAACATTGGAGTAATCCCATGAAAAAGAGTATATTAGTATTAACCACCAGATATGAGACAACTATATTTGGATGGGAAATTGGTTTTATTATCATCAATTGTCCTTGAGAACCATATATCTCTATATGGGGAGATAATATACAATCATCCATACATGTTGTGGAGACACAACCCCTCAATATAGTAGTTGTAGGGGAGGGGATGTTCTTTTGTAGTTGGGTCTATAGCCATTCGGGTCATGTAATGGGAATTGATCAACTATACTTATGGGTTATTTAAGGGTTCCCCCAAAACCCATTAAATTATAATATTATCAAAATAATAATTGTAAATAATTAAGGCATTCAGGAAGAGTTTATCACCAACACCATTATAATTATGTTTAAGGTTTGAGATAAATTATTGATATTCAAACACATTTAAGATAGAATTTCTATTATGAGATCATGATTGTAATTCAAAAATGAAATTCTAAATGGGAAGGTCCTTGGATAAAATCCAATTCATCTGTAAAGGTGTATATGGGGGTTCTAGAAAATCATCTATTTCATTATAATATTGATGATTCGTTGTAGTAAAAAAATGTTCTTCAACATCATCATCACATTGTGGATGTGATGTGGGTTGATTTTCATATAATAAAATGTTAATAGACTCTCATAGGGTCACATTCTTCTAAATGAAGACTCATGTTGAGGTAAAAATGTATTAATTATTCCCCAATCCATTTTCAAATACATCATCATTAATTATTAAATTGTTATTATAGACCCCCTATTTTAATTATGTAAACCTTCAATTAATATTTTTAGGTAAATAAATTATTTAGTTGACGTTAGGGGTAATTGGTAGCCTTTTGGAATGTTTTTGGGGGTTTTATATAGCATTATTGTTAGATAATAGTTAGTGGAAACGGTGCCCCTACTGTTGGAAATTGGGTATACTTAGACATGCGATAAGGGAAGGCACATGTGTAGGAAAATTGTTTTGTCAAACCTTTCAGCTACCAATTTGAACCCTTGTGAAGTAGGATTGATATATTTTTCATACTTGGGGAAATATTTTTATACTTTTATTATAAAATTATGTGAGATACCCCATGATTCAGATCCTAGCACATGGTTAGTGCTATGTTTTTTAATCATCCAAGAAACCTTGCATGGTTTAAAAACATGATCCTAAAAGAGTGGATCTTGGTTAGGATTATGTTTTAAACCCAATTGTTTAAAAAAATTACCATAACTCGATATTTTCACATCCTGATGTCTTTTTAAGCATTCCCATATGAATTGGAGGTGACATTATGGTGTTTTGTTATGCTTTGAAACCCTATACATCCAATAAGACATCAGATATAGTTTTCTTTTATTGTTTCTCTTATATTTACTACCCTCTAACTCTAATTTCAAATATCTATCCAAAAATGGATATATCAATGGTTATTTATGACAATCATGGTTATTTTTTTCATTAGTTATGATAGGGGAAGAGTTCTATGGATGGTTTTGGAGATTAAACACAGTTTTGTGCACACTCTAGCGTTGGTCTCCATTTTCTTCTTAATTTTCGTGGTAAGTGGATTCACACTCCACTTATATAATTATATCATGTATGAGTTGTCTCAAATAGTTTAATTTTTTTTTAAAATTGACAGTGAAATTGTTGTTAAAATCGTGTTATAAAAACACATTATTGATGGTATGAGTAGTCTGTAGATTTTTTTGATGTGATGTAATTACTTTGAAAAGTGATTCTATAAATGATTTTAAAATTTTGTGTTTAAAATTGATACATTGTTTGATTCATGGAAATTTTTTTTGAAATGTTTTTAAATAAAATTATTTTTTTATTGAAATGTTTTTTGAATGATTATGTTGTAGTGGATATTTTTCATACTATTAGGTGTGTGTTTATATGTTGTTTTTTGAGGCCCTATTGAAATATAACGTAGTTCTCAGTGCCAAAGGGGTAATAGAAAATTATATTTTAATTACATTTTTTGAAAAGTATGATTTATTATAAACAACCCATTAGTGTGGAAATTTCATTTCGAATCATGCATGTTTCAGTATGTGTGGTATTTGGATTAAAATATTATACTATAAAAAGGGAATTTAAAATGGTGTTGAATAACAGGATGATATCAATCATAAAAATTGGATTTTCTCAATAATAATATTTTTCATAGTAATTTTTTTGGATTTGTGATAAACTATTTTATATTGATTTATATTAATTTTTTATATAAATTATTTCATATAAATTATTTTAAATTAATGTGTTAAAATGTTTTACCGTAGTGGATTGTGTAGAAAATTAATTTGGTAAAAAAATATTGAGTTTCATCAATCACCCCTTCTTTGAAAATTTGGTTCTTTTGAAGATATCATTTATTAAGACATAGTAAAAGGTAATGTATCACACTTCTACAGTGGTGAATCATAATACATTGGATATTTTTTGGATTTGGAGATAAGAACATGTTCGAGTTTTGGAATTATATGGGTTGTCATTGATTTTTTTTCTTTATTTTACATTGTATAGTTTGATGTTATTTTTCTTCTAATCTGGTACTTTTTTGTAATTTTATTTTTGATATCTATTTCATTACATTGTCGTGTTATACATTATTATCGTGTATCATGTAGTGGTTTTTATTATTGTTTGTTTGGTATGTTTTTTTGAACCATGGTGAATGTGTCACAATTATATTAAAGAATACCCTAGATGATATTTCCAGCCATTAACTACTTAGGGTTATCGCCTAAGGCGATATAATTTCCATAAACCATCTAAATCCAATGAGGAGGGAGAGCATGATCCAATCTGTATCAGTCTTGGTACATATATGAATCATTGTGGAAAAATTGGTCTCTACTTGTCTAGTACAAGACCAAAACATGGTCATAGGTTCTGTCAATCTAGGAGTTGAAATTTATTATTGTTAATTAATTGATTAAGTATATTTGAAAGGTGTTTGATTTTTCGAACATTAAATATAAATCATTAAAAGACGTTGTTAACCTCTTTATGGTAAACATCAAACTACCTGGAAAATTGGTACTTAAGGGTTTGGGAGACACATATAGGTGTGGTATTTCATTTTCATGGGTTTAGACAATGAGATGATCCTGACATGAATTTTATAAATGAAATCCCACTAAAAGTGAAAATTTAATTTCTAGTAATGATTTATTTTTTTGTACAAAAGTGTTAAGACTAGAAAATTGATTAATATAATCTGAAATTCATTATTTCAAAAAGTCATGAAATGGTAATTTTAAAAATTGTTTGAATTTAAAAATTATTGTGAATTTATCAAAAATGGATGAACATGGAATGAAATTTTATGATAGTTTGATGTGATTGAATTTGAAATTATTAAGACTTCAGTTTCTCAGTAGTGAGACTTATAGAGTTTTTAGTGTTTTTAGAAAATGGAACTTGGTAGGTGTTGAAGAAACTAGCACATGAAGATGATGAGAAAATGGTTTCACCAAATCCATAGGTGAACTAATATATGGTTCAATGTAATGACCAAGTTTTCAGTCTATGGACATAGGGAACCGTAAATATGATCCATATAAAGTGGATCACTCGGTCGAGATCCAAAAGCAGAATCCGCAAATATTTAATAGTTATTTGGAACTAGATAAAAAATATGTGAGGATAAATAGAATGATTGAATTATTTTATTTCCTTGGCATCTCCGCATAGATGAATTTCAGGCTGCTGAGGTACATGCGGGAGGATCCTTTACTCCAATGCTGGGATTTAGCGTTTTAGGATAAATTAATCCAATGCCTATCTTGGGAGGATTGTAAATAATTATTTAACAATCTATTTTATCCACATATGTTCAGAATCTCTAGAACTATGGACTTTTTAATAATTAATTAGATAGCCTCATAGAGATAAATTATGATGATTAATTTATAATTTTTGATTCCATTTCACATGACATTGCTACTAGTGTTCCCTTAAAGGCCCACATTTTTTAATCAGGGATAAGGTAAGAGATTCGCTCAAATATTTATGTGGACTATATGTTGTAATATTCATTGATGGTTAATATAGATATAATATTATAATTTTATAACTTATAATATATGGGTGGAGGGAGAATGTTTATTCGTATAAGAAATGGTGGGGCTCTAATGGTGGGAAAAAGTGGTGGAGGAAGCCTAATTTGAATTTGTAGTAATAACATAGAATCAAATGGTTGGATTTGTAAATTTTACTCTGATAACCATGACTAAAGATATATATTTACAAGGTTATTTGTTCGACCTCATAACATAAGATTGTGCTGAACCACTGAGATCATGCCACAATTATATTAATATATGTCATCATCTGCACAATTTTCACATAGCATTAATGTCAACTGTTTGTGACACTTCTAAATTGTCATAGGAATCATATGAATAAATGGGACAAGTGTATTATAATACCTCTCTGCATTAGAATAGATCTAGCCACATTGATTCTAATAATACCATGACATTTCCGCAAGGGCTATATCAAAAATGAAATATGGAAAAAAGTGAAGTGAGTATGCAATTATTCAAAGTTAAGTAAGTTATTATGGACAATCAATCATGACCATTAATGGATCATGATACGTTTCGTTTAAATTCAACCATTATGAATTATTATTTTTGATGTGGGTGGTTTTCATTCCTTTGTTCGTTCTCATGATGTTGATTTTCTGGGTTTAGAAAATGTGATGAAGCCTTATGTATAAAACATAAACTCATTTGGGAAAAAGAAAATGTGGACCCTTTATTTGTTGAAATTTTTCATTAAATATTTATAAAATCTGAGATGATATGGAATTTATCATTTATTGTGATGGATTTCATTAATATAATACTATGAATGTTTTGGATGGAAACATTCACAACCCACACTAATTATTATTCCAGAATGGTAAGTTTCACGACTAATGATGGAGTCAAGAATCTATTTAATGAATTCCTTATTGTCAAGGAAAGTAAAACGGGCTTGTTAGAACCAATAATTGGAATTATCTCATACCAATTTCAAGTGTTTACAATAGAATCAATTGATGATATTGAAAATAACAGATTTACATCAGTTGTGGACAAATTATATGATGTTTTTTTCAGAGAATTTCATAAGGATTACAACTACAATAGAAGTGGATTTTATGATTGGACTCCGCCCAAGATAAAGTATGATTTCAATAATATATTACAAAATAGAACCAATATAATTATGGTAACTAAATTTGGAATTGGATGATCTGGAAAGAATATGGTTTATTCAGCAGAGCATGTCTTAATGGGAAGCACCGGTCTTGTCTGTCAAAAATTAAAATGGAAATCATAGAGTATATGTCGACTATCATAAAAAAAATCATGTTAAGAGAATGAATCTTTATCCATAAAAATTCATTGATTATTTTTTAGATCACATGATGTGAGATCTGTGTTCCTCCAACATTGGATGTTGATTAGGATATAACCAATTTCATTTTTAGAAGGAGCATATTCCAAATACATATTTCTGATGTTTATATGGAAATCATGAATATGTGTTAATTCATATTGGTCTATTGAATACAATAGAGGTATTTATGGAGTTTATGAATTGTAAACATTAGATATATATGGATTATTTTGTAGTGGTGTTTTTGAAGTGAAAGTTGTTCAATTTAAGGACAAGGGTTGAGCATGAAAAACACTAAGGGAAAGTGTTGGCAATCATGAGGGTTATTAGGTGTATGAAAAACTATAAATGTATATTTTTTTGATATAGGTGGTATTATTAAAATTTAATGTAATATCTAAAAGATATGTTTCTATGGATCCAGAAAAGTTATATTCTTATATCTCTTTGAAATATATAATGAATGTCTTCAAGATTTGTAGTTTCCTTTATATAGTTGGTTACTACCGATGATTTTTTGTGATGATTCACTACTTTCCTCACCTATGATATATTTGAAAATAATTAATGTCTCAATTAAATTGAGCGAGTAATGATAGAAAAATTTCTAATATGATATATTATTAATTTCAAATGCAACAATATTTATTTTTCCAGAATTAAGAAAAGGGTACATAGTTTATAGTTATGTTTCCGAATCAGGATTGGGATGTGTTCTCAAGTAAACAAACAATGTTGTTGCTAATGGATCAAGATATATATGGTTTCATGAGAATTAATACCCAAAACATGATTTATAGTTAGATACCATAGTCCATACATTGAATACATGAAGTCATTACCTCTTCGGTGCGAAATATACTATGATTACGAATCATAAGAGCATAAATTATATTTTCTAAAAAATGGATTTGAATCACAAAAAAAATAAGTTTGATAGATTATCTCCATATTTTTTAAATTGAATTGATATATACATAGGGTAAAGGAAATATGGTTTAAGATGCAATAAGAATAAAATTAAATGCTTAGTTTGGAAACTAATATTTATATTAGTGGAAGTTGTTAAGGGTCATGTTTGATATGAACAAGTAATTTGAAGTTTGAGGTGATGATATAGGTTTCATTCCCATATATTTTGTTCTTAATTTTATGAAGATGGTTAAATTGGAATAGATGTCTGATTTTGAAGGTTTTTCTATTCGAACAAAACTCAATGGTGGGGATATTATTGATGGTACGAAGCTGAATGGGAGTACAAATCTGTGGTTTTGAAATATCTTGGTCATACCCATGTATTATTATGAACAAATTCATCAAGATTACTACTGTTCAAAATGGTATTTTCATATTCGGATACAAAATATGCCCAATGTGTTGGAAGAAAAAATTTTGAGGTTCAGTATAAAAAAATGTGCCTATGTTTGATTCGAGATTCATAACATGCCATCATTTTAAAGAAAATAGTTAACACACAGAATGTATTTAGATGTATTTAAGATTATTTTGGAAATGGAAAAAAATTTATATGTATTCTGTAATGGGTATCCAATGAACAATTCTCAAACACGATCACATATGGGTGATACTAGATCGGCCCACAAATTTAGACTATTATATCTATATTTGTGAATCTCACAAGGTTAAAGACTTGTCCGAAATCTTTATATGAAAATATCTAATGAGGAATGGCATATCAGTTTTTATGGTGGCACAATGATACTTGAATTTGATGTTTTATTTCTAGATATCATTATAGAAATACTGTGGGACTAATTTAATAATGGGTTCCTATGACTTATGGAAAATCTAAAGGGATGATAAAATCATTTGAATACATATTGTGGTCTTGTGTAAAATAAATTTATGGATCATGCGATGATTCCATACCGTTACTAACATTATCATATTACAAAAGATATCTGGGCTCAACGTATGTGGCTCTTTTTGAATCATTATATGGGTTTCGTAGTCATTTTCCACATTTTTGGGTGGAAACATGTGAGACATCATTGGTTGTGCTGAACCTTGTCCAAGATACAATGGAAAGGATTAATTTAATTAAAAATTAGAAAGATATGCCAAGATTCATCATAAATCATATGTCAATCATCATCAACATCCATTTTTGTTCGAGACATGTGCTCTTGAGAATATCTCCAAGGATTGGTCATTGTCATTTTGCAATGGATTTCAAGTTATATTTTCAATACATATGCCCTTTTTAGATACTTGATCATGTAGGTGAGTTGTAATATCAGTTGGAGTTTTCATCTACAGTACAATACTTTTCAAAATCTGTTTAATGTAGCCTATTCAAAAAAAGTATCATCATAATCCTGAGCATGTGATTCGATAGGATCATGTGGATCTAGAGAACGATAAATCATTGGGTCACATACGAGTGATGATTATGGTTATGCAAAAGAAATACATAAATGGTTAAAGAATCAGTCTAGTATAGATTTTTCTGCATCATGGTCATAATTAAGACAGGACCTGGGAACATGATAATGAAATGAAAGAGAAATTTCTAGAATACATTAATAAAAATTTGGGTTTTCTACCTTCTAGGGACGGAAATTCCAATGGTAAAGATAATGTAGCGACCCATGTTTCAATTATGTGAGCCTTAATTTATACTTTTATGTCTATAATGTGTTTTTGTGACGTTTGGGGGGATTGGAATCCTTTTGGAAATTTTTTTAGATTATCATTGTGTTCATGGTTTTAGAATAGTTATTGGAAACCTTGAAACTCATATTGGGAAATATGCACAGTAAAAGTGGTGCATGGGTGAGGGTGCAAGTGTTGGAACACCATTTTGCCAAACTATTCGACCACTAATGAGAAACCATGAAAAGTGGTAAAATGATATTTTTAATGTTTAATGCAATGTTTTTATTACCTTGTTATCTCCTCATTGAGAAATTTTCTAGTTCATGGTTTGCACATGGTTTTTATTAAATGTGGTACTAACCAATAATAGTTTAAAAAATTATCCCAAAAAGTGGATATGAGTCAGGATTATGTTTTTACCCATCATTTTTATCAAATTCTTCCCTAATTCAAAAACCATTCCTCCAAAAGGTTTTGGATGTCTTCCAGCCGAATTGGAAGTGATCCAGAGGTGTTTCATGGTGCGTGGAAGCCGAATTCCCATAGAAAGTCATTTTGTATGATATTAGTTCATGGTATTTTTTAGATATATTTCCCTACATATCGTAGATTCATAGATCTAGCACATTTTGAATAGAACTAAGGATTTTTATGTTAATCATGGTAATTTTTTCCTAATTTATTATAGGGGTAGTGATCTAAGGAGGGTTATTGGAGACATAACCCAATTTTGTGGGTGTTTTAGTGCGGATCATCATTTTTCCATAATTTTTGAGGTAGGTGGCTTTACACACCACTCATCTATATAGAACTATAATTCTTATATTAAAATTGTAATGTCTATTTAAATTTTCTCTAAAATTTTTGTTCCTAGAATTTCAGAATACTTCTTTTGTGTTTTTTGAGATTTTTGTGAAATTGTGTGCATTGAATTTTTTTCATTATAATCATGAATCTTATAGTGGCTTTTTATTATGGTATGTTTGGATCTGTTGTTTTATCATAAAAGGGAAAATATTCCCCAATATCTTAATGAATACCTTGACATTTATTTCTTACTATAGGAACCTAGTGGATTTCTCTTAAATCCTAGTAAATGAATTCCTCCTTCTCAAAAAAATTTCGATGGGTGAGATGTTATAGTAATATAAACCAATTATACATAAAATAACTATTTTCCATTTTCAGTGATCTGAAAAAGTGACATTACCTCAATCAAAATGATTCACATGATTTAATAATGAAGGATCAGTATAGATATTCCATAATTGAAATAAATCAATCTATGTTGTAGTTTCGTATATTTTTATAATTTTATTCAAATTAATATTAAAATATATCTTTTTGTACCCATATAACTAGTCTATTATGTTATCCAATAATTAATTTCTAATCCACACTATTTTATAGATGTTTTTCAATTCGATACATTTTAATGGTGGTGGACTATCTTAAATATACCATATATCATTTTTTAAGAATTGAATTCATAAATTGATGATGTTTTTTATTATATTAATTAAATAATTTTTGTGGGAAATTTCTTCTTTAAATATATTGTTTTATGCTATTTTGGGTAATATTGATTATATATACCAATTATAACAATATAAAATATTACATTGTTATAAGGAGCCCAACATTTTATTAAAATTCGTATGACCATATTTAAAATTATAAAGAGTTATTTTTTATATTTAATTTGAAAATTTAAATTATCAATATTTGGATGTTTATCTAATTTTTAATTAATATCCCATTTATCATTTAAAAGATAATCATTTTGGGAAACATAGATATTGTGTTTCTTTTTATATTATTCTTAAATTGAATGAATATGACACAAAAATTGAATTTATTTTTTAAAAATAGTGTAGAGCATCAAAATTTGAATTCGATATTTAAGGTGTAGAAAGGTAAGAAGTGGAATAATAGAGATAATGATATATTTTATATCTATCCTAATTTCATCCCCCATCATCTGACATGATGAACATATGATTTCAATCACGTAATTTTTTGTGGAAATTTTTTCTTTTCTAGTTTTTTACATAATATGTATTATTGATTTCTCTTATAGATTATTTTTAGTATGATTTTTCCTAATCAAGGGAAAATATATCATTATATGACCCTTAATTTTCATCTAAATAATATTGCCTCAAAATATAAATATTTCATTTTTTGTGTCAATCAGATCTCTTATAATTTTCTTCCTATTACAAATTCGTGGTGAATTTGGAAGCATTGTTATCTCCCAAGTATAATATGGGGTTCTTCACCAATAATAATTTTTTTTCATTTTGATTCCATGAACTTGATAAAAATATTTTAATCTTTTATATTCATAATTGTATCATATTTTAAGTGATAAAATATTATTTCCCCAATAAAAATGATTTTAATATATTTGTCCCATATTTCAGTGATAGTTATTGGCTCCCAACTGGAATATAAAACCCAAAAACATTCCATGGTCAATTTTTCTATAGAATGGGATTTAATAATTGAATTTTTACCATTACAAATATATGTAAATATTGTTAATGTATGATTGATACACATTTCAAGATATAATGGGAAACTATCAACATCATTTTTTATATATTACGTGCCTTGTATCCTTTATATTATTTCCACCTTTAGGCATATATTATACATAATCAAATTTTCTTATTTTTTTACATAATGAAACATAATTAAATAAATTAATATATAAACCCAAAATATAATGTATTTATTTCATTACTATATAGATAAAAACAAGAAATGGTCTTATGTATTTATTTTTGTTATTTTTCAGATGAAAAAGTACATCAATGCGTTTCAATTTTATTAATATGATAACGAAGAGATATAAAAAAGGTGAAATTTAGGATTTATAAATATAATAGTTTGTACTCTAAAATAATAGGGAATGACCAATTTAATTTTATTTTGAACCACCATGGGAGTTGGGTATATCCTTTATTAAAAGGGGACTTATATTAAAAAATAGAAATATAATTTGAAATTAAATAATAAAATCATTGAAAAAAATTAAATTCAGACTCCATTGATACCAAATGTAGATAATTGTTGAGTAAAATAGATACAAGCTATAGGTGAAAAATTTCAATTATAAAACAAATCAATAACACATTGATTAAAAGACAAAATTATAAGTTGTTTAATAAAATAAAACATTTTCAACTATTATAATAAATGATTCAATTTCAAAAATCACATATTTAATAATATATAATAATATATTTTTTAGGAATAAATCAATGGGTTATTCTTCAAAATTTCAATTAATAATTTTTAATTTATTTAATAATTAAATATTTGAATTATAAAAAGGAATAAATAAAAGAAGTTTTAAAATCTAAAAAAAATAGTTTGTGTGGATGTTCATCAATAACTCTAAAAATTCCCTTCCATCTACCACACAAAAATATTTAGTATTAATTTTATTTTCCCATTATAGTAAAACATAATGATATTTTAGATAATTATAAAAAAACAACATTCAATCGTTTTCTACTTTTTTTGATTTTACAGGGTTTGGGTAAAGGACTGTGGGCTTAAAAATATTCTATATAATTAAAATTTATTTCTGAAAATCATATGGTTAAAATGTGTGGTGCTATGATGTAGTACTGGTGATTATTCTATAATGGGATTTGGTGTCAGCCTAAAGATAGAGTAAAAAATGTATTAAAATAATTATTCCATAAATGGACGTGTGTCATAGTCCCCACATTAGATGGGGGGGTCCAAAAAAGCTCCACCATGGTTGCATAGTTCATTCCATAGAGTATATTCAATAATTTATTCCAGGAATAATATTTTTAAATATTATATAGGGGTTATTTTTTAATTTTATGATGTATTAATGAGGGGGTTTCAATGTGGAGGTCTAATAAAAAACTAGTCCATTTTCCCTCCTATATTCATCATCATTACAACTATGAAATGATATATATAAGAGACTCCTTGCTGAAATTCCTTCCATTATGCCACAACATTATGTGGGTAATCATATTCTACACTTAATCTAAATTCACTATGTATCATATGTCCATTCACTAATGTTGTGATGATTCAATTTTCATTACATATCTATTTAATTCCAGGACCATGTCGAATCCTCTAACCATAGAATGTGGTGGGTTCTTCTAGAGATATTCTACACCTTGGTTATACACTCTCCTCCATTATAATCTTCCAATAGTGTGCCCTATTGTTGTTTCGTACAATCCAATGCCATGATGAATGTTTTTAGTTATCCTCCACTATGTATCCAAATTATTTCATCATGGACCCTACAATTTCACCAAAACCTTTTTTCAAAGTTATCTCTCCTCTGTTGATTGAAAAATCTTGAAGATATTTATTGGTGA
Source organism: Viscum album (assembly GCA_963277665.1). Classification (NCBI taxonomy): domain Eukaryota; kingdom Viridiplantae; phylum Streptophyta; class Magnoliopsida; order Santalales; family Viscaceae; genus Viscum; species Viscum album. Next base: position 1,806,468,852 of record OY728122.1, on the reverse strand, counting down.
AGATCTCCCACATGCGTTCTTGGTGTTATATCATATTTTTTTGGGGTGAAAAATTAGTATGTTTTATTTTTTTATTAGAGTAAAAATAAATGATAAAAACATTAGGTACAAAGTCTTTTATTTTATCACAAATTTTTTATGGGAAATTGGTAGGATTTATTAATTGTGTATGTCCTTTATATATGATTTTTCTGATTTCATGTGGCATATTATTATTATAGTACTTACTGGTTTGTTGGTATGTTCTATCATATGTATTTATGTATATGTATTATTCCAATACTTTATAACTTTGAGTAAATGTTTTTCATATTTGGTTGGAATGTTAGATTTGACACACTATTGGGACTATCTACTTGAGAGGGATGCCATTGTCCTCAAGTGAAAGGCAATTAGAAATTTGATGACGATGGGATATGTCACACGATTGGGGATATCCATACAAAATGGATATGATATTATATGGTGGGAATGTTATATTTGATAATTTATTTAGGATATCAACTCATGAGGGATAAACTATAATACATAAGGTATGTATTTGGACAATCCCAGTATATGGGATGTCTCACTTGTTTGGGGCTATCCTTCGAGGATGATCTTTCAGTAAGGTTATAGATGTTATAATAAAATTAATCTAATTCATGTATGCTTTTTAACATGGTTTTAATGATTGTATATCATGTCCATGAGGGACTTATATTTGTTTTTTAATTATATTATAAAATTATATATAAATATATATAAAATTTTTATGATCATTGAATATAATGGTAAATTTTTTGAAATTTTATTGAGTGTTATTAATGGTCTATTAATGAATTTCATACTCACACACTAGTATTGATTTTTTTTTGAGCCCTTATAGCCTTAATTATTATGGATCCATAAAATTTAAGGGTCCTCTATTTTTTGGATGTGTAATTAGAGTAAGTGGATGTTTGTGTTGTTTGTCTGAGTTCAATTTGGATTTGAGTTTCTATATATTTTTACAATATTAGCCACTCCATTGAATATTATATAGTGTGTTTAATTATTGCGTGAAATGAATTCCTTAATTATTTTGGGCATTTTTAGATATTATATAATATATTGGACATTAATTATTTTAGAAAAGACATGATACTGATGGTATTGTCCCCCCACCGATGGACTTAGACATTCAATATTGGTTAACATCATTGTGCATATGGGAAGGTGAACATGATGTCATGTAGCACTCTAGATCAGACCTACATGTTTTGGATGAGATGTTATAAAATTGTATATGTGTTTGAGTATGTACTTATTTTTATTTCAATTTTCTTGCATTTGTAAAAGTAAAGGACAATATTTTCAAAAATATGGGACACAAGTAGGGAAAATATGTTAGTTTTTTAAAGTCACTGAATAGTGGACCTCCATGATTCCATATTTTGTGGAATTCTATTTTCATGTTACTATTGATAAAATTTATCAAATTATATTTAATTATTATTTATAAGTGATATACGATTTTTTTGTATGACCATGAATAATGACTAGTCATGTAGGTTCACATGTCATGTTAATATAATTATTATTTTGTTTTGTATTATTTATTGAAATTAATGCCTTGATTATATTGAGTTATATCTTTTTCAGAATAAAATATTTCAATAGATCATGTATTTTTTAATTTATATGTGTGATAAATCTCAACAATATGTTGGGATTGTGACGTTCTAGGCCAAATTCACTTCTGATTTACAAAACTCGATTGGCCCCATGGGCTCCAGCATGGCTCCATGTATGCTGGATGATGTTGACACGAAGTTTTGGCCTATTTTATGATAGTGGGGAGACTATTTCCATAGATAATTTTGAATCAAAATTATGGTTTAACAATAAAAAATATGAATAAGGAATATAATGATGAATTAGTTGGTGATAATAAGAAAATGAATCCATCCTGTAACGAATCATCAAAAGTTGAAAATAGTAAAATGATGAAAATAGTGATGTCACCTCTCTATGAAATGAATGTATGAATAATTATTAGTAGAATGATAGTAAAATGCTTGATATTCCAATTAATATAAATTGAAAATTCCACCTAGGCATCTCAATCATTAGATCAGTCATCTGTTACACATCTCCAACCATATTGAAAGTTAGTGAGGTGTCCCTAGTGAGATTCTTCCCTATTTCAACACCAGAGATCATATAATCAATTTGGGATCCTGTGGAAGTATGTATTGGTTGTGAGAGAAGTCTCAATTGCTCTGCAACAATGGATTCTATACAATCATCTATGTGAATATTCACTATAACCGTGTGAAGGTATGAAAAAATATGGATGAACTAAAATAACCATCCCATACGTATTTCACCCTCAATTGGAAGTGTCTTTGATCATGTAATCATTTAAAAAATTAATTATGTAGACATTATATTTATATAGAACATTTGAAGGATTCAAAAACATTTAAATATGTCATAATAAATATAAAAGATGATCCAAGTTGAAAACAAGTCATCCTTGACCATAGGGGATGGCCCAACTCATATAACTATCTCATGTAAACAATCTATAATGGTTATAATAGTATTTGACGGTGTAAAACCTTATAATTCCACTATAAAATAGTCTATCAATGTTTTTTAGATCTTCTAATGTTATCTTATGTAATTCAATTCTTAGAACAATGGGTAGAATCCATGGAAAATCCTATCTAATGAAATAAATCTAAATCTAATTATTTTATCCAATGAATTATAATATTTGGAATGTGTGTCTTTTTAATCACCTACAAATCAACAATGAATTCACATAATAATACAATGACATTATTCCATATTTGGTATCTACCATGGATATTTTATCTACGAATAGGAATGGTGTTGTAACCCCCCGACCCCAGTTACACAGTTTTGGTGCATTATTAAATAACATTGGAATGATCACAAGAAAGATAAAATCTCGAAAGGATGATGAGTTTAGTAGCCTTAGAAACACTAGATATATTCATAATTTTTTACACTACATCATAAAAATGAAAACTACAACAATATAGTCTCTATTGTCCACACTCTTATCCCCTCATACTATACCTGCAGGTCATTCATAATTTACTTCTTCACATCTTGGGAAAAATAAAACATTGAAAAGGGGTGAGGTCAAATGCCCAGTAAGGATAACAATATATCGGAAACTTTCATAAATAAGAATAAACATTTAAGGCAATGTATAAATAAAAAATCCTTTTAAACATGAACATCAATATAGTATGGAAAATATAAAATGAAATAATTCCATTTAATTATTCACATATATATTTTACTAATCGAATAATCACATTCAATATCAATAACCACTTTCATAATGATGTAATTCATAATTCCAGACTATCATAACCACATAGCCAAGGCCTCGTGCCAAGACTAAAAATAAAATTCTGTCAGGGCCTTGTGCGAAGACAGTAGTTTGTCTAATGAGTCCTACCGATGCATCGAGGAGCTATAGCAGGCTCCACCTGTCACTTACTAAGTCCAATGCATTCCTCACATGAACATGTTTAAACATAACATAAACATTCGTATTAAAACTAGCATACGAAATGTCAATACATTCTCCATAAACCATGAATGGTATAAAAATAACACATCTACAGTAAAACATATCACAAAACCATCAATACAATACACAAGTTTTGTATCATAATAAATAAACTTCAAATAATCTTAAAATCCATAAAAGGATGTTGACATAGATGAAATCAAAACTATTTGGGAGAAATATCTCTTTTCTTGAAATCATTTAAATGTCACAAATTTATCTAGGAAGTAATTTAAAAGAGATTTTTTAATAAAAGTGTCCCATACCACTTTGAAAGTTTTGAAAAGAAATATTATTTCAAAACCTTCATGTCCATATAAAGATATCATAAAAATCATTTTGAGAACATGGACATTAATTAAAAAGATTTAAAAAGATAAATCATTAAAACATTTAAAATTATGATCTTGATAAAGAGTACCTTTCATAAATTCTTAAAATATTAATTTTTAAATCATTTAAAAGTCACATAATTATAAAATAAAACATTTAATTTTAAAATATTCTTATAAACTTGTAAGTTAAGCTTCAGTGATTTTATAAAGGTGGAAAATAACCGCACCCGCCGTATAAGTTTAAAACGACATTCTAACCCTAAATTTATCGAAAAGGTGAAAAAGTACCTTTTTTGGAAAACAACAGAATGATTCATTTGAAAACACATAAGGGTAAATATGACCTTAACCCATTGTCCAGTAAATAATAAAAATGTTTTTAAATACATTTTTAAGGAACATGGATGTTGATGATAAAGAGATCCCAGTAGATAATTACGTCTAAACAACCTCGGATAATGAAGAGATTGCGAAATAAACTCTTACTTGTTAATTTTCCTTGGTTGGGGGTCGGTAAACCTCTAGTATAGTGGTGAAATAATTGTTATTAAATTATACAAGAATCATATACATTATTATGTTATTATATATGATATTTTAACATTCCTTTGTTAATAATATCTTAGTATTATTGTTGTTTCAGGTGTTAACTAACTCATTTTCTTTTATATGTTTTGTTACGTAAGTTGTGTTTTTCATGGATAGGATGTATCTTATTCATATCCAGAACTATATAAAGTCCATAAACATTATTTCTAAATCATAAAATGATAATTATACTTGAATGTGTATAATGGAGAATGAATCTCATCGCGTTCGTGGAGACGGTAGTCCGTACGTACGAACGAGCGAAAATATAACTATTTTGATATTAAAATAATATATAATTGGATGGTATATCATATTTAAATAATAATAATAATGTGATGTTTATTATTTACATGAATTACAAATCATTATTATAACCATCCAAATAATAATATATTGAATAACAATGACACCACGATGTGGAGACGGTAAGCCGTACGTACGCACGTATGGTGACATGTCATTAAAAGGATGGATAGAATAATGAATATGGATGTAATATATTTATAATAATAGGAGATACTGGATTTATTATTATATAATTGTAATAACAAATAAATAAGAAGTTGAAGAAGAAATTAATTTGAAAAAGGGTTGTGAAAACATTACCTCTTATTCGGGTTCTTCCTTTTGATTTGATTAAAATGTCTCCTTAGGATGGCTTTATTATCAAACTATGGAATCTAGGTTGTAGTGAGAGAATTTTAGAGAGTATTTGGGCCAAAGTTGGCTAAACAAAACGTCTTTGAAGGTGTTAATTAATGACAAGGGGGAGTGCCCTTTTATAAGAGAGGTGAGGGGCACCATTGGAAAAGCTAGAAATATTATTTTATGATACATTCATATTCGGTTTTTAATGACTCCAAAGTGTATTATTTAAAGGATAAGGTGTGTATGGGTCGCAAAACCACTCAACCAATATAATTTAGACAGGTTTGGTTCAATATATTAACCTTATCTTTTAGTTTTAACTCTTAGTTAATTAGATTGACACTTACCATGTCACTTTGTATTTTTATATTATACAGTTAATAAACAAACTATATACCTCCAAGAGACCCCCAAGTGGTATATTAATGATAAACCTATAATCATATATGTCTCTTAGCCGAAAATTATATTTTTAGGAATTTAATATCAATTAATAATATAATATTTGTTTTAAAAACTATTTTATGTCAATTCAGACACTATTCAATAATTGATTTTTTTAAAACTCATAACACAATGATAACTTCGAAAAGAGATAATTAAATCAATCCTAAAATTCCATATTAACCTATAAAATTATTTTTATTTATAAAAAGTCTCAAATTAAATTTATTTGGGTATTTATAATATCAATTATTCTAATTTTTCATTAATTAGGTAATTACTGCATCACCATTGTGTCATAAATAAATTAAAATATTTATTTCTAAAATTATAAATAAAATAGAATTATGTATGAAATATTATTATAGTTATAATTAATATTTATAATGGAAAATACAACTTTTATAACCCTATGTAAATTTTTTTTTTCTAAAAGATATATGCTTGTGTCATTTTTGTATTTATTTTATCTTCATTAATATAAAGTGTCATTATCACTTACAAGTGGATACATGGGGTCCAAAAATCGACCCAAAGATTTCCATGGTCGGCCATGTATCATAAAATAATTTTAGGACACTTTTTAGCGTAATTTGTTATTATTATAATATTATTTTTTAACCCTTATTTACTGGATTTACCCTTTAACAATGGTAAATAAAATATTTACTGAAGTAATTATTTGAAATGTCTAAAAATAAAAGTTACCTATTTACACAATTTGAACATCCCGATTCCAAATATGGAATCCATTTTTTCAAATTCAAAACACATATGTGGGAGAAATTAATTTAAAATTAATTCCCGTTGTTAAAACAAAAAACATGTTTTTAAGAGGTAATAACTATCAAAACATTGACACTTGCTTATGTCCAGTTTAATTGTGAAATTGTGTACAATGACCAAAATTGTATTAAATGGTATAAATATATTCTAAATATACTTTAAAAACAATCAAATTCATTATTAAACAATATAAATTATTTTGATTGAAAAAGTTGTTTTTAATTAATATTTTGTAATTTTCACTATTCATCAAAATATAATTGTTATCCGAAAAGTACCAAAATTTCACCCTAGGAAAAATTTGATATTCCAAATCCCAAAATTAAGTCCATTTTGATAGATAAAATTTATAAAATTTCAAAAAGTAGGTATTACTATTCATATCGGCTAGTTTGATTTGGTTATGGTGTGTGTTAGAACTCGATGTTGCGTACAACACACGCAACTGTTTTATTCAAAGAGAAGCGTACCATGGAAGCTTGGGGTGTTTCATTGTGTGTTTTTTATTTCCCTATTCTAAAAAGTAAATTTATTTAGTCAAATGGAATATATAAAATTTTTAAATATTGGATTAAAAAAGGGTTCCCTATTAAAAGTTGGTAAAAGTGTAATACTTAAAATGAATTTGTTCTTATAATATGGATTCTAAAATTATAACGATTATACAAAGATCAAAATTTAGTTAATACTATTCATAACTTCTTTCGAAAAGCTTTTTTCGTAATTAATAGTGTGCTTAAACTTGGTGTTGCGTGTAGTGCATGTTATTGAATTATTTTGAAGAAATAAGACACTATAAAATCTTCGGGTGTTACATTCTCCCCTTCATAAATAAATTGCATCCTCTCATTTTGAAATTGTTATTCAAAAATAAAATATTGAAAATATAAAATATCTTTGTGGGAAAACCCACATCAGAAATTGGGTTACTAAAATTTAGTCTTAATATGAGGAAAATGGAAATGAAAGGGTCACTACCAAATTATGATCTCGATTAGGAGAACATTGGTGGCAATTAGATACATATAATTGGAGGGAAAACATAAATATTTATAGGGAGTGATTGAGGTCATGAATCACAAACAATTGTAAAATTCAGGGCCTTAAATTCCTCAATCAATGATGATTTAAAATACCATCGGTTCATCAAAACATATCGTATTAGGATAACACATTTTTTTAAGATCCCTTCACTAAATTATAAGAATTAATTTTTTCATTGAATAAGAGAAGAAGAAAAATATATACGTGACAAGTAGAGTTTCATCCTTTAACTATGTTCTATCAAAAACTCATCTTTCACACTAAAAGATAATAGAACATAAAAATAATATTCTATTTAACCTATTAGTATAGGGTTAAAAATTGAATTTTTAATTCATCTTGAAGAACCATTAAAAAAATGACGTTATTCAATCCAGGACATCACGTGGGTCAGTGGTAGGGGATACACCCTTGTCGCCCTTCATTTGTGGGCTCGAGTCTCGCGGCCTTGCCGGACGCGACGGGTTGTCGTCCGACCTCCAGGTTGTCCTTTTATGATAATCCAAAATAATCCAAACTAGAACTATCCAAAATACTTCTGTCCAAAATTTTTAAGGAAGGTAAACACAATGAAGATCATTTTTTCCGCGTAATAACATGTGAACACCTTCATCATGTATTCTTTTAAAACATTGCAACATTATGAATTACCATAAAACCTTACTGATTACATTCATGATCCCTTATTCCTTAACGAATAATGGATATACTCCTTCAATCCAAAAATGTTGTAAACCCCAAAAATGATGGAATATACAAATAATTAATAAGTTTCAAGTTATTCAAGAATATCCAACATAATTTATCCAAATCAATCATGTATTATTCTAAAATCACTACCTCGGTATCAGAACCATATTATCGATTATAATTTTCTCAACCATATATTTTAAAAAAAAATTAAATGGCTATTGAGTCACTTTTCTTTGATCCACACAATATCTAGTACTTAATCAAATAGTACTACATTACAATCCTTGTATACTCCATAATTATTATAACAAATACATTTTTGATACAAAACTCAAATTACATAAGAACTCTAATCATTCCTATTCATATGTGGTAGAATCATAACTTGATTATTATCCAATAGCATCATTTGGGGTATAGTCTGATAACTGGGACATAGGTTCGCGTAGTGTCCAAACTCTTTGCAAATGAAGCATTGTGCATTTGAAACCATTTTCTTACCCTTACACTCAGCTACTTTGTGCCATTTTCCTCCAAACTTATAACAATATCCCATTCCATTAAGGAAAGTTGTAGGTTTTTTCATCCCACAGTTATCACATATGGTAAAATTCTTCTTTTCCCTCTTCCCTTAATCCTTCTTTCCCTTTTCCATCCCTTTCTTCTCTTGCTTCCCTTCAAAGCCATAGGACTCAGTAAACTCTTTACTTATCTTATCAACACATGATATTTTTTCTTTATATGATGATAATACATGGGATACTATATCTATTATAAATTATGTCTTATGACCAAGAATGAGATGATCCTTCTCTCTCTTTGGATCATGTGCATTGCTGGAGTTCTCATTCCTTCTACTGGGTTCCATTTCTAAACAATGGAATAAACCAGATCATTTTATGAAGCAAAATACATAATTTCATACTTATAAAACACTTCACATAAATTGAACTATTTATGGATATAATCCATAATCATAAAAATGTTTTCTTTGAGGATGTATATACTCATAAACCCTTAATAATTATTTGTAAAGAAAATTAGTGTTATCCTAAGCATATCCCCCCAGAGTGTCGTAACCAATAGTGCAGCAAGGCCCGTTGTCATGCACCAGTTCCCGTTCGAGTCTAGCTCAAAGCGGTGTTTTCGGATTTTACCCCTAGGTACATCTGTTCCAGAGCCGCCTCTACCTTTTCGTATCCAGACAGGGATGTATTGCTCGGAAAAATCACACAATCTCTATAATACTAAAATTCTAGGAAGTTATTCTATACTAATCCTCAAAGTCCATCTTAGATCTATGTGCCCTAATTATAGTTTATCTAAATCTAGCTTCAAAGGTATGTAATAAACTTCTTTTGATACCAACGGTAACGCCCCGACCCCAGTTACCTACAGTCGGTGCATTATTACATAACATTGTCATGATCACAAGAAAAATCAATTCTCGAAAGACCGATAAGTTTAGAAGCCTTGGAAACAATAGATATATTCATAATGTTTTACATTACATCATAAAAATGAAAACTACCACAACATAGTCTCCATAGTACACACTCGTATCCCCTCATACTATCCCTACAGGTCATTCATAATTTACTTCATCACTTCTTTGGAAAAATAAAACATAGAAAAGAGGTGAGCTCAAATGCCCAGTAAGGATAACAATATAGCAGAAACTTTCATAAATAAGAATAAACACTTAAGACAATGTATAACTAAAACAAAAGCCTTTTAAACTTGAACTTCAACATAGTATGGCAAAAAGAAAATGAAATAATGTCATTTACTTATTCACATAGATATTCTACTAATAGAATAATCTCATGGAATATCAACAACCACATTCATAATGATGGAATGCATAATGCCATACTATCATAACCACATAGCCAAGGCCTTGTGCCAAGACTACAAATATGATTTTGCCATGGCCTTTTGCCAAGACACTAGTTTGTCTCATGAGACCTACCGATGCATCGAGGAGCTACAGTGGGCTCCACCTGTCACTTACTAAGTCCAATGCATTCCTCATATGAACATGTTTAAACATAACATAAACATTTGTATTAAAACAAGAATATGAAATGTCAATACTTTATCCATAAACCATGAATGGTATAAAAATAACACTTCAACAGTAAATCATCTCACAAAACCTTCAATACAATACAAAAGTTTTTTATCATAATAAATCAACATCAAATAAGCTTAAAATCCATCAAAGGATGTTAACATAGATGAAATCAAAACTATTTGAGAGAAATATCTCATTTCTAGAAATCATTGAAAAGTCACACATTTATAAAGGAAGTTATTTAAAAGAGATTTTTGAATCATAGTGTCCCATACCACTTTGAAACGTTTGAAAAGAAATATCATTTCAAAACATTCATGTCTATATAAATAAATCCTTAAAATCATTTTGAAAATATGGACATTAATTAACAAGATTTAGAAAGATAAATCTTTAAAACAATTAAAATAATGATCTTGATAAAGAGTACCTTTCACAAATTCTTAAAATATTCATTTTGAAATCATTTAAAAGTAATATAATTAATAAATAAAATATTTAATTTGAAAATATTATTATAAGCTTGTAATGGAAGCTTCAGCGATTTTATAACGGTGGAAAATAACGGCACCCGCCGTATAAGTTTAAAAATACATTCTTACCTTAAATTTGTCGAAAAGGATAAAAAGTACCTTGTTTGGAAAATGATGGAAAGATTCCTTACAAAACAGATAAGGGTATAAATTACATTAATCCATTGTATAGTAAATAGTAAAAAAAATTAAATACATTTTTAATGAACATGGATGTGGATGATAAAGAGATCCCAGTAGATAATTATGTATAAACAACCTCAGATAACGAAGAGATTGGGAAATTAACCCTTACCTTTTACTTTTCCTTGGTTGGGGTTAGGTTAACCTCCTATATAATGTTTAAATAATTGTTATTAAATTATAAAAGAATCATATACATTATTATGTTATCATATATGATCTTTTAACATTGCTTTGTTAATAATATCTTACTATTATCGTTGTTTTAGGTGTTAACTTACTCATTTTCTTTTATATGTTTTGTTATGTAAGCTGTGTTTGTAATGGATAGGTTGTATCTTATTCATATCCATAATTATATCACGTCCTTAAACATTATTTTTAAATCATCAAATGATAATTATACTTGAATGGATACGAGGGAGAATGAATCTCATCGTGTTCGTGGAGACAGTAGTCCGTACGTATGCACGAGCGACAATATCATTCTTTTGATATTAAAATAATATATAATTGGATGTTATATCATATATAAAAAATAATTATCATGTTATATTTATTATTTATATTAATTACAAATCATTATTATACCCATCCATATAATAATATATTGAATAACAATTACACCACGATGTGGAGACGGTAAGCCGTACGTACGCACGTATGGTGAAATGTAATTAAAAGATGGATTTAATAATGAATTTTGTTGTACCATATTTATAATAATATTATATTATATATGAGATACTGGATTTATTATTTTAGAAAGGGAATAACAAATTTAGAAGATGTTGAAGAAGAAATGAATTTGAAAAACGGTGGTGAAAACGTTACCACTTCTTCGAGTTGTTCCTTTTGATTTGATCAAAAGGGCTCCATAGGATGGAATTACGATCAAAATAAGGCCTCTAGTTAGTATTGAGGGATGTTTATAGAGTATTTTGGCATGGGTTGGCCAAACAAAAAGGCATTGAAGGTGTGAATTAATGATAAGGGGGAGTTCCCTTTTATAAGAGGGGTGAGGGGCACCATTGGAAAAGCTAGAAATATTATTTTATAATACATTCATATTCGGTTTATAATGACTCCAAAGTGGATTATTTAAAGGTTAAGGTGTGTATGGGACGAAAAACCCTCAAAAAATAAAATTTATACTGGTTTTGGTCATTATATTAACCTTATCTTTTAGTTTTAACTCTTAGTTAATTAGTTTGACACTAACCATGTCACTTTGTAATTTTATATTATATAGTTAATAAACTTACTATATACCTCCAAAAGACCCCCAAGTGGTCCATTAATGATACACCTATCATGATATATGTCTCTTGGATGAACCATTTATTTTTAGTAATTTAATATCAATTAATAATATAATATTTGTTTTAAAAACTCTTTTATGTCAATTTTGACACTATTAAATAATTGATTTTTTAAAACTCATAACACAATAATTAATTCTAAATATGTTAATTAAATATATTCTAATATTCCATATTAACCTTGAAAATTATTTTTATTTATAAAAGGTCTCAAATTAAATTTATTGGGGCATTTAGAATATCAGTTATTCTAATTTTTCATTAATTTGGTAATTACTGCATCACCATTGTGTCATAACTAAATTAAATTATTTAATCACTAAAAATTATAAATAAAATAAAATTATATAAGAAATTGTTTTATTTTTCTAATGAATATTTATTATAGAAAATCCTTAATATATAACCCTATGTAAAAAATGTTTTTCTAAAAGATATATCCTTATGTCATTTTTATATTTATTTTAACATAATTAATATAAAGTGTCATTATCAACTACAAGTGGGTCCATGGGGTCCAACAATCGACCCAAAGTTTCCCAAAGTCGGACATGTATCAACCAATAAGGTTAGGACACTTTTTAGGGTAATTGTTTATTTTTATAATATTATTTTTAAACTCTTATTTATAGGATTTACCCTTTAACCATGGTAAATAAAATATTTACCGAAGTAATTGTTTAGAATGTCTAAAAATAAAAGTTAGCTATTTAAAAAAATTTAAAATCATTATTCCCAATATGGAATCCATTTTTCAAAATTCAAAACACAGAAGTGGTAGAAAATAATTTAAAATTAATTCCCGTTGTTAAAACAAAAAGCGTTTTTAAGAGATAATAACTATCAAAAGATTGACAAATGTTTATGGTCGGTTTAATTGTGAAATTATGTACAATGACCAAAATTGTTTTAAATGGTAAAAATATATTCTAAATATACTTTAAAACCAATAAAATTCATAATTTATCAATTTATTATATTTTGATTAAAAAAGTTGTTTCTAATTAAAATTTAGTAATTTTCATTATTCATCAACATATAAAAGTTATCGAAAAAGTACCAAAACTTCACCCTAGGCTAAATTCGATATTCTGAATCCAAAAATGAAGTCCATTTTGAGAGTTAAAATTTATAAAATATCAAAAAGTAGTTATTACTATCCATAATGGCTAGTTTGATTTGGTTATGGTGTGTGTTAGAACTCAAAGTTGTGTACAACACATGCTACTGTTTTATTCAAAGAGAAGCGTACCGTGGAAGCTTGGGGTGTTTCATTTTAATTTTTTGATGTCCCCATTAGAAAAAGTAAATTTATTTATTCAAATTGAATATATAAGTGTTTAAAATATTGGGTTTAAAAAGGGTTCACTATTAAACGTTGGTAAAAGTGCAATACTGAAAATGAATTTGTTCTTATAATATGGATTCTAAAATTATAAGGATTATAAAAAGTTCAAATTTTAGTTAATACTATTCATAACTTCTTTTGAACAGCTTGTTTGGTAAGTCATGGTGTGCTTGAACTTGGTGTTGCGTGTAGTGAAAGTTATTGAATTATTTTGAAGAAATAACACACTATGAAATCTTGGGGTGCTATAGGTGTCCCACGAGTGATCAACAAATTCCCATTGGAATCCTTGAATGCCTCAATATTGACCACTATTATAAAAATAAATAGGTTCAAAATTTTAATAAAACTTATACACATTTCATTTATATAAATATGTCATCATATTCCATAAAATATCTAAGGGCCTGATCATTTATAATTAAAATTCACTTTTTTAAATGTCATATGGGTATAGAAAACACATGCACACTTTTTTGTCAATATCAAGATTAAATAACCATTAAGTATCTTAATCATTGATAATATAGGCATTTAATAGTTATCAAACAACAGGTATAAATATAAGGCTTAAAAAAATCCATTGTACCCATAAAATGCAGAGGATGGCAACATCCGGTAGACACGAGCTATATGAATCTCATTTCTCAGAGATCAGAAAGGAGGTAGTGGAAATAGTCTTCACTTGTGACCACTTAAAATCTGAGCTTCAATGCATTAATCTTGAATGGAATCATGTACTGGTGAAGTTCATGTTAATAGGGATTACCACCTAGGCGATGTTACCAGAGCCACACATCAATCTCTCACTATTTCCCACCTTATCCTTACGAATTATGCGGGAGTTTTTAGGGGCTATGTAACAAGATATTAATTATTTATTATGTAATCCATTTTAATAAATAAAATTTTTATTCTATTAATTCATTTATGGGATTATTATTTCTTACAAAAATAATGAATTTAATAAATATATTATTTAGGTAAAAATTGTACTTTTGTGAAATTTATTCTCTATTATATTATGATATGGTTTCTATTAATAATATTAGAGAAAAATGTCTCTTAAATGATTTTTATATTAGTTCCTTATCTATAAATGATTACTCAATTATTTTGATATGAGTTTTCTTTTTATACGGTAAAACAGAAAGTGTAATTTTAATGAATTTATTTTATGGAATTTAGGAATTTTTTAAATAATTAATATTTTAATAAAATATTATTATAAAATTAATTTCATTAACCATAAATGAGTATATAAGTTTTATTAACTCAAACATTGATTTTATTAATGTTTAAAAACAGTATTACCCTAAACCCATCAGTTTTCCATAAATGTCTATTCTAATTTTAAGAGTGAAAATTCATATATTTTGAAACATATTTAGATAAAATGAATATTATTTTTTGAATATGGTTTTTGAACTTATTCAATGGGGAATTTTTCATTATTTTCAGAGACAATAAAATTTTTGTGTAAAATTTAAAAAATATATAATTATAGTGTGTTTTCTGATAACAAAATTACCCAATAGTGATGTAATAAATACCAAAAGGTTTATTTGTCCAAATATATTTTCTTAACATTTATGTAATGTGATTATATATTTACTTTATTTAATTTATAATGTGTTAGTTAGTCCTCTAAAAAATATAATATATTTTATTATTTTAAACTCATTTCCCATAGGGTGTTATTCACCTCCTCAAAAGAAAAGAAACTATTTAAATGTCTTCATCCCATGGACTTAAAAATTAATTTTTTTTCTCCCATTGTCCAGAAACAATTATAAAAAACCATGGTCTGGTTTGTGGTTTTGAATATTTTTGTGCAAAATGTCCATAACCTAAATAATAAATAATTCCACCTCTTTTCTAATATAAACCCACCCAAGCACCCATTAATCTTTACTCAAACCCATTTATGCTCATCTTCAATCATATATCAACTCCCTAGTGTAATAAAGTGTTTCCCTCAACCTTCCTAACAAGCCTCTACCAAACCTTTTTTATCACACATTTATGTAATGGATCCTCACATTCCATCTTTTCCAATTTTTTACAAGTTTTATTATAATGTAATACCATTTTATTTTTCAATTAAAAATTATTGGTTATGTTATAAAACCTTCTCCATACATTCATTATTATGTTTTAATGATGATATAACCCTTTCACTCTCATTAATCATTCCCATGAGCACCCGTTACCATTCTGAAATTCCATAAGCAATTTCTCTCCCCTCATTTCCATTCATGAATTTCAATTAAATTATACATCTCACAATCCATTTAATATGATGAGATATTATGTTCAATTATCCTCTAAATTCCAATTTCATATATAAATTATGAGATACAAATTTCTCTTTAATCAATCAATTTTACAAATCCCCATGTGATGTTGTTTTGCTGTAGAAATTACACCATTATTTCCCATGCCAATATCATCATGTAGTGAATACCATCCCAATTTCTCTATCAAGGGTATTCACCTTTATTCACATATTCTTATTGATTATATAATTCAAAATATGTATTCCACAATCCATTATTGTGGAATAAATTATTATTTTTAATGAATCCATGTTATATGATCTATATGGCACACTTAAGCATTAGATTGAAATGTTTATGATGGCAGTGCCTTGCTAGTTCTCTAATGCATTGAATAATGTTTGGTATCATGGTAAACCATGTTGGTGTTTGGATTTAACTTATTTATTTATAGGTATTTTTCCATCGTTTTGGGATATTGGTTTAACTGATTCATTTATGTTAATGATGCAGTGTTTTGAGATATTTCCTCAATTCCATGTGTAGATAATCATGATAATCATTTCATTATGTTCAATTTTCTATTATTCTCCACTAATATGAATATTTCGAAAAATGTATTGTCTTATTCATGTTATTTTCTTTTTACTCCATTAATGGTCTTTATATATCACCCTGTTCATATGTATTTCCTCAGGTTATTCCATGAAATACTAAGAACAAAAAAATGACATTGTCCTGTAAAATATTTTTTCCCAATAAATATGTTGTATTTTCTGTCATAAGATGCTATGTATTTTTTTTAATCCCAAAATAAACTTGATCTGTCAAACTTCTAGGATGTATTAAGTGAAAATTGAGGTAATAAATATTGTTTCTATGTGTAATAAATATCACGGTGGTAATATTTGGTATCACAGGATAGGTTTAATTATTTATTGGATTAGAATTAAAAAACACTATTGAAATCCTTAGGGATAAGACTATGTACATGAAAAACATCCCTAAATTTTAGTGATTATAGAGTATATTGTTTTATCAAGAAAATATATCCATGTTTGGATATGAACATGTAGAGGTGGCTATGTATCATATGTATTAAGGGTAAACCCCAAAAACAACACATTAATCTAGAATTAATCGAGAACTGGCACATGACAATGGGCTTTTCTACACTCTTGGTTTGGAAATCCTAGGTGATATGATTATGTAAATCCATAAGCATAGTATAAATCATTATTTATAGACAAATAAAAAATACCATAAGAATTTACATTAGGAAATAGATCATGAATAACATAGATTGAAGCCAAGAAATTCATAAGTTAATGAAATAATGGTAATTTATAAGATATATCACCATTTCATTGGATTAACCTTTATGTGATTAATAGTTTAAAATACATACCCCTAATTTTTCTTCTATTCTATGAAATTTCGAGTAATTGGAGTACATAGTCTAACAAAACAATGTGAAAATCAATGTGATGAATATTTTAAAGACATGCCCAATCTAATCGGAGTAGGAATCAAAAACATTATCATGATACTATCTTAGTAAACTCATTTTTGTAATAGAAACATTGTTCAAGGGGAACTTCCACCCCCATCGTAAAAAATAACAAGATGTAATCAAGAGATTCATGAGACAAAGGCCTCCTATAGTCAATGGATCATCAAATGCCTCAATCATCAAACAATGGATTAACTCCATTGTGAATATATTCTCCATAATTCAATGTTGTAAACCAGATGGGGTTCTTAAAATGGCTTGTCCTATAGAGGGGGAAGTTTCTCAATGGTGGAAATTGATAAAAAAATAGAAATCTTGAGGAAGATATTGAGGAAATGGGATGAAATGATTTTAGATAAAATTTTTTTGATAAATATTTTACCTGCACCCTCCATATTATGATGGAAAGATATTTCTTGGAACAGAAGACATATTTCAATGAATATATTGGGGCGTGTGGGGAAAACATCATTATAAATGTATGATAATCCTATTGTTTTATTGATACCCCTAAATTAAATGTTGAATACTTCTTTGGTGGGATAAAACATATCCTACAGAAAGACCTAGAGATCCACAACATTGACATCTATGAGGAGAGAGTCAGATGTTCCCTCAATGTCGAGATAGAGATCAGAAAATCTCAAGGGTATGATGGAGATATGAAGTGGAAATTGTAACTTAATTCTGGTGGTATAATCTAAAAATCCAATGCTGAAATGAAATTATAGAATCCCATGTGACAATGGTGTGGAATGAAGAACCTGGGAAATTTCCTAACGGGGGTGAAGAAATTCATTAAGTGCAGGATAGAACCGCATGAATCCATCGATTGTCGACACTAAAACCCCGCTACTGTGATAGAGGAAATAAAAAATACATTTTATACTCAATTAATTTTTCATTACTACAAATACAAATACCCAAGAACATTGTGAACCAGTTCTATATGTGATGGATTTTTGGAGGCAACCAACATCCTCTAAGGTAGCATGGGTGAGCTATTACCATCTCTACTGCCAACGAAAATCCTAAAAATGAAGTGGTGATAGTTTTTCTAGTTTTTCCTTCTAGAAAAAGTTAATGTTCTTTTTTATACTAGTTTTATACATTATTTTATTTGTGTAAATTTTAGTAGAATAATCCAAACATCACTAAAAAGAAAGAAATTATAGGTGTCAGTGAAAATAGCCAATGGGATAATTATTTCATCAAATGAATATAACTCACCCCATATCTCTATTTTTGTTTTGAAATTATTAGTGAACCTAATCATAATTACATTTTAATAATTATATGTAATTCATGGAATGGATTGGTTCTAAATATATATATCTGACATAAATATTCAAGATAGGGAAATCACTCTCCATATAGTTAATCGAACCCCTATTCTGTACAAGTTAATGGAGGAGGATGAATCATATTTAGACCCATCATCTTAGGTATGGATATTACATCTCTATGAGAACTCGTAACATTCTCAGTGACTTAGTATAAGGATTAAACTATATTTGAAGACATACCTATTGTGAGGGAATCTACTGATTTGTTTCCGAAGAAATTTCATTGTTTTTTTTTTGAAAAAGAGATGTTTAATTATCAATTGATCTTATACATGGGGAATTTCCAATATCCATGACTCCATATATAATGGTTATTGTGGTGCTCAAAGTTCATAATAAACAACTAAAGGAGAATATGGATAATGGTTTTATATACCTATGTGATACACCTTGGGGTGCACCGGTACGCGTCATTAAGAAAAAGGATGGTTCAATGAGGCTTTTCATTTATTATCATGATCTCTAAAAATTCATGATAGTGAACAAGTAAACTTTTCCATTAATTGATGACTTGTTCGATTAGATATGTGGAGAATAATAATTCTCAAATGTGGATATGTGGTTGGGATATTACCATGTAATTGTGAAAATGGATCATATCCTAGAGAATGCATTTCTTACTAGGTACAAGCATTATAAATTCATAGTAATTATTTTAAAAAATACTAATGCTCCAGAAATCATTATATAATTGATTAATAGTGTTTTGAGAGATTATCATGGCAAAATTATGGTATTAATTATAGAAGATATTATAATATACTCAAAATCTAAGGAGGAGAATGAACAACAACTGAGAACTATACTAGAAACATTGTGAATGAAGAAGAACAATGCAATGTATATCAACTGTGAGTTATGGTTTAATGAAGTCTCGTTCATTAGGGAATATTAGCACAATAAGTGGGATATCTATCGATCCTTCCAAAACAAAATAAATTGAGGTTTTTTGAGGATGACATTTATGATGGATATATGTAGAATACGGGGGTTATCTAGATATCATAATTTATTTGGGAAAATGTTCTCACGATTGTGAAACCCTATTACCAAAGATAACTCAAAAGGTTGTCAATATTTCTTTGAATGATGAATGTGAAGAAATATTCATGAATATGAAGAAGAGGCTTATCAAGACCCTTGTTATCACATGTACCACTAGTGGGGAGCTTTTAGTAATCTTCTATGATGCTTTATAGAAGGGAATTGGCAATGTGTTGATGCAGAATGACATAGTCATCACCTATGCCTCGAGGAAGATAAAAATTATTAAGAAAAATTGTCCCCTGCATGATCTAGATTTAGAATTTTTGATTGTTGTATTGAAAATATGGTGTCATTATCACATTGGGGAAAAGTATGAAATGTATATGGATCACAAAATACTAAAATATTTAATCACATAGAAACATTGAAACATGCACAAAATGAAGACTGTTAGAGATTATCTGGGGTAATGACAGCTCAATCCATTACCACACAGAGAAACCGAACAAGGTGGAAAATTTTCTAAGTAGAAAAAGTCCCATGGATTCTATCTTCCATGGAAATTGAAAAGGATATTGTCTTCAAAAATTTGGTGAATATGCACATGTGAATCATAAAGAAAAGAACATCATCAATCCTTTTATACATTATTTCTCAACTTTCTATTTTGGAAAAGATAAATGACTATCAAAAGATGATGTGGGAATTCAAAAAGTGTGGGAGCTGCCAAAAATTGGAAATCCTTGGAGTTCAATGTTAATGAATAAGGAGTTGTAAGATTTGGTTCTACGCTTTTTGTTCCATAAAATACAGAGTAAAATAATGAACATTTGGATGATGCACATAGTTCTAAATTCTCTATTCACCCATGAATCACAAAGACATATCAGAATATTCAAGATAATTATTGGTGTGATAACATGTAGAATGAGATCATTGAATATACATAAAGGTTCTTGGGTTGTCACCAACTAAAGGATGAGAGGCCTAATAATAAGGGGATTATGCTACCATTTCCCATAAAATAATATAAAATAAAGAAAACCCACATGGACTCTATCACCAAACATCCAGTTATATTCGGAGGAAACAATTTTAAATTGGTGGCATTGGATCATTTTATAAAGACTGCATATTTCATTATGATTTGAAAGTATTTCTCATATGAGCAACCAGAATGGATATACATCATAGAAGTGATAAGGTTGCATGGTGTAACACTATCAATTGTATCCTATCAAGATCCCTGATACACCTCAATGTTTTGTAAGAGTCTCCAAAATGCTTTGAATACATAGCGGAACATCAGTACTACATATCATCCCCAAACTAATGGATAATCAGTGTATATTGTCCAATAAGTTGAGGATATGTAGGGAGCATGGACAATGGACTTCAAAGGTGTATGGGATCATTATCTTCCTCTATTTTAGTTCTCTAACAACAAAATTATACAATAAATATTCCAAATGGGTCCTTACGAAGACATTTATGGGAAGAGATGAAACTAATTTCATGTTGGGATGAAGTTGTGGAATGAAAAATTCATGGTTAATAAATGGTAGAAGAAATGTTGGAGAGTGTTAATACCAACTACCCACACATCAATGCTACCCATATTAGAAAAAATAGATATTTTGACAATTGTTGAAGAGGTCTACAGTTTGATGTTGGATATATGGTTTTCCTCCACATATATCCATGGAATTTTGTGATGAGATTAGGGTATAAGGGAATGTTTAGTCCAAGTTACATCATCCCTTTTGATATATTTGATTGCATCAGGCCGGTGGCATATCAACTAGATATCACATCGAACCTATCTTAAGTGCATGATGTGTTCCATGTATCACACTTAAGGAATTAAATACTCTACTGATCACATCTACTCAATCCAGAGGTGGTACAATTTTGGAATGCCCTCTCTTATGAAGGGAATGTAGTGTGGATCTTTGATCATAGATAAAAAGTTCTACTAAATAAGACGATGCCCTTCATCAAGGTGTTGTGGTAAAACCACATGTTTGAACAAGGAATGTGTGAACCGGGGTAAGTGATGAAGAAAAGTTACCCTCATTTATTTTAGTGGGGAAAAATTAAATTTCAAGGGTGGAATTCCATAAGTGGGAAAGGTTGTAATGACCCGATCATTTGTGAATAATATCTCTTTTGTTTAATATATTTTGGATATATAAAACACATGAACTATTTATTTATAATTAATGGGTTTAATTACTATTATTTGTCTTTATAGTTGATAATATAGTCATTAAACAATGATCACACAACTGGAATAAATATACAGTTTAAAAAAATTGATACAGACGAAGGAGAGGATGGCCCCATCAAGTAGACATGGGTTGTATGAGGAACATTTATCAGAGATTAGAAAGGAGGTATCACCATTGGGATTCAGTCTTGACCAATCCCAATTCAAGATTCAACACATTAATCTTGAATATAGTCATTTATGGGAGAAGATCAATATAATATTGATTACCACCCGGGCGATATTATCTGAGTCGCCCCAAGAGTTTGTCACCAACGCACACCATACCATGAGGTCTTATGAGGATGTTATAAGGGGTTATATAACAAGGTATTATTAAATTATTTTGTAATCGTAATTTATAATTAAAATTATTATCCCATCAATTCTTTTAAGATAGTATTCTTTCATAAAAATGATGAATTAGATAAATTAATTTTTCAGGTAAAAATTTTAATATTAGTAATTATAAGAATTATTTTCATAAATTATGGTTTTAATTAATATTATTTTAAAAATATTTCCTATAATTTTTTTAGTATGTGTTCCCTATCGGTAAATGACTAGGTAATCAGTTTGATAAGAGTTATATTTATATATGATAACACAAAAACTATATTTTTAATAAATTTATTTGTATAATTTAATTTAGTTTTTGAATTATTAATATTTTTATAAATTATTATTATTATAGAATTTACATTATTAATATTAAATGAGTATATAATTTCTATGAAGTCAACCACAATTGTTATTATGGTTTAAAAACTGTTTTTGTCCAAAGACATAAACTTTCAATAAATGTAGGTTCTACTTTTTAAAATAAAAATTCAAATATTTAAAATATTATTTAGATAAAATGAATATTTTTTTTGGAAATAGGACATCAAAATTATCCAATAGTAATTTTTTCATAATTTTTGGAGCAATTGGAATATTTGGGTAAAATTAAGTAATATATAAATATATAGTGTGTATTATGACAACATACAGACACAGTATTGATTTAATTAATACCAAAAAAGGGATATTCGACAAAAAATGTTTCATAACTTTAATATAATATGATTTTGGATTTATGTTATCTATTTTAAAATTCCATAGTGAATACTACAAAATATATAATATATTTTATGATTTTGAATGCATTTCCTTGAGGGTGTGAATCACCTCCACACAATAATGGCTAATAATTTAATTTAATTAGGCCTTTTCCTTATAAAATATTGTTTTTAATCCCCTTGGAAATAAACCATGGGAAAAAATCATAGTTTGTTTTGTAAAAATGTGTATTGTATTGTGTATATTCCAATAACTAAATAATAAATAATTCCATACATTTTGATATAAAACCACCCAATAAACCATTATTATTCGCAATAACTCCTTAAATATATTCCACGTCTCTCCATACCCTAATTGCTTCCCACGGTTCCCCACCCCCTCAAATATCTGCACCCATGTCTTTGGAATCACACATCTAAGTAAAGAATCATCACTTTCATTCCACTCTCATTTTGTCAAAGTTTCCTTATATTGTTATACACATTTATTTAACAATTAAAAATTATGGGGCATGTTTTCAAACCACCCCCTTAATTCCCTTATAATTTTTTAATTTTGAGAGACCCCTTTCAATTTCATTAATCTCTCTTATGTGCACCTGTTACCATGCCAAATTTTTTAAGGGATTTGTTTTTCCTCATTTCCATTCATGCATTTGTCTTATATTATGCAACTAAAATTACATTTCATATGTTGGTATACATTGTTCAATGATCCCCTTACATCCCATCTCATGTCTAAATGACGAGATACCACTTTATCTCTCATCAACCTAATTTATGATTCCCCATGTGATGTCGTTCTGTTGGTGAAGTTGCCCCATGATTTTCCATACGAAAATCACCATGTAGTGAAAACCATTCCCATTTATCTATCAAGGAGATTGAAATATATAAACATATACTTATTCATTATATACATTCATATATGTTTTCATGATTTTATTATCATGAAATAAATGATTAAATTGAATGAAACCATGATATATTATATATGTGTCACACTTAATCATAACATTGAAATGTTTATGAAGGATGTTCCATGAATTCACTCAAATTCATTGGGTAATATTTTATATCCTGATACGTCATGTCGGGACATGGATTTAACTAATTCCATTATAATAATGTTTCCCAACATGTTGGGATATGGGTTTACATGATTCCATTAAGTTAATGATTTTGTGTTTTAAGAATATTCCTCTTTTTAATGTTATGATTGTAATGTTACATCATGCCACTATGTTAATGTTTCTCTTATGCACCATTGTTATTCCAATTTCATAACATGTACTGAATTATTACTTTTATGCCTCTTCACTCCCTTAATCAGCTTTATAACTCACCCTTTTTTTATGTATGTCCGTTTATCCAATGCAATTCTATGTACGAACGAATGTTGGGGTCATGTGAAAGAAATTTTCCATAAAAAATTTGTATTTTATGTATTAATTTTTCATGTAATGTTCCTAATCCCTAACGAAACTAGAACACTTGATCCACTGTGCTGTATTCAGTTCATGTTTATTTAATAAATCTTGGTTAAGTGTGAAATAATTACCCCGATTTTTATAAAATAATAATTCCACTAAAAATCTTATATGTTCACCACATTAACTTTCATCATATGTAACGTGATGAATTTACGATGGGTAACAAATTTAAATTAAATTTATAATTATTATTGTCCAAGTGATATATATATATATACATTTCATAATTTGATTTTATTGATATATAATTAATGAATAAACACTTAACTTTCAAATGTTCAATTCAAACAGACCCTAAGGGTGCCTCAAATAATCTGAAAAAAAAATTCACCAGGGGAATAATAATGAACATAGACGTCTTTGGTTGTTTTAAATTGATATATATAACTTTTATGATATTAGAAGATATTCATAGGTCCATAAAATACATTCATGAAAAAAATTAAACTAAGGAACATTAATTTATGGAGAAACTCCCTATGAAAATATTCTACGAAAATAAAAATAAAATTATAAACAAGAGATACTAGAGAGAAAATTTATTTACCAACTACCATATACATGTAGTAGATTCCTCATCCTGTAAAATCCATTATTTTTTCATGGACTAGATTAAAATGGATGAATAGAACAATTAAACAGAAATTGGGATATGATATCTCACTGAAAGTGAATCTTCAATTAAAAGGAAATTGATGAAATTAGACTATGTGTTTGAGAGAATACAGTTATAAATCCATAGAGATAAACATATCTTGATTCCAATTATTAGAGGATAAGTTATCGATGAAACTAAGTGGTTCCTCGAATGAATCACTCACTTTGGAATGATGGGAGGATCTATCTATTAGAATAAAATATTAAATGAGGGTTGATTTTTATAATAGAATAGGAGAAATTGGAAATACCCATTTTTTATAAATGTCACATTGTTTGGCGCATATTATAGGCCTAATCATGCACAGAACTTGTTCTTGGATCTTCCTCAAGACTCCACATACTTGAAGTAAGTTAAAATTTTGACTAAAAAAGTACAGTCCATGTGAAACCGCTCTATCTTATGTCTATGAAATGCCACATTTCTATGTAGTCTAGATTGCATGGTTAGGCAAAATCATGTCTCCCATTACAATACAAAAAAACTATATTATTTACATTAACCATTAGTAATGTGGAGGTTATTTCTATTAATTATGTGGCCTAACCATTGACTCCAAAATATAAGGAATTTCCTAATAAAATATCAACACACCATCATATCCTAAATAACATTAATAACAGTTCATATAAAGTCAATACTAAAGAATTAGAATGATATGATAATGGTACTTACTTAAATTAATATTTTATTTCTTACATTATTCACCATTATGAAACTCATCCATGAGATTCCATTCCAAGGTAGGTGAATCATTATATCCGAATAAATATGGAAACTGAGCATGTACATTGGCATCTCTCTCCCATGTCTCATCATATAAATGGTTGTTCTAACGTAGTAACCAGTATATATAAAAAACTATAATCATTGGTACTTTTTTATATGAAATTTTTTTAAAAAGGTGTACTACTCAGAAGAAGCATCCTAATTCATTTTAGTATCATCAGAATCATAAATATGAGGCAAATCAGCATGAAAATATAGAATCTTCAAATTGTTGAAGACGTTTTGTATGACATTGTTTTTATAAGGTAATACATAAAGATAGGATATGAGAACAAATATATCCATTATCTATAAATTCCTAAATATAATTTGCCACTTTCATTGCCTATTTATCCTCTTTTGACCTATTCTAGGTTATACCCATAAGATAACTTGATCTCTGGACTGAAACTACAGATGTTGTTGATGTTGAGTGAAAAAATATTTCCCACTATACTTAGAAGTACCCATATATTTCTGATCTAAAAATCTTCCCAAGTGTCTTCTACATGAGTGAGGATCAAATATTACTACCTATCCTACCTTTAGATGTAATAGAGGTTAACAACATTGCCTACCAATGAAGGACTTATTCGTAGCCTTTATAATTATTTCACGAAATCTATTATTGTTATTAAAACAAAATAGAGGGATATTTTCTCTCTTGAACATATAAAATCAAGTAAACAGGATCATATAATGTCTTATGACACCACTATAGTCTGTTCTGACTGTCCATTAGTTTGAGGGTGGAAAGATGTTCTCAGAATCCCCTATGTACCGAATAATTTCTGTAACCCTTTGAGACATTCTATGTGAAATATGAATTACAATTAGAAAAAAATAATGAGGGGACTCATTTAATCGTATAATATTAATGAAATTTCATCATTCAAGATCATCATTACAGAAGGTCACTTATATAGGAATGAAGTGGGATACCATCATCAGTTGATCAACAACTACCCAAAATGCATCTCTACCTCGATGTTACCTACTAAACGAGTCACAAAATAATGTTTCATGTCATTCAATTTTATTCAGGGACTAGTATATATTATAAAAAGAATATATTATATTTATTTTCTATATCACCCTCAGATAAGTGGAACACCTAAAGATGAAAATTTGATTTCAAATTTCATACATGGCCACTAATAATGGTGGAGCATTCCACGATAAATCGTGGAATTCCCTGAGATCATTGACCCTTGGGAATAATTGAATTATAAAATTAGTTCCTCTCACAATTTGTAGTCACCATGATATTACCATTTATTTCATATATGTTTTCACCATCAATAGACCAATGTAGATGTAGGTCCTCATTTGAAATCCCTTCCTGCAGGACCAAAGTGTTGTTATATGAGAACATCATTATTTTTACCCAATATAGGTGTGATAACGTAACTGTTACCTACATAAGTAATGAAAAATATCAACTCTCCTAAAACACAATATTAAATTTCTAGAATAATTCCATCAACATCCATTCATCACTGTATTAATCAATGTATATTGCTTGATTTTGCAAGATCAATACCTTAGAAACTACATTCCTCTTTTCGGGCATACTGGTAGATCATTGTAAAATGATTGAATGTAATAAAATAATATTAATTATTTATGATTTAATTAATTATATATAATGATATATTTTATTCTCTTATAGATCATAAACACCGCCAAGAGCTCTACCAATATATAATGCATCCAATAACATAAAGCAAGAACCATAAGTACAATATCAAGGATAATAAATGTGTAATAATACTCATGGGGCCTCAAATAATAGGATTAGAATTTAATTACTCGATACTACATTATCAATACAACCCCAATGATGATTCATGAAGAACCATATAACAAAATATAGAATTTACTTGGATTAAGATAAATATGGATCCCTGCCGATGTAACCCTTCCAATAAAATCCTGACGGGACTTCCCATACCATTAGACAAAATGAACTTCACACCATTCAAATTAATCCTATAAATAGGTGTCTAAAGATGTAATAATTTAATTATAAAAGCCTTGTAATATCAATCCTACCATATGAATCACTTGATATAAAACTTTCTTTTTATTCTCTATTAAAACAAGAACTCTCACCTTCTCTGCTTCCACTAATATTTTGAGGTCTAATATAATATATTCCAATAAGAGACCCTTCTCAATCCAAAAGTGGAAAATTTTGATTATAGAAAATAAAACTTTCTCTCTCAGTTTATTCAATATTATATGAATATTTTTTTTCATTTTCAATTTCATGTACGATAATACACATATATACCTTCCAAATAAAAAATGAAGAGGGAATAAAACTAGGGGTTGAAGACTCAATTACTCATGGTCTTAAAAATATATTTCATTGTGATAATAAAAT
Organism: Viscum album; assembly: GCA_963277665.1. Classification (NCBI taxonomy): domain Eukaryota; kingdom Viridiplantae; phylum Streptophyta; class Magnoliopsida; order Santalales; family Viscaceae; genus Viscum; species Viscum album. Next base: position 1,806,440,505 of record OY728122.1, on the reverse strand, counting down.
ATTACATAACTAAATACTCATATAATTCATACCGAATATGAATGAAGTATGTGGAATTTATGATAGCTCAACACACACATACTAATAGTCTGATCTCGGGTCGATCTTCAAGAATACTCAATCCACATAGTTATGATCTATCATTTCATCTATTATATATAATGGATACTGGTTCAAAAACATATGTTCATTTAATCTTCCTCAATCCACATATAGTATATGCTTTCTATCTTGCTTCAAATGAAAAAAGTACTTAGGGAACCCCAAGAAAAATTATTTGGTCAGATTAAACCCATATATTATAATTCCAAAAAATATATCTAATGCACATGGTGATTTTTAGGTTCATCATATTATATGTAATAAATATTGGTGATACACAGAGAATGATCTTGATCATAGACTCTCTATAGCTCATTGGATGTAGCATAGAGAATCCATTGTGAAAGACATCCATAAAACAATCTTCCGCTGGAGAAAAATGAGTCATAAAAACTTTTAGATCATCGAAAAAATGATTCCAATATGTGTAACAGAACCCCCTATACTGTGATGATTTGGGAATGTTGTAGAATCATAGAAATCCCTCTTACCCTTTATAGAAAACTATCTCCAATTTTGATATAAATGATACCATATTATAATAGTTGTCCACATTGGCATGACCGGTGGCTAATCCGTCCTTCACGATACTAAAAAAGAATCCCATTATCTCGAGGATGAATATTAACTTTATGAATTGATAATTTCCTACATAAATGTAAATTATCTTAAATTCGTGTATAGCCTCTGATTATAGACCCAACCGAATTTTAGGGCCATCAGAACAGAAAAGTACATAATCTTTAACTGAAAAATTTCAACATTAGATAAGAAGATTAAATACTATGGGGAACATGTGTCAAATAAATAAAATATATTTATAGAGAATTAAAATTTAGTACCTCATACAGAAGATGGTCATTAATTATGATCCTCAAAAATCTTCTGTAATACTAGCAATTGGCCTAATTAATTACTTTTATTTGTAAAAAAACTTCACTGAGATAGTCCACTCAGATGGTGGTCATAATCAAATGTATGTATTTTATGTCCATGAAATCCTCAAAAACATGTTTTAAAGGTGATACTACATTTTTCATCCTAACATATATTCATTTATCATAAACATGAAGGTGTAGTTTCTATGGGTACACTTCTACTAGAAATAGGTGGAAATGATTAAAAACCCCATTGAATATGACCCATTCATCCACAAAAATTACTCTAAACCAGCTCTCTATCACACAAAGGGATCACATTACAATGCCTCCCACACCTATATCATCTTATAGAGATACCAGTGGGGATTCTATAACTGACACTATTCTGATGAGAATCATCAAGTCCATGCTTCCTTCCACTAGATGATCTATTACCTTGTCTCAGTACTGACCCCTTGTCACATGTGCTATCAGCTACTATCATGTTTCTATACATGACATGATCTTGGATCCCTATATAAGATATGTATATAGGTGATATACATTGATAAGTTAGTGTACGTGCTACCTAATCCAATCCTCGAAGTGTCTCTCTCATGATATTTCGTCACAAGAAAGGAGTGACCCAAAGTGTTAAATCTATATAAAACATGAATAATACTCTGAGATGGATATAAAACACTAATTCCGGTTCAAAAAACCTCAGTATTATGATTCTCTAAATATATAATGAAAAATTATAAAATAAAATTAAGACATGAATTCCTACAAGAACATGATCTAATGTCGACAATCCAAGGGAATCTCATCCCACCGGCAAATGGAAGAATCATGCATATTTTAGGTGTAACTCATGAACCTCCACACTAGAGGTATATTTTGGTGATCGATGTTAGATAATTGGGATACTATACATTACATAGTATCCTGAGAACCACTATAACCCATGAATATATATGGATTTTGTTCTTATATCTCATGGGTAAGATATGGCTTTCTACGTGTATGTTATGGGGTAGCCTCTATAGATTGTATAAATTGTAGGAATTATTCTTGATAATGAGAATCAATTCACAATTTTCAAATTTCATTTAGTTCCACATGTGTATATTATGGAGGAAACCCTTTTGAATCTAGTCCCACCACCTTTGGAACATGATTTTCACAACTCTCTTAGCACACAACTAGAAGATATTTTTTTGGAGTTACTCGAAAATTTCCAATTACATGCTTCGGAATAGTATATGAAAATCTATATAATCAAAATAATGGCCAAAAAAATTAACTGGATTGTTACCCAGTTCACAACTCTAATACCACCATCAAACGTATAGGTTTTGTAATGAATTAATGTTTTCATTTTAAGGGTTAAATTATATGGCAGATCAATTTCTTGTTAAGGATGTAAATTATCTAAAATTTATGCATGGTCTCTTAAATTTATGGAAATATATTAATTTATAATCTTTAATTTAGATTTATTTTCTTCAGTGGTTTTATATATAGAACATTCTCTAATTAAATGGATATCTATTCATAGATTATCGATTACCACAAACATTATAAAATTAAATTGTAACCCATGTAGTTACAACTATCTCGCTATAAATTCAGTCATATATGGAAACATGAAAAATATGATTTCTCGATTTAATTAATTACCCATTCCATTTAATGAGGGTCAATACCACTTATAAATTGGTATTTGTAGTGATTTCATCATAGCCATTGCCAATCTCATGTAACCAATCTTACATATATTATAGGGGTTGAAATTGGCTATTTATGATTCAAACATCAATCTATAAATAAATACAACAAATAAATTATTTAATACATTTATAATAACCAATTTCCCTTCCCAATGTAAGATGTTAGGGGAATATAAATATATCCAAACTGTCCTGACCCGTCCCCCGGGGCCTGTATCGTGACTACCCCAAGCCCGCCTTCCATAGGCCAGGGGCTGGCAACTTGCACCAAAGGCGTAATTTCCCAAATCTGGGAAGGTGTTACCTTTATAAAACAAAACACACACAACCAAAGTACTAGCGGAAGAAAATCCTAAGTAAATTATTATAACAACTGTGATGAAAATACAAAAGGGGCCAGAAATACAAGCCCAACAAAATGGTATAACTACAATTGAAAAAGACAAACAGCTGAAAGGTGATGTAGCTCCTGGATCTTACTCCGGGTTCCTACCTGAAGGGTTGGTACAAATAGCCTCCTCAGTGATCCATGTCCATTTCTCACCTCGGGGTACCATCTCGTCATGAGGTCCACCCGCATGTACCGTCCAGTCCTCGTATGCTCTGCCTCGGTCTGCGTTGTCCATTATATGCATCCAACACAATGAGGTGCGGGCACAACCCTTGCAGGGGTGAGTACAACTATACTCAGTAGGGACCCCGAGACCCTCAAGGTCACACAAAATTCATCAAGGATAAAACAAAAATTATGATTTCAACAGATAACCATTACTTAGGTATATGACCATACATATACCTAAGTTATCAAGCAACCCATCTCAATCACGAGGAAAACACAAAGGTCATTGACTCGCCTCAAACCAGGATTTTATTCATGATGTCGAAACCACGACTGCTGGGGAACTCCTCCCCTGTCAAGTACAGAGGGCCCGCCAATACAAACAAGCGATTCCCACTAACCATGGACTTCTAAATTACTCCACTTGTCGAGTACGGTGGGCATGCTGCTAAAACCAAGTGCTTCCCACCATGGGTCTACCGCTACAACCAACAGATCCCCCTCATAGCCTACAATGGTACTCCTTCTGTCGAGTACTGTAGGTCTTCTTCTACAACCAATTACTCCTCCATCGTGGGTATGCTTCTACAACCATGTGCTCCCCACTGGGCCATCTGAATCACTTCGAGTCGATCGATCAGCAGTTTTCATGTCTTATCCATCTACTAGTTCTCAGAAATCTGCTCGCTTGTAATCGGGAGGGTCAGCTCCACATGCAACATGTTGATACTCCAAGTGTCAAAAAATCTCGCCAATAGGTATCACAAAGGACCACATCATCATAGGGGTCTCAACACAATAGACGACACATCAATCGGACACCCGGTCTGTGAGTTATTGACTTTTCTGTTCCAGGGGCCCAGTTGGTTTCAATGCTAAATCCTTCCCGAACATACTCTAACTGCACCCAAAACTCATGTGGAGTATTCCAAAAGAACATTCTCCTCAAAAGGAATCCAACGTAGTTGACGGCACATCAGTTTGTTGTCTATTCCTTATGTTATAAGAGTTTCCGCTCCAAGGTCCAGGTCAGTTTCGGTATCAAACCAACCCATCCATTTTTCCAAAGTCGTCCAAAACTCACATAGAGTAACTCAAAAGGACCGCCTCATTTCAAGGGTCCCAGTTCTGTAGGCAACGCTTCAATCAGATGCACAGTCAATAGGTTATTTGCATTTAAGCATAACGGGCCCAGCCCGTCATGCCTGGTGGGTTGGTGGGTCGGCCCATCCTGGCTCAGCGGGTCTGACCTGGCTAAGGGGTCGTCCCGGCCTGATTATGCGCACCCCAACCCAGTTGGGTACATCCCGACACATGGTAGGTGGCCCAGCCTGAGCAACATGGAACGAGGGGTGGCCCAACTTCCCGAACCGGCATCGCCTCCCTCTTGCCCGACAGCTGTCCATCGCACATGACGCTAGCTGGCATCGCGGCCTCCTCCAACCCAACTGGCCGGTTAGCCTGTCGAAGCAGACCGCAGTGTGCGGTCCATGGACCTCGGAAGCACGGTGCCTTGGGGCGCCACATTTCTACCAGCCTGGCCAGCTACGGAAGGCTGGTTCTTCATCGGCCGAGTGGCCTGTGGATGCAGGCCGTAGTTCTTCTCCACGCTGCTGGCATGCAGCCACCGTTTCCTCCGGTTGCCGCCCCTCTTCTATCATCGCCTCCATCGAAATAAAACGAGGAACAATGGAGGGTCGTTGGGCCGTGTTTGTTCGGTTCACGCCCTTCGGGATTGGCGGTATCATATGTCCAAAGACATTCCAACAGATTCAACATGAATGAGATAAATAATTCATGTATGATTATACAAAACCCGTACCTCGTAATTGACGCCGCACGTGGACAATCCATGGAAGAAGAGAATTGCAGAAGATGGCATCACGGAGAACGGTTTCATCCCATAAACGTTGGAGGAAGATTCGTTGACATATGCGACGCTTCTCATGAGCGGTGTCTTCTCCATTGACGCAGATGAAGAATAAGGTAGGAGATGTTGTCAAGTGTTCTTCACTGAGAGAGGATGATGTTCATCATGGATGAATGAAGCTCCTCTAATTCTCCAAAGGTTCCCCACCAAAATATTTGCTAAGGAAAATATTATAATAGACATCAACAATTTTAAAGAATTTCCATGCAATTTAAATTAATTAAAAAGAGAGGTTCTAATTAATTAATTAATTTATTAATTAAATGGGTTGGCATCATCAATGTTTGGGATGTGGAGATGCTCCACCATAATAAGGGGTGGATTTAATTAATTAAGGGGGGTTTAATGGAGTTAAGGGGATATGAATGAATTAGGGATCGTGTGGGCCCCACCACACGAAATCCTCTAATGGGAGGTTATGTGGGTGTGGGCCCCCTATAACTCGTCTTGGTAGGAGATAACATCCAATAAATAATAATATTGTGTACCAAAAATTTTATTAATTTAGTATGAATTCCTCAAAATATAACTCTCAACATGCATAAAACGCAACTGCGGTAAATGTCCCCTTATGAAAATACTGGCGATGTGAGTTCATCGGCGTCCCTTGTTTTCAATTCCGAGCAAAAGTTCAAAATATAGAAAAACCCACATGTATGTTTATTGAACATACATGAACAAAAATTAAAAAATTGATTCTAGGTACAGCAGGCCTCGGAATAAAGTGTCGTCAGAAACCACAGACTCGTAAAATTCTAAAGTATTTGAGAAAAAAATTCCTTGAAATTTCCAGGTCTTTACATTACTCCCACATCAGGGCTTTACATCCCCATAAAGCTATAACACACACTAGGGAATCGAATTGGGGTACTGAGCTCGCATCTGATCCTCTCTCTCCCATGTGCTCTCTGGGAGGTTCCCGTGCAGCTAGGGAATGCGCACAAGAGGAATCGACCGTCCAAGTAGGACCCGCTACTGTCGATCCTCGATCTCCACTTGGACCACCGTAAATGTTTCCCCATAATCGATTTCTAGCTCCCTGTGGTCAATGATGTGGGATGGGTCATGCATGTATCTCCTCACCTGATATATGTGGATGACGTCTTGCACCTGGTGAAACTGAGGTGGAAGGGCCAGACGGTAAGCCACCTTGCCTAATCTGCTGAGGACCTCGAAAGGACCGAAGAATTGTGGAGATAACTTACCTCACCGGACAAATCTCCATTGAACTCATCGAGGTTAGACTCGTAGGAAATCTTGGTCTCCATCCTCGAACTCTAGTGGTCTCCATATATTATCATCATAGGACTTCTCTCTACTCTATTTAGACTTCATCTACTCCTAGATAATCCGCATATTCTCTGGTAGCCTCAAGATAGGAGCACTGTTCAACCTCTGCCTCATCTCCTGAAATCTATGATGGCTTCTTTGTGACCACACAAAGGGTTTCTCATTCTTCATCAATGTTGAAAGCGGTACAACATATTTGGAGAAATCTGGCATAAATATATGTCTGGACGACTCATGACAGATCAATGACACCCACTGATGCATGATTCAATCATGTGCTTCCTTGGGTTTCCTTTTCGCCAACCAAGGAAAACCCATACCAACGTTGTAGGTAAACTACAACCTTATTGCCTAGTACAGTCAATCTGTGTATGAACTTTGGTTGCCCAGTCTATACCCAAACTAACATTGTGAGGCCTCGACCATGCCACCCGGAGGTTCCAACCAAAACTCTCGCCTCAAGGGTCAGATCACACCATTGTTGTAAGTGTGATTATCGAGTCTCCTCCCAATGGTATATCTAGACATGAGGGTAAATTCCATGGTTTAACCAGAAACTCTTGGTCTCGAACAAGATCTGTGGTGGGAAGGAATGATTGGAACCAATTTCTATTGTTAAGACAACTAGTAATAGACACAGACCGTACCTCGAATCATTCCTTGAACCCTTGGGTCACACTCCTTGACCGCATGCAGCTACTCTCTTCCCCTTCCCTCCCGCTCCTTGAGCCTGGCGGGGACTACAAAGGCAAGTGGTTGTAACATATCGAATTGTACATCCACACATGCTTCCCTTCTAGCTATGCTTCCACATCTGCTTCCCTAAAGATTAATCTGTCCTTAAAACATCCTATTTTAAAACATTTTACATGCCCAAGTCACTGAGACTGGTGTCAGTTCCCTGCTTTCCCACTACTAACATTCACTAGTTGTATCCGTTCAGCCAAAGAACATTCAACCACAAATGTTCACTCTAGACCCCTAGAATAAGTAGGAATGCATAGAGGAAAAAATTAGGGCTCATCTATCCTTTATTCACACCTAGTTTGGTATTATGATCCCCAAAGCACTGACCGTATCGTATTCTTCATGTACTTGGAACGATCGGTATGCCTCGATGAATACTCAACTACTGACATGTTGTCCAATAAAAGCTGTATAAGTTCTAGAGAACTCTCAACCACCGCTTCAAGCCAATCCTCAAATTATTATGAGTCGGGCTCACCTCAGAACCTGAGGGGCATTTGATGCTGAAACACATGTAAGGCACTAAGCCTACAAGTGTCCTCTACCTGTACTGCTGGTCGTAACTACTGATCAACGGGTAGGGATATAGCTGTCACACTAACCGAAGGTACTATCTCAGGCATCAGTTCACGTACCAAAGCCTCATCACTAAGCAGACCAACCTCGTGGTCATGCATGGAAAATGTCTGGTAGGTAAGATCACCATCTTCTGAACTAGTATCTCAACTTGGAGGAAAACTCTGGGAATCGCCTCCATCCAGTCCTCTAATGCCTGGGAATCTGTCTCACCTCGAAACCTTAGATGCCTCTGTCGTTGGAACTTGTGAAACGTGATAAGTTGGTTTGCACTTTACACTAGTGAAGCCAAAGGTATCTTATATGCAATAGGTTGTGGTGTTACTGGTACACCACCTAAATGTGCCAACATAGAAAGAGGGCCCTACAATGGAGCCTCGTCGCTCGGTGGGTCGTCATCGAGTAATCTCTCAGAACTCCAACTGACTGTCTGTGTGGAGGCATCCTGAACAGATGCGACATAGTCAAAAGAATATACCTGGTGAGCTGACCTGGTGGATATGTATTAATGAAAACTTTTGAATACACACACACACACACACGTAATCAGTGTTTTTCTGCACTAAGTCAGAAATCAGAAGTTAGGGTCCTGGTGTATGGATATGTCGGCTGCCGCACCAACATTGGACTCCCTGAACTGAAAACCACAATTGGTACCCGTAACACTATTGCTTCACAGAAAAGAAAATATCATAGTCCTATGTTCTATGGTAGAACAAACTCCTCTAATACCAATTTTTCATGACCCGCCCCCCGGGGGCTGTATCATGACTACCGCAAGCCCGCCTTCCATAGTCCAGGTGCTGGAGACTAGCACCAAAGGCGTAATTTCCCAAATCGGGGAAGGGGTTTCCTTTATAAAACATAACACACACAACCAGAGTACAAGCGGAAGAAAAAACTAAGTAAATTAGTATAAAAAGTGTGCTTAAAATACCAAGGGGTCGGAAATACAAGCCCAACAAAAAGGTGCAACTACAACTAAAAAAGAGAAACTGCTGAAAGGTGAAGCAACTCTTATATCGTCCTCCTAGTTCCTACCTGAAGGGTGGGAAAAAATAGTCTCCTCAGTGATCCATGTCCATACAATAAACCACAACGTATGATTTCAACGGATAACCATTACTCATGTATATTCCCATACATATACCTAAGTTATCATGTAATCCATCTCAATCAGGAGGAAAACACAAAGGACATTGACTCAGCTCAAAATAGGATTTTATTCAAGATTTTGAAACCACAGATGCAAGGAAACTCCTCCTTTTTCGAGTACATTGGCATGCCGCTACAACCAAGTGCTTCCCACTAACCTTGTAATGTTGAAGTTTTCCACGTGTCGGGTACTGTGGGCATGTTGATACAACCAAGCGCTTCCCACCATGGGTCTGCCACTACAACCATGCACTCCCCCTCATAGCCTACATAGGTACTCCTTTTGACGAGTACCATAGGTCTGCCACTAGAACCAAGCACTCCTCCACCGTGGGTCTGCTGCTACAACCAAGTGCTCCCCACTGGGCCATCTGAATCACTCCGAGTCAATCTATCAGTAGTCATGAGGTCTCAGCCAGCTTCAATGTCTCTGCAATATGCTCAATCTTCACTAGGAGGGTCCTCTACATGAGCTACAAGATGATACACCATGTTTCAAGAAGTCTCTAAAAGAAGTATAAAAAAGGACCGATTCATCACAGGGGTCTCAGGGCAACAGATGGCGCATCAATCGGACTCCCAGTCTATGAGTTATTGACTTTTCTGTTTCAGGGGCCTAGTCGGTTTTTAAACTAAAACCCACCCCACCAAAATCCAACTACATCCAAACCTCAAGTGGAGTATTTAAAAAGAATAGTCTCATCAAAAGTAACCCAACGTAGTTGATGTCACATCAATAGGACGTTCTGTCCTTAAGTTATAAGCATTTCCGCTCTAAGGGCCCGGTTGGTTTCGGTTGTGAACCAACCAGGCCATTTTTCCAAAGTCATCCAAAACTCAATTAGAGTAATGGAGAAAGTACCACCTCGTCGCAAGGGTCCCAGTGACATAGACAGTGCACCGATCAGATTCATGGTCAAGAAGTTATTCACATTTAAGCATAACAGGCCTGACCTGTCAAGCCCGGTGGGCTGGCGGGTCGGTCCATCCTCGCTATGCAGGTCTGACCCAGCTAATGGGTCATCCAGGTCCGATAATTCATGGCTCATCCCGGTGGGGTATGGCCCGGCCCATGGAAGGTGGCCCAGCCCGGTGGGGCGTGGCCCGCCCCGGAGGGGCGAGGCCCGACCCGACGTTCACGGCCCAGGTCGGGGTGCGGCCCGCGGCGGGGTGCGGCCTGGCCCGGCTGGCGTGGCCCAGCTGGCTGTTGGATGCAGCTCGTCCAGCTCGCAATGTGATGTGTAGTGGGGGGGGGGTGACATCCCAAACCAGCGGCGCCACCCTCCTGCCAGGCTGACCGAAGCTGGCGGGCTTCTCCCGCGTGAGCAGGCCGCTGTCCACTGCACGCGGTGCTAGGCGGCACCGCAGAATCCTCTAACCCGACCGGCCAGTTCGCTAGCCAAAGCGGCCCGCATAGTGCAGGCTGTAGACCTCCACGGTGGGGCGCATTGGGGCACCACGATTCCTCCATCCCGACCGGCTACGACCGGCCGGTTCTTCTTTGGCCGAGTGGCCCATGGATGTAGTCCGTGGTTCCTCTCCATGGGACTGGAAAATAGCCGCCACTTCCTTTGGTCTCCACCACGTCTTCTTTCACTGCCTCCATCAAAAAAAAATTAGGATAAACATAGGGTAGTCGGGCCATGTTTGTTTGGCTTGCGCCCTCCGCATTAGGTGATATCATATGTCTGAAGAAATTCCAACGGATTCAACATGAACAAGATAAATAATTCATGTAGAATTATAAAAAACCACTATCTCATAATTGAAGTCACATGTTGAAAAGCCTCGGAAGATGAGCATCGCGGAAGATGGCGTCGCGGAGAACGATGTCGTCCCGTCAACGTTGGAGGATGATTCATTGACATAGGTGATGCATCTCACGAGTGGTGTCTTCTCCCTTGAAATGGAGGAAGAAGAAGGTAGGAGAAGTCGTGGAGCGTTCTTTACTAAGAGAGGATGATGTTCTTCATGGAATAATGAAGCTCCTATAATTCTCCAAAGTTTCCCCACCAAAATATTTGCATAGGAAAATATTATAATAGACTTCACAAATTTTAAAGAATTTCCATTCAAATTAAATTTATTCAAAAGAGTGGTGTAAATTAATTAATAAGGTTATTAATTAAATGGGTTGTAATCATCAATTATTGGGAGGTGGAGAGGATCCACCATAATGAGGGGAGGAGTTAATAAATTAAGGGGGGTTTAAGGGATTAAATAGGAGATGAAAGGATTAGGGCTCGTTTGGGCCCCAACACACAAAATCCTCCAATGGGAGTTATGTGGCTATGGTCACCACCTCTAACTCCTCATGGGAGGAGATAACCACCACTAAATATTAAAATTGTGTACCAACAATGTGATTAATTTAGTATGAATTCCTCAAAATATAACATTAAACCCGCATAAATCACAACTGTGGTAAAGGTCCCCTTAAGCGAATACCGGTGCTGTGAGTTCATCGGTGTCCTCAGTTTTCAATTCCGAGCACCGGTTCAACATATAGAAAAATCTGCACGTGCATTTTCTGAACGTACCCGAACAAAACATCAGAAATTGATTCCTGGCACACCGGGATTCGAAATCAGGTGACGTCAGAAACCACAGACTTGTAAAATTCAAAATTATTTCAGAAAAAATTATACATGAAATATCCTGGTGATTACAGAAACCACATCAAACTCATAAATAGAAATAAACATAGTAAATCAATGGAATTATGTTCCCTTATATGGACATACATATACTTGGCATGTGACTCCCTATGTTCGAATAATGATGTATATAACAATGATCATTTCAATACATTATTGTGACATAATCTCCATATGTAATATCGAATACCATTATTATATAATATCATTCAATAATGAGTATGTAATTAATGTAATAGGAAAAATATAGAACAAAAATTTCACATTCACACGAAACAAAATATTTATCCAAAATGTGGTTTAGTAGGTCCCATTTATAGATTATGAACAAGATCCAAAATGTTCCCAATATCTGATATATGGTTCCCAAAAAATATGGAAAAGGTAAAGAAACAACCTCTAATACAAATTTCTGACATCCCAAACATGTCTCACATTTATGTAACAGAAAAAAGTTGGAAACAAGGCCGTAAGCACACTCCCTTGTATTCCAGAGTCCACCAAATAAAAGGTGGATCCAAGAATATGATTATGGGAATATTATTCACATATATAATAGTAGAGAATAATTGTGATATAATAAAGAGAATTAAGAATAAAAATATCGTAATGAATGAGGAATCAGAAATTATCTTAGCTATCCAAGTATTAAATTATAATAAATATCTATTAAATGTAATATATAAAACATGATTATTTTACATCTCTACAAATGGAATGTGGGAATATATTGATGTTTGATTATAATAGTATTTTGGGATTAATAAATAATCAAATGATAAATATCACTCCAATAAAGCAGAGTTCTGGCTCAGTCATATACTACCCATCCCTCATATTAAAGCATGTAATTCAGGCATCCAAAAATGACACTTCCCTTTGTTAACACTTGTGATCATAAAATATTATTATCTATGAAAGGAGTAACTTGAAAGGGTGTGGGATAAATATCACTAGGTGACCACCAATTACATTAATACAACCCATTATATGAATATAAAATGTATCACTGTTCATGTATACAAAATTATGGTTACATATAAATAACGAACACATACTCACTTTATCTATAAAAAGATGTGTTGTTGAACAATTATAAATTTCATAAATAAATTTATTATTCATTAAATTATATAAAACATGCTAAGGTGTAAAAAATATAGAAATATATCTTAATAGTAATGAATGAGGATCGAGGTAAACAATGTCATCCATGACATCAGGTTTCAGGAAAACTCATTGTAGTAATACATGCAGTCAGACTCCAAGGGGTTTGATTTGAATTTAAGGGGTATAAAAAAGGAGTTATTCAATAAAATATTATCACCAAAACCATTTATCTAGTATATAGTAATCCCTATATATGCATGAAAATGCCAAATGGGTTGAATCTATGCAATCATTTGTCTGAAGACATCAAGTTGAATCCAAGGAGTGTTTCCTAATCATTCTAATATCAAGAAAATATTAAAACATAATTTTTATTACATCACCAATTCAGTCAAATAATATGTAAAATTAATAGATTACTTGTAGGGTATATACCATGACAAGAAAATCAATGAATCAGAATGACATCCCTTATTTTCTAAAGGAATTTCCCTAGGAATCCAATGATAATTTATTTTTGAATAATCCAACGAAGACAAAAAATTCCAACAAAATTTGGCGCCTCATACACTTTTCATTAATATATAAATAACATCAGAGGGAAATTATTACTCATTAAAATTTAAATATAATAGGTACACTCGATTACCTTTCATCATAAGTGACAATGAGAATTAGGGATGTAAAAAAAATTCAATTAAATTTATAATTAAACTAATAAAATAAATATATATATATATATACACATTCCATAATGTAATTTAAACAATTTATTAGTTATAAATAAATAATTACCATAAAAAATGCAATGTCATATAATCCTGAATGGTTCCAATGATAAACCCCACATAACTCACTAAATGCATAATGAAGAAGGAACCCTGCGTGGGGTGGTTAATATTGAGGTCTCAACCTATGATGATTTTAAGTGAAGTAATTAGTTACCTAGAATACATTCTATATCAAATTAAATTATTTAATTGGAATTTATTTTGAAAATTCATGTGAAATCTACTTGTTCACAATGGAATCAATTTATAAATTTTTTATACTCAATGGAAAAACCATGAAAACCCTACATTATTTTTGTAGTATATTCTTTATGTATTATATACCCTTAGTTTTTCCTATATCATTTGAAATTAGATTAATAAAATAACATCCTAAAAATAGTGAATATGTTATCTCAATAAAATATCATTGTTGATAGAAAAAAATGATTAATGTATATTGAGGGAATGAGTGAATGCCGATAAGAACACCATGAGAAGAAAAGATCATGATTCTGAGGTTGGATGGAGAAGTTTTCGATGAACTATGGTGGATTCCATGGATAATTCCCACACTATATATGTTTGAGAGGTTTTTTATGATGAAGAAAAGAATAAATGTGGGGGTTATGTTTTTTTGGAAGAAGGGTAAAAAGGTATTTCCTCCTTTTTATAATAGGATAACACTGTTTTGCAACATCAATATCCAACCTGTTCACCAACCGTGCATGAATATCAACCTAAAGACTCACCTCTAATGATATATGATAATAGTTTGAATAACTATATACATCCAATAAAAACATACATGTATCTTTATTGTGACAAGTCACATAACCATGATTCCAAAGTCTCATTTTTAAGGAAACCATGCGTCCCTCTTATATAATCAGGGATCTACTTGGCTAGAGATATTTTTCAGATACTAAATGTATTTATTTTTAAGGGAATATTATTTTATGTCAATGAAATGAAATAAGCTCACATTGTATTTATTTCAAATCATACTTTCAATCTAAATTAACATTTGAATCTCAAAATGATTAAGATATCCCATCATATTGAGAAGAAGATTTTTGGAAGAAAAGACTCATCTAGATCACAATGATCCAAGAATGAGGTTCTGATCATAATAATGAGAATAATCAAATTCTTCATACATCCAATAAAAATATGACACATCGTTTCTATTTTTAATTCAAAAAATAAAAATCATTTGAGAAACATTAAATTTAATATTTATAAATTAAAATGTCATTGTATCAAACAATATTGATGTTTTGAAATAAATATGTTCTAGGATTACTTATACATATTTATACATTACAAATTAATTCATATGATGATGATGAAGATATTAAACATATTAAATTTCATGAAGAAGTCATGGTATAGGTTGAAGTGTGTGAAATAAGTAAAGTTCTGGAAGCCAAATTTTTTTCAGTCTCAGTTCATAGGTATGATAAATCTGGGAGATGATATGTTTATGGGATGGGATGTTCGATCAGAACGTGATGACATAAATGAAAGTATCATTGGTAAGTATAATAAGGAAAAATAGTTTAATCACCATTTATATTAGATTAATTATATTTTATTTATAAACAAAATTTTTTTTCTAAAATAAAAGTTGTAAGAACTATTCCTTTGGATTCTGTGTGCCACTCATTATATGAGTCCAAATGACTCAAATTTTCCATTACTAATATGTGGAAGAATTTTTTTCAGAGGGATTTTTTTGAGACGAATATAAAAAATAAAAAATAGTATATATTGGTATAAACAATTAAATAAAAGATAAAAAAATTAGACCAATATGAAGAAGAAAACGATATAAATCAATATTATAGAAAACCATTTTCATGAAGAGAAATCATTGATTTTTTATCAAGTGGGAAATTTTTTCCACAATTAATGTGGATCGAAAATGTATATAATAACTATTAGTTGTTTTCAAATTGGTTATGAATGAATTTTTTCATGACTATATTATAGGAGAAGTAAATGATAACTTCATCAAAAAAATGAGCATCGGTCTAGGAAAAGAAGAAACAGCTAATTGTGTGGAGCTAGTAGAATTATTCTAAAGAATGATTATAGATAAATTTTAAGAAATTTGATAATTTATTATAATATGATTCATTTTGATAATTAGAAAAAAATGAATAATATTATGCCATCAGTATAATGAAGAAATCAAATTGGTATTTATATATTCAACTCGTCATCGTAATTGAAAATATTAAGTTTTTATATATTTGCATGTGGGTAAATAAAATGAGAGTGATAGAATGATTCAATCAAAATGTGGAAATTTGAGTAAAAAGTCATAATTAGACTACGTATTGAAAAGAAATTATGAACCAGGGTGATGTTGTTAGATGATTCTTGATGTTTTGGAATGATTTTAAAACCGTTTAGGAGGTTAGGTAGCATGTGATATTGAAGTAGAATTTATGTTCTGTGAAAAATGGATGAGAGAGAAAGATTTTTTTATTCCCTCCCAAAACATTTGGGGTATCATATAAAAGGATCGGTACATATACTTTCTAACCTGTTAGTTTATTAATGAAAGAAAAAGGGAAACTGAATAATTCTAGGGAGATGAATTTTCTGGATCATTCTTACCTATGGAAGTTTCACTAGATAGAAGACGGATGAAGGAGAGAGAAGATCTTAAATAGCTTATCATAATATCAGGCTGGATCATCATACTAGGAATCATACTGGAATTTCATATATGATAATGAATAACTTCATTATTTAAATAGTGTAATTATATAGAATTATATAATCTAACATGGTAATCATATTTTCCAATCAGACGGAGTATCATTTGGAAGTCCATGTTTATGACAACTACTGTGTATGAAAGTAATGAATTGTATTGATGATCATATATTTAAATTTTGATCAAGTATCAGTGTAACATGATTTTTATAAAAATTATATTACTTCATTTATTGCATCATGAAGTATATGCACTATTGTGTTGAACATTCTTCAACACGAGTTTATGGTTGTATCCTTATCAATACACTTCACATAAAATGATAGTTTTTTCTATGATTTTGTAGTATTAGGTTTTTTTTAAAACCATAACATGTATATAGATACTCATGTTGACAACTATACCCTGTAAATTCTATTGTTTATATGGATGTTTGTTTATTTTTTCATCAACAAAAAAAATCATTAACCAGAGGGGATGGTTGATTCAAATTAAAGGGATCTTAAAAGAATATTATCTGACTGATTCAAACCCTCTCCCTCTCAGTGGTACTCAAATATATATACCAACTCAAAAGTGGTATAAGAGGTAAACATTCCATTTATTTAGTAATTTATAATATTTTTGATGGTGGATTTGGTATGGGGAATCTAAAATGATTGAATGGTAAAAATATAATGGTCTTCGATTGTAAAAACTATCATATCTAGAATGATCTAATATTACACCAACTGATATCTATTGGGTATAACATTCACAAATCTGTGACATATATGTTTTCACCTATAATGGTAAAGTTCCACTTACATCTAATTGTTAGAAGAATATTCATAATGATGGAATTGAAATGATTTTTTAATCTCATCTCATTATGAATGTGAGTTTCTATGTGTTAATGGTGTGAACACCTCCAATGTTACAACTGATAAGTTTATAAACATTTAGGAATTAAATTTAATTCTAATGAAGGAAATGTGTCTAATTTTTAGTTTCAAAAATGTTTGTCTCAATATGGGTTAATATTAATATTTTTTCAACTTCATTACCAAGGTGAATAATCTATACAACACCATTATATGACCTAGTGAAATTTAGAATATTCAAATTTTGTTTAAATGATCATAATAATTCTTCTTATAATGTTTTAAGATAATTTTTTTTCATTGGATGATAGAGATATAGAAACATTACCTCTTGATGATTTTCATTTAACTCTCATTACCTATAAAATGAAAAGGTAAAAAATTATTAATGTTGAAAATGTGAGTAGAAAAATGTTTATCAATGGTGAAAAGTAGGATATAATAAAGAAAATTATTATTTAGCATAAATATGTTAATTATAAATCAAAAAATGATGTATATAATATCCTGATGAATTTTAAACCACGATTTCTGAACGTTTGTAAAGAGTTATGGGTAAATTTACTAGGAAACATACCATGAAATGTTTTTAATGTTGAGTTGTTAGGAAATATAAGGATAGTATTCCTAAATGAAATAATGAAGAGTATATTGAGTATGAAAATATAATGAATTGAAGATCATGGAAGAAACATGGTGATGAGATAATTATAATTCCAATTAAATGGATATAATGTTATGAAAATAAAAAATGAAATTTTTTCTTATCTAATGATTAATATGAAGAAAAAAGTGTATCTGAATTTGAAAATTCTTTTTAGATGTCTTATAACATGTTTCTAGTGATATTAAATAATGAAGAGTTTATATGATGATGTTCGGAATTAGATGAAACCCAATTAGAATTTCACTTGAATGGATAATTGAATGAACACCTGTGACAAACAAGGATGTACAAAAGTAAACTAGGAATCTAAAAAGTGAAGAATCATAGAATGTAATCTATAATTTTTTCCTACGTAGAAACTGATGTGGTATGGGGAGGATGATGATCTAACCAAATATCATGAGAATGAAAATAATCAAAATGAACATATATATGATAAAGTTAAGGAAAAGGTTTAAGAGTTCTAACTTTTCCAAAAAAACAAACTGATTCTAAAAAGAGGGTTAACGTATTGTAAAATTATATTTATGATGTTGAGGAATGTTATCATATTGATATAACTAAAAAGAATCAATAAAATTTAACAAAAAAAGATTATAAGAAATTTTAAACTGTTCTAGAGAATATTAATGCTTGGAATTCTATGTATTCAAGAAATAATGATAAGTAGAGAATTCAAAAGTTTCTAAAAATATTTATTAAAAAAATGTTTTCAAACCATTTGGTTCCAAAAAGGAAGAAATCAAGGCAGATATAAAAAATATTATTTTTCTTGATAAAAAAATTTATTGTGTTTGAAATTTTATGTTAATGAAATATTAGTTGTTTCTGATAAATGTTATCACAACTCTAATAAGTATGTAATATTTAGATGAGAATATTATTTTATGTATACAACTGGTATTTTAGTGGATTTATGAATACATTGAATACTTATTGGTTTAATCAATAACATTACCCCTATTCTATTATCTATATAATAACAAGTTTCAGTATGTTCAATCCCATCGAAGGAACAAGTCTATGAAAGATGTTCAAAAGAAACCTAGTTAGGTCAGTGTAAAAATTTAAAATAAATTTAAACCTGTGAAATAAATTTTCTGATATATGAACAACATGGAAATATTTGAAATTGATGAATTTTTTTTCTTCCAAAAAGATAGTGTTAATAATTAATAGATTCTCAATGTTAAGAAAGACAAATTGAATGAAAAATATCTAATTTTAGAAACATATCCCAATGCTATAAAAGGACAATGACCTAGGGTCATGGATAATTTTTTATTCTCATATGTAATGACACATATAGATGTTGAAGTATTTTAAATAATTCAATGATGAAACCACAACATTTTTTAATGATGATTCATTACGAATAAATGGTCTGGGATCTACCATCAATTGGAAAAAAAATAAAATCCAAGAATGGGGTGTTTTTATGGTCTCAAACATAAAATTCCAAGTGACTGACAACATTTTTATGAATGTAATAATGTTGTTTTCATAAATTATACTTTTTTGGTAAGTAAGGATGATGAGAAATTTTTTGCTAGAGGTCAACATTCAAAAAGAAACTTTTTCCATGTTTATGAGGATCAAAACTACTGATACGTAGGAAAGGTGGAGGAAAATAAGTTGTGGGACAAATGAATGGGACACAAGTTTTAATAAAACATAAGACAAATTTCATAGATTGATAGTTTCTGGGGAATTTCTAATTTATTAAAAAGATGAGATTGGTTTTGAACAATTTTATGGAAATGAATTTTTGGTAATTCTGGGTATATTATAGTTGATATTGGTTCAAAACAACCCCGATAACATATTAATTCCAATATATGTGGACTAATGAGAAGGAAATAAACTCATAAAGATAAGTACATAACCACATTGATGGATTATTTTACTGGAAGAACTTATATTTTTTATATGAAACCAAATTCATAAGATCTAAAGATGTTAAAATGTTTTTAGAGGAATGGTGACATGTAATATGTTTATAATGTGAAAACTTTTATATCTAAAAATGTTGGTGAGTAAAAAAATATATAATTTGAAAAGAATACTGAGAATCATGGAATTCAGAATTAGTATAGAACATCTTATAATCATAAAATATGTTGTTGCAGAAAGGAAGAATAGAAGTTTGGTTGAAATCGGAAAAACTATGTTACATCAACATGGTCTTTATAAAAAATTTGGATGAAAATAAATGATCACTATCATCTATATTCAAAAGAGATTCTTCTATAGAACAAGTTAATATATGAATCAATATGAAATATTTGTTTGTCAGAACCCAGTTTCTAAATGAAAAAAGAGTTTTGGGAGACAATTCACCATAATATAATGTAGAATCCCAGGAAAATTTTTACAAAGAGGTTAATATGGTATTTTTCTTAGAAATTCACTAGTATAGAAAGGATAGATATGTTTCAACAAAAAATCATGATGATTTGTTGAATCTGTTAATGAGATTTTTTTTAAAGGTATAGAAATCGAATAAAAAATCAAGATGATAATTATGTTAAATGAGGAGAAATAATTCATGCAAAAAAATTATGATAAGGAATATAAAAATGGTAATCTTATTCATGAATAATAATTAGAATCCTCAATTTTAGGTGATGTGGAATAATCTCAAAAACCTCACACAAGGATGAGGATGTTATTGAAAGCTCAAGACATTATTTGTGATCAACATCAATGTATTTAAACAAGAAGGATTTAAAATCTCATATTGTTTTATTATTTATAGATATTATATGTATTATTTATTGGAGAATGAACTATTATGGACTACGATTCGGAGGCCCGGTATGCCTGGAATATTTTTTGGAAAAATATTACAATATTTAATAGTATGGAAAGACAATTTTACAGAAAAAGAGGAATAACTCCAAAACGGGTTCCGATATCAAAAATATGAGGGCACCGTAGAGTTTAAAAATGTTACATTACAATTACAGTGACCTAGAATTGGTCAGAATAGGTCATTTATGAAGAAGTAATCATGTCTATAAAAAGAATAAAATCATTTAAAAAATTTATTTTAATTCATTATGATGACAGAAAGACATATTTATTATTAAATGTATCCTTATGTCAGAATTAGGGGTTTATCCACATAACCCTATAACATGTGGAGGACTATTGGAGAGAGATATCTAGGATTCCATTTCCCACGAATGACAATGAATCAAGGATCAACAATTGACACAAATCGATTTTGAAGGATCATGCCAATCAATTCACTGTAGCTTTGTTCATCACCATTGATCGATCCTAATTGAGTTAGTGTGTGTGATTTAATTGTTTTATTTCACATTATTTATTTCTAAGTTGAACGTGAATCAATCTACTAACATACATATTCATGGATCATGCATATTGTTATATGTGATTTATTCTACATGATTTATTTGATATGGTTTTCTAAACCAAATACATATTTTTTGATAAATGATGATAACAACCTTTCCAATGTTGAATAATATTATTTCTTTTCCTTTATCCTACTTTTATATCGTACATCACCAGTTGAATAACCATTTTCCGAGCCGATGTTTCCATGTTATTCTAACTCAATCATACCCTGGTATTTGATAAAATCGATAACCTATGATGGATCAATGTAAATTGGAACCCAAGGATCATGTATCTATGATAGATTATTATTTCAATCATTATATGGTTAATAGTAGTATGTGGAAGGGACCACTAGTACATGGAAATGGAGGCACATGCATAGCAGTAGACTGCGACTGGCGATGGTGTATGGTGGTGCACTATGGTGGTCCTCATGAGAGAGCCAGAGCCGTGTATTGTTGTGATGGTAGTCAAGAGATGTGGGAATGACAGTGGGCATAGAGTGGGATGGTATTTGAGGGACACATGTGAGCAGGATAGGCAAGGTTAGTGGGCTGAGCCATTTAGGTGGGTCAAGTGAGGTTGTTGGTCTAGGTCGGATGAAATGGAACCAGATAAGAGATGAATTGGATTTAATGAAACTAAGGTTGAACCCCATTGTGGTTGACAGTGGATGTCAGTCCTAGCATCATGACATTTTGATCTACCATGAGCGTAGTGACTATATGGATTTTCCATGGGCGGTCAATGCCAGCTTTAGGTCAGTGCATAAAGTGTATAGATAACTGTTGTTGGTCCATGAATGGCTGATCTATGTGGTATGTGGATAGACCATATCATTAGGTCTACAGGTCCAGGAAATTCTATAGGAAGCTTCTCGAGTAGTAGTTTCAAATTAATAGGGTTTTAGTCTCTTTATTTTCCTATTTTGGACTCTTATAGTGTGAGTTCATTCTCTTAGTTCATTCTTCTTGGGTACAATGTTACATTATGTCCAAATCATTGGATTATATTCTCTACTAGAGGTCATGGTCTCAGATAGAGTTGCAGTGTCCCTCTATGAGACTAGAGTGTGATCCTCTATCATAACTAGTGTATTTTTTTGATCGGCATGACCTCCTTGAGTAGGGTGTTGAACCTCCAGCATGAGGTCCACAATAGTTTGGTTATTGGAATCATTGAAATATAATCTCCTTTTGTATTGGGTTTATCTATATAGGGATTGTGGTGTCCCCCAACAGTTCTGGACATGACCCCCTCTCTGTGTAACATAGTCTTCTCGGACTAGTTCATTCTCATTAGGTGGGGGACAAATGAAATAGACCTATTTATTGAGGGTCTTAAATTATATCATGGATCATGGTATCAGATCTCCCTAAATGATCATTTATTCAAATATAATCCCACAGATGTAAGTTTGTTATGACAACCTAATGGCGTGGAGTCTCCACTGAGTATATCTGGGATTTATTTTATTCATTTATATATTATATTTTGTTAAATAAAGTATAGATCTAACAATACTTGGAAAATCATGTATATTATCTTCATGTTTTCCTACTGAGTATTATTATACTCATCCAAGCACAGGCTTTTCTTTCATGTTTCATATCTTCTGTATATGGCATCCCAATTTAGAGTGTCTACGACGAACTTGGAGTAGGTGGAGCATATCTGGGTATGGGCAGACTGACATGTTTATTAGGATCAATCATTTTATATTTTCCTCACCCATAAAGCATGTTTATCTTCAATAGTTTCAGTTAGACTTGTGTTATATACTCTTTGTCTGGAGATTTTATTTGGCCCTTTTTACTCTTCCATTACCTAATTTTGTACTCTAGTAATGGGATCATAGTTGTATTCATTATCCCTATTTGTTTTTTATATCATCATTGCTTCATGGGGAGGTGTGAATGTGTACATGTAATTTAGGATAATGCCTCCCATTTGAGGAAAATTCCATCTCGGTGTTAGTCATCAGCCCCATGCTTGTAAGAGGTGAGCTTGGGGTAGTCCTAGAATGGCCCCCTCTAGGATGGATTGTGACATAGTGGTATAAGAGGGGTATGTTATACATTATGACATGGAGTATATTAGATTGGTTTGGGTAAATGGGTTAAAGTGTTTCATGTTCCTGTTTTATGTCATCGATTCAAGGGTTTGTGTAGATCCAGACTTATCCATACACGAGGACTCTAAGCACCTTCTTTTCATCTTGGTACATGAAAATACATTTTTCAGGGGAATAAATGGTACTTGAATCATGTAAGAATGGATGTATCTTCCATTTCATTATTATTTCAACCCCATAAATATAATCCATGAAACATGGAAAAACATTTTTTATTTAAGGATTCATCTATTTAGACATACATCCATGGTTTCACCATGTCATCGTGAGGATATTTTTCTTAATGACTAGACATCAGTACAGGTGCCTCTACCAAATAATTTACCTCTAGGTGGTTTAATATCTATACAACCAATCATTGAACAGTTTCTACAACAATCACTACTACATGATGATGCATGTAGGATGATTGTGTTGAAAAAGATTCAGAGGCAGTGACCTCTTATGTATTAGGGTGACCTTGACCCCTATATTTTTTAGTATTGGCTAGAGGCATTCCCCCATGCTTTCCACCTTATGATGACCCCTATAGACCTGATGGAATCCCTTGTCACGTTTATTATTTAGGGATCAGTTAGAAAATTATAAAGCATGTAAACTCAATCACATATGAGACAACTCTTTCCTAGATATACTTCGAGCAACACTTTAGAGATGAGTTATATCCATCCATATTCTGATTGGAACCCATACATGAGATTCCACATTTGTAGGAGGGTAGTATGACCATGGAAGAGTATTTATTATAGTTTACTGATCTTATATTCTAGTACTTGGATATGGTATGAGACCAGTTCTTTTGGGACCAGAGAATATATTAGGTCTTTTCTAGAACATTAGAGAAATAGTGGTCACTCTTAACATTTCTACCTATGATGATGTGTAACACCCCCAACATTTAATGGTATGTGCCTCTTAAATACTTTATATTTATTAGATCGCCTATATTTCATGAAACAGTAGGTATTTTGTGAATCAGATGATTATAGTAGAATGTTATAAACTATCTAGTAAACATAAATTTTCATCTTCTATGTTTTCAATTTCGAAAAATGGTTATCTAGAGTTGTTACTTGTAAGTCATTTAGAGTCTGATAGAAACAAATTGATTTTTTATGAATATTAACATACCCTTATGAATAGTAAAATTACCCTTATAAATAGTAATTAATGATGGTTTTATATTTTATTAATATAATAATATAATGAAATCTTAATTAAATTTTCAATGTGATATAGATTTAATTATTCCTTGAAAATTGTTATTTTTTTAATTTACAATGATTTTATATAATAATTAAATATAAAATACATAGAAAATTGTTTTCACAAAATGGAGTTCATTTTTCAGTTATAAGCATTAAAAATTTATTAGGGTGAATATTTGGGATTTTTCTAAAATACAAGAATTTTAATGAATATTAAAAATAACATTTTGAGTGTTCGGTAGCTTAATGACATCATAATGATGTAATAATTACATATAAAATGATGGTATAATTTAGTATAGTATTTTAAGTTATGAGGTGTCCCAATTGGCTTAAACAATGGTCAAATACCATGGCCGAGCACATGGTTTTTCAAAAACCAAAAATGTGGTGTCCCTTTTAATTAACAAAAAACTCAGTCTTAATTACTATAAATACCCAATCACCCACCTTCATTTTCATTCATTACAAATTCATTATCCTCGATGATATAGAAGTATTATAACCAAAGGAGTCCTCCCAAGGAGTCCTCAAACCTCCAAGGTCCCAATATTCTGGTATTGGGAGTAACTCTACAAGTTAAGAGAATCAATCACCCATCTTTTTTAAAAAATATTTCATTTATGTTTTCTCTTTTTTCAATTGGATTATGATAGGATATGTCATTCCATTTCCCACTACTACAAATATTTTTTATTAGTGATAAGATACCACATTTCTCTCACCATACTATTTTATGAAATTATATGAAATGTCATTAGTCTGCCGAATGATCGTGAGAGATTTCTCAATTTTTCTTTTATTATGATTTAGTTTCTTTTATAATTCTTTCGTCATCTTCCATCATCCAAATGATATGATAATTATAGTTCCGTACATTAACTGGATTTATATTATTCTATTGGAATATTTCTTCATCATCTCTCTTTCCCCCTCCTCTTATTTGAAAAAATAAAAACATCGCACGATATGTGTTTATTTATCACATTCATGGACGACTGGTTCTCTATTTTCATTACCATTTTTTATGGCCATTAAACCATTTATATGGTCGAAATAGATCGTTATTTATGTATTTAATCTTATTAATGTTTTGTAATACCTACACACTCATAATATCAAATAATAATCCAAAACAAGTTCAATGTGCACAAAACTGCTAAGATAAATCCTATCGTTTATCTATAACTATTAACTTATGATTCATTCTTAAGTATAAGAACAATAGTCATTATAATATCATTTATATATCCTAAATTTCACTAATAATATTTTATAACAATTCTAGATATTTTACCACATTTCAAGAAAGCTTCGATTAATGAATACAAGTAAACGAATCATGAAAACCAAGGAAGAAAATGCTTCCAAAACAATAAAATTGAACCTCATAAACCCATAAAAAGGTCTATTAATGAACCTATTAAGGATATAATAAATCAATTAAATGTATAAGAGGTTCTGTAATTAATAATTAATTATGGTAAATTATATTATTCAGGTCATTAAAACAATCAAAGAACACCCCCAAGCATAAGGTAAGGGGTTTCTTATCTAACTTTTAAATTAGTTAGACTTCCCTTGTTCGCCACTTATTTCATGAATGTAGTATATATGTACTATCATATGAGATATAATATCATGATTCTATTTATCTTCATGGTTATATGTGGCTAATTTATAGATTTTAGAATTTTGGTCATATGATTCAATTGATTACAATATGGTAGGTGACTTTGTCTGAATTTCCATTTCATTGAGACCGACGTGGTATTGTGAAACTAATTTTTCTTATGTAGTGTATCTAATTCCCAATTGAGTTCATTTTCATTTGAAATTATAATTTTTGTAAAAATTCATTTTCTTCTAGCATGGATATTACTGTTTCCTTAAGTTGCATACCATTTCTTATATGGTGTTAATTTAGGAAGTTGTTTTAACAATGGAAATATTGATGAATATGTATTCTATACTCTATACCAATTCTGATAAGGCATATAGAACATGTATTAAATCTCTGTCTAAAGAATTAGTTTTACTTTCAGTGGTGGGTGGGGCTCTCTATAGCCCCTCGATGAAATAGATTGTCTCATCAAACTTATCAGTTGGCAACCAACCCTTCAGGTTTGTATCCAAAAGTCATATGGGTTTCTACCCATAGAACTAAACCATTTTAATTGTATTATTATATTATGTTCCAGATACATGACATCCAATTAATAAGAATTATATTTATTATGTATTAATTTTTACTACCCATGTGTTTTTCACTACGACAATGTCTTTGGATGTAGTTTCATTCATAGTTTATTAATGGCATGTGTTTTTCATTTATTCACCATGTGATATTGACTTTGTAAAATTTTTTATGACTCAATTATTATTGATTCATGCTTCCATTATTTGTAACCCTTATAGAGAATATGAGCTTACCCATTGCATTTTTTACCTTCAATATATGGTGAAGTGGAGATCATTTATTGAGTTTATATTGATGTTGTTTTTAATTTTTGTTATGTATCATATTTTGTATCTTTTTCCAATGAAATTTGAGTTACAT
Source organism: Viscum album (assembly GCA_963277665.1). Taxonomy (NCBI): domain Eukaryota; kingdom Viridiplantae; phylum Streptophyta; class Magnoliopsida; order Santalales; family Viscaceae; genus Viscum; species Viscum album. The sequence continues at coordinate 1,806,413,484 of OY728122.1, read as the reverse complement.
ATATGTATCTGATAATTCAAGAATACTAATATGATCATTCCTTTTGTATTTTGATTACTTATAACCATGCCAATATAACATGTAATTCACTGAATATAGTCTAGAGGGGTCAGGGTGTTACAGTTGGTATCATAGGAAGTTTAATAGAAAATGTGAAAACTACAGTAGAAATGTATAGTAGGAAACGCAGCCCAAATGCAGTATTTGATGATAAATGTAAAATAACATCCTACTATTTTGGTAAGGAATAGATTATGGGAATCATTCTATGAAATAAATCACTGTCTAGATACGATTAGGTATAGGTGGGTCTGGCATAGATGTACCTAGGAGTGAAAGCTCTGACAAGGAGTTTCGGGCTTGACCTAGGGTATCATAGTTTATGAAAATGAGGCTTTCTGCACTCCTGCTTATGAAACTCCCGGTGGATATTCTTATGATAATTCATATTGTATTTACAATCCATTATGAACTACTAAAATGTAAATTATTCCATATAGAAACCAATTTTAGGATTATGGGACTAGTTTTGTGTAGGATCTCAATTTAGGCTATGTATTTTGTTATGTTATGATTATATGTTATGATTCATACGCTACTCTAGTGTGTGTGATTTTTTAGAAAAGGATACTAATGGTTGATGTGTAATAAATACTCATGGGAAATGTAGGGATCTCCCCATTGAGCAAGTCAACACATTCAACATCCGAGCTGATCAGGTCATAACAATATTGGGAAAAATTAATCATGTTACAATGAATAACCGTGTCACTACATGGTTGGATTATTTCACTTGGCAGAAGACCCCATCATTGATTGGGAATACTAATCCAGTGATTTCAGAGAAATGGATCAAGTCCCTTGAACATATATTAATAGCATTAATATACAATGAAAATTAAATTGTATTACTGACGATATATTGTCTCAAGTGTGATGCTAATAAATGGCGGTACTTGATTTAGAATACCACAGTGGAAGACGAAATAGTAGATATAGAATGGTGGTCTTTAAAGGGAATATTCTTCAAAAAATAATTTACTTGAGAGAAATGAACTGAAATGAATAGTAAATTCATTGGCTTAAATCAAAGGGAGAAAGATAGTGTTTTGGAGAGTACGAGGCAACCTTTATAAGGCTAGCCATGTATGCTGTAGATTACATATGTGACACGGAAAAAATTATTGATCATTTGTTTAAAGGCTGTAATCCTTGTCATTGATGTGCAATGGCTTCTAAAAACATTTCTTCATATGATTAAATTGTATCATGTTCCATCCAAATATAGATGGAATTTTCTAGATCAAATATGTTCATGGGAAACCATGATAAAAAAAGCAGTATTATCATAACCAAGGAAAAGGTGAAGCACCCATGTAGATCAACTAAATGAATAAATTCCCATAATTATGGATCTGTGGAATGAATTATCCACGGAAATTAATGAAAGACAAATGGGTCATCTATAAGTATAGAGAAAGGGGTCATCTATCTAATGAATGCAAGAGGATGAAACAATTTGATTATTCTCAATGCTATAATTATAGAGTTATGTGACACTATGTAAATGAGTTTCCTAAGCACCATGGAAACATGCCTCAAAAATGAATAATATATAAAGGGAGATCTTATGCGATTACAACCGCGGAATTTGGTGTTCCTAATGATGTGGTGGCAGGTAGTTTAATTATTTCCTCAAACATAGATGACAATATATTTGACTCTGGATCATCACATTAATTTATATATTCCCTTTTTTATATGAACATTAGACATGTCCAATTTGACTTAATAGAGGAGTAATTAGTCAATACACATAGGGGATGCGTCATTGCAACAAAGGAATGTCAACAAGTCCCCCTTGTGACACATAAACATGCTTTAGTTTCTATCCTTGTCATCATACCATTGATTGACTATGATATAATTCTTGGTTTAAATTGGCTTCCATACTAGGATGCAATGATTTATTACAAGAAAAAAGAAGTAACATTTATTGAAAATGGTTTAGAATCTATTATATTTAAGGTAGAAACCTCTCCATCTGATTCTTATCTAATCCGACCCCCAACATCCCTATTGAATGAAAATCATGGAGAGGCAGATAACCTAATATCTTTGGGCAAGGATTGAAATCATCAAATTGAAGATGTGCATATAGTGTAATAATGCATTGAGTGGTTTCCAGGTGATTTACTTGGACATCCTCCAGAGTGGGAAATTGAGTTTTCGATTTAATTAATTCCTGGTGCAAGACCAACATCAAAAACCAACAATAAATAGGCCACTATGGAGTTATTAGAGCTAAAGATACAAATATAGGAGTTTATTGAAAATGGATTAATTTGACCTTGTGTTTCTCCATGGGGATCCCAGGTCATGTTTGTCAGGAAGATAGATGGATCCTTGAGGATTTGAATTGATTACCAGGAAATCAATGATATTAATATAATGTATAAGTATCCTCTACCTTGGATTGATGATATATTTGATCAACCTCATGGATCTCAATACGTTTTGAATATTTTACTTCAATTCAGATATCATCATCTTTGTGTGAGTAAAGAATATATTCATAAGATAGCATTTTGAACATGGTATGGGCATTACGAGATTACAGTGATGCCTTTTGGACTGACTAATGCACCCTCTTTTTTCATGTATTTAATTAATATAGTTTTTAAGGAATATCTTGATATCTTTATTGTGGTAATCATTGATGATATCCTGGTATACTCAAAAATCTATAAAGAGAATGGGGATCGGTTGCAGATTATTCTAGAAACTCTTAGAATAAATTAATTATATGAGAATTTTAGCAAGTGAAAATTATGTCTTTGATCAGTTTCTTTTTTATTCCATATTGTCTTTAAGGATGGAATACATGTTGATCTTGCAAAGAAAAAGGAAATCCAAGAATGTCCCACAAAAAGAAACATAACCAAGGTACGTAGTTTTATTGGCTTAGCTGGTTATTATCAGCAATTCATTCAGAATTTTTCCTGACTAGCTAACCTTCTAACCAAGACCACACGTAAAGGAGTTAGGTTTGTGTGGAAAAACAATTGAACATAATTATTCAAATAATTGGCATTAAAATTGGTCAATGCCTAAATTTTGACTCTTCCATCTGCAAGTGATGGATTTCTAATATACAGTGATGCATTAAAGAATGGGTTGGGTTTCATCCATATCAAAAATGGTTCTGTTATTGGTTATACATCAAGGTAGTTGCAGACTTGTGAGAAAAATTATCCAACACATTATCTTGAGTTAGCATTCGAAATATTTCCTCTCAATATATGGAAATAGTATCTTTATGGTTAGAAATGTTATATATACACAGATAAGAAGAGTTTGAAACACATTTTCACAAAAAACAACTCGACATGAGGCAAAGGATATGGATCGAGTTACTCAAATATTGAGATAGTTCAATACACTACCTCTCGAGAATGGAATATAAGGTGGAATATGTGTTAACAATGAAATATCATGGACTTTTGACTCAAATGTGGATTGAGATAGATACTATATTCATGGATCTAATAAATACATATATGATAATTATTAATTAATGGGAAATATCTTGCCACTTTCAAATGATTGCTAAACCATATTTTCTAGAGAAGATAAAAAGATCTCATTCTGATGATGAAAATCTACAAAAGAAAATTATTTCTATTTAGGATGGAAGATTGGAAGACTTCATGTATGAGGAATGGGTTTGAATGATTGGGATGGTGTTATGTGTTCCATCAACACCTAAGCTAAAAAGGGAACTATTAGATTATTCAAATAGATCAAATTTTTCTATACACCTAGGTAGAACAAAGATGTTAATAAATATTAAGGAATGGGTTTTGTGGGATAATATGATGCAAGAAATTTCTGACAACGTTTCAAGGTGTGTAGTTTATCAACAAGTGAAGGTAGAGAGACAATATTCTAGAGGATTGATGTAACATCTACCTATTCTGATGCGGAAGTGGGATAACATTACAATGGATTTTTTCACAAGACTACCACGGACACCAAGAATCAATGATGAAATTCGGTTATTTGTAGATAGTCTCACAAAATAAGCACATTTCCTTCCTATAAGAAAGTATTTACCACTTGAGTTCCTAGAAATTCATTATATTAATGAAGTTGTAAGACTTCATGGTGCACATCTATTGATTTTGTCCTAATGATATCCTTGGTTTTCATCCAAATTCAGGAAAATCCTCCAGAAGGATTGGAATACTGAGCTTTGAATGAGTACTTCTTTTCACCCCCAAACCGATGGACAGTCTGAAAAGACTATTCAAACTCTAGAAGACTTGCTGAGGTCTTTCTCTCCCGACTTCGAAAGTATGTGACACTAATACTTTCCTTTGGTGAAATATTCCTACAAAAATAGTTCCTATTCTAATATTCAAATGTATACATGTTGAGAATTATATGGAAATAGATGACGAACACCAACTTTTTGGGATGATGTCGGTGAGAGGAAACTTATTGGCCCAAGACATATTGAAGAGACCACAGAAATGGTGAAGAAAATCCAAGACCATATTAAAGCACCCCAATGTAGGTAGAAGAGTTATACTGACAACTGGAGAAAAGAATTGGAATTCCTAGTGTGAGATCATGTCTTTCTGAAATTATCTCTATGGAATTGTGTATTAATTTCCGATAAAAAAGGGAAACTATGCCCTAGGTACATTAGACCAATTGAATTTCTAGAATGAATCTGATCTGTAGCTTTCCATTTAGAAATTTCTCCATGCCTCTACAAATTCCATGATGTGTTCCATGTTTCATTATTGAAAAAATACATTCTAGAACCAATGAATGTTCACACCTATAAATAAATTGAATTGTATCCAGATTTTTCCTACTGTGAAGAGACTATCAGGATCCTTGGAACAAGGTAGTAGGTGTTGAAAAACTGGATGACTCGTCTAGTAATGGTTCTTTGGAAACACCAGATTATGGAGGAAGAAACATTGGACATAAGGATGTTATGAAGAAGAACCACGCACATCTTTTTGGGGGGTTTTATGCATAAAACGTTTAGTATAAAATTTCGGAAAGGGGAATAAAATAACACCCCAATCATTTTATGATTTGTTTCTCTTAAATAAAATTTATTCATTAGATAGCCTATATTGTATAAAGGACTATGCCTTTATTGAAACAAAATATTATAGAATAATTTTATATGATATCCATTAAGAATAAATTTTCCACATCTATGTTTTGAATTTCAAAAAATGTTTATCTAGAGTTATGACCAGTATGCCATTTGGAGTCTGATAAGACCAACATGATTTTTTGATGAATAGTAACATACTATTATGAATAGTTACATGAATATAAATATTTCCCATATGAATATTAAATAATTACAATATTTTATTTTCTTAATGTAATAATATAATGAGATCTTAATTAATTTATCAATGTGATGTTGAAATAATTATACCTTTAAAATTTCTATTTTTTAAATTAATCATGATTTTTTTTAAATTATATAAAAACATACAAAGAAAATTATTTTAAAAAATTGGTTTTCCTTTTTGAATTTTACACATTGAATAATGGTTATGGTAAATGTTTTGGATTTTTCCAAAATAAATAATTTTTTTTGTGAGTATTAAAAATACACTTCTGAGTTTTCCATAGCTTGATGACATCATAAAGATTTAATAATTAAATATAAAAGGAGGGTTTACTTTTATAAAGTATCCTATGACATGAGGTTTCCCAAGTGGATTAAACCATGGGAAAATACCATTGGAAATCCCATGGTTTTGAAAAAACCACTAATGAGGGGTCCCTTTTAATTAATAAAAAAACACTCTCTTTATTACTATAAATACCCACTCACCCCCTTCATTTAATTTCATGATAAACTCATTATACTCAAATATCATGTAGTATTACCACCCTATGAGTCCTCCCAAGGTGTCCACTATCCCAAAAGGTCCCATCCATCATGTTTTGGGAGATACTATACCAGGTAAGAGAGTCAACCACCCTTCTCTTTTCTTAAAGATTTCATTTATGTTTTCTCTTTTATTTTCAATCTGATTATTTTGGGATATTCCATTACATATTACCATAAAAAACCATATTATTTATTATTGATAAGATAACCCATTTCTATCATCAAAAAAATTTATGAAATTGTATGTAATGTTGTTAGGCTGCCGAATTTTCATGAGAGATTTCACAATTGTTTTCTTCAATTTTGAGTTCATTTCTTTTATACTTAATTTATCATCGCACCTCATCCAAATGTTATGATAATTCCAATACCTTACAAGAAATATAATTATATTGTGAAAATTAAATATTTTATCATGATCTCTCTTTCCCCCTCCTCTTATACAAAAAAATGAAAACACCGTCCGAGATGTGTTAATTTATCACATTCAAGGACGACTCGTTATTAATTATCATTACCATCTTAATTTATGGTAATGAAACCATTTTTATGTATGAACAAGATCCTAATAAATGTATTTAATCTCCTTAATGTTATGGTATCCCTACACACTCATAATATGGAATAATAATAGAAAACAATTACAATGTGCACAAAACCTCCATGTTAAATCAAAGCATTTATCAACAACTTTAAAATAATGATTCATACCCAAGAATATAACCCTGAATAATTATAAGTTAATTGATATATCATTAATTTACCAAATAATATATATTAACATTTCATTATGTTTAACCACATTTCTATCAAACTTCCATTAATGAATACAAGTAAACGAATCATGAAAACCTATGAATAAAATGCTTCAAAATTAAAAAAAAATGAACCTCTTAAACCCATAAGAATGGATATGAATTAAACTAATAATATTATACTAAATTTATTAAATCTATATGAGGTTCTGGAATTATTAATTAATGATGTTAAATTTTATTATTCAGGTCATTAAAACAAACTAAGAACACACTCGAGCATAAGGTAAGGGGTTTCTTTTCCCACTTTTCATTCTGTGACATTTCCATTTTCAGAACATATTTATTGTATGTCGAATATGTGTTCTGAAATATGATATATAATATCATTATTATATTTATATTCTTTGTATTATGTGATTCATTTTTTTATTATTGACTTTTTTTCATACGATTCAATTGATTACAATATGGTTGGTGACTTAGTCTAAATTTCCATTTCATTGAGACCTACTTGGTATAATGCACCTGATATTTCTTATGTGGTGCCCCTACTACCCATTTAAGAAAATTTTTCATTTGAAATTATAATTTTTCTAAATATACATTATCTTGTAGCATGGATATTACTATTTAATTAATCCGTATACAATTTCACATAAGGTGTTAATTAGGAAAGTTGGTTTAACTTTGGAAATACTGATGAATCAGTTTTCTATACTCTATATGGATATTCAGAAGAAATATTTAACCTGTATTAAATCTATGTATAACGAATTATTTGGACATTCAATAGTGGGTGGGGATATCTATAGCCCATTGATGAATTGGTAGGTCTCATGAGGTAAATCAATTTGCGACAAACACTTCGATTTTGTTTCCAAAAATAAGATGGATTTCTACCCATAGAACTTACATATTTTAATGATATTATGTTATAATGTGAAAGATACAAAATTTTCAATTTTTAATAATTCTCTATATTCATTATTAATTATTACTATCCTAGAGGTTTTCACTTTGGAAAAATCCATGGATGCAGTTTCATTCGTAGATTATTAATGGCATGAGTTTTTCATTTATTCACCATGCCATAATGACTATGTAAAATTATTTATGATTCAGTTATTATTGATTCATGATTTCAGTATTTTTAACCCAAATTTATTATTTGATATGACCCCTTTCATTTGTTTATCTCCAATAAGGGATTAATAGGATATTATTTATTGAGTTCCTCTGGATGCAGTTTTTTGTTTTTGTTATTTTTTGTATTTTATATCATTTTTCAAGGTAATTTGAATTACATCTACATGTCTATTTTCTTCAAGACTACTAAAATGGTCATTCCTTGGGGATTTTCATCCCTACTAACCATTCCAATATTACAAGTAATTCACGGACTCTGGACTAGAGGGGTAAGGGTTGTACAAGATGTAACTTATAAATCCCTCTAAGTCAAAAACTTTCTAGATGAGTGTATACTAGTATTGGGATCTAGCTGTGGTCACCCGATAGATAATTCCCCAATTGTATCTATCCCACAATAGTCATAGGGACCCAAGTATGTGAAGTTATTTGGGGGGAAAACATATGACATAGGTTCAGTGGTTTCGGGATCCCAAGGAGACTCGAATCAGCCAAAGGACATGTGGTTTTTCTCTTGCGACGATTGGGGACATCTAGCATGAGATTTCATGACCCATCGAATAGCTGATCGAGTGATGTTCAAGGGAGGTCATATATAGAGACAGATAAAGGATTAGGGTGGTCTAAAGGGTGAATGGATTGGTAGTGGGAATGGAAGGGTAGAAAGAGTTGTTCACAGGTCCCACCTATAACCACACCACCCCAATGTGGTCCACACAAGTATTAGGAAGGTTGTGGATAGGGATGCAGTAAAATTCACACAATAGAGGATTATAACCCCAATTATCTAATGATGATATGAGGTTTTATCAATTTATATTATATATTAGTTTTAGTCTTGATAGAAACATGTGGTAGTCATTATATTCATTCACAAAATATTGTTCAAGACTCGGTGATTCTAGTTGAATAGTTGACTCAACCATTATGCTTGGAGATGAATACTAGAGGAAACTCTATGTTATCAAGTTGGTTATGAGTGTGTGACATGACACATAGATTTTAGTGCCTTATTTGGGTTCTCTTGGTAGTGATGTCGTGGCCTTACAATTTCATTCTTGGTATGAACTGGTTATCCACCGTTCATTATCAGGATGATTGTATTTGGTGATGATTGTTGAGTATCTGTAGTGATGGAATCAAGTATTTTCTTTTGTTAGTGTAAATAGAAGTCGGAAAACAAATTATGGACTCATACATAGGAGGGTACAACCGATAACTAATCAAATGGCGAGCCTGAACCATGGTGTAGTGGATCTTATGAGTCCTCAGCTTCCAATTATGGTGGAGGAATATGTGGACATCTTTCCTAATGATTTTACATGGATATCCCTCTGCCTATAGATATAGTTCATCATTTAGTTACACCCCTAGATGGCATAGTAATCTGCATCGAAACATCAGACGTCTTTTGTAGAGATTTTTGAGATGAGGGTTTATTGGGAGGACTATCAGAGGAAGGGCTTCATGAGACCAGTGTTTCAGCCAGGGATGCCCTATTTTTTTAATAAGGCATATGAGATCTTGTATTTTTGTTTTGATTATAGGCATGCTAACTAAGTGATCAAGAAGAAAAAGAGTCCACTATGGAGGATTTATCCTATTTTCTGTCAGTTTAATGGGGCATAATGGTTCTCATATATTGACCATAGAATAAGATATTTCATGCTAAGAGTATGGGATGAGGATATACTAAATATGACATTAAAATGTTGATACAATAATTAATATTTTACTGTGATTCTATTTGGGATGAAAAAACAATATTAGTGTTCATGGGACTCATGAAGAATATCTTTCTTCTTTAAATAGAGCAATTCATTGTGGTCTTCATCAATGAAATCCAAGTATATTCAGTATTATAGGAGGAGAACTAAAGGAACATAATGATTATTTCAGACACTATCTGAGATCACATTCATTTTGGAATCCTTTTAAAGTGTCATTTATGGATTTGAGAGGTCCATTTATTGACAAACAACATCATTGAGGTTGGATTTTCAGTAGATCTAACAATGGTTGAGGAAGTGATTTCATAGGAGACCCACAAGATTGCTATAGAGGTGTGTATTATACTTGGATTGCTAGGGTAATATTACTGGTTTTTAATCAAATTCTTCTGAGTTGTAGCACCCATGAATTCATTGACATGAAACTGAAATATTTTCATGGGGACAAAGGAGTTCCAACAGTCCTTTCAGTAGTTGAGGTAGAGACTGATGATCATTCTCATCTTGAGATTCCTATAGGAGGCTATTGATTATGTAATATTCTATGATATATCAAGAACTGGTAATGGTTCTATTCTATGGTAGAGTAATGTAGTGATTTCATATGGTTCATTACAATTGATACCACATGATAAATAATGCACAACCCATTATCTGGATATAACAGTTGTATTATTTGCATTGATGATTTGGAGAGGCTACCTAATGGGAAGGTGGTTTATCATATACTCCTAACATACGAGTCTCGAGTATATAAACTCTCAAAAGGATCTCAACATTAGGTATAGCTGATCAATAGTGTTCAATGCGGACTATGAATTTGAGATTTTCTGTTCTCCTTGGAATGGGATCATGTTGGAAGATGCTCTCAGTATAAGATCAAATTATAAGTCTCTCTAGATGAGTAATTAGAGTTGTTGGTGTCATTGTAGTTATCCTTTATGGATGGATATTTTGAAGCATATATCTAGTTTATGGTTTTCACCCCCTACACACTTATAGTGAGTCTGGGAGGTACAACATGGGGATACAAAAAAAATGATCCTACATATTTATATCTCTATAGGGCATACTCCTAATGGGTATTAAAAAGGTGGGTAGTGCATCATTATCTACAGAGGCTGAATGATGGTACTCGTGATGCTGTGGGAGGAGGTATTTTTGGAGTTTCATACATCCCCTTTACTGGCACATCTTATTTTGGAAAACATTTACCAAGACCTCTAACATGAATTTTGGTGGCTGGGGATGATGAAATAAATTAAAGATTATGTTTCACAATTACCAAATTTTTAGGAAGTAATGTCTATGAAATAATTTCAAGTAGGATTAGCTCAACCCCAGGAGGTTCTATAATTGATATGGGATGGGATATCGATGGACATCATGAATGGTTTACCACCTATGTCTTGGGAACATGATTAAATATGGAATGTCATGGACTAAATAAACAATTCTTTGCTCTTCGTAACTATTCGAGAGAAAAATTCATTATAGAGTTTGGGATGACTCTATTTTCAGAAGATATTTCGACTCCATAGGGTTCCTTCAAAAAACATTTTTGATCATGAGGCTCTCGATACATCTCTTTTTTCGAAGGGATTATAGGATGTGTTTAGAACCTAGGTATTCTTGAGGATAATGTTTCACCAAAATATGAATTTTCATACTAAGAAGACCGTTTATATTCTAGAAGAAATATTGTGAGCATGAATTTTATACATTGGACGTAGTTGGGGGGATCAGCTACCACTATTGGAGTTTTTGAACAAAAAATTATAGAAATCAATCATCATTAAAGAACTATTCAAGGGTTTGTATAGGAGGCATTTTAGGTCATGATGTTTTTGACTAACCTGGGAAAGATAAAACTCATTAGACCAGAGTTGGTGAAAGGTACTATGAAATATTTAAAGATCATCCATGAGTAGATGAATACAACACAGAGCAATTAGAAGAATCATGCTTATGGAGGATGGAGGCCATTTGAGTTTGAGGATGGAATACATATGTTCCCTCATGTATCACCTCAATGGAGATTATAGAGGTTTTATTGGGAAAACAAGCTTTCTATATGCTTCAATAGAACTTTCTATATACAACGTAGAGTTGGTGAGGTGGCACACCACTTGGATCTACCTCCACATTTAGACCCGGTACACGACGTCTTCCATGTTTCTTAGTTATAGAGGTAGGTTCAGGACCCATCACACTTAATATATTGGGTTGAGGTATATATCAAAGATGGAGATACCTTTTTTATGTATCGAGTAGAGATCGAGGTTCGGATAAAGGGTATCGTTTGGGATAAACCAATTTGTATTCTGTGAATTTGGTTCAAACACGATAATCTCAAGGAGACAAAATGGGGAGGGAGGCTTGAATTCAAGCTCAGTATCCCCATAGGTTTATGTAGTGCTTCATTTTTTTAGGGTCATAACACCCCATGGTGGGGAGAATGTAAATATCCATTTTTATTTGTATTATATTTATATATTATATGGATTATTTTCAATTCCAGGAACTTAGATGATCTGCGATTCTAAGGCTAGGTGTGTATAGAACAAATTTTTGATATATATTAAAATATTTAATATAATTCGTGTATGGTTTTCCAGAAAAAGTGTAATAACACATAAATAGGTGCCTATATTAAAAATATATGGGCACCATTGAGATAAAAATAGATTATTTAACCAAGGAGAGATCTATCATTTATTCTCACTGGTCCATTTGTGGAAAAGTTTTCATGGGTGTAAAATGAATAAAATTATTTAGTAAAACTGTTTTATATTGTTTTGTTGTTGCATCGAAATTTTTTCTTTATATATATCCACATACCATAATTACATGTTAGTCCACATAACCCTATTACTTTTAGGGTATCATTGGTGAGAAAGGTAATGTAATCCTTTCTCATGAATGAAAATAGATCAACGATCCATGATCTACACATAAAGATTTTGAATGATATTGAAAATGAATGAAACAAAGATTCATTATTCATCAGTGATCGATTAAAACCAAGATATGTTGTGTGATCTAACTGATTTATTCATTTTGAATTATTAATATGATAAACATGAACCAATCAATGAAAAAATTGATTAAGGGATCAATCATATTATGATATGATATTTCTTCCACAGTATATATTTGATCTGGTTTTCAATCCCAAATCCACCATTCAGGATGATTGAAGAAGAGCACATGGACAAGGATGAAAAAACATATCTCTTGTTCATTTCTCATTAATTTCATGAATTATTCCTATATTTTATCCTCTTTTTCCAAGATCAACATCTTCAGGTGGTTCCAAACTCAAACAGACCTTCCAAATTTGAGGCAAATCGACCACTAAGGCAGGATCAGTATAGATCTAGAACCAAGGATCTAGAATAATTGTTCATTTATTCTTTATTGCATTGGAGGAGGCATGGTGGTCTATAGAAGGGACCACATGTATGTGTCAGAGGGGGAATGTGGCACCGTGTAGTGGTGTGCAGCGGTGGTCTGTGAGTCAGTGGTGAAGCCATGTGCGGCAAAGAATAGTGGAGGTAGACTAGTGAGAAACCATGGAGAACATGTAAATAGTGGCAGAGGCGTAGCTGGCTGGACCAGATGGGAATTGAGTGAGAAGGTTAGTCCAGGTCAGTGGGTCTGTCTATGTTAATGGACCATGTTAGGTGACTGGTTTGGGTAAGATGAGATGGACACGATTCTGACCCAGTCAGATCCAGGGAAACAGTATTGAATCATTGTTATTGTTGACAATAGTGGTTATTATCGTACCATAGAAACTCGAGTTGTTTCAGGAATAGAGAAGACACCACTAGTCCATGGGTGGTTGACAATGGTGGAATTTCAAAATGGTCATTCATCTTAGAAGGTGGACCGACCAAGGAAATCCGGCCATGAGAGGCTACTCTCTTCCGTTGGTGGACCGAATATTGCGGAGTGTCTGTAAGCAAGGGAAAGAATATGGGTAGCTTCTTGAATAGTTGGTTTAAATTTAGAGCGAAAGAGGATCTTATTTGAGCTAATTTGGACTTTAATATGTTGAATTCATTCCCATGGTAGATTCTTAAAGTGTACCTAGATAAATTACATCCACATAACATGATAGTAATCCCATCTAGAGGATGAGTTTTAGATAGAGTTGTGGGTCCCTCTGTGAGACTATAATGCATTCCTCTGTCATCGCTAGAAGACTTTGAGGAATAAGTATGGCCTCCTTGAGCAATGTTTTGATCCTCCATCTTTTATGTTGCATCAGTAGTGTTTTTTTAATCATTGGAATATAATCCTATACATCGTGATTTATCCAGATTGGGTTCATGGTCTCCCCCAGATGTTATGGGATTGACCCCTTTCTATGTATCATAATCATCTCAGAGTAGTGCATTCCCAATGGGTGTGGCCCAAATGAGATCACCCTTTTCATTGAGTTTCAAATATTATATCATTTCTCATGGAGTGAGATCCCCTAGAATAAGAATTTCATCATATAAAATCATATTGTTGGTTGTTGGTTATGAACCCCTGATGGTGTGGAGTCCATCCTATGTATAGATTAGTTTACTTTTCTTATATTATCTATTATTAATTGTATCATATTGTATTGACCTGACAATACTTTGTGATCTGTGTCTTTTAGTTTCAGGGTGTCGTAATGAGTATTTTTATACTCACACCTACACTAGCATTTCCTGCATGTGTCATGTATTGGGAATACATAGGACCTTTTATAGTGCCCATGGAAGACTAGGGGCGATTGGAGCATGGAAAGAGTTGGTTAAACTGAGGAATTTATGAGGAGCATTACTTTGACATAATTATCTCCCTTAGAGCTGGTTGGACTTCAATAGTGTTAGTGAGGATTTGGTTACAAACACTTTGTGGTGGGATTACACATAGCCCCAATTTAATTTTCCTTTAATTCATGTTGAAATTTAGTTTTGGGATTTTAGTTGTATTCCTGAATTCTATTTGTTGTTTTACAACTTAGAATTGTGTGGCATGGAGATATTTCTATGTGTAATGGTACATGAGTCTAATTAATCCCTTTTTTGGGAAATTCCAAATCAGTTCTCTTCACTAGCCCTATGTCTATCGGATGAGGTGTTACAGTTGTTACATCACAAGACCCTTTAGGACAAGTCATGATAAATAACAATTACACATACACAATTTTTTTTCAAAAGATGAGACAAATGATGTGAATAAATATTTTTATATTTTATAATGGGTTCATTCTATGAATTAATTTCTTGATTGGATTGAATAAAAATATACATGATAACACTTAACTAAAGGGAATGAAAAAATGTTATTCGTATAATGTGGGTTCTCCCAAACAAGATGGATGGAGATACTGAAGTAAACAGAAACAATAAAACATTATTGTGAAAGGGTTCCTCAAAAAATGAATCCATTGAATTTGTTGCAAATTTATATTTAATGGAAAATTTATAAATAGTCACACTCATTATTTATATAACTGCACAATGTAGTTACCAAAAAATTTATTTGGATGTAAAATTATAAATTATGATTGGTGATCTTTATGAGCATGTTTAAATTTAACAACCATGTTACATTGTGGTTGGGAATTATTAAATTTAATTTTTAGGATAATGAAAGCCTTGTATGGGATAAAAAAAGCTCCAAGGGAATGGTTTTCAAAATTGGATACTTTCTTAATGAAGACGAGTTTTAGGAAATGACTGGATTATATAAATATATAAGTCAAATAAACTCGTAATTTTTTCCTTATAATAATTATTTATGATGGTGACATTATATTTTATATTAATGATGAAAGGAAATGTGAATGATTTTTTGAGGATACGAAAAATAAATTTGAAATTTCTATGTTGGGTAAAATAAAATAATTTCTAGGGCTAAAAATCTCAATATAGATTATATACATTTTTCATTACCATGAAAATAATTCTATGTAACATTTAATGATGTGTTCCTTGGTGAAGTCAAAACAATTTTTGACAATGATTTTATTGGGAACCTAGCGGAGATATTATGGATATGTTAAGGGGGTTTACTAGAATGTTTTTTTAGATTTTATAGGCAGTTTATTATAGTTGACAAACTCATTTCCCAAAATTGTATACGTTTTCACCTTATGTGAATTATTTAATAGTGCTCTCAAATAATCACATTTTTCTGTGTAAAAATAATTTTCATATATATCAATGAAATATAAAAATTCAAAATATGACATGACAGCTAAATTTTTTTGACATTTTTGTGTATTAAAATTCTTATTGTGTTGGAAATTTTGATAATATAATATCCCAATCTAGTGGAGTTATCCTTATGTATAAAATTTTTGTTAGTTGACATAGAAATTAAAAGAACTAAGTCACTCTTATCTGGACCGATGATAAGTGTGACTATTCCACTAAACATGCAGCCCAAATTATGTGGATGAAGATTTAGTTAGATTATTTATGTGTAGATGTGAGGTTACCCTTGCACTTGGGTGGGGATAATCAATGTGTAATAAACCTTAAAAGAAATTCTATACAAAATTCTTATTCCAAATATATTGATATAAAATATCATTTCAAAAAAAGAATGATGAGAATAATTAATTGATGTTTAATTATGTTCTTACTTCTTAAAATTATGTAGAAAGTTTCAAAAAAATATTTATTGATGGAAAATTTTCAAAACAATTGAGGTTTTATATTGGTGTCAACACACATTCTCATCAATGTTTAGGTATGTTCCTTATTCCATATTTCACATTGTCTTTTGATAGTGTTGTAAAGTGTGAGAGTGTTTTATAAATATATCCATTCTTATTAGATATACATTTTATTGAAGAAAGTAACAGTGCAGAATTATGGGTATGCTCAGAATCAAATCAATTTGTGTTTGAACAATTAGACCTATTTGTTGGAGTGTTCGTAGGAATTATTTGTTAACAAGATATTTTAGGATGTTTTGAATAATGGTAAGAAAAAATTGAGATGTCTCATAAGTTGCTAATTTATGAAGGAACGATTTTTCTACCAATAAATCCTTTTTTTAAAATGTGTTAACTCTTGTAGTCTAAGAAATATTGATAATTTATCAATAGATTTATGTTAAAAGATCAATTATTTAAGAAGCATTATTGAAAAAATAATCCACAGGGGGGGTTTTTGGGAACATGATGGATCGAGAAGGATTTAGGATGATTAATGATTTTTAGGTAATTTTATATACGTATTAATGAAAATAAATCACCACCATTTATTTCATAGTTATATGACTAAAAATATATTTTTGATTATTGAATAACAATGCATAAGAAAGTCCACTAGACAAGGAAGACATTTTCTAGATGAAAAAGAACATCAGATTCACCATGGGTCCAGAATGAGGATCTAGTCAAAATATAGAAGTGAAATAGATTCTACAAGAATCCAAAAAAAATATGAAGCTAAATTATTGATTTCTAATTCACCAAAATCAAAATTCTTCAATGAAGCAGATGATGAAGTCTTAATAAAATAAAGTTTGAGTGTTTCTAATCATTAAAATTGTTGGATATAATGATTGTGGTGTATGAGTAGGAAGATATAACACTGACAAGGGTAATTAAAATGATACATTAGATGATCGTTAATGTAATCAAATTAATTAGTAAGTTTATATATTAGATTAATTTTTTGGAAGAATAAAAATTCATGAAGCCAATGTTTTATGTTCTTAGTTAATTTGTATGATATCCCTAAAAACGATATTTTTATTTTATGGGAAGGTTATTCTCAATGTTATGTAATGTAAATGAATGATTTTAGTCATACCAATAATGAAAAAAACTAATATATCCAAATAAATTATGTGATGTGAATAATTTTCGGAATATAAGAGATGTTTATGATGTCGAATCTAATAAAACCGATCTATTAAATGTGGTGTTCCACTGATTATTTGATTCATATAGATACCAATTATCTGATGGAAATCATAATTAGAATATTTTATATGGTAATTTTTTTAGGATAAAAATTTGAAATAATTAGGGAGTAATTGGGACCAATACATAAAGAGAAGAATAAAAACATTAGAGACCAATATGAATAAGAAAAAAAAGATCTTTCAATAATGTAGAAATCCATATTAATCATGATAAATCGTATATTATTGTTCAAGTGGGTACTGTGTTTTCATTTTTTAAGTCGATCAATAATGAATAGATGAACTATAGTTTGTTTTTATATATATTTTTTATCAAGTGGGTGAATAAAATCAGAATAAATATATAAAATTGATGACTTCATCCGACACAAGATCATCTATGTGGTAAAATAATAAAATGATAATTTCTTGAAGCTATTTGATTTTTTTAATATTGGATCATAGAAACAATTTAAGATGTTTTGTGAATTATTTTCTTACGTGTCATTTTATTAATAGGAATGTAATATATAATCTATTTTCACTATAATTATATATAAATCAAAATGGTTTGAATATCATAAACTAATCATAGTAATGTTATTTCTATATTAATAATACATTTTCATGTTGGTAAAGGAAAATATGAGTGACTAAATTCTTCCATCATAATGACAAAATCGGAATGAGGAATCATAAGTGGGTCATGATAAAAAAGAAAGAATAAAGAGAGTTGTATTTATGATAATATTCATAATATTTATAAGGGATTTGATAAGTAATAAATAAGTCAAGGTGGAAACAAAATTCATGATAAATTTATGTTTTAGGAAGATTGGGTTAGTGGGAATGATTTTTAGAATTATACCCAAACTATTTTTGGGTATTCTATAAAAGGATATTTAATTCATACATTATATAAGAGATGTATATTTTAAGAGAGATGTTATAGAACTAATGTATTATAGAGATAAAAATATTTTGGTCATGATTATATGATGATGTTTCGAGAGGTAGAATATGAAGGGAGAATATAGTATAACCTATTCAGATTATCATTGTATCATCCTGGATCAATAGATAAGAAATCATTAAAGGGTTTTCAAAATGAGGAACAATCAGTTTGGAATTATTTCAGTGGTATTCTACATAATTATATCAGAATATTGGGAAATCATACTAGTAAATAAGATGTCAAAATGAGTCCGAGTATCATTAAAATATAAAAATAATTTATTTCTAGATACTAACTAAGAATTTCAATAATTGTTTTGATGATATTTTCTGTAAATTATGATCAAGAATATATGTAAAGGGAATATTACACAACTTTTAGCTAATTATTTCAAGATTCATGAAAAACATGCACTATGTTTCTTAACATTCTGCTAAATGAGTTTATCGTAATATACTACACATTGTATTCCATAGAAATGATTTTTTTCTTGTGGAGTTTGTGTTATTGGATTATTTAATACCATAACATGGATGTGTATAATATTTTTAGTAGAGAACCTTGTTAATTTTTATGTTCCTATAGATGTTTGTTTTTTATTATCTTCAGAAAAGTAAAACTATATAATAAGGGGTGAAAATTATATCAGAAGAAGTGAATATTAAAAGAAAAATATATCACTGATTCACCGCTCCCACTTAGTGGTACATTAATAATGTATGTTATTTTCACACTATACTAAAACGCCTCGCATGATTTAAAATGATCGTGGGGACTGGTATTCTAAGAAACTTCTAGAAGTGTGTCCCAAATTTCTCATAAAAAAATGGGGGTCTAAGAAATGAACAAGACACAGACACCCTCTTCACCTCTATGACCTTTCAACACATTCATATATGGTAAAACCAAGGAAATTATTTTAAAATTAAAAGGCATTAAACATCCTAGAAAAGTCAATCTCTTATAGGGATGTGGACCAGAGTTTTCATTAGGAGGGTTATACCATGGTTTAAAGATACACTCCTATGAGAATATATTTTAATCCCATAGACTGGATAAGATGAAATTGTGCTCAAAATATTATTCACATTACTATAAATCCATCCTCATACAATCCGAATTTTGACCTTTTCTTATCATTTACATTAAAACATTTAGATTTGTTCCATTTTTTATTCCATTTTTGGTGTTTTTTTCATTATATAGTTTTTTATCATTAATTCCATTAGAAATTATTATCAATACTTTCCCCCATCTAAATTTTTTTAATAAGTAATTATTGAGTTCAAAGAATTAAAATTTAAAAACTAAATAGTTTTTTTTATATTATTATTATGGGAAACTATTTTTCATGGATAATTTTATGATATCATAATTATGATTTTGAAATGGAATTCTGTTAATGTATGGGAATTTAAAAATATATTGTATTTCAAAGTGCAAAGTGGTTTTATGGTTTTCCAACTATACAATAATTTTAATGATGTAGTTAAGGTCCTTTGAATATAGTATGGATTTATATCAATACTTAACCATTTAAGTATATCTATATTTGTTTGAGAGAAATCATCTATGATTTTGAATCAAATATTATTTGAGGAATAATTTAGTTGTGTATTTATTTATTATTTTTATTCCCTATGAGTTTGATAGATAAATGTCTCTAGAGACACTTATAGAGTACAAGATGTTGGTAGGTAGAGAGGATTATAGAAATCGAAAATTTTGGTTACATAAAGTAAAACATAGTTTGCTTATACTTCACCAGTTTTATGGGTTAAAAAGCTTTTTGGGAAAAGTATAGTTGGTTTTATAAGATTATAGATTCTTAAAATTTTTTTTTGAGATAATTATGTTGAAACAAATGGTTTTAAAACCCTTCATCGGTGACTACATTATTAGGGTTTTTTATTTTTTTGTCTTAATCTGGAGTGGAAGAAGGATGTTCCATAGTGAATCCTTGAAGGGGGGATCACTATAGCCTCACCATGGGAGGAGGGTTATCCCAGTAGGCTTCAACATGAATAATTAATCCATTTCTAAGATCCTTGTTTATTTTTATTTTAAATAATTGGTTCTTTATTAGTCCTTATGTGTTATCAACTTCAATAGGATATCATATAAATTATTCGTGGATTCCATTTTGGAATTATAGGGGGCCTTAATTTTATATTTTATATGAGAGGAGTGTTTTTTAGTATAGAGTTCAACCCGTAAAATGCCATTTTCTCCTCCTTTATTCAGCATTAATCCATTATTTAGTGGGGTTATATAAGTAACTCTACACCACATTTTCCTCCCATATTCCTCAATATTTTTTGTCAAAATGGATTCTACTCCAAAAAAAATTATATACCCCATGTAGTTCCTTTCTCTAGTGTTAAGAAACCATAATATAATGTACTATGTTGGGGTTGTTCATTCTCACATCAAAGACATTCATTCTGAGTCATGGTGATTTGATCTAGAGAATATTTGTACCTTTTGATATACAATTCCCTACAATGTTCTTCTTCCAATGAACCCCAAAAATATGTTATACAATCCTATATTGTGGTGGTTGTTTCTAGTGTGCATCCATGCTACAACATCATGGTTGCATTATAGAGACTACTAGTTTCGTAGAATATTATTCATGACAAACTTTATCCCCCTTCTTGGTCCATGAATATAGATATATTTTGGGGATGATTAACATTAGGAGTGCTGGTTGTGGGTAAATTTTATAGGTAGTGTTAAAAAATCTATAGGTGATGACACAATGATAAACCAGAAAATATATTTTAATAACATTAGGTAAGAAACCTTTCTCTTTAAGAAAATGTTTAGTATGGGATACTGGTATGTATGATAATTTGTGTGTGTGTCCATGACCTATGTTTGTTTTTCATGCATATTGAATGTGATGATTATGATACATTATAATTGGATGTTTTGTTGATCAATGGTATGTATTTTGAGTTTTATATGTTGTATTGTTTTATAATTTAGTTGAACTGTATGACAATACTATTTATTAATTATGTGAGATGAGGCACATTTTGGGGAATGTCCACTTTAGATAGATGTTTTTGACCTAGGTTTGATATATAAATGGACTATTTTATCCAGTGGAATGTGTCAAATTCATTGGTATATCCCTACACTAGGGATGTACTAGGCTTTGGTTGGAAAGTGATACTTAACACATGCTAGGGGATAATCATTTCAGAGGGGTTTTCAATACATTAGTCAACATGTACAAGGATTTTCCATTTTAGAGGAATGTGTCACATTTTTGGGCATACCCTTTTTGGAGGATGTGTTTGGTAGGTTACTGATTTTTTATCACTATGATTCTAATGCTAGTATGTTTGTCAATGTATAGTACCAAATAATGTAGATCATGACCCAAATTACATTATATGTGTTTCATATTTATGTGATCTATTGTTTTATATCTATAACATGTTATATTATAATTTTAAGAACATATATATTGTATTCCATGAGGATTATATTTCTTGGTGGTTCCCCATTGATTTCTATACTAACAGATTATGCTGGTTTTTTGGTACCATTATAGATTTTATTCATACAGATCTACTGATGGGAAAGGGACCTATGGTATAAAGATAACAATGTTGAGAAGGATTATGATGATATAACTAAATTTAGATCAAGATATTCATTCACCATTTCATTTATTTATTGGAATATCTATCCATTGGACTCTTGTTAAGTGTGTTTATTTACTATATACCTTGTATTTATTTTTTATTTTTTGTATGTACATTGACTATTTATAGTATTAGTTATTTAATATTTTACCTATGACATGATAATGAGTGATTTGCCTCCCCATTGGCATGAAAAGACCCTTACTTCTATTTTTAATCCTATTAAATATAGAGAGGAGCCCATTTTTTCAAGAAGAACTCCAACTCAGAGTTGGAGGTTCAGGATGTGACGTCACACATGGATATAACTATAGACGTGATATTGAAATATTCGAAATCATTTTTGGTTTATAAAATGAAACTATAATTTCAGTAGAAATAATTATTTTAATATGAAGTATAGAAACATGAAACGAAATAGTCACTTGCACTAAAAATTAAAATGAAATTAAAACAACATCCTCTCACATTATTTGATGTAAAAGAACAATTTGGAGGAATATGGGAGGAATGATAAGAAGAAATAGATTTTTATCTCTATCTCATTTTTTAAAATTATATTATAGAATATAAGAGATACTTAAAATAATATAAGATTTTGTAAAATATATTATAATATCAATACGCTCTATAAATTATGAAGATGTTTTATGATACGATGAAAATTGGGAAAAAATATTGATCGAAGAGCATTTGAGTTTCCGATTGAATTTTGAAAATTGTTTCTCTTGAAACTAAGGTATAAATTTATAAGATCTAAAAAAATCAATAAAATTATAGATTCATATAGATAATATATGATAATGAAGTTCATATTTGTTTAATTTTGAGAACTATAAAATTCAAGGTCATAGTTTTTTCCTCTCCACCACCTGATACTAGTGAATCTCTAGCCTCTTTATAATGGGGTTTCATGAATTCTACTCTTAAAAAATGATACAAATAACTCTTTTTTATTCCTATTATTTTAGGTTTGTATAATTTTTTAAATTGATACAACATCCCATCAACAAAAAATAGTGAGTGATTGTCCACATAGTAACTGTTGGGTGTTGTCTTCCATGAGAAGTTATAAGGGTGGACACTAGCTGGTTGATGTTTCATGAAACAATGATATTTATATTAATTCTCCCCCAAATTATAAAAAATACTTCTATAAAAAATGTAAATTCAATCAATGATATTAAAATTTCAATAAAATATCTCAATGGATCAATCATTTGTTCTAATTTGAATAACACAAGGCCACCTCCACATAACAGAAAAGAAAATTTCCATCACAGTTGAAATTTTTATGACAATTAAAATCAAATAATAGTGAAAACCATAAATCCTTTGATAATATTTATTTTATATTATAGTTATTTTGGTTTTCCTTGGGGATAAAATTATATTTTAATATTTTTTTACATTTATTTTTCATATGGAACACAAATTTCCAATTTCAATATTTTATGAAATATTTCCCATCTAATATTTTTTTGATATATTTGGATACATGCAACACATAGTTCAAAAAATCTATGATATGTTATTAAAACATTGTAATGTTACAATTATCTCCATGTGGTTGAATTATATGTTATAAATGGATGAAATAAATTATTTAAAATTAATTGATTAAATATGAATTAAATGAATTTATTTGTTATGAAATAATTATAAATTAAAATTAAAATCATTAGAAAATATAGAAAAGTTATATTTAAAAAAAATGTTTTAGACAAGTAGAATATTGTTATCATAATAAATTAAATTTATTTGTATTAGTGAATTACTTTAATAAAATATATGTTTTATGTATTCAAAAAAAATATCCAATCATTAATAAAATATTTTTTATGGAATAAATAAGAATAAAACGTCTTAAATTTTTCAAAATAAATTTTTTCTCGAAATAGGTTTTCATCCTGTATTATGAACATAATTTAAAATTTATATTCCTCAATATATATAAATTAAATTTTATAAAATGGTTTTTTTAAAATGTCGTGTCGAGTTTGGTAAATAATCACTTATTATTTTTTTCACAATATGAATAATAAGAATGGTAAAATATTTCATCACATTAATTTATAAATCATGATAATATAAATAATACAAATTGATAAGGAGATAATTGGTAATCACAATTCTTTTTGGATTAAGGGAATTTAAAAAATAACATCTAAGGATAAAAATTGATATTTTATGGACACACATAAAAAAAATAACCAATATATAATTTAATATAATTAATGTTATCCAATGTTACTCTATTACATTGAAATATCAATTATCTATTATTATTTAGTTAAAATTATGTTATGAAAAAATATGAATATATATCGTGCTAAAAAAATTCATCGTGATCGTTAGTTTTTTCTAAAAAATATTTATAAAATATTTATCTTACATGCATGTTCAACAGAAATACCATATTTATTATATTATTAGAAAAATATAATAAATGATTTTTAAAACATAAAAAGTAATGTAATTTGTCGAATTTATAGAATTAAATTATTTTTTTAAGAATAAAATATATTTTTGTTGTTTCAAATTTACAGATTTGATATATAACATTTTTAATTAAGAAATTTAATTCAAATTAATTAGGTTGTGTCAAAATTTACAATATCGATATTTTATCAAAATAATTTACAATTTAATTATATAAAAAAATATAAATCATGAATGTTTACAATGTCTATATTATATCATCTAAAATATTATTTCTTGGACATTTATGAACCTATTTTATCCTTATATTTAATATTATTACCTTATAAGAGAAAAAACATGTTACAATGTTAAATGGTAAAATTGATTGACTAAGTAGTTAATAAAAATGATATTGTCAATGAAACAACATAATCGAGTAGAAAATTATTGATTGAGGTTATATTACCACATATTGTTTTATAATATAATCTCAATAGTTATTTATGAATTTTTTCTTGGTAATGAATATATTATTTTTCATTCTATTATGAAATCCCAACAGTTCCCCAACAAACATTTACAAAAAGGGAACCTCTCATTTCTCTTCAACACTTGGCATTGTGCTTTATATATATATATTTTTAAAGGTTGGGGCCAAATCCTCAATTTATTATTTGAAAGAAAAGGACTCTTTAGACTGGGTAGAGGGAGACCCATTCCTAACTAAAATTAAAACATAGAGATTCACATTCTATATATATATGTCTTCCCAAAAGTCAATCCCATATATCCTCAAAAGAAACATAATGGGTTTTTTTCAAAGAATATTTAATCGGTTTACCTGATCAATTTTTTAGATCGTAACATACTTTCTATATATAAATTTTTATTATTAAAAAAATAATAAATCCATTATTATAAAAATAATGAAGATTATTATGATTATTTGAAAACCTTTATTTATCACCACTCAATCAAAAGGGAAATGAAATTTTCACTCATGTATACGTACAAATTGTCATCTCTAAGATGTAATAGAATTCAATTTCTATCACTATATGTATCATCTTTTTATTATTATGGTTTTAATATTTTTATATGATATTTATTAAATAATATTTTTTAGACTGGTAGTATCATATATAACTATTTACCATATAATCTTCCAGACAATAATAATGTATTCTGTTCATGTGGGTGGACTGCCACCTCCCTGAATCAATCTGATTTGATTTTCATTTCCAAATTATTGTGATGGTAATAAGGATGAATTTTTTTTAATTACTATGATATATATGATATAACCATGTTTCTTTAATGATTAATTGTAATTAACCATTCATTATTCCCATATGTTGAAAAGGGAAAAGAACAATTATGTCTCTATACGGTATCCGTCAATATGTCTGATGTAATTGAATTTTTAGACTCTAAAACTAATGAATGTTTATTAGTCTATTTATAATATGTAAATATAATTTTAATATAATTTTTAACATTATGGGAGTAATGGGACCAGATCATTGTACTCTAACCAAAACTAAATTAACAAAACATACATGAAAAATGAAGCATATATCACGTGAAATAATAATTTAAATAAACAATTGTTAATAAAAATATCATAAAAGTATATACATAAATCATATATATAATGATAAATGTTATTATAGATCAGATATATATTTATAATAAATACTTATTTGTTATACATGAGATATTAACTTATTTAATAGAAGTTAGACATATGGCTAGGGATTTTAATCTCAAATTTTCTTTTGAGCCACTTTTCATATTCAAAATTATTTAATTTTATGTGTTGTATATAATAACTAGAAGTTATATTAATGAACATTAATATATTGATCTGGAAATTTAAAAAAAATTATTTCCTTCACAATCCTTGTGATTCCAATTTTATCAAATCGGTAAGGATTTTGCGTTAAAATATCATTGTTGGTCGAGATTGTTTGTGATTAAGTTTCTAGTGTTGAATTGTTATGATATACCTATCATGAAACTCATGAATTTTATTTTTATATGGTTACCTATACAATATACATGTATTCATTTAATTTTGACCCAATTTTTGTAATCATGAGACTATATGATTTTTTTAATGAAAATAAACTTTATTTCATTGTCTGGTCAAACAAACATTTCCTTCCATATCTATGAATTAAAAAAATGTATTTATGGTAGTTTTATCATTTATTATAGAATTTTAAATTTAATTTTTACCCATGTTTGTCCTTTTGTAATATTACAAAATGAATCATGAGGTCAATTTCTGAATAATGTACTATTTTTACGTTATACAAAATTTTGATTGGAATGTTTCGTTTTAAATTAAAATATGTGAAAAAAATTTTTAACCCTATCATGAACTCTCAATATTCTATGGATTCCAAGATATTTTTACATGGACACATTCAATGAATTTTTTTCACAATAAGTTGAAAATTATTATTTTATGAAATGTTACTTTCATTGTGGAAAGTGTATGTTCCTCAATAATGTTTTACGTATCTTGTGATTTTATTTTCATTTTTGGATGAAAAAAAATTGATTTCCATTATAATTTTTAGGGGAAACAATCCAATGGTATCATCCTTATTATTTATCAATAGTATTTTAGTTTTTGATGTGAGGATATTTATGAATCCCATATTTTTAATATCCCATGATATGATGAAATAATGAAATGTGTATAATAATAGTTACATTTACAAGTGTTATACTATGATGATTTTTTTTTAAATATATATATGTTAATGGATTTTGATATGATAAATGTTTTATGATCCATTAGAATATATATATATATATATATATATGATTTTCCTTAGGTGACATTTGGGAATGTAATAATATTCCCCTAAAATACATTGGTTAATTGTTGTTATATCAGGATAAAAATTGTACTGGAATGGGGTGTGATCCTAGTTTCTTATAGGACTCTATCCACAATGTTAGTCATGATAGTGAACAGGGACTACTATAATTCTTTATAGTTGTAATTAAATCAACTTTATAATCTATGATTGGATCAAGAAATACTAAGAACATGTTTGTCATTACTAATTAACATGGTTCAATATTGTGTAATATTAAAATATTATAAACTTATATCCCATATTCTATGTTTTCATTATGTCTTATTCTATGTAAATTACCATTCTTTATGCTATATCCTGATATTGTCATCTTTATAATGAAGGGTATTTTTTTAAATGTTATGCTCACATTCCCATTCCATTTTTATCATGGTATTTTGTTGTAATCATTGATATCTCCATTTTATTACCCCTACCGATAATATGATATCAACCATTCATATATTTTTTATCCATGTTAAGAATAATTTTATTGTGTTTTAAATTTTTATGTTGGGTACTAGTTATGATTATATTAGTGTGTGTGTGATGTAGTATAATTATGATCCAATTGATATTCTATCCATTTTTTCAAATATACTATAACATTACATTTATTAAAGGGATCATTATGAAATATAATAAATAATAATATAATAATATGTAATATATATG
Source organism: Viscum album (assembly GCA_963277665.1). Classification (NCBI taxonomy): domain Eukaryota; kingdom Viridiplantae; phylum Streptophyta; class Magnoliopsida; order Santalales; family Viscaceae; genus Viscum; species Viscum album. Next base: position 1,806,385,412 of record OY728122.1, on the reverse strand, counting down.
TGTGAAAACTAAGGTTATATACAATTCATCTCATAGAAAGTTTTAGTTACCATTTCCAGACATGGAAGAGGAAACATCAATGAGAACTGTTGGGGAAAATTCTAGTTATAGGAAATCATCCTTATGTTTTTTATACTCATCAATGTCCTTTCAAAAAAATTACATTTTAATGATTTAGTATATGTCTCAATATTTTATTACTATTATAAATTATTGTTCATGATCATGTGGTTACTCACATGGATTATTACTTCTCACACTATTATTCATTATTTTAGTAAAGGGATTGAACATGAAGGAATCATATTCATAATTAATGCGATGAAAAAATGATTTTATTTACAATATAATGAATATTATGAGATATGGAATGAAAAATATCAAATCAATATGTAAAATTTTAACAAATATATAAATCATGATGACTGTCCAAAAGAGCAAAGGATGTAACATTATTCTTTTTTATTATATATGAGGAAATACTCAACATCTTTAAGTGGGTATTATGACCAACTAGAAAATGTGAAATGGATCACTAGGAATGATTTGATATTTTCAATTTTATGGTATTATTAAAATTATTGATTATTTTATTTCATTTAACATATGGAAGGAAAAGTAGAACAATAGTGGAATCATTTAAAAATTTATGAAAATGGAATAAATTGGCCCCTTTGTGTGGGATGAAATTAAGGTATTATTCATTAATATATAAATTTCATATATTATTATTATGGAAACGGAGAAGAAATTTTGTGAGAGAAATTAAAATGATATTGAATTATTTATTACTTATGTGGTAAGTTTTACAAGACATGGGAGGTATGATGTTAGTATTTTCATAAATCCTAAAATTAATTTTCAGTAATACTTTAATGTATTATAGAAAAGAATAAAAGGAATATCAGAAATATGATTCATCTGTATATAAAAATAAATCATTTGATGTGAAATCATATTCAAAATTAATATTAGAGTTACCAATCCATATCATATAATTTTTAGAAAATAAATATATACTTGGATAAAAATATCTAATAAACATAGAGATAAGAAGACAAGATTTCCTTTATGTTGTATGGGTGATAGGAATCATGGTTTTTATAGGATCAAGGGGACCTATAAATGTGTAATATGTTCATAGGAAGGCCTATAATAAATTTAAAATAGAAGTGATGTACAAAAACAAGTCCATGAAAGGAATAATAAAAAAGATCTTCAAAATGTCCCACCAACACTATAGTGTTTTAAAAGAAAGGAGTATTAGAATTATAATAACCAACGGTATAACCCAAAGTATAATAATGCTGATAAATGTTATAATCCTATAAATAACATAGATAAAGCGATTTATAATGTGATCACTTTAGCATTGATGATTATTATACCCATGTTATGATAAGAACACTTACCATCTACTCTAGTGTTTCAAATGCCTTATTTGATTCAAGAAAAAGCCAATATTTTATATTTCAAGTGTTTGAAAATAGTTTCCCAGTACCACCTCATTTAATAGATGTTGAGTTAGATTTAAAAACGAATATTGTTTTAATGATCACCCAATACTTATTTTATTCTTCTCTTATTGATGTTTTTTGGGAATGTGTTTCTCAAAAATATTTTTATTATTCCTCTAGTTGAATTAAATATGATTTTGGGAATGGGTTGGATTTAATTAAAAAATTACAATATATATTTCCATGGAACAAATGTCATATTTTATCAGCCAAAACATTCTATGATCATATATTAGTGAAATGATAAATATTATCATATGATTGAAATCATATCCATTGTATGGGTAATGATATTATTGAAAAATGATATTTATCTCATATGGATTGGGAGAGACTAAACATCAATGATATTTATGTTAGTCTTGAGTGAGTTGATGAATTTCTAGATGATTTGTTCGGTATTATACCATATCTTGACGCTTTATTTTATATAAAAATAACACATTAAGATAAATCTAATTCAAATACATTGTATGAAATGGCCCAGATTATGTTGTAGTAAATAAAGACGAATCCCCACGAGAATCTCGACAAGGGATTAATCATACCAAGCAAATCACCTTTGTGTGAACTGAATATTTTTTATATAAGGAATAATAGAGCAATGTGACTTCAAATTTATTATTAAGAATATTATAAAATTAATATAAAGAACATATATCATTAACCATGTATTGATGACCTATTTGATCAACTATGCGAAGTCTGTACTTTTCTATGATTGACCATCATTCTATATTTGACCAATTGATGGTAATGAAGGAGGATATTCATAACATATCCTTCTATATAAGAAATATACACTATTAAATAATATTTATTTCATTGGGCCCCATTAATCCCCCTATATCTTTTTGAATTTAATGAATATAGTCAATAGATATTACCATGATCTCTTTTTTTGTCTCCATAGATGATATTTTTATTCATCCATAAATAAAAGAATATCATCAACATCACATGAGGATTGTGATTAAGACCAAGATTAAGGGGTTGTTTTTTCTAAAATTCTCCATTTTTTAATTTTTACATTAAAACATTTTAAGTGTTTGTCATATATTTTCATGTTTGGTTATAATAAATTATGCTTCAATGGAAGAAGTTATTCCAGGATCTCCTAGACCGACCACTATGACTGAGAACCATAGTTTACATGGTATGGTTTATTAAAACTATCAATTCTAGAAAATATTTCATGAAATTGTAATACACTAAACATGGTAATATAGGATAGAGAAAAGATCCTTTGTATGTGTAAATGTTATTAAAATTTCAAGTAAATAAGGATAACATAATATACTAAAACTATGGTTACACTACCATATAGTGGATATGAGTTTGTAATATATAATGATACCTAAAACAACATACTAGGATAGGTTATCATGAAAAATGATATGTGGATTTTTTAGGACTCTCACCATTTAAAGTTTCATGTGAAAATCACACAAATCATGAATTTCTGTTTGATATTGTGATTTTTTATTAATTATTAGGAGGAATTGTCTCTATAGAGAAAGTTTTGATGTAAATATAGATATTAAAATATTAACATATATTATTACATATAATGGGTTGAATATGGTAAAGATAAGATATTTGGATATGATTAAATAATTTTACGACTCAATACATTACAACCATGTTAATGTAAACAAGGTGGAATATTCTCATAGTCAAACGTATCATTCCAAATAATCAATGATGTGGACTACAAAAAATACAATATATCTTGTTTGTAATAGGATGTATCATGAAATCGTAATGGAATAGAGAAATAATATATTTCTAAAACCTATCTTCAAACACCAACCAATGATAGGATTATTGTCATGTTGATGGATGATGTTGAAATATTGAAGCAGGTGATATTTATTCTTATATTTTACCATGATTATGATGGATTAATTAATATCAAGAACTATATATATGTCCTTAACATAAAAAAATTTAATAAGGATATATTGGATGAGGTTCATAGATTATTATTCTCATTTTATCAAAAAATTATGAAGACATATAGAGATATATACATGGATTTTTTGGGAAACAGCATGATGATAGAAATTTAGAATGAGTATCATAGTGATTGGTGTATCTTCATGTTATTTCTAAGAGATATCTATCTAATGGGATGTTTAAATCATTACCTATATCAAAGTCAAAATTGGAAAAAATCACCCTTTATTTTATCATCTGAACACCAAATCATCCAAGGTACAAAATATAGTTTATATTTTAGTCAATCACCTTTTAATATCATCATAATTAATCTTTAAGAGAGAGAGTTTCATTATAGATCAGTTTCCTATCATATTAAATAATGAATTATTAATTCCTCTTAGATTCCTAATTCTGATTTATCTAATCGGGGGCCTAATTTTATCACAATGTTCTGTCAAATAATGTTGTTGCATTTTTATAATGTTTTGAGTTTTAATATGGAGTTTCCTGTTCGAGAAGATGGTTAGTCTGAAATATCCATTGAATCCCTAGAATGTATTCTTTGATCTTTTTATATGTATTTTAATGAATGTTCGAATAAAAACAATTTCTCATGTTGAGTATTCATATAATAGTAGATTTCACTCAAAAATGATTATGTATCTTTATGAAACCCTCGGTGGAAATATTTTTAGAACCCCAATGTGCATGGATGTTGTTGGATAATGAATTATGGTGTGACCTTATATGGATGATTTAATGGTAGATATTGATATCCACATTAAAATGAACTACAAATGAAGCTCAACATCAACATAAAATTTATGATGAGAAATATCAGCATGGTTCAGAATATGATGTTATTAATATGTTTTTTATTAATATATCCCTAGAATATGTTTATAAGAGTCATAAAAAATTGAAACATGTGACCTCGGTATATTATCCAATTTCATATTCATAATTTATTAGTGTGGGATGAATATCTATTAAAGCTTCAAAATTCCTCCATTATGTTCATTCTATGTTCCATGTATGTCCCCCAAGGACTTATATTACAAATCCTTCACTTGTAATAAAATCATAGTTTATAAGATTGGAAATTGATATTTTTTATGAGGAAGAACCAATAAAATATTGATCACATATATAAATACATATAGAAAAATACCCCTCATCTGGTAAATGTTCCTTATAAAAATGATACATCTAAAGAAGATGTAAAGGAAGCTAAAGATGTAATGAAATAGAAAAATTGTGATTTTCAGTACTAGAGTTATGTAATTTAAATCGATAAATTCATTATAATGGGGGATAGAATATAAAAACTAGATACATTATGAAATAATTATTTTATAAAATATTTTCATTTTATACTATATAATACACAGAACAATATGTTAAATTTAACTATGATATACTAGTAAAATTTTATTACGTGACATTTGTAACCCAGTATTTTGATTTTTGGATATGAATTTGAGTATGTATTTTTTAAATATTACAATTATATTTCTATAAAATAAATTCATTTATTATATATTCATTTTAAAAAATTAATAATTTCTTTTAAAATATTTATATATATATATTGTTTCTGAAAAACTTTTTTATTGTTTGCAATTTATTTTAATTGGAGTAAATTAAATAATGAATTATTGTTGAATTATTTTAATGGTATTTAAATATTTTATATTCAATTAAATGGGTTTTCATTCATTTAATATTCATTTAGGAATGAGATAAGAATAAACAATGTTTTACACTTAATAATTTTTTACAAAAATGTTGTCATAATGATTTCTTAAAAATTGAAGAGGGTAAAGCCCCCATTATTTACCATAAAAATATAAACCCTTTTTTAGTTCTGGGAAAGTGGAAACACATTAAAAGATATAAAAATTCATAAATATAATGGTAAATAAGATCCTATAAATCCAAAAGAAGAAAAATGCCAAGAAGGAACCAAAACTCTTAATTGCACCCTCACCAGACATCACAATAGTGAGATTGGTCAAAAAACTGTGTCGCCCCTCTATTTAGAAGATACACCATGATTAAAGAACAGTGTGTAAGATAACCTCTCCAAACAATATATTAATGTGGTAGACATCCGAATTATGGTTTCCATCACACCCATCTCTCTTTTGATCCATACACATGACAAAGCATGAATTGAAGTTTCATCAATTTCAACTTAATGCAACAAAAAATAATGCTGAAAATAATAATAAAATTCCATAGCGAGGAAACCGTATTTCTAAAAAATAATAATGCATGGATGAATTATGGGTTTCATCTCACCCATCCCTCATTTGAGGATTCCCATCTTGTGACACCTTCAAAATATTGAGGCTCATCTAAATGAAATAAAGGAAAACTAGTGCCTACAGAGAAATCTACCCATCATGAAAAAACATAACCAAGGATGAATGTGTATACATCGAATCTAACAGATTCCTACCCCAGATTCATGTTAAGAATAGATCGACGTACACTAATGAATATCCTATCGAGAACTAATGAAACTGAGCAACCACTATCACTGACCAGATCTATATGATTGGGATTCATCCACAAACAATCAAAGACCACAAATGAACATCGAAACCATAATCATAATAAGATCAAGGGAGGATGTTCCGGAATAGAACATGCCACATTAGATCCTGGTGATGGAAAGTGTCGGGTGAAGATCCAGTGAGTATTCACATAGAAAACCAATTCTATATCTCCAAACTGAATCTATCAGATGGGAGTGTGGGAAAAAAACCTGACACCTCAAGTGGGAAGGTATGAATAAAAACACATAATGATTGTATTATAAGAAAAATCAATGGATGTAGGTGAATAAATCAGAAGGTATTTGATTGCAATGAGTGTGTGGGGCATCATTTTCTCAACCGATGTTGTAATGGCATTTTTCGAGAATTTAGTTAAAATTAAT